>OY747702.1:51919285-53119285 GCA_963556495.2 Valencia hispanica | reverse complement strand
TCCCAGAACAATATCTAAACCCTCATGAGAAGTCATCTGATGAAAAAGTCCAACACCTCACGACAACAACCTCTGCAGCAATGCCACTATTTGATTTACGCAGAAGTGTGTGTGCATTTCAGCTCCAAATGGAGAAAGAGGAGGTTGTGAGACTGTGGATTCAGACCACAGCAGGTGAACAGTTAAATTTTTTAAAAAATTTAGTTCTCTGTTCAGCTTGTTCAGATTTAATATTATTTAAAATGATTGAATATGTTCTAATTATAAAAAAATTATGGGTAAACCTGTTGGTCAAAAATTACGGACAACAAAAACGTCTAGTACGATCTCTCCTTCACGGTGAAACTTAAAGATTTTTTATTATAAAACTTTGTATGAAAAAAATGCTGCAGCCATTCAAGACTGCTACCCCTAGTTGATCTTCTTTTCTTTGACTGCTAGTGTGTTGGTAATTGTACTGCCTGCGTGTTTATGAGGCCATGTCTTTCTGGATTTCCTTGGTGACATGTTTACTTTGTGCAATGTTTATTCTGTTTTCTTTTGTTTTGTCTTTTCTAGTCCCTTGTTTCGTCTTCCTCAAAGGCCCTGCCTTTTGGCAGACCACAGAAATTGTTCTTAATTATTTCTGCCTAGCTTCTTGAAGTTTAAATTATATCATGAATTTGCCTCTGTTAAAGTCAGTTTTATGCCACATGTAACTATTCCGTTACATGTGGCGTAAAACTAATAATCATTTAAGTAAAAGTAAAACATTCACAAATAATAGCTACAGTCAAAGATGCCAGTGATGGTGTGTTGCTTTGGTTCTCGAAGATGTGGACGACTTGCCAGTGGAACCTCAGATTCTGCTCTCTTGCAGAAAGATCACAAAGGGGAATGTCAGTTCATGACCTTAAGCTCAAGCTCTCTTGGGTTATGCACTGGGACAATGAGCCAAAGCACAGCAGCAAGTCCACTCCTCAATGTCTTAAAACCCACCCAACAAAATAAATGTTTTGGGGTGGTCCTAGCTAAGGCCAATGGAAATGATCTAGTATTCAACTTAAGGAAGAGCAAAAATCCTCCAATTTGGCTGAATTGAAACAATTCTGCAAAGAAAACTGAGACAAAAATCCTCCATAGTGATGGAAAACACTCGTTGCAAGTTATGGCAAATGCTTGATGGCAGTTTTTGCCGCCAAGGGAGGCACAACCAGTTACGTTCTGGGCAAATTACTCTGACATGGGGTCAGGTTGGTTTGGTTAGCTTTTTTTCCATTAACATAACTCGCATTTTGATAAATGCACTTTGTACATAGTAGGGCTGTTTGATATTAAAACTGATGTCAAAAACATTAAAGTATGACACATAAAACAAAAATGTACAAATTTATAAGGCAGCAAAGATTTTTATTTCACATCTCTATGTATAAGTGAACTGTTTAATGAAAAAGGGAAAATATTTCTAAAGAAGTTGTACAAATATCTTCAAGCAAATAAATCTTGAAATATTAAAGGGGACATATCATGAAAATGCCACTTTTCTAGCCCTTAAATGCTTTGTGTAGTGAATTTAGAGTGTCTAGGATTGCAAAAAGCATTCATTTGTCACTCCATGTGTTGTGGAGATATTTTTGTAAAATGCTTTGGGTCATATTTTTTAAGCCGTTCAGTTTTCTCTATTTATTACGTTTTTTTGAACTATTACATCACAGTACTAGCACTGGAACTGCCAAACTTGGTCATGGATTTCCACCTAAACACTGAGCGAATCTGCCATCTTTATTTCTCACTGTGAGTTTGTAGTCCAAGTTTAGGTATGCCGAAAGTACAAGTGTCAAAATGTTATGTTGTTGGGTGTATTAACCCACACAACTCTTTACACAGTCTCCCAGCATCAGAACCGCTTCAAAGTGCGTGGTTAAGTTTTATTTTTCATGGTAATGTGCCCGAATCTGTGGCTAAAGTGGTTTTTAAATAAAATACATAGATATATAAATTGAATGTGTTAAGCAATCGTTTCTAAGACACGGCCGCTGGTATGGATGGAGATATCAAGGTAAATACAATAATAACGCACCATTGCGAGACAACATTTGAAGACGCGGTTCGTCAGGTTCATCTTCTTCATTTTCCTCTCGCTCAGGGTCAGACTCTGGCTCGAACATGTACAGCTGGATAGACAACTCTTTAGACATTAAAAAATAAATTTTTACGAATAAAAAGTTTCTGCAGTGCTAAGTTGCCGGTTCTCTAGCAAACTACAAAAATGGCTGAATGGAGTCGAGTGGAAGGTTCAGCGACCTGGAGGGGGGCGTGGTATGCAGCACCCCATACACATTTAAAGTGACCACACCAAAACGAGTCATTCTGCAAACCCTGTTCAGACACCTCTTAACAGGGGTAGAATAGGAGCCTATAATACTACTATAATAAATAATTCCTACCTAATAACTGCAGTTCCACTATATAAAGACCACAACTAAATGATTTAGATATAAAAAGGAAGAATTTAAAAGCCAATGTCCACTTTAAGAGAAAAACTGGTTGAATCTAAAACATTCAGCTTTAAGAGTCGACACACAAACCAGTTGATTGTTCCCAATAAAAACTCTGCTCCAGAAAATTTCTGTTTTCAACGAGATTGACAAAAGGTGGAGCTTTTCTGCTAGTAATGAAACCGACATATTGGCACTTTTTCACTTGTCACAATTATGTTTTCTCCATAATTTTCTGAAGCATTTAAAAAAAAATCTGTACTTTGATTTAAGCAGGCATGAAGTAGGGGTAAATTGTAAATATTATGAAGGTTTGCTAAATTTCCTCCAGAAGTAAATACTAAACTCAAACTGAGTGTCTGCAGAGGAGAAAACTTGTTGCTTGGGACATATTATAAAATGGTAAAAATACAATAAGGGAGCACCATAATATTGTAGTTAACCAAAAGAATATAAATGCCTTTTCAACTGCATCCATCTGGACTGGAAAACAAGACCATCAGAAAAACCAAATACCTAAAGCCATGCTGCTTGTAACTGAAACCAGGGCAGATACTGAATTGATTTAATCAAAAATTCAATTTAGTTCTCATTGCTGGAGGTCCTGATCTACATTGAATTGTCTCTGTTCTGGATAATTTCCTTTAGAAAAGCACCAAGATTGAAAGCCTGTTTGCAGATTTGCTGTGCAGGCTTTGAAAAGCGTTAATGACCAAGAGTGCTTCATCCTGTGCTGAATTTCAAAAGAATCTCCCAATCATTAGAAAGCTGTTAGCAACAGTTTGATTATTGCAGCGGTTCCCATGACATGAGAGGCATTGGGGGAACTTTCTGATGAATTTCAAGTTTAAATGGAAAGCTTCTGTGGAGCGCAACACAAAGCACCATGTGTTAATATTAAATAATGAGCCACTTTCATGTCCTCCCCTTTGGATTTGCCACAAAAATTGCATTAATGACAGCTTTTGGTGTGGTTTACATCACACAGACCCATGAAACGCAATCGGCAGAGATAAATTTGTTATTATTAGTCTCTAAGGGCGTCGGATTTACAAGCTGCAACGCATTTGCACTCAAGATGTGCTGAGACAGTATATTACACACACATGTGACAAATATGAATGGGATGTATGGTTGTTGTGAAAGCGTGACTCTCATGATTGGTCACTATGTAGCACAACAATAACATGGCCATTATAAGAAGATACTGCAGAAAGCGTACATAGTTTCATCCGTTTACAGCACTTTGTTTTCTTAAGTGATTTACCATAAACAAAACTTGCTGAAATGTAAGTTTAGAGTGAAGTTCCTTCTGCTACCCTATAATCAGCACGTTGGACATTAAACGAGAAGAACAAAAACAGATTATTAAAACTCTTTTCTGTCTCAGTCACATAGGTTAAACTTTAAAATCGTTCATAAATGGTAAATTGTAGTGTAAACCTCAGACTTGGTAAACTTAATACAAATGCAGGCCATTTACTATTTGAACTTTGAAAGTTCTCACTCTGTGACACAATGCGAGTAATACTCATCCCTGAGAGCGTTACATAAATGGTACAGTTCTTGCAATAAAGAGAAATATTACCAACTAAAGCTCAGTGTTAACGGGACTCTGACTTAATTTAGAAACTGTGACCTGCTGTGTCACTATATCTTAACCCGACACATTAAAAATGATTTTTATGTCATTGATTCCCTAACTCAAGTTCAATGAAGTTCTTCAAATTTGAGCATCTTCCAGAAACATCTAATATTTATATGGATATACAGTCACTGGTCACTATATTAGGTACACCTTGCCAGTAGTGGGTTGGTCTCCCTTCTTTTTTGCACAATCTCATTTCTTTGTAAGATAGATTCATGAAGGTATACAAGAGATTTTGGACCATCTTGACATGACAGCATTCCAAAGTTGCTGCAAACTTGGCATCTTTGATATAAATATCCATTCCAAAGTATTGTGCAGTTATTTTTAATAACTGCACAATACTTTCTTTTTGGAATTGTGTCCTTAATGTATGAATATATTTCTTAATTCTGTTTTCATACTTTTTCTACCATTCTCATGTGTGTCACGTTGGCCAGAGTGAAGACCAAAAGCAGCAAAAAAAAAAGAATAGAATTTAATGAACAAGAAAATCAAAAAACGTACAAACCTTCAGGGGAACCAGGGGAACACGGAGATCAGGGAAAGAAACATCAAGAAGAGGAGGAATCGGGCAGGGAAGTTTGACGACGAACCAGCGAGTTGTGACTGAGTGAGAGATGAATATATAATAGAGAGTGAGGAAGTGAACAGAGAAAGAGCTGAGGACTAATTAAGAGAAACGGTTTGCAGGTGATGGTGATCAGTGAAAACTGGGTCAGGAGGAGAGTGGCAGGGAGACAACAGGAAGGAAATACACATGAGAAGAAATCAGTCCTAAACTGGAAAATAACTAAAGATAATAAACTCAGCAAAAAAAGAAACGTCCTCTGACTTTCAACTGTTTTTACTTTCAGTAAACTTAATGTGTGTAAATATTTGTATGAACACTTAAATAGTCAACACCATAAGACATAAACTAAAAATGTTTCACAGACATGTGACTAACAGAAATAGAATAATGTGTCCTTGAATGAAGGGAGGCTCAAAATCAAAAGTACCCGTCAGTATCTGGTGTGGCCACCAGCTGCTTGAAGTACTGCAGTGCTTCACATGGCAATTTATTGCCCTAGCAAGATCCGCAGTCCTCATGCCTCCCTGCAGCATGCCTAATGCACGTTCACGCAGATGAGCAGGGACCCTGGGCATCTTTCTTTGGGTGTTTTTCACAGTCGGTAGACAAGTCTTTTTAGTGTCCTGCGTTTTTAGAACTGTGACCTTAAATGCCTACTTTCTGTAAGCTGTTATGGTCTTAACGACCATTCCACAGGTGGATGTTAATTAATTGATTATGGTTAATTTAACATGTATGGAAAACATTGTTAAAACCCTTTACAATGAAGATCTGTAAAGTTATTTGGATTTTTACATTATTGTTGAAATACACAGTCCTGAAAAAGGGACGTTTCTTTTTTTGATGAGTTATATCTAAGGAGGAATCTAAGGGAACTTAAGGAAACACTGGAGAGCAGAAGGAATAAATAAATAAATAAGGAAATTATCTAAAGAAAAATAAACTAAGGAAACACAAATGAGAAGGTGGACACAAACAAAAAGATGAAAACATCTAAGAGCAAGGAGGGAATAAAAAAACAAGGAAGTGCCATAAAATAAATACCAAAGAATAAAAACAATTAAACTGAATAGGGAAAACTACAAACTTAAAGGGGCTATATGCAATTCTCTGAAATTTAAACTTGCGACTGACCCCATGTGGCCAAAAAACAGAACTGCTCTTCCTTTCTGCTCGCTCTCGCAGCACGCGCTCGTACTCCGGTCGCTCTCAACCTTCTATCTTTTTCGGGCACTTGTCAGGGTTTAACTTTTTCAGTCGTATGTGGAGTTACTATTGGTGTCAAATGTGTCCTTGGTCTCTTCTGTGTGTTCGAACAATCCATTGAACTGCTTGCGAGTGCTGACTAGCGGTGGTGGCAGAGTGATTTGAAACATTTAACATGAACGAGCTTGACGTCACATCCGCAGACAGCGCGGGAAAATCCGACCCGACAGAAAATAGAAAAAATTGGATACAGGCTTATAGGTGCACCCACTGTGAGCTGACAAGGTGTCAGTATGCTCATCAGGAGATGTTTGAGTCATAAATGGTCAAATAAAAAGGCTATTGTTACATTTATTTTGGGGGAAAAGTTGCATAAAGCCCCATTAAAATAAAACCTAAGAACTAGGACAGTGTGATCATGAATGCTTCTGTTATCTGTCCATTTTGCTGCTGTTACAGCTAAATTTCCCCATTGTGGGACAGTAAAGGAATTATTCTATTCCATTCTACCAGATCCCAAAGGTGCTCATTTGGTTGGAGGTCTGAATTTTTTGCCATGTGAGAAGAGTGGATTCATTGTCGTGTTAAATAAACCAGACTGAGATATGAGCTTTGTTACATTGTGCATTGTCCTGCTGGAAGAAGCCATCCAAAGATGGGTACTGTCATAAAGGGTTGGACATGGTCAGCAACAATGCTTAGGTAGGGTGTCGTGTTTAGAATATCCTCAATCGGTACTAAGGCATGTCATGAGAGCAATATCTCTCATGACGTGACTTTATGAAATGGACTGGCGACCTGTCTAATGACCGCTAGGGATAGGCACAGAACCCTTTCAGGATACAGGGGGTACAGACAATACATGGATAGAAGGCAAAAGCCATATAGGAGACACAGCAAACATAGAGAATAGGCTGCTCTTATCAGATGAGACCAAAACTGAACATTTTGGACTACATGCAAAATGCTATGTATGATAGAAAAGCTAACATTGCACCTCGAACACAAAATCCCCACGAAAAATTATGCTGATCTCAGCTTCATGGTGCTGGTGATTCTTGTCTACTTCAGAGAAGCTAATTTGAGCTGATGGGAAGATGGATGCAACTAAATGCAGTGGTGCAAACAGGTATTTGTCTCCGATTCTGCATGTAGGTCTGTAATTTTCATCATAGGTACACTTCAACTATGAGAGAGAATATAAAACAAAAACGCATTAAATCACAATTTAGAATTTTTAAAGAATACTTTTGTATAATGATGCAGAAGAGAAGTATTTAGCACCTACAAACAAGCAAGAATTCTGGCCCTCACAGACCTTTTACTACTTCTTTAAGAAGCTCTTCTATCCTCCACTCGTTACCTGGATTAATGGCACCTGTTTGATCTCATTATCTGTATAAAAGACACTTGTCTACACCTTCAAACAGTCAGACTCCAACCCCCACCATGGCCAAGACCAGAGAGCTGTCTGAGGACACCAGGGAAAAATAAATTGTACAAATGCACAAGACTGTGATGAGCGTATCTACAATAGGCAAGCGGCTTGGTGAGAAGAGATCAATTGTTGGAGCAATTATTAGAAAATTGAAATGATTTAACATCATTGACAATCTCCCTTGACATGGGGCTCCATGCAATATCTGACCTCGTGGGGTACACATAATCTTGAAGGGTTAGGAAACAGCCCAGAACTACATGGGAGGAACTTGTTAATGATCTGAAGAGAGCTGGGACCACAATAACAAAGATTACAATTAAATTCAAATTCAATTCAAAAATACTTTATTAATCCCAAAGGGAAATTAAGTGTTGTTGTAACTCAAAAAATTAATTCTTTAAGGAGTTGTTGAAGATCATGATGGCTGTGGACAGGAAGGATTTCCTGTAACGGTCTGTGTTGCAGCGAAACTGAAGAAGCCTTCCGACTGAACACACTCTGATTTGCAGGATAGTCTCATTAAGAGGATGCTCAGGGTTGTCAAAAAATTTTTATTTTATGAAGAGTCCTTCTTTGCATCATTTCCAGTTGTCACGCAGTCATCCCCAGAACAGAACCAGCCTTCTTTATCAGGTTGTTGAGCCTTTTTATATTCCTGGCTCTGATGTTGCTACCCCAACAGATGATGTCTGTAGAGATTACACTCTCCACAACAGACTTGTAGAAGATTTGCAGCATTTTACTGTAAACCTTGAAGGACTTAAGCTTCCTCAAGAAGTACAGTCTATTCTGTCTTTTCTTGTAGATGGCTTCACTGTTGCACCTTACTATTAGTAACACTTTACGTCGTCATGTTTAAAAATCCTGCAGAGCTCGAAAGGTCCCCCTGCTTAAGCCAACACATATCGAGGCCTGTCTAATGTTTGCCAGAGACCATCTGGATGATCCAGAGGAGAATTCGGATAATGTAATGTGGTCAGATGAGACCAAAATAGAACTCTGGTATAAAAACCACTTGTTGTGTTTGGAGGGGGAAGAATCCTGAGTTGCATCCCAACAACACCATACCCACTGTGAAACATTGGGGTGGAAACATTATGCTTTGGGGCTGCTTTTCTGCAAAGACGACAGGACAACTGATCCGTATTAAGGAAAGGATCAATGGGGCCATGTATTGTGAGATTGTGGGCAAAAACCTCCTTCCATCAGTGAGAGCATTGGAGATGAAACGTGGCTGGATCTTCCAACATTACAATGATACCAAACACACCGCCTAGACAACAGAGGAGTGCCTCTGAAAAAGCATTTCAAGGTTCTGGAGTGGACTAGTCAGTCTCCAGACCTCAATCCAGTAAAGAATCTGTGAAGGGAGATCAAAGTCTGTGTTTCCCAGCAACAGCCCCAAAACATCCCAGCTCTAGAGAAGATCTGCATGGAAGAATGGGTCAGATTACCAGCTACAGTGTGTGCAAACCCGGTGGAGACTTACAGGAAACGTTTGATCTTTGACATTGCCAACCAAGGTTACATCACAAAATGTTGAGGTGAACTTTTATTATCGACAAAATACTTATTTTCTCTTTTAGAATCATACAATGTGATTTCCTGGATGTTTTTTACATTCTGTCTCTGACAGTTGAAGTACCTATGATGAAAATTACAGACATCTTTTTTAATTGGGAGAACTTGGACAATGGGTGGCTGCCAAATACCTTTTTGCTCCACTGTACTGGTCAATCCTACAAGTACGCTGGTAAGAAGCAGCATAAGACTTGAGACTGGGTTAGAAGTTAACAATCCAAGTGGATGATGAGTTTAAACATACATCCAGAGCTACAATTGAACAATTTGGATCAAAGCATACTGTAAGTGTGACCCAGTCAAGGTCCGGACATTTACATATAGTATAATTCTATAGAAATAAAAACTGTGCGTATACACACACAGAAGTAGCATGGTGTTGCAGATATTGCTCATGGTTTACCAAGCAATGTAAACCCCCCCACCCCCCACCCCAAAAAAACACACACACACACACACTGAAAGACAGGTGAACAGTGAGTGTGTTCAAGGTATGATTAACGCTGCTCAATGACCTGCACCAGAGGTGTGGTTGTTTGCTTTGATACTCTAAGCTGATTTATATCGCGAAATAAACAGTGTGACAATTTCTGCTGATACAAAGACTTTATTCACAGGAAGTATGAGACATTTAACAATAAAATTTAATTTATTGACTTGGAGCTGTTTACAAAAGAATTCCCCCCTGAGTTTAATCCACTACCCCCCTTCCAATGCTCAGTTAGCATTAGTATGTAGTGTTCTCAGTATACAATCATGCACAAACAAGTCGTTCAGAGAAACTGCTGTTGTATCTTGTTTTAGGAGATAATTCTTCTCAATCAATATCTCATTTCACCCTGACTGCTGCTTCCAATACCTTCTGACAAACACTCTGCAGGAAGTGCTGATTCCAGGAAAAAGAAAATAAAAAGGAAGAGGCTATTAACTTTGGCCGTGGTACAGAGATAACTAGAGGGCAATGGTTACACAATCAACTCCCTGCATGATAAGGTCATTGTGCTAGCTCAGGTTCGTAAGTAAACCTGAAAGCCCTGTATGACAAGCAAACAGGAAGGAAATAATCAATTTGTGGCTTTTAATGAACAACTCTGTATCTGAGAACTCTGTCAGTGCAAAACTGCCCCATGCTGGTTAAACATTATCCTTTTGATAAGTACAGTGGTAATGCAGTCATGAGCACCGAGTTGAGTCAGCAGAAACAAACTGAATCAAGTGAGTTTGTATGGTTTGTGTTGTGAACCTGCTGTGTCCTGACTGATCTGCCATAATGTCAAAACATATGTGAGCAAATTATTTTAATTGCATTAAATTTCGAATTTAGCACCATTTTAAGGTCTCATTTATTTTCCATTTGAGGCTGGTTTGTGCTTAAGCATGAAGACATTAACTAGGTTTAAAAGATAAATGATTTTTAAACAAATTAACCCACTCTTCATTTTAGACGCAGTATAAAGAAGTTAGATGTGGGGGCCTGCTGGGGCTCTGCTCCCTCCTGGCACTTTTAGTCCCTGAGGACCCCAAAGCGCTTCAAACTACATTCTGTATTTCACCCATTCACGCACACCTACACACACACACACAATACACCTAGTCTGCAGCCAATCACCTTCTCCGTAGAGCGCACAACACGCTGCAGTTTCTGTTTGTCCCTGATGGTAGCTCCAGCATACCATAGGGTGATGAAGGAGGTGAGGATGGACTCCATGATTGCAGTGTAAAACTACATCATTGTCCGTGCCGGCAAGTTGAATTTCTTCAGCTGCCTCAGGAAGTACAATCCTTTGCTGGGCCTGGATGATGGAGGGGAGTGGGGCTGTCTGCTTCCTAAAGTCCACAATAATCTCCACTGTCTTCTGGGCGTTCAGCACCAGGTTGTTGTGGCTGCACTGGGACACCAGACGTTCAGCCTCCATCCTGTGGACAGACTCATCACCATACGAGATGAGTCCGATAACGGTGGTGTCATCTGCAAACCTAATTAGCTTGACAGACTGGTAGTCAGAGGTTAGGATGTACAAGGAGAAGACCGGAGGGGAAAGAACACAGGCCTGAGGGGAGCCGGTGCTGTCCGAGACATTCTTCTCCATTCTCGCATGCTGCTTCCTTTCAGTCAGGAAGTCAGTGATCCACCTGCAGATGGGATTAGGCACATTCATCTGGGACAGCTTGCCTTGGAGGAGGTCTGGAAGGATGGTGTTGAAGGCAGAGCTGAAGTCCACCAACAGGATCTTGGCATAGGTTCCCGGGGAGTCCAGATGCTGCAGGATGAAGAAGTGTAGAGCCATGTTGATGGCATTGTCTACAGACCTGTTGACTGCAGGGGGTCCAGGAGGGGGGCCATGAGGTAGGAGAGAACCAGGTACTTAAATGACTTCAGGACCACAGATGTCAAAGCCACAGGTTTGTAGTCATTGAGTCCAGTGATCCTTGGCTTCTTGGGGACAGGGACTATGGTGGAGGTCTTGAAGCAGGCAGGCTCATGGCAAGCCTCCAGTGAGGAATTGAAAATGCCCGAAAACGCTGGGGCCAGCTCATCTGCACAGTGTATAATAGTGGCAGGAGACACACTGTCTGGGCCGGGGGCTTTCCGGGCATTCAGGCTCTTACACTTCTTCCTCACATCTACTTCGTAAATATACAGTAAAAGGTTGTGGTGGAAGAAGGTGATGTTAGGCTGTTAGGGACCTCGCAGTAAAGCATAGAGGACACAGGTGTTTAATTCAAAATGTGGGTTGGCCAGTCATGCTGATAAAAGAGGTCAACTCAAAAAAAGTAGACTCAAAATCAAACTAACACAACCTCCTACAAACATAAGACGAACTGACCTCCTGAACAGACATATTGGTCAACTTAGATACTGGTTTAGCTAAACCATATGACACAGAAGGGGAGAACAAAATGGCTGCCAAATAACAGACTAACACAGAACAAATAAACTCTAAAGAACCCCCCCCCCCAGGCAGTGAGGCAAGTAGTTCAGTCCAATGAGGCTGTCAGCAGTACTTTAGGTCCTTCAGCCCTTAGCCACACCTTTTGCCAACCAGGAAGGAGAAGCCAAACACCCAGGTAACTCAAAGAAAAATGTATTAGCACAACATATAATTTTGACCTTGCAGTGTTAATATGTGTGCACTCCATATAAACATTGTAAGGTGTAATGGGAAAATAAACAAAGAAACCATCTATTGGAGGATAAATAAGATATTTAAAATAGTGACTTGAAAGTAAACTATAGTGAAACAAACTAGAGGTGAGGTGTTGATCTTACCCTGTGCGGCTTGCCATCACATAGGCCCTCATAGGTGTGGGGTGAGGAGGGGGGTGCTGAGGGTGAAGTCCTTGATTGTGGTGATGGCTCTGAGCTGGGAGGGGTGAGTGTCCATAGTGTCTCCATTGTTGGGAATGGTGGAGGTGTGAGGGCTGCTGGATGGCTCCTCTAAACCAAAGTAAACTCATTTAGGATGTTTGCTAAGAGCAAGTCATCAGGGGAGTGGTGTTATTTAGGCTTGGAGTTGGTTATTTTCCCAAAACTTTACCACACAAAGGCTGAGTTCTGATATCTGCTTCTGGATTTTTTCAGAGTACTGGTGTCTAGCAATGTACACTTTGTTGCTAAACCTGTACTTGGCCTCTTTGTGGCAGTCCCTATCTTCACTTCTGAATGCTTCTCTCTTTTGTAGCCACAGCTGTTTGAGTGTAGGAGTAAACCAGGGTTTGTCGTTGTTATAACTCACCCTGGTGTGTGATGGCACAATGTTGTCCTTGCAGAAGTGGATATCGGAGGTGATGGTGTCTGTGAACTCATCCAAGCTGTCAGAAGCAGCCCTCATTTCCCCAGTCTGTAGTATCTGAACACGTGCGAAGCTACCCCACAGCCTCGTTGCTCCACAGTTTCATAGTCCTCACGACAGGTTTGGAGATCTCTAGCCTCGGTCTGTACATGGGGATCAGGTGGATCATCAAGTGGTCAGAAAGTCCGAGTGCAGCACAGGACACTGTGTGATAGGCCCCACTTATTGTGCTGTAACATTGATCCAGTGTCCTCTCCTCTCTGGTCGGGAATTTAATATACTGTTTATATTTGGGAAGTTCCTGGCTCAGGTTGGCTTTGCTAAAGTCCCCAAGAGCACTGATGAGAGAGTCCAGGTATGTCCGCTCCATGCACAGTATCCGGTCCGCGAGGGTGCACTGAGCCCTGTGCACGTCCTCGTCTGACGGGATTTAAACAGCGGCCAGAATGAAAGAAGCGAACTCCCGCAGAGAATAAAACTGTTTGCAGTAAATGAAAAGATATTCCAGAGAGGGAGAGCAGTGCTGAGCAATCACTGTCACATCTGTAAACCAGCCATTATTGATGTAGAAGCAGACACCTCCACCTGTAGTCTTACCGGAGAGAGTGGCTTGCTGGTCTGCGAGGAGAAGATGAAAGCCCTCCAGCTGGAGCGCGCAGTCCGGGATGTCCTCACAGAGCCACAACTCTGTAAACCATAAGACACCAGAGGAGGAAAAGGCTCTCTTCATGCTTGGGTTTTTAGTCTTGATTTAAAGGATCTCAGTGTTTACATTTTTGCAGGTTTCTGAATGCTTGTTCCAGATTAGAGGACCACAAAAACTGAAAACAATTTCTCCATGTTTGGTTCTGACTCTGGGGATGTTGAGTAGACTGGAACCAGAACACCTGAGTGGTCTGGAAGGCTGATACGTCAACAGATCTTTGATGTATTTTGGTGTTAGGCCATTCAGTGATTTATAAACTTACAGACGTTTTAAAGTCTATTCTTTCCTAGTTTTAGTGATGATGCGAGCAGCAAAAAAAATTAGCGCCTTCATGAAATGAAAATCACCTTTTTGTTCCTGTTTTTGTTGCTGTTTAATTGATTCTAGTACTGACACAGTACTTTAGTAATTTTGTCCTTACTGTACAGCATATTATTCTTAGTTCAGTTTTTCTATATTGTGTTTATCTAAAAGTTTCAATTACCTGTTACTTTGCTGCCTCCGTGGGACAATAAAGGATGATTCTATTCTTAACACAAACTTTTTGGGAGAACACATTGGGTAAAACAAAGCTTCAGCATGAGCACTGCTTCTTTTCTATCCTGTTTACACCACTGCATAAGAATCAAAACAACTGCAACTCAGATATCGCAGCAATGACCCAATGGTTCTGTATTCCATGTAATTCAGCAGCGTAATGATGTAAATATTAAGTCCAGAAGTGTCCACATTTTTCTGGAAAAGCAATTACTAATCGTGAAGATTAAAAGCAGCCTTGGCATTCCATCATGTCAATCTAAATTTTACAGCACAAACTCAATAAAACTTTCATCAGATTTGACTTAAGAAATGGCATAATCAGATTTGGCTGTTTTACAGGTCTCATAATTTTTATTTTGGTAAATCTCCCCCTAGAAATTAGCAGTTTTCTCTTCCCTTATTGTCAGTATAGTTAACATAAAGCTTCGCCATCAGCTTAATGAATGGGTCAGGAAGTATGTTACAACTAAAAGAAGCAAAAAAAAGAAAGCTCCCTTTGACACCCTGGATCATTTGAAGTTGTAGAGAAGGAGCCTCATTACTGCCAGGGCCCACATGGGGGGTTTACTCCCAGACGCAGTTTAATGGCAATAAAAAGGAAAAGGCTTCAAGGTTACAAGACGTCAAATAGCTTCGGAGGAGACGGCCTGCTCTCGCTGCGCCTTGCGTCCCACGTCACTGGAGCCAGTGGAGTCATAAATGGCTGCTAACACTAACAGTAAACGGATATAAAAAGACTCCCAGTTTCCTTTATACAACCCATTCTCTTTTGCTCAGGGGGTTTGTTAATAGAAGCTGGGGGGCATGAATGAAGAACACTGCAGACGAGTATATAGTCAGTAAGTAAGGGCAAACTCAGGGGTTAATTTCTTTCTTGTCATTTTATTAGTTTGACAACTTTGAAGATTTATAAAAACCTGTATTTAAAGCACAATACACATTAATTGTTTAAACTTTATTTATTGCAACATATAATAGCAGTTCTCACAAATACCCTGGTGTTCTTTTTTGAGCCATTCAGATGTTGACTTGCTGATGTACTTTAGTTAATTGTGCAGCTGCAAAACCCAAGCTCCAGGCCACAGACTGATGGCCGAACATTCTTCTTCAGAATTTTCTGATGGTGAGCAGAGTTTTCTCAATCAAGCCAAGTGATCCAATCCTGAAGCAGCAAGATAGCCCTTCTACCACCAACATGTTGGACTGTCCGGCATGTAGTTACCTCTTTAAATCAAGGATGTCCAACTCCGGGCCTCAGAGGCCGGTCTCCTGCCAGTTTTAGTCTCTGCTCCAACACAGCTGATTCAAACGGTCCAACTACGTCCTCAGCATGTCAAAGTTCTGCAGAGGCCTGCTAACGAGGCATCATTTGATTCAGGTCTGTTGAACCAGGGAAATAACTAAAACATGCAGACCAGCCCTTGAGGACCGACTTTGGACACCCCTGCTTTAAATGCTGTCAGTGTTACCAAAAGTCTTGAGGATTATCAAGAAGTTTCTTAGCAAATGTGAGACAGCTCTTTGTATTTCTTTTGGTCAGAAGTAGTTTTCATCATGGATCTCTCCGACGGATGCCAGTTTTGCCCAGGCTTTTTTAAAATCTTGAATCATAAACACTGACCTTACCTGAGGCAAGTAAGGTCTGTAGATGTTCTGAATTGTTTTGTGACCTCCTGTATGAGTAGTGGATAAGTTGTAAGAGTAAACATGATAGGCTGGCCAATCCTGGGAAGATTCCCCACTGTTCCATTAATTCTATTTTTTATGTAATAGCTCTCATTGTGGTTTGCTGGATTAACAGTCTTAGAAACAGCATTGTAACCCTCTCCAGTATGATACATGAAAAAGAGTTTCTCATATGTGAGATGTCATGATGTGTCGCTGTTATGGAAAAAACATGTCTTTAACAAGGATGAGATGGATGTCCTTCAGGCGTTTCAAGGATTTAATAAAGCATGTTGGCCGACACAGAAAAAACAGTGTGAACAAAGCAGTTTGCATCTCTCAAACCTGCCACCCCTCAAATTTGAAACATTATACCATGGGGCGAAAAGGTATTTGGCAGCCACCGATTTGTGCAAGTTATCCCACTTAAAAAGATGGAAGAGGTCTGTAATTTTCATCATAGATGCACTCCAACTCTGAGAGACAGAATGTAAAAAGAAATCCAAATAATTAGATAATGTACTTTTCATAAAGGTGCAGAAAATAAGTATTTAGCGCCTACAAACAAGCAAGAATTCTGGCCTGGCCTGACAGACCTGTTACTTTTTAAAAAACCTCTTCTATCCTCCACTCGTTACCTGTATTAATGGTACCCGTTTGAACTAATTATCTGTATAAAAGACACCTGTCCACACCTTCAAACAGTCAGACTCCAACCTCCACCATGGCCAAGACCAGACAGCTGTCCAAAGACACCAGGGACAATATTGTACATCTTCACAAGACTGTGTTTAGCCAATCTACAATAGACAAGCAGCTTGGTGAGAAGAGATCAACTGTTGATCCGCAATGATTAGAAAATTAAATAAATACAAGATCACTGACAATCTCCCTCAACCTGGGGCTGCATGCAAGAGCTCACCTCACCAAATAATCTTGAGAATGGTGAGGAAACAGCCCAGAACTACACTTTGCATTTTGTAAATTGATAAAAATAAACTATCATTTATATTTCTGAAATCATTCTCTGTTTACATTTTTTCCACACCTGCCTAAAACTTCTGCAAAGTACTCTATCTATCCAGAGACATTATGCAAGAACAACAAGCTTGTTTTCTTTAACTTGACCTATTGTCTTGGATGTTATTCATACCAAGACGAAATAATTGGTCAAATCCGAATTAAATTAAACAGTCTCACCACAGTTGCTTTTCAAGATCTTTTAGCCTACATCATGTCGTCAGATGGGTTCTTGATTCTACAGGATAGGCAATAATCAGTCATATGCATGTTTAGTGAAATGAAACAAAAAATGTAAATAATTAGTTAAATCATGATTTAACGAGAGGGAATTGGTTCTTCAAATTGGTGCAGGTTGGTTTGAATAATTTCCCCCCTTTAAATTAAGCATTTTGAGAACTGGATTTTGTTTTGTTTGATATGAAACATTTGTGTGAAAATCAGAAGAAATCTGTAATTGGGAAAATCACTATCAACCAGTGACTCTTTAAATAAAATTCTTCATCGTTATTAATCGATAATCTTGTCAACTCCTTCGTTCACAATTTCTTCCAAATTCATCAAGCTTTGTTGGAAAATCAACTCTGTTTTAAAAAGCTCTGATATAAATTATACGTGCTGTGTAATATAAGCGCACTGCTATTGTCTCATAGTGGAAACTTTTCACTCCGGTGTTTGTTATATGATCACAAAAAGAAAAACATCTCTCCGTATCAGAAAGTGAACACACCCAGCACTCTAAGCCCATATTCAGCCTCTCTGCAGTGAAGATTAACCTGCCTTTAGGTGGTACTTAACATAGCCCTGAAAATTGATATGCATCAGCTCTGTAATTTAAAGGTGGTTTTCAAAGAGGGGTCACTTCTCCTTCTCTACCAGTAATGACCATCATGCCTTGTTAACCCCTTTCCTAGAGGTTACATATGCATATGACATTCCCTCTAAGTCATTCACATCAACTCGAGCATAATATATTATTTCCTACTAAATCAGTACCCCAACTCTCTCATTAAAAGCCAGAATCCTACTGCAAACTTTAGGATGTTTCCGTAAATGTTTATATTTATTTATTGCAAATTTACAGATTTGGGTTCTAAAGGGTACTTTCCAATGTGGAAGCAAATGATCTGCTGTGAAACAATATAATCCGGTTGAAAGCTTTACACTTGATGCTTACAATATTCTCCTTACTTCTTTCCAGCCAGCTCATTTCAGAGACCCCAGGCCTGCTGAACGACCTCTGGCCCCTGAATTGGAAAGAGGGAGGTTTATGTCAAGGCTAGTCTTTTCCAAGGGGAAACCCAACACCGGCATCCCTCGATTCAATCTCGAGGCTTTACATTCATATCCCCTCCATAACCTCCTTCTCCACTCTTTTACTGCTCACTAATTCAGTGACCCTGGAAGCAAACCTATTGTTGAGACCTTAAGGGTGAGATGAGGGTCAGAGCCGATGATAGGAAATGGATGAAACTGTTTTAAAAACTAATGGATTCAAATATAGCAACAGATACAGAATCCATCATTTATTATTCCTTTAAAAACAATGTACGTGTCCTGTCTGGAGTGTGGCACTCAGAATTGGTGTCTGAGTACCAAAGAGAAGCCCAACAGATTTACTTTCACAAGTGGAGCATTACGGCTTTTGCTATAGTACTTGACTTGATATATGTGTAAGAAATCTTTATTAGAAGTTGCTATGGTTTTTCCCCCCCAGATATTATGGACACGGAGACGGAAAATAAAGGGGAAAAAGAAGGAAGATAAAGAGAGGTAGGAAAAAAAGTTTAGAGGGTGAGCTGAAGATGTAAGAGAAGAAAGGAATAAAGAAAATAGAAGAAAATATCCTAGTCTGCTTCAACACCTGCAGGATGGCAGAGAGAGGGTAAAAAAACGATAGAACAAACCAAACAATGTGAACTGAGAACTACACAACCACATCACACAAATATATAAATACAACAGCATCACTGAAAAGCTCATGGTACTGGTTATTGCAAGATTTATTTGTGGTAACCTCAGCCCAGGAGTGCTTCTGTAAACACCAGAATCCCCACACCTGTAGGTGTGCATATGATCAGGCTGGCGCATATAAACTCAGCAAAAAAAGAAACGTCCCTTTTTCAGGACTGTGTATTTCAACAATAACGTTGTAAAAATCCAAATAACTTTCCTCCCTCATGTGGTTCCCTTTATGCATGCTCATCCGGACATGATCCTCCAGCAGGACAATGCCACCAGCCATACTGCTCGTTCTGTGCGTGAGTTTCTGGATGACCGCAATGTCAGTGTTCTGCCATGGCCAGCGAAGAGCCCGGATCTCAATCCCATTGGGCACGTCTGGGACCTGTTGGATCGCAGGGTGAGGGCTAGGACCATTCCCCCCAGAAATGTCCAGGAACTTGCAAGTGCCTTGGTGGAAGAGTGGGGTAACATCTCACAGCAAGAACTGAGAAATCTGGTCCAGTCCATGAGGAGGAGAAGCACTGCAGTACTTCAAGCAGCTGGTGGCCACACCAGATACTGACTGGTACTTTTGATTTTGAGCCTCCCTTCATTCAAGGACACATTATTCTATTTCTGTTGGTCACATGTCTGTGAAACATTTTTAGTTTATGTCTTATGGTGTTGACTCTTTTAGTGTTCATACAAATATTTATACACATTATGTTTACTGAAAGTAAAAACAGTTGAATGTCAGAGGACGTTTCTTTTTTTGCTGAGTTCATGTTAGGTTTCTGTGTCTGTTGGTTGCTGTGTGTGTTTCTCACCTCCTTCACAGGGGCATGGCAGGCAGCTCTGAACAGGTGCAGCTCGTTGAAGCTCATCACCTACCAGCTTCATAAGGGCGAGCGGGTGCTGTAAGCTGACGCCAGATGGTTCTCGCAGTCAGCGTGGTACTAGGCCAACTCCCTAACGAAAACCAAGTATGATTTTCTCCTTCGTGTCATTTGGATCCTCACCAGAGTTTTCTTCCCTCAGATCCCCTAACCTTCGTTCCAAGCCTCCTGGATTCTTCAGTTCTGGATCTCCTCACCTCTCCAGCATTTATCCCGGTCAGCCTCTGCAGCACCTCCCCTCTGGTACCCTCTCCATCCGTCCTGGGTGTCGGTCACTCGCCTGCCCACCCGTCTGCATTTCATCATCTCATCCTCTCTTAAAGAGAAATCTAACTTTCCACTTACCTCTCCTCAGTTTCGAGTTCCCCGTTCCTGGCGCTTCCTTCCTGGTTCTCCTGAGATGACCTTTAAAACATCCTCAAACAAATTTAACTGCTCCTTTAATTGTCTGTTGCCGTGCTGTTATTGAGTTTAACAAACAAACATGTCAATATAAGGTTTCTCCATACGAGTGTTCAATAGCTGGTGTGAGGAGCCATCAATCTGCTTCCTAGGACTCGATGCAGACACGAAAGAGATCAGAGCAATAGGACCCCCAGAGCACAGAAGCCCCAGGCGGTTCAACGCAGGGCTGACTGTATTCTGGGTGGAATTATTCTTTTAAAACACTGATTTGGGAAACATTTATTACATATGAGGACATTTCACAGGTATTTTGGGGCATTGGATCACCTTAAATCACATGACAAAATAGGCCCGCGGGTCAAATCTGGCCCACCATAAATATAACCAAGATAATGGTTTGTGCTTAAATATTTTATCAGTCAAATCAAATAGTTTATTTGTATAGTGCCAAATTACATAAATGTGAAAAGATGTTCAGTATTGAATGCAAAGATAGATATTTATTAATATTTTAAGAGTTAATTAAAGGTAGTTTTATCAATGCTTTCTGCCACAACTGGCCCTTTTGAGGACATTGATGATCTTGATGTTGCCTGAAATAACTTTGGCAAACTTCGAAGGAATTACTCTATACTGCTTACAGATTAAAGATAAAAAATACGACTTGATGTTTATAATCTATCAAGAGTTATTTTAGTAACTTTCGACAGATTTAGAAAAAAATCTGACTATACAGTCAGCATTTAGAAAACTATTTTAGATTGCTGTTGCAGATGAGTTGTTACTTGGTGAGACTGGATTGTAAAAGCAAACTCTTTTTGGGCTTCACATTCTGCTTTCTGGTGCGTCACATTAAGAGAACACCTGCATTATACAGAGTAATGCCTCTCTTAAGGGCTGAGACTATGGAGCATGTCTCCTTCACAAAATCTATTTTCTCTCACTAAAGAAAGGAGGGTTAATTTTCTTTGTAGCAGCTGAATAATTAGCTTCATGGGAAGTTTTAATAGGCCATGGGTCATAAAACATCACAAAAATGAAACAAAACCTAAATTAAAGTAAAAAAAAAAACGAAATGGCAGCTAGTTATTTTATCTTTGTAATGCAATTACCCATACGGTTTATCCTTCCCCTGTCTCCTGTCTCCTTCCTAATCACATATGGTACACACATTACACACATATATGCACTTTTTTCCCCCTTTTAAGTTCCCTTTTATGACACAATTTTACGCTTTGCCACACGTGCTCTGAGGTTTGAAAGCCTTTATGGTTGATTTATCTCCATCACAATTTGTCTTTAGGGCCAAAGTGACTTCGCTTCAAAATTCAGAGGCTCAAAGGTTCATAAAGTAATAAGACGGATTATATTTACTATAGCTTTTCAGCCAAATCATTTTGTCCATTTAAAAAAATATTTCAGCTCTTACTAGGAGCACTCGGCACATAGTTGTGGAGAAAAACACTCAACATTCATAATGCAACGCACCAGACACCATCTATTCAGAACGTAGTCCTCTGTGGTGAACTCAATATTTAGTAAATGTCTAAACATTTCAATGATTGCTCTTAAGGTACTCCCACTTAATCATCCTATTTTGATATGGTATATTTGAAACAGAATAATCACCCCATGAAAGCTATTTGATATCTGCCTTACATTTCTATACTATATGAAATATGCTGCATTAAAAAGTCAAGTCAAATTTATTAATAAAGCACTTTAACAAGCAGTATGACAGCTGACCAAAGAGCTGTAAAGTAAAATTGAGAAAAATAAAATCAACAAATAACCAACATGAAATAAAACTAGGTAAAGAAATACAATATAAAATACTAAAATTTCACCACAGCCCCCCAAAAAAGAATGTCCATTACGCAAAGGTAAAAAGAAATCAAGTTTAACTCCCAGGCTAGTTACACAGGACTTGAGATTAATAGAAAGAGATGAGATCTGGAACATCTTGAATCGGGGTAACATCCTTTTTTTGAATAAAAATAATGGCATCTGTTTTTCCATCATTCAAAAGGAGAAGATTGGAAGCCAGCCATTTTTTAACTGCCTATAGACAATCCAAAACAGAACGAGTAGGATCATAAGGATTTATGGAGAGGAAGATTTGTCAGATATGAGTGTAGATATTGGGGATGCGTATTGGCAAGAAACTGGTGATAAGATATGTATCGCAATACAGGGTGACGATACGATTTATTGTGATATATTGCGATACTATGAATAAGACTATATATTGTGATTTTTCAAAACTGAATTGAACTGTAGAAAAAACTCTCACAGCATTCTAAACACTCCAACCTGTTTCATACTTTAACATTTCCAGTTTTATTACTAGATCTACTTGATCCACTGGAAAGAAGGTGAAAACAGCCACAAACTAGCAGTCATACTTTTAATTTTACTACAAAAATTACTGTCATTAATGGTTCCATTCAAATTCTAAAAAATAAAAATCGATACATTGCTTCATCAATACAAAATCGTGACATAAAATATTGCGATATATCAGCGTATTGAAATTTTCTCACATCCCTAGTAGATATGGTAATTTACTGCTTGTTTTCTCAGAATATAATCCAAGGGAAGTATGTAAATGGAAAGAGAAGGGGTCCCAGTATTGTACCCTGGGGAACTCCCCAGGTAAGAGGGACAGATGAAGAACTGTTATTTATATGAACACTGAAGCTGGGTATGAATGAAACCAATCCAGTGCTCAATCAGGACGATATGATCGACAATATCGAACTCTGCTGAGAGGTAAAAAAGTAGAACATGAGAGCCTAAATTGGTAGCAGTCAGAATCTTATTTAGAACGCGAATGTGAGCATATTCTGTACAATACAAGGGTCTGAAACCAGACTGGAATTTATCTAGTAAACCATGTTCCTCCAGATGCTCAATTAATTGGTCAAACACAACTTTCCAAGATCCATGATCTTTAAAAGAAATGGTCATTTTAAAATTAGATTAAAAAAATGGAGGGGTTTCTGCTATTTAAGTCTGGTTTCTTCAACAGTGGTTGGATGACCGCATGTTTGAAAACAGATGGAAAATAGCATAGAAGATGGATGGATACTGTAGAATGTATGATTCTATCTCGGGCTAAGACAGGCTTCTACTGATGTGTTGGATAAAAAAAAATGTGCCATGGGTAGAGAGGTGAGTAGAGTACCTAAAAAGTTTATGTAATTTCAAGTAAAAAGTAGCCATCTAAGAAATTGCTCAAACAAGAGTAAAGTAAGATCTGATTTAATATTCATGATGTATCAGACAAAACTATAAAGCTGTATCCAAATTCTGAAATTTATCGTCCACCAGGCCCTTACTCTCAATTCTTGGATCAGATCTCACATTTTTTATCTGATTTAGTATTAAATACTGATAGGGTTATTATAGTGGGGGACTTTAATATTCATGTGGATACTGAAAGTGATAGCCTAAATGCAGCCTTTAGTGCTATTTTAGACTCAATTGGCTTTACTCAAAAAGTACAGGGATCGACCCACTCGGGCAAACACACTTTGGACCTTGTACTGACATACGGTATTGAGTGTGATGAAATAACATTCCACCCACATAACCCGGTCCTGTCTGACCACTTCTTAATAACTTTTGAATTTACTTTAACTGACCATCTTAAATCTGAAAGAAAATTTCATTATAGTAGAGCTTTATCAGACAATGCTGTAGCAATTTTTAAAGAATCTGTTCCTTTCTTACTTTCCTTAGTGTCTCAGGGTAACACAGTGGATGGCAGCAATTCTATCTCTAACCCTTCAGAAATTGATGATCTGGTTCACAGCGTTACGTCCTCATTGTGTTTGGCATTAGATAGTGTACCCCCCTTAAAAAAGAAAGTGGCTAGCCATAGGAGGCTGACTCCTTGGTTTAACGCAGAGTTGCATACTTTAAAGCAGAATACTAGGAAGTTGGAGAGAAAATGGCGCTCTACACACCTAGAGGATTCCTATTTAACCTGGAATAACAGTCTACTGCTGTATAAAAAGACCCTTCGACAAGCTAGAACAGCATATTTTTCATCATTACTGGAGGCAAATAAAAACAATCCTAGGTTTCTTTTTAGTACAGTTGCCAAACTTACACAGAGTCAAAGCTCTGTTGAGCCAACTATTCCCCCGGCTCTTAGCAGTGATGATTTTATGGGATTCTTCATAAATAAAATTAATTCTATTAAAAATAAAATCATTGGCATCCTCCCAAACATGATTACTTCTTCCTCAGTAAATGAGGCAGTATCGGAAAGAACTGTAGAACCTCAGTTGTGCTTAGGCTGTTTTGATTCAGTCGAGCTTTCGAAATTAACAAAAATATTAGCCTCATCTAAACCTTCAACTTGTATGTTGGACCCAATTCCAACCAAATAATTTAAGGAAGTGTTCCCTTTGGTTCCTGGCCCCATTTTGAATTTGATGAATCTATCCTTAGTAAACGGATACGTACCACAGGAATTTAAAATAGCTGTAATTAAACCTTTACTCAAGAAACCTTCCCTTGATCAAGATGACTTAATGAATTACAGACCTATATCTAACCTTCCTTTCTTATCCAAAGTCCTTGAGAAAATTGTTGCTAATCAAGTCTGTGAGCATTTAAACAATAACGAGCTGTTTGAAGAGTTTCGGTCAGGTTTTAGAGCTCATCATAGCACTGAAACAGCACTGGTTAAGGTTACTAATGATATTCTCATGGCCTCAGATAATGGACTTGTGTCTGTTCTGGTTTTGTTAGATCTCAATGCTGCTTTTGACACAGTCGATCATAATATTCTCTTAGAAAGGCTTGAACATGTTGCAGGGATCAAAGGAACAGCACTAGGCTGGTTTAAATCATATTTGTCTGATAGATTCCAGTTTGTTCATCTAAATGATAAATCTTCTTCACTCTCAAGGGTTACTTGTGGAGTTCCACAGGGTTCTGTGCTTGGACCAATTCTGTTCACCATATATATGCTCCCAATTGGTAGAATCATTAGACAGCATGGGATAAATTTCCACAGCTATGCAGATGATACACAACTATATTTATCCATAAATCCTGATGAACCCAGTCAGTTAGGTAGATTACAGGCATGTCTGGAAGACATAAAAACATGGATGACCCTAAACTTTTTGCTTTTAAATTCTGACAAAACAGAAGTTGCTGTCTTTGGACCAGAAGTTCTTAAACAGAAACTGATTAGTCAATCACTTCATCTGGATGGCATTAAATTGGTCCCCAGTAATAACGTAAAGAACCTCAGCGTTATTTTTGACCGATACTTGACATTTAAATCCCATATTAAACAGGTTTCTAGGATTTCTTTCTTTCACCTCCGGAATATTGCTAAAATTAGAAACATCCTGTCCAGGAGTGATGCTGAGAAACTAGTCCATGCATTTGTTACCTCAAGGCTGGACTACTGTAATTCTTTACTATCAGGTAGTCCACAAAATGCCATTAAAAGCCTTCAGTTGATCCAAAATGCGGCAGCAAGAGTTCTGATGAATATTTAAAAAGAGAGATCACATTTCTCCTGTTTTAGCTTCCCTTCATTGGCTCCCTGTTAAATCCAGAATAAACTTTAAGATCCTTCTTCTTACATACAAAGCCCTTAATAATCAAGCTCCATCATACATCAGAGATCTAATTGTTCCTTATGTTCCTAACAAATCCCTTCGCTCTCAGACTGCAGGTTTACTTGTAGTTCCTAGGATTTCTAAAAGTAGAATGGGAGGCAGATCTTTTAGTTATCAGGCTCCTCTTCTGTGGAACCAGCTCCCAGCTTTAGTCCGTGAGGCAGACACTCTGTTTACTTTTAAGGCCAGGCTTAAAACTTTCCTTTTTGATAAAGCTTATAGTTAGAGTGGCTAAGGTCATCCTGAGCTATCTCTGTAGTTATGCTGCTATAGGCTTAGACTGCTGGAGGACAGACTTACCAATTTTCTTCACTCTGCTACTTCCTTTTCTCCTACGACTCTCCAGTTGTATTACAGTACATTCTGTTATTTCGACTGTTAACTTTGTTTTCTCTCAGTGTTTTTCTCTCCATAGAAGATATACCTGGTCTGGTATCCTGCTTGGCTGCAATGCCCTGTTGGACGGGGGGCATCGACTGGGATGATCCTCCCAGTAACTGAACATCCACTGTGTCCTGTTATCAACTTTTTACTTTCTGTAACATAGAAAGTTCTCTTATATCAGATCTTCTGTTCCTTCTGTGTTTCTGCTCTGTCTTCTCAAACCCCCAGATGGTCGTGGCAGATGGCCGCTCCTACTGAGCCTGGTTCTGTTGGAGGTTTCTTCCTGTTAAAGGGGAGTTTTTCCTCTCCACCGTCGCTACATCCTTGCTCAGTATGAGGGATTGCTGAAGGATTGCTGTGGTTGGAAAGTCTGCATCAACGGGGCCCAACCTCACGGCAATGACTGACGCAATCTGCTGGGATTCCTTAAATAGGAAACTTTTTAACTGATTGGAATGTTTGTATAAATGTATTGAAATGACTTCTTCTTAAGTGCCTTGAGATGACATCTGTTGTGAATTGGCGCTATATAAATAAACTGAATTGAATTGAAATTTTGAAGACTAAAATAAAAATTAATACTAATAACATGATTGCTAAATAGATTCAGGCCAGGGGTTGTGTTAAATGATTATCCGTATTTGACAGTTTTGTTTTTTTTAAACTGTGACGGAAAGATCTGAAGGACGTTGGACATTTTGACTGGTTGCTACTACCTCGGCATGGGTGCAGCAACTTAGAGAAGCCATAAACACTCACTAGCCTCTTTATTAGATGTACCTGTTAAGTTTATTAGGCTTAAAAGCAAATCGGCCAATCGTACAAATATCGCTTGGTGGTCTCGGCACGATTGTTTTGATTCGCATCCTAGTGCGATTGCGGTGTTTATCGTCATACAAACGGACTGGACCAAGAAAGGAAACAAACTAGAGTTTGTTTTAAACGGACTAAACACCTCAGGTGTGAAAAAACATCCTTAAACTTTGTATGAAGCACTGAACATTGAGCCCAAGATGGACTGGTGATTAAAAATTCAAAACCCGGATGTTCCAGCACATAAAAAGGACGAGCAAAGTTTAGATGGTACGATTTTGAAAGTATAATACAGATTGTGAGCCTGTTTTTTTGTGATGAAGTTCACCAGCAGCTGTAGATCTATAACTAAGAGCACTTCTGAAAGGCATTTCTTTGCCAGATTTTACAATTAGAGGATTCATCTGTACATCAGTACCAAACCCACTGACAATGTCATCCCCCTCAACACCAGTGTAGAGAAAATATCTGAATTTCAAAAACTAAACCAATAAAACCTTGAAGAAATCATTAACCAATTAATCTCCTCCTCTTGCTGCCTCAATATCCTACCCACAGTTTTTCTTAAATTTTTCCTTGTCATATGGCCTGATCTGATTAAAATAGTTAATTACTGTAATAGTTACTTATCCCTCCTGTCAGGTGTCTTCCCCCATGCTTTAAAAACACCAGTTATTAAACCACTGTAAACAAACAACTCGGACAACACGTTAATGCAGAACTACAGACCAATCTCTAATCTTCCATTCATCAGTAACATTATTGAAAAAAATGCTGTCTTACCAGTTAAATAGCTTCCCAACAATGACCAACCGTTAACGATTGGTCATTGTTAGGAAGGAAATATCAAAATGTTGATATTTTCAGTCTGGTTTCTGTGCTCACCACAGCACTGAGACTGCCCTAGTCAAAGTTTTCAAAGACATCTGCATAAATACAGACTGTGGTAGAACCACAGTGCTGGTTCTGTTGGACCTCAGTGCAGCATTTTACACTGTTGATCATGATTTACTATTGGAACGACTGGTGAGCTGGGTCGGACTCTCTGGTACAGTACTTGGCTGGTTCGAGTCCTACCTAAAGAATAGGAACTTCTTTGTGTCAATAGACAACCTCAGGCCCCTGCTATTTTACATGCTCCCACAAGCCCAGATTCTAACAAGCAATATTACTGGTTATTATAACTATGAAGATGATACTCAGCTCTACATTACAATGTCTCCAGGTGACTTTGAACCCATCCAGACCCTAAGTGAATACAGTGAGCTAATCAATAGATGGATGTGCCATAACTTTCTCCACCTGAACAAAAACAAAACTGAAGTACTTTTCTTTGGACCTAAAGAGGAACGATCTAGAGTCAGCAAACAGCTTCAGTTAATAGAGCTAGAAACTACTGATCAGGCCGGAAATCTAGATATAGTAATGGACTCAGACCTGAACCTGACATAAAGGCAATAACAAGGTCAGCCTTCTATCACCTGAAGAACATTTCTAGGATTAAAGGACTAATGTCGCACCAGGACCTCAGAAAAATGTAGTAATGCGTTTATCTTTAGTCGGATTGATAACTGCAACAGCGTCCTCACAGATCTGCCTAAAAAGTCAGAAAGCCGCAGCTGATCCAGAACGCCACTGCTCGCGTCCTCACTAGAACCAGGAAAGTAGAGCACATCACCCCAGTTCTAAAGTCCTTACACTGGCTCCCTGTAGCTCAGAGAATAGACTTTAAAATACTCCTACTAGTTTATAAATCATTGAATGGCTTAGCACCACAGTATATTAAAGATTTGTTGTCATTATACCGCAGTATGAATGGATAAAATAAATGCTTGGACACTGCGTTTATGTAGGGGCCTCGTCAAAAACTTGTTCATTATGTCAGCAAAGCAGAACATAAAACCATGCCAAACATGTGTCTAAATGAACTTCCTCTCAAGCAAAAGAGTAGAAAATATGACAAAGCACATCTTGCCTTTGGTTTTGCTACACCAAACACTAGAAATTGTTCAACTGAGCTAAAACAAATGAGCGGCACAGTGTAAAAAGCCTCACACAAGTTAATCATCTGTCCGATAATACATAGAGGTTGCGCGTCTCCCCCCATAAGCGGGGTCTAAACAGCCGAGTCTAGAGCTAAATGATGTATTGATCGATGTCTTCAGCACAGTCAACTACTTTAAAACGCAACCAGTCTTTGAACTGCAAGATGATACCTGAAGGAAGAGGGCAGCAATCTTGCCCACAAATTTTACTGTTACAAGTTCTTTATTAAACTTGCAAACTGTGATTTCTTTTTTTCTAAAACTAATGTTCAATGAATCAAATTCATTGATGCAGGGCACAAATACACACCTCTACCTGGCAGATAAAGTGACATAACAGCAGGCTCACACCAGGTATAGAAAAGTTATGATTGAAGGCCTCGGTTTTGCAAAACAACCCTTTGCATTAATTATGTCTTTCCTATTGTAGTTCTTTGTTTTTAAACCGCCTGTGCACAGAAATTATTTTAAAAATATTGAAAGCAATGTTGGATATTGATACTACAAAAAGAAGGTGTACTTGATAATGATTACACTGGGAGGTATGGGGGGGGGGGGCATTTTAGTTATAAATCAAAGGGAGGACCCACAGAAATAGTTTGGGAACCACTGGAGTACTAATTGATGGAATTTCATATGTTTTAATGTGTCATATGTTATGTGTCTCTAATGTTGTTTTATGCTTTTATTTTATCCCTTAATGATGTAAATCACCTTGAATTGCCATGTTGTTGAAAGTGTGCTTTACAAATAAAGTTGTCTCGTCTCACCCTGTCAACATTTTACATAGTGGCTAATTTCTCGAATTATCACATGTGGAATGTCTCCCAGATGACAGCAAAAGGAAAATAGCACTCACCCCGCAGTATTATCCCTTCAACATATACAGTTTCACAACCTCAGAACTCAGCAATGTCTATGTACAGCCTCTCTAACCCAATGCTCCATGAGGTTAGTCCCAATATACTCAGACATAACATAGTGGGCCTGTTCAATCAGAATATCAAATCAAATCCCCCAAAAATCTGTTGGTTAAGGGATTTAAGACAATTTTATGTTCCATTAGACTTCTATAATCCTCTACATTATCATCTACATGCAACACTTTGCAAGTAAAGAATGAAATCTTTAACCAGTAGCCAATGTTAGCCCTGTTGAGAATCCCAGGAGCATGCTGATTGGCTGAAAATAAGTAAATAAAGCTTTATTTATAAAGCACCTTTCTAGAAATAATCACAAAGTGCTTTACAGTAAAAACATGACAACAATCACAGAACATATAAAATCAGAAAATTAAAAATGAAATTAAAACTACTAGGCTAAAGTAATTTTAAAAAGATGGGTTTTAAGATGCTTTTTAAAGAAAAACTGAATCAGCAGTTCTCAGGCTGAGAGGAAGGGAATTTCAGAGAGAGGGAGCCAATACTGCAAAAACCATGTCACACTTAGTTTTTAAATGGGTTTTCTTTACAATCAACAGATGCTGAGGACTGGATCTTAGGGACCTGCTGGGAATGTAAGGCTGCAAAGGCTTGCAAATGTAGACAGGTGCAAGATTATTTGAAGCTTTGTATGTTAAAACCAATAATTTAAAATGCACTCTGTATTGGATGGGGAGCCAGTGCAGCTGAGACAGTAGAGGGGTGACATGAGAATACTTGGAAGATCTCATTAAAAGCGTTGCTGCAGCGTTCTGGACGGTCTGAAGGCGGCCCATGGATTTTTTACTTAAAAATCAAAGCGAGTTGCAATAATGCAGAAGTGATGAAATAAAAGCATGTATTATCATCTCTAACTCAGATTGTGATACAATGTGGCTCAGTTTAGGAGGATTCTTCAAATGATAAAATCAGGAATGGACCAGTGAAGCCAGGTTCCAGAGTTATCCCAAGATTCCTCACTGATGGCTTTACATATTGAGGGAGAGGGCCAAGGCTCTGAATTTATTTTTGGGAGGAATTTGTCTTGGGCACAAACTAGGACTTCAGTTATTGAATCAATGAGTTTAAGGAAATGTTTATACATCTAATGCATTACCGTCTCCAAGCACCTAATTAAAATCTGAATAACTTATTCCCCCCCAAAAAAACCATGAGAAGACAGATGCTCTCCTCAACAAAACCGAACAAAATGTCTGCACTGCAGGGTCAGGACCTTCTGAGAGTAAGAGCAATGTTTTTCAAATATGCCTGCCTGGGCTGTAGCTCCATTTTAGATTGGGTGGTCACAGCTGTGGGGTCTTTCTGCAGAGCAGCTGTTTGAGATCAGATGGAGTCCCGCGTGTTCATTCGAGGCTAAGCAAACCTCTTTCGATCACGCCCCAGAAGAACCAAGACCACTGCAGCATTGCAGCAACTGCTGGATATTTTTGTTGGCTTTGGTTTTAAATTTAATGTCAGTAACATTAAAATCTGAGTAAGGTGGGTTTATCAGTGGGTTCCAAAATTAAAAATAAAAACATCTAAAGCAGGGTTTCTACCATTAAAACTGGAAAGCTGGGTCAGACTCTCTGGTACAGTACTTGGTCTTAGTCAAGATATATAGTGAAGAGAAAGTGGATCGATCCAAATGTTACTTTCATGAAAGTTTCAGTTGTATTTTTATGCCTTTAATTTGAGCTATTGATTAATCAGCATCAAAATAAAAGCTTATTCAAAATTGCCTTTAAAACAACAGTAATAGTTTGTCTTGACTGAATATTTGAGCTGTCTCATTTTAGCCTTCATCTTCACAACATCTATAACTTCAACAAATGTAAAATGAAGAAAAACACCTATCGGCACCTGACTCGAGTAAAACGATCCGGCTTTATGAAAAATGACTCGCCTCAGCATTTGAGCAACAAGTTCCTCTGCACTTCTGACTCTGTGTTTATCCGTCTTTTTTGCAGCTCACATGGTGCAACCACTGCAGATGATTTATAGCCTCAAACATTTCGAGCAGGTGGTGCCTCTGGCACCCTTTGCTTAACCTCGCTCTCTTCTGAGGGTGTTTCTTTTTACTTGTGTCTCCTGTCTTGTGACATGGGTACAGAGATCTGTAAAAAGTTGAATCTCTTTCTTACCATTTCTTCATTTCTTTAAATCTTTTTGGTTCGGTTTTAGTTTGAATTTCAGTACAGAAAAAAAGTTTCTGATTAAGAATTATGTGGGATAGTGAACATGAACAGGAAGGGGATATTGGCAGAAAAAAGGGTATGGAAAGTAAAGACAGAGGAGGAAAGAGAGGACAAGAGATGGGAACCCACTAGAATGTTGAGTGCAGCTGCAGAATGGCATTTCATTGGGATCTGTCAGCTCCACTCTGATTGGCCTGACACTGCTAATCCCTCCAGATGTTCAGCATTAACTGATGAGTGCGTGCCTGTTCTGTACGGAAGAAAACGCAGAGAGAGAGGGCCTGAGGACCCCATGGCTGGTGGGACCAGGGTAAACAGAGCCTCTCATAGAGCACTGTCCATGGGATTTGGGGAGACTTAGGGAACAGGATGATCCGGCATCCGGGAATTAGGTGGCTCAGAGTGCAGACTGTGTCAGCAGTTTGGGATCCCAGTTGCAGAAGTTGCTTCCCTAGCTTACAGTCATCAGCATTTTAATGAAAACTTGTTCGATCCCATGCAGAAATGTCAGACTCGACATAGACATTTTGACATCCTTTCACATGTTCTGTCTGAGTGAAGCCCTCAGGCTTTTATCCTTCCTCAGTAATCCAGCCCTACAAACAGCTCTGGCAGGTGTCCTAAACCTCGAGCAAAGCTGAAAAGCCAGAATTTCCTGAAACTGTCTGATTTATTGGTTCAGTCTAAAGCTCTCCAGTTAAGATGGGTTGTGATGGTAGTGGTGGACAGCTGGCCTATTAAACATATTTCAAAAAGGAGATTTTCAATTGTTAGGCTAAATTCTGTTGTGTTACTGATCAGGAAATGCAACTATTTAAACAGTAATGGTTTGAGGGTTTGTTTACTTTTTCCACATTTTACTTTGGCTAGCTAAGTCAATTTTCAGCAGTGATTGATTTTGAAGTATTTTAGCTGCTTTAATTATATGTAGAATGTCTTGGATTTGGCTATCGTCCATCCATTGTTTTGTGTTTAAAACATATTAATGTGTGCTAATATGAAAGAAATGAGTGAACCTTAAATTATTTAGGTAGTTTTAGCAGTGGATTCCAAAATTAAAAATAAAAACATCTGAAGCAGGGTTCCTACCATTAAAACTGGAAAGCTGGGTCGGACTCTCTGGTACCGTAGTTGGCGGGTTTGAATCTTACCTGTCCTCTGGCACTGTTCTAAACTGGTTCAAAACGTACTTAGAGAACAGGAAAAACACATTAAGGCAATCACAAAATCAGCCTACTATCACCTTAAGAATATCTCAAGGATAAAAGATCTGATGTCTCAGCAGGACCTGGAAAAACTAGTCCATGCGTTCATCTTTAGTCGGCTTGATTATTGTAACAGCGTCTTTACAGGTCTACCTAAAAAAATCAATTACGAAGCTGCAGCTCATCCAGAACTCTGCTGCTCGAGTTCTCACTAAGACCAAAAAAGTGGACCACATCAGTCCACCTCTGAGGTCTTTACACTGGCTGCCTGTCTGTCAGAGGATAGACTTCAAAGTTCTGCTGCTGGTCTATAAAGCTCTGAATGGTTTAGGACCAAAATACATCAGTGATCTCCTGACCCAGTATGAACCTACCCGACCCATCAGGTCATCTGGATCTGGTCTTTTATCAGTTCCGAGAGTCAGAAACAGACATGGAGAAGCTGCGTTCAGCTTCTATGCTCCACATGTCTGGAACAAACTCCCAGAAAGCCTCAGATCAGCTGAAACACTTTAAAGACCCACCTGTTCTCAGCTGCTTTTGATTAGGTATTTATTCTAAGTTTTAAATCTTCACGGCTTCTTTTAAAATAGATTTTTTTTTTATTTTAATTCATGGTTTTTATTCCTGTACTGTGCTGTAATGCTTTTGATGTTTTATGTAAAGCACTTTGAATTGTCTTGTAACATGAATTGTGCTATACAAATAAACTTGCCTATACAAATAAACTTGCCTTAAAAAAGAAAACGCGTACAGTTTTGTGTAAATAGGCAACTTTTCATTGGAACAGACAGAAATCACTTGCTAGCTGGCTATAAAATATTACATTTAATATAATCTAATATTACATAGTTTGTCTTTATAGGTAGACTGAAAACAACCATTTCTACTCATGTTATGCCATCCATCTTAGTCAATATATATAGTGAAGAGAAAGTGGATCGATCCAAAGGTTAATTTCATGAAAGTTTTAGTTGTATTTTTATGCCTTTAATTTGAGGTATTGATTAATCAACCTCAAAATAAAAGCTTATTCAAAATTGCCTTTAAAATACCAGTAATAGTTTGTCTTGACTGAATATTTGCGCTGTCTCATTTTATTGTATCGTATTGCACAGTGTATGCTCAGCTTGAAGGAATTATGATAACTGAGTCGTTGCAGATCTTGTCTCAGGTCTACCCAATATGTCACACAGTTTCAGTATATTCTTGACTTTCATTTGCAAAGAAACGTCTTTTAAAATTTTCCTATGTGTGGACAGTAGCCAAATCCAAGACATTCTACATATAAATTAAACATTCAAGGAGAAACGCTTGGGGTGAAAAAATATTTGTGGCTTTTGAAGGCATTGGAAGTTCATAAACTCCTATATTAAAATTTCTGGCTGTCTTTTTTGTACCGACACGTCTAGCCTACTTTCAAGCAAGCAACATTTAATTTTACAATTAAATATTATACGGCTTGTTGTACTTAATAACCGTGAATTAGGTTAAGCCGAGTTTATACTTTTTCGTCAGCGGAGGTGGGAGACACACTGTGCCATCATCAGCCGACTTTTTAAATGTCTATGGAAAGCTATGGAGAGTGGAAGCCTGTGATTGGTCAGCACTCCTCTTTTTTTAAATTTGTCAACAGTACCACCATTTCCAAAAAAATCACAGTGCTGAAGATATTCAGCAGGAGACATGGGGCAGATTGAAATATGTATTGCATAAGACAATTTGAGCGGTAGCGTCCGTTACATTGGTGAGTGAGGAGCTGTGCACGAAAAACGATTTTGAGTATTGAAATAGGCTGACGTTTAAATCAATCAATCAAACTTTTCATTCAAACACTGCAACTCAACGTGCTTTTACAGATCAAAATGACGCTACATAAACCACATTCCTATCCCTCCCCCACAGATGTAAAAGCATGATCATAGAAAAGAGCAACTCACCCTCAAATCAACTTTTTTTTGCTGATAAACTAGTCAACTAAATGAGTGTCTAATAGTGCTGTCTACATGTCTAGTCATTATTTTGTTATTTTATTGAATCTTAGTATAAGTATTAATTTTCTGCCTAAAACCATCAGTGTGGCGCCCTCTTCAGGTTAAAACTCTATACTGCACTTGAATTTTAACATCGCTATTTGCTCTGCGTTAAGGACTGACGTCAGCCGCTGTGGGGTATAAAACAAGCAGAGTCTCTGCCCATGCCTCCTCCACAGAACCTCCCTCCCTTTCCTCTCTTTCCTCTGGTGAAGGAGGTGGAGAGGAATCCTCCACCTCAAAAGATCACTTTGAGGCAAAAGAGCTTGCGTTGCTATTGCTCTCCATCTTTCTCAGTGTCTGTGTTTATGCCACTACAGCAGCTCTGTAGTCTCATAAACAGGAAATGTGGGTGGAGTAAGACTCTGGTAGGGGGTTGCTCTTTCAGTGAAGAATTTTAGTTTAAAGCCGCGTTCACACCGGTCAGCGCGTCCAGGCAGCAGGGCAGCTAGATTACATGCAAGTCTATGGGATCTACGCATCTAGTGGGCGCCAAGCTGCCAAGCAGCAAGTCGCGCGCGTCGGCGCAGCTGGCATCAGCGCGTCCACGCAGCTGATGCCCGGACGCCCCGACGGTTCGTCGGGGCGTCTGCTGCTCAAGTTGGGAAAATTGAACTTTCGGGCAGCAGACGCGCGGCGTCAACCAATCAGAGCGACTCGTTGTACTGACGTGGTAACTCCTTCCATGGGGGAATCGGCAAATTTTTTATTCAAGATGGAGGACAAACTGATCGTCGCTGTATGTAATGTCCGTGAATTGTATGACCCGTCTTCGTCTTTTTACAAAGACAGGAAGAGATCGGATCTGATTTGGAGGAAGATATCGGAGGATATTGGAGTGCCAGGTAAGCAGTTAAACATAGAAAAAAATATTTTTTCTTTTAACTTTCTTGTTATGTTAGCTAACGCTACGCTAGCCAAAAGCGGTTAGGGCAACTACGGTACTAAATACGCATTACCAGTTTCCCATTGTGTATTTAGACGAGATCTGCAAAAAACGGTGGAAGACATTGAGGGACACATATGTCAGGCAGAGCAGAAAGGAGAAAGAGAGAAGGAAGAGCGGAGCAGAAGGAGGGAAAGTGCAGAAATGGAAGTACCTCTCTGTCCTGTCCTTCCTCGAACCCTTCATCGCCCCCCGCGAAACATCGAGCAACATGGGGGTCGAGGAGGAGCAGGCGGAGGGGTATGACCACCCAGAGGAGCCAGAAGAAGAAGCAGCAGGGCGGTTAGAGGCAGAAGGTTGGTGATTTTGAGAAGAAAACCCAGACATAGTGGCACACAAACACACACAAAAACGTGCTCAGAAACATGAAAATAATTATTGTAAAGCTGAAACCTACATCATTTTGCTACTACAAAGTTTTGCTATTTATTATTAGTGCTAGCAGTAGAAGTATTTGTGATCTTGGTATAAAGCATAATAAACAGGAGGGTCAATAATATTCCTTTCTGTCTTGACAGATCCAGCTAACATGGAGGCAGGTGACATGGCTGAACCAGAGTCCCCTGGCCCTTCCTTTTCTGCTTCTGACCAGCCTGGCCCTTCCTCTGCTGCTGCTTCTTCTTCTGACCAGCCTGGCCCTTCCTCTGCTCCAGCACCTGCAGGTGTGTAGTGCTGTTTGGAAAGGTTGGGAATGTAGGTTTTATTCAAAGATGTCAATCTGTTTCTTTGGGTTCCCAGACACTTGGCGAATTACTTTTTGTACTTTCTGAAATGTCTGTGTATACCCTGGAATTCACACTCAGCCTTTCATACAGACTTAAAATGTTGCTTATAATTTTATCTAATTTGTATATTTGTTCAACATAATTGTAAGCATTTTTAACACATTTTTCTACTGTGTTTTTTCACAGGGCCTCCAAGAAAACGAAGGCGGAGGCAGCAGGACTTGTCAGTGCCAACAGCGTTCCAGCAAAAGCTGCTTGATGCGCTCAAGGCCCGGCCTGAACCAGCTCCTGCTCCTCCTGCAGATGATGAAATGCACTTCCTTCTCTCTCTTCATCCTCTCCTGAAAAGGGTGTCACCTCTAGAAAGAGACATCCTAAAATTTGACATTCATAGACTGATTTTTGAAAGAATGAACAATTTGACCCATTTGGACAATACTCAGTAGTTTTACTGATCGGGCTGACACCTTTTTCAGGGGAGGAAGGAGACTCCTTTCTGTGTCCCTCCTGTCTTCCACTGCACTTCCTCCAAATAAGGTCCTTTCTCTTCCTGTTCTTTATTTTATTGTTTTATTATATGTATATATGTTGTATGTATTTTTTTATATTAAATATTTTTATATGTAACATTTTGGTCAGCTACTTTCCTTAATTTAATTCTACTGTCCTATGTAATGCCATTTGGGTGAAAATATTGTTTTTAATAACAGCTAATAATTACCTTAATGAAATATACCTTTTTATTGACTATATAAAATACCACAGAAGTACAAAAGCAAGAACTATTTGAGTTTATTTGATTGATTTCACCATATCCATAGACGAGTTTGTGGGAGAAAGCAGAGCAGTCTGTCAGTGATTACCTGGAAACGAGAGGTACAGGTGAACAGGTCAAAAGTATATAGGTACAGAACAAACAATAATCCATAAATGAAAGGGATTTGTGAATGTATATATGAATGTATAGAGAAAAACAAATTACTAAAATATAATATAGTAAATATAGATGTGGAAATTTTCAGAAAGTTTTGCTCTTAATTTTTTTATTGGGTGGCTCTTAAAAGAGCCGTTTTGGGTCAGTCCTGTATTGACATGACTATTCTGCCGGCTGCCATGGCACTGCCCCCTCCTCACTGAAGTGGGCCATGAAAACTTCTCTGGTCTCCACTGCCTCTCTGGTTGCGTTGTTGGCTCCGATTCGCCCCACAGCTGGAAGTGGTCTTTCTCCATGAGCAACGGCAGCTCCCCTCACTGCAGGTACCTGGCCATCTCCAGAAACCCTCATGAAGTTGTGGAGAACACACGTCGCCTTCACACACTTCTCCACAACTTCGGGGTTGACTTCCAGTCTGCGGTGAAACATTCTCCGCTGTGCAGACCAGATCCCGAATGCATCTTCCACCACCAGCCGGGCCCGGGAGAGCCGGTAGTTGAAGACGCGCTGCTGATCCGACAAGATCCGCCATGTTGTAAACAACTAGCAACAGACAAATCCACGCCCGCACGCTGACGTAATGATGTGACGCGCTGACGCCCCGACGCGCCGACGCAGACCACAAGTGTGCAAGCAGCTGGGTTTAAATTTTAAAGCGTCGACTTTCGTCCGTTTGAGCGATTTGGCGCCTGGACGCGCTGACCGGTGTGAACGCGGCTTAACAGTTTAGTTTTAGTTGAGTAAAAATAATGTAAATACACTAAAGTAAATGACTGCAATGGTGCCAGGACCTCCCCAGAAAAGTGCTACATCCCAGTTGTCCTGGGTGTAAATTGCTTTGCAAGACTTCCTAGGCAACAGAGGAGTCTGAAAGGAAAACGTCTCCGATTATGCATGTGAGTGCAAACTTATTGATGGAGAAGTATAAACTAGGCTTTACTTGTATATCTTCTTGAAAAGCATTCCAGTGAGTGACTTGTGAGTGTGAAAGGTTCAGGTAAATTTGGCTCGTGGTGCTGCTTTAACTTTGCAATACCCGTACGGAAGTCCAATAGGTTTGATTATTGTGCGACCGTACAATTGATGATCAAGAGCTGGTCATGAGATCTTAATCGCTTCTCTTTAAAACCTTGCATATGACACAATGCACGACACTCAATTAGGCTGAAATTTGGCCCAATCGCAAAACTTGTCACACGACTGAAAAATTGTCTAAAAATGGACCGAAAATCGTAGTGTAAGCCCAGCTTGAGGTAAAATCCCAATTTAGCACTTTTCCTGACTGCTTAGTGTTCGTCGTGTTTCAAAGGGGGCAGCTGTTGTTGGTGCACGTGTCTCTGTTTACATTAACTGTCATTATACCCTACAGCAAACAAAGTTTGCTTGGCATAACAGCATGACAGGAAAAATAATTTTGTCGATGTCAATGGCCTGTTGTATTTGTTATATAAACAAACACGTGCACCAAAGTGCCGCACAAGAGAAATACAATTAATTACATAAGAGCAGTAAAAATCTGTTGCTACCTTCAGGTTTGACATTTTCAAATGTGAAGTTTTAGGGTTATTTGTTCTACATTTATACCTGTTGTAGACTTCACGAGACTGTATTTAAGATTAAATGACTACTCAGCTTTTTTTAGGCAAATAATAAATGATTATCGAAAGCATTTCTGATATTTAGCCTATTCATATATACAATAGCTTGCAAAAGTATTCGGCCCCCTTGAACTTTTCCACATTTTGTCACATTACAACCACAAACATGAATCAATTTTATTGGAATTTCACGTGAAAGACCAATACAAAGTGGTGTACATGTTAGAAGTGGAACGAAAATCATCATTCCACTTCTCACGTGTACAACACTTTGTTTTGGTCTTTCATGTGGAACTCCAATAAAATTGATTCATGTTTGTAGCTGTAATGTGACAAAATGTGGAAAAGTTCAAGGGGGCCGAATACTTTTGCAAGCCACTGTATAAAACTAATTACTGAGCTGACTGTAGATGTTGGGACAGGATAAGCATTTGCAGTGGAGTACGCACTGATGCAGAAAAGGGAAGGCACTACATATAGAGGTCTTAAAACAAAGTTTATTTGATTAGCCGATTAATCAGGAAAATTTGATATAGTACCAAATTTATAAAATATTCAATAGCTAAAGGAGGCTACACAGCTATTGTTGCAGGAATCAAATATTTGCAGGAATATGATGTATGGTTTATTCTTTTCAAGGCCGTATCTACCATTGAGGACATCGAGGTCTAGACCTCTGTCATTTTCTGCTGTGTATTTAATGAAAAATTTATTAAAAGAATGCTTTCGAACTGCCTGCACGGTTACCTAAGGTTACGGTGGCGGCATGGGCATAACAGACGCAAAGTAAATGAAAAAGATGTAAGTTAAGTTATGGTGTTGCATGCAGGAATTATTAGCTATATGAAGCCTATTTAATACATGCCAATATGTCATGTTAACAATGCTAATGTTACTTCCTTTGCTAGTTAGTTTATGCAAGGAATACACCCAATTCTCTTTCTGTGCAGAACTTTACTGCTTTTGACATATTTGAAAGAAATCTTTATTGCCACAATAAACAGAGCAGGGTTAAGGAGGATCTGCACAGGTGAAAAGAGAATATAAGTGGCTGAGAAAAAATGTATATGGTTTTAGAAGGACTTTGAGGTTAATTTCTACAGTAATATCCCTGCTACTCACTATACATTTTTATTTATCTTTAATGCCACAATAGTAAAACCCAGAGTCAGGGAGGAGACATAAGACCAAAGGCCAGAAACAGGGACAATGATGTAGGGTCTTCACAGAAAAGGCCTGGTTCACACGGTAGGATTTTAAAATTGTCGCAAGAGTTTCAGGCCAACTCACACATTTCACACATCAAAAAAATCACGGATATTCCTGTTTTGGTTTTACGGTGTGTGGTGTGCGGCCACACGGTAATGAGAGACACCACCACACTAACCGATTTCACACACAAACATTGCCAGTTCAGACAGGAAATCTCACAAAACCTCATTATATAAAATGTGACTAAAGTCTAGGAGTAAATAAATATGGATGCAGAGGAGGAGGCATTGGCAATGGTTTCTGGACAAGTTTTAACAGAGGAAAAAAATGAAATCCTAGCATTGGATAAAGGAGTGGACACAGCAGGAGCAGGGCCTCCACTTTCTATGGGGAGCCTAAGTCTCTTCTCCTTCCAGCTGGCCCATGGGTCCCCTGGCCTAAAAAAAAAAAGTCAATGGAGCAAATAAGTTATTTTCTGGTCTTTACCCTACACCCTAAATCACACACATGTTGTATCTCAATTTAAATTACTAATGCATTTTGAGTGTTTGAGTTTTGTCATGTGATTTCTGATTTATTTGCTTGTAAAAATTCTAATTTTAAAATGACTACAATTAAGAAGTCGCATATATGATGCCATGTAGCTAACATTAGCCAGTACTTAAAATACTCACTGGGACCTTGTGGAGCTTGTCCGGCATGCTGGCTCTCACGCGACTGACTATTTCTTCCCCAGCATAGCTGCCACTTGCCACATGGCCAGATTTATAGTGGTTTAAACCACTTGTTCAGAGGTAACCTGTGACAAAGAGAACTCTGAGAAAATGATCACATGAAGCTGAAGAAGCCCTGCAAGGTTGTTTTGAGACCACAAACTGGATGTCTTTTGCCAAGCTCATGGAGAGGACATCAATGCCATGACTGAGTGTGTGACTGACTATATAAACTGTGTGGAAATCATCCCCACCAGAACAGTGAGATGCTTCCCTAATAACAAACCCTGGATCATCAGTGACCTGAAGGAACTGCTAAACAAGAAAAAAAAGCCTTCAAGGAGGGAGACAGGGAATTACTGAGGAGTATACAGAAGCAACTTAAGGTCAAGATCAAAGATAGCAAAGAGACATACAGGAAGAAGCTGGATCTCTGTTTCTATGTATTTCTGGACTGTGGTCAAGTGAGTCGACACTAAAATAAAATTAGGTGCTTCCAAGCTGTATCGCTGCCTATCACCTTGCTTTCTGATTGGTTAGACGTCACATTCAATAGGCTGCATGCTCGTTTGTCCTCGCAACACACTACAAATGCTGTGATATCGGTTCAAGACAATTCAACATGTTAAATATCCCCCTTTTGTAATCGGAGGGGTCCTGTCGTCCTTCCGGACTAGAGCGCTTTGAACACACCACACACGGCAGGAATATCTGTTAGGATTATCTTGAGCCATCCCGATAATCGGGGTGTGTCGGAAAGGGGGAATCGGGGCAAAAATCAGCCTAAAAATCCTGCCCTGTGAGCCAGGCCGGAGAGATTTGTACTTGCTGAGAAAAAGAGATCCATTGTTGGGAGAAACCAGTCAGGTATCAGCACATCGTTTTCAGATATTTCAGAATTATTCAATCCCACTCCAAAATATGTTTTGTCTATATTTTAATAGGTAGACCACCAGGATCAACCATCCTGAGCCTTATTTTGTTTAATATTATTTAGAACCTTTAGCCATCTTCCTTCAGGAAGCTGGCAGCAACTACTCTTTTTTATTTTTTTAGATCCAAAGCAGTTACCTATGGTTGGTTAGTTGCTTAGTAGTTGCAGCCTCTATGCTACTCCGATGGGCGGGAAGTCAACAGAGTTGGAGCAACGGAATCAATGGAATCATTGAAGATTTTTGCGAGGAAATTATCTACCAGCTTATTTACTGAGTTGGAGTTGGGAGATGAGGGGGATCTGGTGGAAGGGTAAATAAGTTTAACGCTTCTTGCTTTACTGCTGTTTTTACATTATATGCTTTGCAGTGCCTTGATGTATATTTGTATGCTTCTTGCTTTATTGCCTTATTTTACTTCATATGCTTTGTCTGTGTTTTACTGCTATTTTTATTACACCCCTTAATCATGTAAAGCACCTTGAATTACCTTGTTGTTGAAAGTGTGCTATACAAATAAAATTGCCTTGCCTTGCCTAAAGGTTTCAACTGAACTGTCCATTAGAAAACGCTTTTTTATAGTTATCTCACTGTGGCTAGAAAGTTGAGCAGAGATGGTACTTTCAAAGAAAACACAGAAATTGTCAGATAATGCAATATCAATTACCGAGATGTCAGATTTATTTAAACCTTTGCTGATAATTAAGTCCAAAGTGTGTCCTCAATTGTGTGTTGGTTGTTTGACATGCTGGCTCAGGCCGAAGTTATGAAGAGTGTCGCCTAATGTTTTTGCTAATCTAGCTTGGGGGTTGTCAGTATGGATGTTGAAGTCCCCCACAGTGATTAATTGGTCATAATCGATACATATTATGGAAAAAATGTCACCGAAATCATTAAAGAAGTTAGGTTTTGGGGGATTTATATGAACTTAGAAATAGAGCATTGTTAGGCTTTTATCTGGGTGGCTAGGTAATCAAAAGAGTTAAATGTGCCCAGAGATACCTTTTTAAAGTTCATTGAGTTATGAAAAATTGTGGCTACGCCTCCATCTTGTCTGTCTTTCCTTCTCTCGCTTAAATTTTTTTAATTTGTAGGTGTAGATTGTATTAATACAGATGTTTTATTATTTACGTCTAGCCAGGTTTCTGATTTTTTTTTAAAAAGGCGTGCATATTATGTTCAGTGATTAATTCATTGATTAGGAATGACTTTCCTGATAAAGACCTAATATTTAATAAAGCTAACTAAAGTGGTTTGATGATGGGAAGCTGAACCTTCTGACAGGTGACCAATTTGAGATTTGATTTATTATGAGAGCGTTTGGCTTTAGTTTTTGTTTTCTGCTGCTATAATAACTTGAATTATTTTTTCTTGGAGGCCGGACAACTTTTGGGAAACTGTGGGAGTTTAATTACAGTCCGGTTCCCTTCTATATCAGATGTCTGTTATTACCAGTTAAGGCATGGGCAGAGTACATTCAGTGTTAGTCTCAGAGGCTTGATGTAGTCCAAGTTCCGGTGTTAGTTGTGACCCAATTCTAATTTGTGCTTTCAGTATATCTGAGAAATCTCTAAACGGAGAGTCATTAGGTGTTGATGAGTCTGACGTTAGAATAGTTGAAGAACACTTTGCTGAGCGATGCACGTCTTTGCCCGCTGCTTTGTCGGTCTCTGAGGGTCGTGCATCTGTCTGTGCTGATGATGTAATCTTCACTTGGTGTGTCTCGGGAAGTGTTTTTTCTCTGATAGTATCCATGGACCATAGTATCCATGGAGGTCAGCTCTCGGGTGCTTTATCAAGTATTTATTCAGATAACAGAAAATATTTGAAGTCAACAGTCTCAGTCCAGCTCATTTAAGATAACGTTCATTTGACTTGAACAAGTGCTTTGCACATCCAAATATTTTATAGTTATTAACAAATAGGAACGATTTTTCAACAGATTTTCTCTTCAACCATATATGGAGCATGCGAAGTCCACTGTACCTTTCATAATTTCCTTCAGGGACTGGTCCGCTGATAAATACGTTTATGTTAAGTTCATCAAGTCTCTGTAGCAGATCAAAGAAGTGTATTTTCAGAATCTCTGATTGTTTCTTGGCTACATCAGTTGCACCTGTGTGGTTAACAAGTTTTTCCAGTTTAGGGTGTTGTTCTAAAATAGTCAGGATTTTTTTTGAAATTTCTCACACTGTGTAATTGGGGCACCTCATAATGCTGGTGTTCTGGCTACAAAATTTTTTGATACCATTAACTGATCCGTCATGTATGATGAGAACTTTTAATGGGGGGTTATTACTTTCTTATGTGTCTGCTTCATGTGGATGGATTTCTCCTGGTAAACTTGACTGGTCCCATGGGGTGCATCGTCTTTAGGGGAACTGAGGGCTGCAACTCTGTTTCTCAGCGGTATTCCAGGGGGAGCGATATCTCTCGTTTTCGGTTGCAGTTTCTTTTGTTTGTTCTTCCTCGGAGCAGAGAAAGCAGGCGTAGATTAAGTGCGCTTTAAAGCCGGCCAGTCTTTGCCAAATTATGAATGAGGTTTTCTACCCGTTACGCACCTTTTAGCTGAGGGAGCAGTGTTGTTCTGTGGCTTCTGTGTGAGACTGTTGGACCGAGATAACACCGGACTGCCAAGTTCTTCCTCCGTGCATGCAGTCATCGGTAAAGTTGTCTCATTTTCATATCCAGTGTTTAGATCAAAATTAATCTGAAGATGGTGTAACTTCATCTCGATTGTTTCAATTCTATGGAGCAGTTTCTCAAAGTCCTCAGCTGAGCAAAACGCCATTTTGGTGATCCAAAGTCCTTCAGAAAGTAATCCAAAAAAGAGATCTGAGATCCCGTGACTCCAAAGGCTGGGTGTATAAAGTAACTTAAAAAAAAGCTCAGAAAAGAAAATAAGAAAAGAGAATAAGGCGAGAGATCAGGAGAGGTTGGGAGAGGCTGCTCCTGCTTCAGCAGCCAATAGGACAATATGACCAGGATGCCCCAGGGCTTCATCCTGGGGCCCCTTTTATTTAATATCTACATGCTCCCACTTGCCCAGATTATAACAACCAATAAGATTAACTACCATAGCTATGCAGATGATACTCAGCTCTACATCACCAGGTGACTTTGAACCCATCCAAACCCCAAGTAAATGCATAGAGCAAATCAATGGATGGATGTGAACAGAGCTGAACAGAAACAAAACAGAAGTAATTACTTTTGGACCTAAAGAGAAACGATCAAGAGTCAGCACACAGCTTCAGTTTATACAGCTAGAAACTACTGATCTGGTCTGAAATCTAGGTGTAGTAATGGACTCAGACCTGAACCTCCAGGGTCACATAAAGGGAATAACAAGGTCAGCCTTCTATCACCTGAAGAATATTTCCAGGATTAGATGACTGATACAGGACCTCGAAAAACTCATCCATGTGTTTATCTTTAGTCAGTTTGATTACTGCAACAGCGTTCTCACAGGTCTGCCTAAAAAGTAAATTAGACAGCTGCAGGTAATCCAGCTACTGCTTACGTCCTTACTAGAACCTGGAAAGTTGAGCACATCACACCAGTTCTAAAGTCCTTACACTAGCTCCGTATAGCTCAGAGAATAGACTTCAAAATACTTTTACTAGTTAAAAATCATTGAATGGTTTAGCACCAAAGTATGTTGAAGATCTACTGTTACTATACCAACCCCCCAGACAACTCAGGTCCTCTAATTCCAGTCTACTCAACATCCCTAGAATTAGAACCAAACATGGAGAAGCAGGTTTCAGTTTCTATGCTCCTCTAATCTGAAACAAACTTCTAGACAACTGCAAAGCTGCAGTTTTTTAAAATTACAACTAAAAACATCTGTTTAGAGCTTCCTTTGAGTAATGTTTTCATGTATTATATGTTTTGTGTGTGCTTCTTGCTTTATTGCTGTTTTTACTTTATATCCTTTGTCTGTGTTTTACTGCTATTTTTATTTTACCCCTTAATGATGTAAAGCACCTTGAATTACCTTGTTGTTGAAAGTGTGCTATACAAATAAAATGGCCTTGCCTGCCTTGCCTTTGATACCCTGTAAAAAAATAATTATCAGTGAATTATTGGAATTTGAGTAGATGAACTCAAACCTTCATTCTTTAACCTGTTGTTGTTCAATCTGTCCAGATTTACTCCAATGGGAAATTGAGACTGACATTTAAGCTAATTTATCTGTTTCTGCTGATCAGGTGACTTATAATTATTCATTTTATTGATAGTAATAATGATAACTAATAACTGTCTTTGAACCACTATTAATATTGCTAATAACTAAGCCAGCACACTCATTGTCCAACAGTGATTTAAATGCTTCTTTAGCTATTGAGGAAAGTTGCGATTGAATAAGAGATGATGATAAATCATTCAAAAGTTCTCTGAAAAATCTATCCCCCTCACTTTTGAGATTATGGTTATCCTCCTGGGTGGACCTCAGTAATTTTGAAACTCTGGATACGGCCTTGATCCTTTTTTCTTTTTTCAAAATAAGCAGGGCTGGTATTTTACAGTGGGTATTCACTCAACTAAAACAATTCTTGACTCTATTGCTCTATGTTTATATTTTATCAGTTTGTTAGCTTCTGGTTCTCCAATTGCTTTTGGAATACTGACCAAAGGTTCTCAGTGGGATTCAGATCTCATTTGTTTTCTGATGACCACAGGTCCAAAATTTCAGTACTCTGGTCTTTAAGTGAATTCATCACTTTTGGTCTTGTACTGTCATGGTTCAGATTACACAGATAATCTCTATATTGCTCCTGGATTGTTGGAAGAGGTTATACTTGGAGTACATTATGATGTAACACCTTATTAATAGAAGTTTTATTTAGCAGAATTAGGAGAAACTTGAGGTGTAACAATTCACAAATTCACTGTTTTGTATGTATTTGGGGTTTTAAAGTCACAGTTTGGTACATTTTTGGTACATTTTCATCGAAACAAATAATTCTTAATGTGCATATGACATTTTTGTTTTCTTTACTTTGACCAGCATTAAACAAATAACCTTTTTTTCCTGAATTTTCTTCCTTTCTGTTTCTGAAATTACTTTGATGTTATTAGCTTCTATAACTTAAAGTTGAAAGTATAGAAATGACTAGAAATAGTACAAACAGACATACCCAGAGAAGAAAACATTATGACAACTTGAAAACTGTTAATGTTTAGAAATGTTAAAATAATACTTATATATTATAAAAATAAAACATACTTAAATCACTTTGGAGTTTTTTTTAGATATTCCGGTAGCCTAGTCTCCCAGCTGTACTTGAATGCACCATGGGTAGCTGTTGGGAAAACCCCCCCAGACCACTCAGGTCCTCTAATTCCAGTCTACCCAACATCCCTAGAATTAGAACCAAACACAGAGAAGCAGCTTTTGGTTTCTATGCTCTTCTAATCTGAAACAAACTTCCAGACAACTGCAAAGCTGCTGAAACATTGAGTTCTTGTAAGTCACGGCTAAAAACCCATCTGTTTAGAGCTGCCTTTGAGTAATGTTTTCATGTATCATATGTTTTGCATGTGCTTCATGCCTTATTGCTGTTTTTATTTTATCCTAAATTCATGTCTGCTTTTGAGGAATGTTTTTATGCATCATATGCTCTGTGTGTGTTTTATGCTTTATTGCTGTTTTTACTTTATCCCCTGAACACGTAAAGCACCTTGAATTATCTCATTGTTGAAAGTGTGCTATACAAATAAAATTGCCTTGCCTTGCCCTTTTAATCAACGAGGATACTGCCGACTTCCATTTTATACAAAATAAGGAGTTTGGGCTGATTGGATGCTACTGGTAGCCATGTGGACGTCAGCTAGTTTTTCTCTATCAGTGATGTTTACGTTCAGCCTGACATTGTTTCAGGTAAGTCATTCAGTTCAATACAGAGCGTGTTATGGAATTTTATTGCTGTTGAAAGAAGTGTTCGCTGACAAAGTTCTGGTTCGGTCCATCTCTCTTTTTCCAATGCAGCTGTGCGAGAAACCATTATTGTTCCCAAATAGCAGAGTTTAGTGATAGCTGTGAGTCCTTTCTATTTTGTTTTGGTGTCATTTTTAAAGTTGCACTGCACTGAGTTCTAGACATAAACATTTTGCATGTGTTCAGGTAGAAAACAGCTGTATTTTTTCAGTACACGCGTATACTGAAACGACCGGACCTTACCGAACAATCTGAATACATGATACCATTACACCCATAGGAGAAACCCTTCCTTCTCCTGGAGGAAAGCAACCTCACAAATGGATTGGGTTGAGGTGCTTCAATGCTCGCATCAAACAGGAATCCTAGTAGCTATCGCCTTTTCTTGTTCTCTTAATCCAGTGGTTCTCCATTATTTTCTGTCATGCCCCCCCCCTTCCCCCCCTAGAGAACATAAATCCCCCCCGCCCCTAAATTGAAATACTATTCAGAACCTGATAATATTTAATTATTTATCTGTACAAACCACTGGAACCAGCATTCTGCATACAATCTCCTGATTATCTAAACAGATTAATAAAATTAGCAGCAAAAATTTCCATTTTGAGTTGTTGCATCTCTTTTTATTGTTTTAAATCTTAACATCATTTCTAAGTTCAGGTTACTAACTCAAATGGTAACATTTAATCAAGACAGAGGAGAAAAGGCACAAATGATTCACTGTGATGTGCCTTTTTAGACTAAACTCTAACATTCAAAACTTTTTAAAACTGTAAACATTGGTAACTTGTCAACTTCACCAGCTTATTACTTTTCAAAATATATATATGTATGTTATTTATCATTATTATTAAATCCCTTTCAGTATTTTTCAAATTCAGTTTTTTTTCTCCAACATTACACTTTTTCTATTTTTCTGAATTCCACTTTTTTCATTCTGACCATATTTATTACCCAAAAAGTGTTTAATTATATAGTGAATGAAAATAATTTAAGAAAACAAGAGCCAAAAAGACCCACATTTACTGTCATTCACAAACATTTTCACAAATAACTGTGCTGGGGTTCAAACATTTCCCATAAAAAGAACTAAAACATTACCTGTAAAACAAAGGATCTCCAGTTTTTCACATTTTATAAAAGAAAATATCCCTTAACAAATAATTTAGTTGAACTCCACATTAAAACATCTAATAAAGAGACCTGGAAACTGTAAATCCTCATTCTCACCTCTATAATGATCAGGACCTTTGTTCATGTTTATTTCCTAACTCTGTCCCAGACTCTACTGAAATACATGACGTATCAGTTTTTTGTGTTTAGCCCTCATGTTGCTGACAGAACTTATAGAAGGGTTGTTTTCCTTGTTCATAAAACATTGCTAGCCCTGAGCCTAGTGCTAAGCTTCCAGGTTTTTTTTTTTTTTTGAGGACGTCTGTTTTTCAGTGAGCTTTTCGCCATGGCTGGCCGGTTTATTCTGTCTGTGTGGAGAGGAGGGCCGACCCAACCCCCACCTTACCAGGTAGCAACAGGTACAGGAGCTGCAGCCGCCAAAACACTATAGAAACAGCGTTTGTGTATTACATTTTGTTAAATTTTGCGATTCCTTCCGCCTTTCTCACATTGTGAACTTCATAGAGCCCTCCTTCTCCATCAGTCAGTAAACTGGTGTGTCTTTGTAGACTATGTATGCTGGGTTGAACAGGAAGCCTGTTGATTGGTTTGAGCACTGCTGCCACCTAGCGACTGGAGCTTGTGTATTGTTCTTCAAGCATAAATAGACAAAAGTTCTCACTCCTCCCCGACCAACTCACTATGCCCCCCCGGGGCACGCCCCATAATTTGAGAAGCACTGTCTTAATCAACTGGAAGGAGGGTTCATCAAAGAAAATCCCTTTATACAAAAGTTCTTGCCTATCAAATATTAAGTAACATCAACTCTTGTTTGGAAATGGCTTCATGACTTTTTCCAGATTGATGAGCAGCAGCAGTTGCTTGTTTAAGGTCAGTGCTGATGTCTTTCCTCTATGGAAATGAGTTAACAGACATCTCTTTACTACAGAACAGCTAACAGGTGGTTACACTTGCAGATGATCGGCTTGTTACAAGCATCTGATTAGCAGCACCTGGTTGCTACATTAGCCTTTGGCATACTTTGTAAATGCCTACACAAACAGGATATATGAAGATCAACCGAGGTTAAGGAACTGTGTTTTGGTTGTTTTTCTCCAGACAAAACACATATAAACCCTGGCTGTTTTTATGCTGCAGGCTTCATAGGGCTGCCATGACGGGCCTGTCTGCCTGTCTCTCCAAAGTAAACGAGGAGAAAGAAGCAGCTGCAGCCAGCCCCTCTGGGATCTATGCCGAAATGAAACTATCAAATGCCCCCGGACCGAGGACAGATTGCTTAATGTGTGAAAGCTGCTTTGTGTTCACAGGCATGTTTTGTCTGCACTGGCGAACGTGTGAATATGAAAGTTTTTTTTTTTTTTACTTTCTGTATTTTGGAATGAGGTTATGGAGGAAATAAAAACTGGAAGGGGTCTGTTTGTAGTTCTTGTAGGCACTCAATTGGTTAAAATAACTCTGCATGTTCTTGGCAGAGATGAATGGCTAAAGCTGCTGGCAGAGGGTGAGGTTGGGCGGTAAGAAGGGGTGAAGAAGTGGGCATGGCGTGAGTTGGGGGGGCAAACGTTGTCCCTAAAAAAGCTGGCAGGTTTCCGGGACCCAGTCTAAAATCCTGTCACAATTATTCTATTAGCATGCTCAGCTGCGCCTCTGTTCTTCTTTATTTTAGCAACCTATGACAACCAACAAGGCACATGAGTCCATCAGAAAAAGAGCCCGTCAGAGGCCCATTGTGTCCTCAGCCTCCATGCCCTCACCCCACTATTGACTCTCAGCTGTTGAAGGGAGCCAGAGAAAAACCAAGGGCATCATGGGAGCTGCGAGAGCACTTGTGGTGCTGGCTGTGATTGACAAAACTCTGGCAAGGAGAGTAACTCACCACTGAAGCATGAAATGTGAACTTCGGCTGAAAGTCTGCTTTTCAGGAAGGAAAAATGTTTAGTTTTGAAAATACATCACCAGCTTTGAAACGGTCAAAAAACAAAAACAACTTCTGGTAAAGTCAGAGAAACATGAGAGTATTTTCTCTAGGTTCAGCAGATTCACTTCCAGATTAACTTTTAAAACACGAAATACAACTATTAGCATTAATTGTGCTGTTGACATTGGTAGTAATTATTTTTGGCATATTAGCGCAACTTATTTAAAATATAAATTTTCTAACTAAAACCGTCAGTGTGGCACCCTCTTCAGGTTAAGTCTGCACTACATTGAATTTGAATCAGCCATCGCCATTTGCTCTGCTGTGATATGTGATGTGGCACGTGTGATGTCAGCTGCACTGCCTTTGTAGGGTATAAAAGCAGCCGAGTCTTATATCTTAGTTTACGCCATTTATCAAGTTAGCGATTATTTAGCATGGCATTTAGTTAGAATATTTGTCATAGCTTTTTGTATTATAGATTAGTAGTTGGCAATATAAACGGTATAAGGTAAAACTTATATAAATTTAGCCAACGATAGAGATTTTGACTATACTGGCCTACCGCGATTTCACATGTTGACGATGTCATCAACCTCGCCCACTTTGTACCAGGTATGCAAGGAAGGTAAGGCAATTTTATTTGTATAGCACAGTTTAAACAAAATGGTAATTCAAGGTGCTTGATTTGGTGATTAAAAAAGAAAAAGGAAAAGAAAACACACAAAAAACATAGAATATAGCATTGGAAATTAAAAGTAGCAAATTAGCATGAAACACACATAGAAACATCGATAAAGCAAGAGAGCATGAACACATTTGATACATATAACAATCATTTGTTTATGTTTGTTGTGCGCATGCGTTGGCGTTTGTCAGCGTCAGTAAGACCAGCAGAGATTGACTCTTGATACGGGTTTAAAAAGTTTTTTTTACTGGTTTTATATTTTCTTAAAGACTGGTTTTAACTGATTTTAGCACCGCAAACTCTAAACAACTTGTTTTTATCTGAATATTATGCCTCTACTCACCTGCAGCCCTGGCTGCGATGGGTGCCTGAAGCTCAGCCAAAAAGTTATGGAGGTGGAGCAAAGGATTTCAACGCTCCACCAGATCCAGGACTTTGAGCCTGACGTGGACATCATCTTTGGCCGGACATTCGCCGCGGCTGACAGCGCTCAGCTGGCGGAGACCATCCCCTGTCAGCCCGGCAAGGCTGCTGGGGCGGGATCCATCGCCGGGACTCTTGCCGGGTTTGGGGCGCCGGAGGCCCGCACACCTGCTACGTGGGAGGATCGCTGGCTCCAGCAAGGGGCTATGCTAAAAGCCCCCCTCAGCTCCACTCTGATCCAGCGGGACGCCTGGACCACGGTTGGCCCCGGCTGCGGTGGAGAGGCGAGGGGTCGCTGTCATCGCCCTTCTCCACCAACGCTGCCACTGGCCAACAGGTTCGGCGTCCTCGACCAGGACTTTCCTCCTCTGGCAGCCCCGGGGCCCCGTAGCTCCACTGGACCGACGCCTGATCCTGCCCAACCACCGGAGCAGCAGCCAGACTGCAGCGGCCTTCCATGTTCCACCAATCCCTGGGCTGCGGCCCGCCGAGTAGTGGTTCACTTTACGCCTAACCCCCGGAACAAGCCCTCGGCGCTGACGACCCATCGCTGCAGCCCTGGGGAGGCTCTTAACATCCAGCCGGTCCTGGACAGCGAGGAAAAACCCGGCCCAGCTCCGACCTGCTGAGCCGGCACCCACCACGCTGATCATTGGGGACTCAATCATCCGGTACATGAGGAGGAAAGGAGCCCGCAGCATTTATCTCCTGAAGCAACAGTAATGGACATTTCTGATCAGATCCTGGACATCATTCAATGCCACCCCACCGTGAGTACTGTTATTGTTCACGCCGGCACCAACGACATCCACAGACAACAGTCCGAACTGCTGAAGCGGGATTTTATTCACCTTTTTAACCTTTTAAAAAACACACCAGTTTCGGTTTTTATCTCTGGCCCCATTCCCACCATCGGCAGAGGAATCGGTGGTTTTAGCAGGCTTTTATCACCGTGCCGAACAATACTGGTTTTATAGACAATTTTAATATTTTCTGGGGCAAGAGTCACCTGTTTAGGGCAGAGAGGCTCCACCTAAACAGTAAAGGAACACACACCCTGGCAATGAGCCTGGCCTGTCCACGTCCCCCCTGCGTCCTACACCGACCCCTGCTGCCTCCTATTGCCCGTCCCTCACTTCTGCCCCAACAGCCTGATGTGCAGCCGGTCCATGGACCTATGAACCCAGCCTTGATTTTAACAGTAACTCAAATAAAGGACTTGGACCTTGTCAAACTACTCACATACCTGTTATTATCAGCAGAGAGCGAGCAAATAAACATAAATCTAGCAAACATGATCTCAATAATCTCAAACAGCTACCAAAAATCTCAGGTTCCATATGTCATTTAGGCAATCCATCTCCAGCCACTCTTAATATGGCTCTTTTAAATGTTCGCTCTCTGCTGAACAAAACTTTTATTATAAATGACTTGATTTTAGACCATAATCTCCATTGTTTATTTTTAACGGAAACGTGGCTGAGCTCGGATGCCCCTGTTGTTCTTAAAGAGGCCTCCCCACCAAATTTTAATTTTAACTATTCAACGAGGAATGGGAAAAAGGGTGGCGGGACGGCTTTTATTAGTTGATCAACACTTTCCGCCAAACCTGTTTTACTTGACAATTTTACCACTTTTGAATATACCGCGGCTGTTTTTAGCATTCCTCAGATTTTATGTGTAACTCTTTACATGCCTCCTAAAAAGAGTGCACTTTTTATTCAAGAATTCTCAGAGTTTTTATCAATTCTGCTCAACTCCTTTGAAAGGATCATTTAAGCTGGTGATTTTAATCTACACGTGGATAACCTTTTACTCTTTTTCAACAGATTTTTTAAACATCTTGAGTTACATGGATTTTACCCAGCATGTCACACAGCCATCTCACAACAGAGGACACACCCTGGACTTGGTCATCACGCATGGCCTGTCCACCAGCGTGTCCTCTGTTGTTGACTTGGCTGTCTCTGACCACTACTGTGTGTTTTTTAACATTACCAGTTTTATTAAGGGGGAGACCTCTGTGAGAACTGTAATGAAGCGCCATCTAACCCCTGAAGTGGCTGCTGGTTCTCCTGAAGCTTTAAAAAGACTCCTCCTATTAATTTAGCCGCCCCCTGTGATTCTATTGTCAATGATTTTAACAGCAGACTTCGATCTACTCTCAACCTGCTTTCTTCACTTAAAGTTAAACATCTACAGCCAAAACATGCATCACCATGGAGAAATTAATAACTTAGAAAACTAAAGAGAAATTGCAGGGCGGCGGAGAGAAAATGGAGGAAAAATAAGATCACAATAAATAAGCAGATTTATACTGACCTAATTAAATCATACAATAATGCAGTAAGAAAGTCAAGAAATGCTTACATTTCCAAAATAATCTTAGATCATAAAAATAATCCTAAAATTTAATTTACCATAATTGCTACCACTTTTTAACTGTAACACTAATTTACTTCAGAAAACCCCCTCTAACGGTCTTTGTGAGGAATTTGCAGCCCACTTTAGAGGGAAGGTAGACACCATCAGATGTAATATTTCATCTTCTCAAAGTAACATGGTTTTAGACAAATCTGGATGTGTGTCTATACTAGAGGAAAAGCTGGACAGTTTTGTCCTGGTGGAGGCTGAGACTCTCAATAAAGTTTTCTCCTCAGTGAGGCCCACCACATGTGTCTTGGACACGATTCCCACTAGATTTTTTAAGCAATTTTATGATTCTTTTTATTTAACCATGATGAATTGCTCCCTTCAGACGGGGGTATTTCCTGCCGCCTTTAAAGGGGCTGTAGTGAGGCCCCTGCTGAAGAAGAGCAATTTAGATATTAATGATTTGAACAATTTCCGACTGGTATCAAACTTACCTTTTTTAAGCAAAATTTTAGAAAAGCTTGTTTTAATTCAACTTAATGATTTTATTAATGCTTATAATGTCCAAGAGAAATTTCAGTCTGGTTTTAGGGTGAACCACAGCACCGAGACGGCCCTTCTGAAGATTTTAAATGATTTTAGAGTAAACTATGATGCCCAGAGGGTGACAGTGTTGGTTCTACTGGATCTAAGCGCTGCCTTCCATACAGTAGACCACACTATTCTTTTAACCCATTTGAAACAGATTGGCCTCTCTGGTGCTGTTCGTAGATAGTTCACATCCTACCTCACAGACAGGACCTTTATGCTAAGTTTAGATACCTGCTCCTCTAAGGTCCACAAGATTACATGTGGTGTGCCCCAGGGTTCAATTTTAGGCCCAGTGCTTTTTAACCTCTATATGCTCCCACTTGGTGGTGTCATCGGGAGACATGGAGTGAACTTTCACAGTTATGCTGATGATACACAGTTGTACATCTCCATGTCTCCTGATGACACACGGCCAATGGATGCACTTTTTAACTGCATTTTAGACATCAAATCCTGGATGGCAGAAAACTTTCTCCAACTCAACCAGGACAAAACTGAAGTTTTAGTTATTGGTCCTGAGGGCCAGAGAGAGAAACTATTACCAAAACTGCACTTTTTTTAAATCCTTCTCAGCAAGTGAGGAACCTGGGTGTTATTTTTGACTCTGAGCTGACTTTTATCCCTCATATTAAAAATATCATTAAAATAGGTTTTTATCACCTGAAGAACATTAACAGAGTCCGCCCCATTCTCTCTCGGGCCGATACGGAGACGCTGATACATGCTTTTATCACCTGTAAAATTGATTACTGTAATGCCCTGCTTTCTGGTCTTCCCAAAAAGACTATTTCAGGTCTACAACTATTACAAAATTCAGCTGCACGTGTCCTGACGAAGACCAGGAGGCGGGAGCACATTACTTCGGTTTTAGAATCATTGCATTGGCTCCCCGTATATTTCAGGATCGATTTTAAGGTTCTTTTAATGGTTTTTAAGTGTCTTAATGGTCTTGGGCCTTCTTATCTCTCAGTGCTGCTATTACCGTATGAACCCTAGCGGCCTCTGCGCTCCTCTGGCAGCTGTCTCCTTGTGATTCCAAAAGTCAAGACACACACCCATGGCGAGGCATCCTTTCATTATTATGGCCCTCATCTTTGGAACAGGCTGCCAGAGAACCTCAGGGCCGCAGAGAACGTTCATGTTTTTAAGAGCAGGCTAAAGACTCACATTTTTAGCATAGCTTTTAATTGATTATTATTTATTATAGTGCGTTTCATTGCTTGGTATGTTTTATTTGCTTATATTTTCACAGAGTTTTATTATATATCTTTGCTACTATATGGTTAACTGTTTTTACTATTATATTTATTACTACTTATTTTACTTATAGTAGCTTTGGTTATTTTACATTTTTACTTATTAATCCTTCTTCCAGTGTTTCCTCTGTGGGAGCCCTCTGCCTTGGGGGCGGTGTTTTGCTGCGGTGGCCTGGGTGCTCACCGGGTAGTGCTCAGGTGGAGGCGGGGGTCTCTACCCTCCCTCCTCTGGGCGCCCTGTGTCGGTGCCCTGGCTGCTGCAGTGGCAGACGGTTCTCCTGATGGCATTTTCCTGACATACCTGACTCATATGAGCTCAGCCCAGTGTCAACCAATGATCTTAAGCGTTTTGGGAAGATGTCTGTGTGTGTATGTGTGTTTGTGTGTGGATGTGTGCCTGCGTGTGTCTGTGTGTGTTTTGGAAATGGGTTTTGGAAGGGGGAATAACGGTCTTTTCGTTTTTATAATTGTGGGGAAGGGATGGGAATGTGGGTTATGTAGGGTCATTTTAATGTGTAAAACACTTTGAGCTGCATTTTTGATTGTTTGATTGAAAGGCAATTCTAAGTTTTTAGACACGATTTAAAGCAGTTCAGAGTTTCAGCAGCTCTGCACTCGTCAGGAAGTCTGTTCCAGATAAAGGGAGCATAGAAACTGAAAGCTGCTTCTCCATGTTTGGTTCTGAGTCTAGGGATGTTTAGTAGGCTAGAGTTGGACCTGAGTGGTCTCGGTGGTTGGTACAGTGACAACAGCTCTTCAACATATTTTGGTGCTAAACCATTTAAGGATTTATAAACTAGTAGGAGTATTTTGAAATCTATTCTCTGAGCAACAGGGAGCCAGTGTAAGGACATTGGAACTGGGGTGATGTTATTTTCTGGTTCTAGTAAAAACGCAATCTGACTAAAGATAAATGCATGCATGAGTTTTTCGAGGTCCTGGTGCGACATTAGTCCTTTAATTCTAGAAATGTTCTTCAGGTGATGGAAAGCTGATCTTGTGACTGCCTTTATGTGACCTTGGGGGTTCAGGTCTGAGATTGATCGATTTAGGGTTTGAATGGGTTCGCTGGAGCTGTTCGCAGCCGAGTGTGAAGCGGCTGGGATGAGAATCAGCACCTCCAAATCCGAGGCCATGGTCTTGAGCCGGAAAAGGGTGGGGTGCCTCCTCCGGGTCGGGGATGGGGTCCTTCCCCAAGTGGAGGAGTTTAAGGATCTGGGGGTCTTGTTCATGAATGAGGGAAAAATGGAGGGGGAGATCGATAGACGGACTGGTGGGGCATCTGCAGTTATGCGGGCGCTTTACCGGTCTGTCGTGGTGAAGAGAGAGCTGAGCCGAAAGGCGAAGCTCTCGATTTACGTTCCTACCCTCATCTATGGTCACGAACTCTGGGTGGTGACCGAAAGAACGAGATCACGGATACAAGCGGCTGAAATGAGTTTCCTCCGCAGAGTGTCTGGGCTCTCCCTTAGAGATAGGGTGAGAAGCTCGGTCATCCGGAGGGGGCTCAGAGTAGAGCCGCTGCTTCTCCACATCGAGAGGAGTCAGTTGAGGTGGCTCGGGCATCTGGTCAGGATGCCTCCTGGACGCCTCCCTGGTGAGGTGTTTCAGGCACGTCTCACCAGGAGGAGGCCCAGGGGAAGGCCCAGCACACGCTGGAGGGACTATGTTTCTCGGCTGGCCTGGGAGCGCCTTGGGGTTCCTCCCGAGGAGCTGGAACAAGTGGCTGGGGAGAGGGAAGTCTGGGTCTCTTTGCTTAGGCTGCTGCCCCCGCGACCCGACCCCGGATAAGCGGAAGAAAATGGATGGATGGATGGATGGGTTCAAAGTCACCTGGTGACATTGTAATGTAAAGCTGAGTATCATCAGCGTAGTTATGGTAGCTAATGTTATTGGTTGCTATAATCTGGGCTAGTGGGAGCATGTGGATATAAAAGAGGAGGGGCCCTAAGATGGAGCCCTGGGGGTACCCCACATGTGATTTCTGTTCGTTCTGATGAAAAGTTTCTTATTGAAACAAAGAAGTCACTGTTTTTTAGGTAGGACTCAAACCAGCCAAGTATTGTACCAGAGTCCAATCAAGCTCTCCAGTCTTTTTAATAGTATTTTGTGATCAACAGTGTCAAATGCTGCACTGAGGTCCAACAGAGGTGTAAATTTATACATACGGAATCAGGACAGCAAGAAGAAACGTTATTTTTCTTTTCACATTTTGCACTTTGTTTTCATAACATTTGGCTTGCATTTTATTTAAAATATCTTCCTCTTTATTTATGTTATGATAATTTTTGTGTTTCATTGTTTGGAAAAAGATTTGTAAAACACATTAAAAACTACTTGAAAGGTTTTATATTTTTTCAAATACATTTTGCACAATAAATGTTTAAATGGCATTCTATATTCATTTAACTCGTTTTGCTTCAATGTATTTGGCATTGAAAATGTTCAAAAACAATAATCTTGACATATAAAAACAGAAAAAAACAATACATTGCCCAAAATATCGTTACCGCATATGCCTTAGATTATATCACAATGTAGGTTTGAGGCCATATTGCCCAGCACTATTATAGATTATTATTTAGTCTTAATTGCTTGGTGGGTAAATATTATTGGTAGTTTATTCAATCAATCAGTCAATCAATCAGTAAAGGGATGTGGAGGAAGATGTTCTGGTCAGATAAGCATCAAATCATACTCTCTGGTCTACATGCAAAATACTGTGTGCGGAAGCTGGTGACAGTTGGTTTGGAGGGGAAGAGCTAATACCAGATCAGTGCTGGAAGGAAAAAATGTTAGAGCCTGCAGAAGGCTTGAGACGGGATCGGAGCTTAACTTCTCAGCAAAAAAACGACCCTAAGCATACAGTGAGAGCCAAAATTTGAATTGTTTTGATCAAATAATGTAAATGTGTCAAAATGGTTCAGTCAAAGCCCAAATCTAAATACAACAAAAAATATGTGGCAATGCTTGAAAGTTGATGTACATAGAAATGTTTCATCCAATCTTACTGAGCTTGAGCTATTTTACAAATGAAAACGGGCAAAAATGTCAGACTCTAGATGTGCAAAGCTGATAGACATATTCCAAGAGACTTGTTGATTAGCTGGTTCTATAAAGTATCGTCTCAGTTCATGCCACACTTTTTTAAACTTTTTGGTGTACATTTGTGTACTTTTGTTGAAAATTGTGTATCCTTTTTCTTCTACTTCAGTTATGTGTTGGTCAATTACATGCAATCGCACAAAAAAAAAAAATTTAAATTTGTGATGTAATGTAAAAAATGTAACTGGTATGAATACTTTTGCAAAGCACTCTAATCTGCTTATGTCAAACTTCAACCTTTCCTGATAGCAGATTTAAATCCAGCTTCTCGTTTTGGAAACATAAACATCCTCTAAATGGCAATCATTGTTTGGACATTATTATTATCATTAATGTTATTATTACTACCGGTATAATTTTGCATCCAGGTGGATTCACAGTGGCACCACAAAAATTCCCTGATTATTTCTTGGTCACTCAGAGATTTAGAAAGAAATGAATAGCCAGGTGCTTTTTTGACTCTGTCATCTTTAGCTCAGTTTGGAAGTTAAATTATAAATACATCAAACATGTTCAGTTGAGATTTCCTGCACTGTGTATCGTCTTAACCTGATTTACATCACATAATGTGACATTAACTACAAAAACAATTTACTTGCATCAGTTGTGGTAAAAAAGAAAAAGTCATGCACATGTTTGGCTTAATATCTTCCTACCTTAGACAAATGTTAGAGGAGAACAATAAATACTGTAGTATAGGTTGTTGTAGATATGAGGAATAATGCTTTGTCCAGAAGTGTCTCTACCAGTTCATTTCTAGATCAATTATTAGGGAAATGTCTAAAAACATAAGCACATTTTGGGAAAAGTAGTTGATTACATACTAAAATTGTTTTGGTTGACAAGCTGGAAGATGCTAAAATGCATTAATTTGCCTTTAAATACACCAAAACAAAGCAATTTCTACTTATGTACTTGAACCACAGCCTATTGGCTTATATTATCTTATCTATCTAGCTGGCACTGAACTCGAGAGATGAGCGATTTTTTCTAGGTCAACAAATCAGGTCTCTCTGGCAATTCACTGTATAAATCTCGGTTTGACAGCTGAGGGAAGTGTTGGGCTGGGCCCTTTAATTTCAGTGAAAGAAACTCTTAATGCTCCAGCATACCAAGACATTTAGGTCAATTTCATGATCCTTACTTTTTGTTGGAACAGTTTGGGAATGGTCACTTCCTGTTTGAACATGACTGTCCACCATTAGACAAAGAAAGGTCCATATGTTATGGTATGGGTTAATTAATACAGGGACAGTGTGCACTTTAACATTGACCATAAAGGAAAGGTGCATTGTACCAGGTTATAGCAGAGATGCTAATTTCTACCTGTAGTTTTTACCCCTTAAAAAGGAGATAAGGGAAAATGACCACCGGAGAACACTGTTCCTCCATTCATTTGTTTGTATTGAGTGTCATCATTTAAAAAAGACAATACATGGGTGTCAAAAGTAATGACAAGTGCTAAATAAAGAAGCTTCTAGCATATTTTACATCACCTCCTTCACTCTTGCCTGTCTGCATTAAGAAATAACATAAATGCTGAACACAGGAGGCATTACTCGTCCTCAAAACTGACATTTCTGTATTACTTTTTTTAAACTGTTAATTATTCAAAAAAATTTAAACACAACCACAATAAAGGTTTCACATTAAATCTACTGCACAACTTTTAGCATTTTTTACTCTGAATTATTTGTTATATTTTTTATAACACTCAAAACTAATCTAAGCATGAAAAAAGGATTTCAAAATCAAAAGAAATCAATCAGACAGACAGACATACTTTTGGTACTGACTCAACAAATATCCTGAGCATGGTGGTGCATTACTCTCATTTAACAAAGTCAAACCGCAGGATGCCATAACGGGAGCACGAAGTCTCCTGCTGCTAGCAATACTGCCAAACGTTAGCTTCATATTCCTTAACCAACATACAATCACAAAACACACAACTCTGTGGTGCATAAAAGCACTAACACACTCTTATAGCATTATAAACATTCACACACCATTCTTCTTAAGGTTTTATCCCAATATTTACCTTAAAAAGGAGATAATAAAGGGAAAATGACCACAGGAGAACCAGATCACTGTTCCTCCATGGGCCCTTTTCACGTGACGTCAGACAACTTCAGTTCTGCGTCGAAGCAGTGCACCCTGGTTTCCGCTAGCAGAATGAGACGGCGCTATAATGGAGTTTTCACAGTCCCTAAAACACCTTCCACATACAAGATCAGAGGAGGTACGTCGACTTGCAGACAAATTCTTGCTTACTACACACTCTAAACTCGACAAAGGATATCAATTCTTCTTTGAGAGGTACCTGTTTAATAGCCTACTTTACAGTTGACGTCAAGTGCTGCTGGGTGCTAATGCTAGACAAACAAACTGCCTATACCAATTGAAAACACATACACAGAAAGCGCTTTGACGTCGATGAGAAAACAGAAATTGTATGTTAATTTTAAATGCATCTGACAAATATAAAATGGAGGAGGTTGTTTTGATGGAGAAAGACGTACCAGGGGCTTTTCTTTATGGCGAACCTGCAAATTATCGTTTGCCAGAACTGAAGCGCTGGCTCGAATGTCACGGTCAAAGTAAAAATGTGTCACAACGAGAGGCTGTTGAAAAGGTGCGGAGATGTATCGCAATGAAAATACAAGCTTATCCTGGAGTAGATGGTGTCAAATGGTACAAACTGAAAAAGAAAGGACTCGCTAGCCAAACACCTGTTACCGTGACAGCACCTGGCAACGGCTAGACCACATACCCATCTGTGGACATCCGTGCGATGTTTAACTATGGAGATGTTTACCACTACTCAATTGAGTCACTTTAATCATAAGGACAGTGGCAGCAGTGAAGAGGATTCGGACAGAGATCGTGGGTATACAGCTACTATGAAGCCACTCAGGAAGGGGAAAAAACTGATAGAGGGTGAGTTTGTGGAAGATTTACAAGACAACAAAAACGAAAAACATTACTTTTTGCGATCACATATTCAGCGTTCAATGAAAAACGAGTACCCTTTAGATGCGCTGATTGTTTTGAATAACATCAGTGGATATGTGTCAAGAGTGAGTTGAAACTCATCAGCCCTAGCAAGGTGAGCGCACGTTGCGGCGCTGCTTCTAAAACTCGTGGATTACTCAAATAAAAACAGCCATCAGGCGGCAACACCATTCACTTCAAAAGCCTGTGTTTGGAACAGAGGTAAAGAAACATTCAATAAATCCCAAAACTCTGCATGAAGCAAAATACATATATATTTATATATACATATAAATCCGCCGTTCCACATAAATACTGCCACCCACCGCTTTGCTTTGTCTGTCTTTTGTTTGGCCTGTTCCCTTTCCAGCTGTGTCATATTGTCGCGGACCTTTCCCGGCCTTGGAAAGGGGATAAAAAATGACCCTTCCGACATCCGATCTGGGTATCTAAAGTCCGATTTGTACCAACCCCAACAGCAGTGCTTAGTTCCTTCCCGTTTGAACATCTTTAGGAGACGAAACTACAACTTTGTGACAATCTGAGCGACTCAGACCCATAAGCAGCCATGCAAAATGTGCAGTTGTTTGTCTAGGGCTACCTCCCAGAATGCACTGCGGCGTTACGTAACAATCTATTTTTAGCTACTGTGAAATGTGCTATTATGAAGGTAAGTGTTTTTGTCTTCTTTAGATCTTAGGTGCTTTAACCACGTTAGCTGAAATTAGCAATAGCTTCACTTTCTGTTTGGCAGACTTTAGATCAGATTCTTAATTAGGTTACTGTAGTACAGATTTTACTGTTAGCCACAGAGACTATATTTGGAAGCTAAGTTTGTTTTTTATTATTCAGGGTGTGCCATTCCTCTCAAACATAATGCAGTCTTGAATGTAGGTGATGGTGAGGTGACAGTGAGAGGGAGAGAGATGTCACAGGTCAATGAAGAAAAGCGAAGAGGCTTACCTTACATTACCTTCAGGTTTCTCAGATGTATATTTGTCGAGCATTATGAGTACAGTTAAGTTTTATATTTATTGTGTGTTGCTGCGGTTTCAGCCTCTATCCCAAAACATTCAATTGTGATTTAGTGTATTTCTCAGTCTGATGTCAAAGACTTCATATAGCTACACAAGACAAGTTTGCACATATCCTTAGAGAGAAGAATTAGGTTGTTGGAAGACAAAGACTGAGAAAGATTCTGTTTATGTCTAAATAAAATAATGTTAGAAGCTTAAATACTTAAATTATATTCAATTAGTCTTTGTTGATGAAATGAAACATAATTAAAATATGCTGTAATAACAAATATGTCTCTATTAACAGGTTACACTTGACTCGGAGGTTCCTCTGGTCCTAAAGCATATGTCATGTTCCTGCTGTGTTGGGAAACCACAGTGCAATCACATAGTGGCGCTTTATTTTCAAAGTGCTCACTATAGCACCATGGGCTTCGAGACTATTTCATTGCCTCTGGCATGTACCAGCGCACTGCAGACCTGGCACCGGCCGAGGACACAGGTCAGATAATATTTGTTACGCTTGATGATGTAGGTTAGGCAGTTTGTATTGACTTAGCTAAATTGTTCATTGTTCATTATCCTTCTTGCTGAGCTGAAGAGCTTTCTTCAGTGGAGGGATGATGAGTGTTGCGCCCACCTCTGACATCATCTTTTCAATCAGGAAACCTTTGTCAGCCAATACTCCATCTCCATTTTAACAAGAAAGAACACACATATTGATAAGTGTCACAGTCCAATTGTGTGTGTATAGTTTTACATTTATATGCAATAACAGTTTTGTGTGCATTAAAAAACATGTAGAGGTCATTTATATGCAAATCCAGGAATACATTTGTGACTTTTTTGTGCATTTATCAACACTAACACTAATCTGGATCTATGGTGAAAATTATTGAAGTCTTGCTCCACATTCAAGAAGCTCTCTTTAGTTCTATTCACTGGTGGGGGTTTCTGACACTTCTGATGTGTCATCCAAGGATGATATACCCCTTAGCAAGTAGATGGGGCTAGTTAGCCCATCCATCCATCCATCCATCCATTTTCTTCCGCTTATCCGGGGTCGGGTCGCGGGGGCAGCAGCCTAAGCAAAGAGACCCAGACTTCCCTCTCCCCAGCCACTTGTTCCAGCTCCTCGGGAGGAACCCCAAGGCGCTCCCAGGCCAGCTGAGAAACATAGTCCCTCCAGCGTGTGCTGGGCCTTCCCCTGGGCCTCCTCCCGGTGAGACGTGCCTGAAACACCTCACCAGGGAGGCGTCCAGGAGGCATCCTGACCAGATGCCCGAGCCACCTCAACTGACTCCTCTCGATGTGGAGAAGCAGCGGCTCTACTCTGAGCACCCTCCGGATGACTGAGCTTCTCACCCTATCTCTAAGGGAGAGCCCAGACACTCTGCGGAGGAAACTCATTTCAGCCGCTTGTATCCGTGATCTCGTTCTTTCGGTCACCATCCAGAGTTCGTGACCATAGATGAGGGTAGGAACGTAAATAGAGCTTCGCCTTTCGGCTCAGCTCTCTCTTCACCACGACAGACCGGTAAAGCGCCCGCATAACTGCAGATGCCCCACCAGTCCGTCTATCGATCTCCCGCTCCATTTTTCCCTCATTCGTGAACAAGACCCCCAGATACTTAAACTCCTCCACTTGGGGAAGGACCCCATCCCCGACCCGGAGAAGGCACCCCACCCTTTTCCGGCTCAAGACCATGGCCTCGGATTTGGAGGTGCTGAGGGACACGGTCGAACGCCTTCTCCAAGTCCACAAAACACATGTAGACCGGTTGGGCGAACTCCCACGCACCCTCCAGGACCCTGCTGACGATGTAGAGCTGGTCCAGTGTTCCACGGCCAGGACTAAAACCGCATTGTTCCTCCTGGATCCGAGGTTCGACAATCCGTCGGACCCTCCTCTCCAGAACCCCTGAATAGACCTTACCAGGGAGGCTCAGAAGTGTGATCCCCCTGTAGTTGGAACACACCCTGTGGTCCCCCTTTTTAAACAGGGGGACCACCACCCCGGTCTGCCAATCCAAAGGAACTGCCCCCGATGTCCACGCAATATTGCAGAGCCGCGTTAACCAATACAGCCCCACAACATCCAGAGCCTTGTTAGCCCATTAACTGAATATTTCACCTGTAATCATGTTATTTGTTTCTGCAAGACTGAATAAGCTGTTGTTGTAGCTCTTTTTTGTAGTACTAACCAGGTGAAGGATGGCAGACATAGTCATTGTCTTGTGCAACTGCACCAGCTGGAAACACCTCGTCTTTGCCGTTGCCCGAGACAGGAACATCCGTGTAGTTATCCGGCTCAGCAGCGTTAAGACATTTTCTTGCTCGCTCTGTCTTCTTACCCCAGTTATTCCAGACGAATCTAGAGAGCACTGCTTCTTTTTTAATCCGAATTCGTCCATTGGTAGATGTGTACATATCCTCTTCTGCAAAGTGTTGACTGCACACGAAGGTGCTCCCACGGAAGATTGTAAAATTCGGCCCCTCATCTCTTCTAACTGACCTCACCAAGCGGGCACAAATTTCTGCATCCACGGGGAAATCGTGGAAACTCAAATAAGGAAATTTCTGTTTGTTGTTGGAGCAACAAGAAACACTGCAATAGCATCGACGTGATGACTGTGCCATGCTGGTTGGATAGGCTGCTGTTTAGAGGGTGACAAGGGGAGAAAGGAAACAGGAAAATGACAAGTCACATCATATAAAATATGTTCTACCCTTTAACTTTTAGCCTTTAGGTTAGTGAACTATAGCAAAATTCATAAGTAAACTTGATGCACGTTGAACAGACATGGACAGTTTAAAGAGTAGACCCTGCATTGGCTGATCTGAGGGAAGAAATGCTCGGGGTAGTGGTGGGCGATATAAAAGGTATAAGGTAGAAGGTAGAAGAGAGAGAGAGATTTTGACCATACTGGCCTACTGGTTTGTTGTCTTCCATTTAACGGAAAAGAAACCTGTTGAACTTGAAGTATCTTTAATTTAAATGTGTGCAGGTTTGTTTTTGGGTGATATTAAATTTATAAACAACAAATGACCAGGAAAGCAGACAATTTTGAACTTAGTGTTTTCATAACATTTAGCTTTTAGAATATTTAAAGTATCTTCTTTTTATGTTATGAGACATTTTGTGTTGCATTTTTGGAAAAAAGAAATTGATTTTTTTTTAAGGCCTGGCACAACTAATGATCTTTAAATGGCATTCTATTCTTTTTTAAGTTGTTCTGCTGCAATGTATCTGAAAGTGAGAATGTTCATAAACTATCATTTCGACATATATAAAGAAAAGAATATATAGCAATAGATGTCGTTATCGGACACGCTTCAGGTTATATCGGAATATAGATTTGAGGCCATATCACCCAGCCCTAGCTCAGGGGATAACGTTTCACAAGATTGATCATTTTTATTGTTTGTATTTTGTAAATATAATATTACTGTACTGTATTCATGTCCACCAGCAAAAGGTACGGTAAGAAGGGTGAGACTTAGATTACAACAGACACAAATGCTACTGTAGAAATAAAACTATTTAACTGGTATAAAATGTCTCTTATTCACCCATCCGACCATAGAATAGTTTGTAAACAAGCTTACTGATCATTTCAGAAGCTTCTAGTCATCAACAGAAATGCCGTTTTTTGTTTAAGAACGGTTCTAAAAAAACCTGTAGGAAGAGGAATTAAGAAGGAAAATATGTGTAAATATTGTTTTTAGTTTGTCACATTCTTGTTATCCGCACTTTGTTCTAGTCACACATGGCTGCACTCTATCCCTCTTTCACCCTCGATGTCTATGTACATATATCTGGATTTATACATGTATATTATCTATATTATAGATATCTATTATATATATTATCAATATGTATTTATTATATTTATATAATCTGTATATTAGCCTATATTACATCCAAATTATATAGGTGTATATTACACATGAATTATACTGTACGTATTTATCAATGCACCACATAAAATGACGCGCGTATTTTCTGAAGCTCGTCAAATGCTTCAAATTCGCACGAATGAGGCAGAAATGCGTTTTCGTGACGCAGAAACACTGAGGGCTTTAGCACGCTTCTGCATTGACTTTACATGTAAACCTTGACGCCCTTTATGCTTCAAACGCGTTCGGTGTGAACGCACCGTTACATATTTTAAACCGAAGCAAGCATGTGAATGCAGATTATCACAAAAATTGAAAGAAAAAGAAAAAAGTTATATAATCAGGATTATACCCTGTAACATAGTCCTTGGGCAGGTTGATGTTCGTCTTTAAACTGGACTGATTGTGAAGTGTGGAATAATATATGTCTATGTCTTACAAAACATCATTATTTACATACATACATTTAATTTAATCTAAATTAAAGCATGATACTCAACCAACACTAAAATTTATTCCCACGATATCCTATAATCCCACACGACTTTTGGCATTTAGGTAATCGTAGTTGCCACATCATTCTTGTTTTTACCATGAACAAAAACCACTGTATCATCAGTGTACGTGATGACTTTGGCAGTGCAAACAGAGGGAAGGTCATTGATATAAATACTAAAAAGCAAGGGACCCAAAATGGAGTCCTGCGGTACTCCCATTTAGGTGGAGATGGTGTTTTTTTTATCTCTGTCACTAAGGTACGACTTGAGCCAGTTTACTGTCTGGTTAGAAAGATGAAAATTAACGAGCTTGTTCAGGAGAATGTCATGACTGTGTCAAAGGCCTTTCGGAGGTCAAGGAACATCAATAAGCAACTTTGGTGTGGAGGAACTAAACTGGCCTGCACAGTTCTGATGTCTACCCAAAAGAATATATTTGGGATTAATTAGTGTGACGATTGCGAGCCAGGTGGTCTTGTCCAACATCAGTGCCTGATCTTACCAATGCTCTTATAAGAATGCTCTGATATTTTCATAAACAGCTTCCTAAACCTTCATGAAATTTCTTCCATTAGCTGCCCTGGTTTTTAAATATCTTCACTGTCTGAGTAAGCTGGTTTATCCCTGATCTTTTTTATAGACTTAACCATTTCCCCACATGGCCATCGTTCGGCTTTCAGTTGCCGTCTCCATGACAGCAAGACCGTTGCTCTGTTACACTGTGAAACTCTTAAGAAACTGCTTGAATGACGCTACAAAGAGCCTAAAGCCTTGAGGACAAAATGCACCAAAACATACCCGATCCACCGAATCCAGACCCTGAAATCCAGAGTCCAAAATATACATTGCCAACATGGTGACAAGCCTTACAAGACACTCTGCAGATGTCCTGAAATACCACATGCAGGGAGCTGTTTGGCTGGTTTTTAATATTAAGGTTGAGTCACAATCAGTGTGGTGAGTTTCCATAAGGATATTCTAATAGGTCTGTGTGTGCTGGATTATTATTCCAAACTACCACCCATCTATTTTGACCTCTTCAGCTCTATTTCAGTTTTCTTTTTTAATTTTTTTGCAATATTTAATTTTTAGATTTTAATTTACATGAAACAGACAAAGTAACAGACATTGTACCCACCCTCCCCTCCCCACTCTGGGAAAAAAGACCAAAAAAAAGACAGACCGACAGATGCTCCAGTTGCTATGAACAATACAACAAAGCCAGTTATTTCACATATTTATACCTGCATGTTCTATACAGGGTTCCCATAGTTTGACGAACGTTTTGTATGATTTTCTCAAGCTGTAAGTTATTTTTTCTAGTGGTAACAGCTGTTCATTTCTGAAAACCATTTGGATAGAGACAGGGGGGAATCCGATTTCCAAGTAATAGCAATACATTTTCTTTCCACTGCCAGGGCCACTTACAGTAATTTTGTTTGATATTTGGTTAATAGGTCCTCAATCTTCATGAAGTTTCCAATTAAACAGAATTCAGGATCGAAAGGTATTGAAACTTTGGTCATGTTGGTTAGGGTATTGCACAAGTCCTGCCAAAAATATTTGACTTTAACACAAGACCAAGTGCAGTGTAAGAATGAGCCGACCTCTATTGCACATCGAAAGCACATGTCAGATACTTCAGGTTTGGACTTATGATTTTTTTCTGGAGTCAGATATAACTGATGGAGAAATTTGTAATGGAGGAGTCTATATTGTGAGTTAATTGTGGCAGAAATGCTGTCCTGACATAAATCAGACCAGATGTTTTCTTCAAGTGTAATATTTGAATCTAATTCCCACCTTTCTTTTGATTTGTAAAGCACTGGTTTAGGGAATTACTTTATCAACAGAGAATACACTTTGGAAATACATTTATGTGGGTCACCATTATGTGACAATTTTTTTCCATTCTGTAAGGTTGGGTAAAGACATATTTTTACCCAATGTGCTGCTTAAAAATTATCGCAGTAAAGGATAACAAAAAAAGGTTTTGTTTGAGTTCGTATGTTACTTTCATTTGTTCAAAGGATCTCGGCAATCCTTTCTCAAAACAGTCCTCCAGGAGACAGATTCCATTTTGGTGCCAACTTTCCAAAATCTTGTTATTTACAGTCAGTAGAATCAGTGGGTTTTGTTTCAAAGGTTACAAAAAGGTTAAAATAAAGAGTAGATAAATATGAGAGTAAATAGTAAAACACTGATAAAATTTTGAATTTTGAATACCATCCATCCATTTTCTTCCGCTTATCCAGGGTCGGGTCGCGGGGGCAGCAGCTTAAGCAAAGAGACCCAGACTTTCCTATCCTCAGCCACTTGGGCCAGCTCCTCGGGAGGAATCCCAAGGCGCTCCCTGGCCAGCTGAGAAACATAGTCCCTCCAGTGTGTCCTGGGTCTTCACCTGTGCCTCCTCCCGGTGGGACGCGCCGGAAGCACCTCACCAGGGAGGCGTCCAGGAGGCATCCTGACCAGATGCCCGAGCCACCTCAACTGACTCCTCTCGATGTGGAGGAGCAGCGGCTCTACTCTGAGTCCCCTCTGGATGACTGAGCTTCTCACCCTATCTCTAAGGGAGAGCCCAGAAACTCTACGAACGAAACTCATTTCAGCCGCTTGTATCCATCATCTCGTTCTTTTGGTCACCACCCAGAGTTCGTGACCATAGATGAGGGTTGGAACGTAGATCGACTGGTAAATCGAGAGCTTCGGCTTTCGGCTCAGCTCTTTCTTCACCACCACAGACTGGTACAGCGCCCGCATAACTGCAGATGCCCTACCAATCTGTCTATCGATCTCCTGCTCCATTTTTCCCTCATTTGTGAACAAGCCCCCAGATACTTAAACTCCTCCACTTGGGGAAGGACCTTCTGCCCGACCCGGAGAAGGCACCCCACCCTTTTCCGGCTCAAGACCATGGCCTTGGATTTGGAGGTGCTGATTCTCATCCCAGCCGCTTCACACTCGGCTGCGAACCGCTCCAGCGAAAGCCGTAGATCACGTTTCGATGAAGCCAAGAAGGCCACGTCATCTGCAAAAAGCAGAGACCCGATCCTGAGGCCACCAAAACATATCCCCTCAACACCTTGGCTGCGCCTAGAAATCCCGTCCATAAAAGTTATGAAAAGGATCGTTGACAAAGGGCAACCTTGGCGGAGTCCAACTCTCACTGGAAACAAGCCCGACTTGCTGCCGGCAATGCGAACCAAACTCTGGCACCGGTCGTACAGGGACCTAACAGCCCATATCAAGGGGCCCGGTACCCCCTTGATATGATATGGGAGTACTCCGGGTCGAACACCTTCTCCAACGATAGCCCCATTAGTGACCCTTAACCACCACTCAAGACAACAAGAAAATTCCAGTTGCCCTCATTTAAACTCACAAGAACATCATGTCCTGGATGACTGAGAATCTACACCAACGTTTTTGATAGAAAAAAATGTTTTAAATATTTTATTGGGTTACATTATTATAGCATGTATTTTGTGTGATTGCTTATTCTTGTTTTGGAGCCACTAAAATGTCCATCTGTTGAAACACAACAGTCTCAGCTTTGGCAAAATAGCCCAGACATCTCCATCTTCTAACGCTTTTTTTAGGTAAATTTTTTGGTCTTTTAACTTGCAATGGTCAGTGCAAGTGTGATTGCAACCAAAGCTGCATCTACTAAATACTGGCTTGATGGCGGTCAATATTTATGCAGTCACTTATTTTGTGTTGCATACTTTTATGTAAATTTCATTATTTTGTAGAAATCGGTTTTCACTTTGACATTAAGTTTTTCTTTTGGGGGGAAATCTTTTTGGTTACAAGCCAAATTTTGTTGATCATGATTGATTTGTAAAAGCAATAAAAGCGTAAAACATCCAAGGGGTTGATTACTTTTTATAGGCACTGTGGAGATTATCATGGCCTTGCAAGTAGAAGCTGCTCCAATGCTTGTGTGTATAAATGAAAACTTTAACAGATTGTTTAAAGCGACTTTGTTCTGGCCTCTATGTGACTTTAATGCTCGATTTAACTCCTACATCAGCTGCAGCAGCCAGCCAAACTTTAAAAGTTGAAGTGGAAATTGAGCAATCTTACCAGCAACCATATTTCATTAACATGACAAGCTGATAAAATGCCAATGGGCATGCACTTGGCATATGAACAACAGTCTTTCCTTTCCAGCTGCATTAATTAACCCTTCCCACAACAGAAGCCGACTGCAGCGCAGGAGCCTGTTGCTGCAGAAGAAGCCACAGTATGAGTCATAAAGCACCATCAACGCCTCTAATAAAAACCTCTAGCTGAGAAATAAAAAAACTGCTGTCTTCCCTCTGGGCAGAGCAAAACTTTTGCATTTTGATGGGGTTCAATAAGGCTTTGAGGGAGTTAAAATGAAATCTCCATTAGCAGTTTTTGCTTTCCATTTAAGTAAAAGCTCTCTTTAGAAAACTTTGAAGCTATCCTCAAAACCTTACAAGGGTAAAGACCCATCTAACTGCTTCAGCTGTGTGCCTTTGGACACAGAAGTACATGGAAACCATTATTTCTAGTGAAATCTTATTTTTTTAAAAAAGGTTTTTACAAAATTGTCAATATTTAAGTCTAAAAAATGTACCTTAATTTTCACAAATCCCATTGAGGTGTTTAAAAGCATGAATTAAACGATTTTTTAACCACTTATCAGACGTCAGAACTTTGTAAAGGTAACTATGAATGCCTTTTAGTCATATTCCTGAATAGTTGCGGTGTTTACCAAATAGAATAATTCAGACAAGTGCAACGTTCCAGGAGACTGACATTGTCTTATCCTTCTGTCATTGATTTCACATGATCAGGCATAAATGTTGTTTTTTCATGCACATGAAAGGCTTTTAAACAAAAATATATTGTGTTTAGTTCTTTTGGCAACAAATGATCAGAGCAGGCGGTGCAGAGTGAATTGAATAATTAAGCAGCAGCTTTTGTTCATGCTGTTTTATGAAGAACAAGTCATCAGCTCCTGAAAGTAACTGCTGTTGACAGTTCATTGAGACACAGAGCAGCAGCTTTAGCAGGTCTCTCATCAGTGCCCTTGTCACGCTGTTGATGCCCTCAGTGACACGGCCCACTATGCAAACAGACACACGATCATCAATTCTCTGCTTGCACAAAGTGTTGTACACAAAAACATACCAACTACCTCTTTTTTTTAAGGAATTAGGATGATTGTATGTCCAGGTTAGAATGATGATCCCTAGTGTCTGCCTGGCCGGGCCTAAGTGAACTGGGGTATCGGTCGGCCGGTGTGCCAGGCCGATGTTCTTGTTTAGGCCCTGTTGGGCCGGCGCCACTTTGGGAAGGGCCGGTTTGGGCATTGTTTGGTGGTAGCTGTCGGGCAGCTCGGCGGGGGTCGGTCCGGTGTCTCCACTTGATCTCCTGTTCTGTATGTTTCGTGCTTGGTCGGGTCATTGGTGGGTTTGATTGACCTTGGTTGGATGCTTGGTCTTGGTGCTCTGTGGTGTCCCGGATTGAGATTTGGGAGCTGGTTGAGCTCGGTGTCCGGGTGCTGGCTGGGGATGTCGTCCATCCGCTGTGGCTATTGGTGTGGTGCCCTGACACAGGGCATTGGGATGTCGCCTGTGGATATTGGCCAGGGGTGGCGGCAGTGCATGTCGGCCATCAGCTGGCCGTGGCCTTCCGCAGGCTGTCCCTGGTCAGTTCCCTGTTGGCAGGTCCACTTGGGCCCATGCATTGTAGCTGCTGAATGTTCCCCCAGGTTTCTCCTCTGCTCCTTTTTTGGTGGGTGCAGACAGCCCTGCATTGGTCTGCCTGGGGCTCCTTTGCTCTGGGGGTCGTTTGGCGATCTGTGTCTCTGATCTCCTTTGTGTCTGCGTCAATTCCTGGGAGGCGGATCGATGGCTCCTTACACCAGTTACTGAACACCCATATGGAGAAACCCGATATGCACCAGCATGCTCATACGCACACAGGTGTGGGGATTCCGGTGTTTACAGATGCATTCTTGGGCTTAGGTTACCATTACTAAATCTTGTAATAATCGGTAACATGAGCTTTTCAATGACGCTGTTATTGTATTTATATATCTATTTGTGGGTTGTGGTTGTGTAGTTCTGGGTGTGCATTGTTGGATTTTTTTTGTCGTTATTTTTTGCCCCTCTCACTGCCGTCCTGTGGGTGTGAAGGCGGACTGGGATGTTTTCTTTGTTTCCCTTCCTCTTGTATCTTCAACTTACCCTCTCCCTCTTAGCTTTCTTCCTACCTCTATTCATCTTCTTTCTTTCTTCCCCTTTATTTTCCGTCTCCGTGTCCATAATATCTTACACATATATATCAAGCGGAGTACTATAGCAAAAGCCGTAAGTTTCCAATAGTACCATTAGCTGCAAAACACTCTCACCATGATGCGACCACCAACGCATTCCGGAATTGCGCCGCTCAAGGTGGCAGCATGTTGGAGTAGCTCTGTTACTTTGGTTCATATTTTTTTCTTTTTTTAAACTTTAATTCTTCCATTTCTGGTAGAAACATCGTTTTTGTGGACAACTGTTCTCTCTGGTTTTGAATGCTGCAGCTGATTAACATCACAAAAGCTCAAATAATACCTCAACTACAGCCACAAAACCCTGATGAGTTGAAAAGAAGACGCCATAGATCCAGAGCATCCTCCACATCAGACTGACATACAACTACAGAGTGTCTTCAGTCAGAGGCTTCTTCAGATCTGCAGAGCACTACAAGAGATCATCCCTACCCACAGCCATCAGCATGTACAACAAATCTTTGAAGGAACTTGTATAATGAGTTACAACAACATTTAATTTCCCTTTAGGATTAATAAAGTAATTTTGAATTTGAATTTGAATATTTATCATTTAGTACAGTTTTCTTGGGTTAGACACACTATTATCATGGTAATCATAAAGGTCTTGACACTGAACCCCAAACACATCCTCCCCATGAGCCCAGTCCCCCAATGTGAGCCATTGGGCTTCTGCATTTAATTCAGAAATACTTTATTTATCCCACATGATAATTAATATTGTTGTAACTCATATCTTTTAGATATCGTCAAAGAGTCGTGGATGGTGATACTGAGGGCAGGAAGGACCTCCAGTAGCAATCAGTTTTGCAACAAATATAAGAAAAAACAAGCAGAAAAACTACCCCATGCATTTGTTACTTCAAGGCTGAATTGATGTATTTCTTTACTGTCAGGAAGTCCACAAAATGCAATTAAAATCCTTCAGTTGATTCAAAATGCTGCAGAAAAAGTTCTGATGAATATTAAAGAGAGGTCACATTGACGAGCTCTCTTTTATATATATATTGCACAGCAACGTGTCCTGGATGACACCATCAGTAGTTGGCAACCACTGCCAATCTACCTCATTTGCTTTTGCAGCTCCTCTTTAAATCTCTGTCTGGCCATCCGGGAAGAGAGATGTTGGAGTCGAGGATATGATCCTTTCCCATTATGATCAATGTAGCAGCTGGTTTGAACTTCCTTCTTTTCTCTCTTCTCTTTGGTCCTGCTCTGCATCCATGAAGCCTCTTTTTCAACATGTGAAACAACTTGCAGATACAGATATTTCTTCTCAGTAAGGTTTTGTAATCCACACAACATATACACGCAGTCTCTTCCCGTTCCCATCTAGGCCCTTATCATTTTAGTGGTGGTGACACAATGAAAACAGGGACATGCTGTGCAGCTTGTCACACTGAGTAAGAGTGCTCAGCAGAACTTTATTGAATTACCTCTAAGCATTTGTTCCTAAACCCATATTGCAAGACTATAAAGGGCCAAGGGACTGCAGGCGCACACAAAAGGCTGCTGCGAAGGTAGAAAAGCCTGGAGGCAGCTCTTCATCAAAGCATAGCATTTAGTTTAGGTCAAAAGAGAACTCCTGATCTGGAAATAACAGAGCATTCCGGAAGAACACAGCGGTCCCACCCAGCCTCCCAGGTGCCTTCAACCTGTCTGTCTCTCTGGTCTCACTTTCTCCAGTTTAAATTATTTACTTTGAAACCTGCTGGTTCTGTCTGTCATTTCTTTCACATGCCACTGTTGCACATTAGAGCTGACTGACAGGAATTTATGAAGCCCAGTTTCACTGCACTAGCTAATTAGAGTTCACTGAGTAGAAAATGCAAAATGAGTAATATTTGTGTAAAGCCATTTTCGAATTAGAACAAAAATATATGCATATTTAATTCTAAAATAGAAATGACAACTAGTAGCAGCACTTAGTAGCATTTTGGCCCCATCTGTGGAATAAAGAAATAAGACCTTGGGGGTGATCATGTCCCTATCGAGCTATTGTTGTCCTCAACACCTACCTGTCATAAAAAGGTGCTTTTTGTTTAAAAGCCAAATCAGATTACATGGTACAAATCTAGAGACCCCCACTGTTAGAGAGGAAGTACTGCTACAATGGGCCCCAAACCAAGGGTGTAGTTTTGATGTGATAGGGTGCTTAGCACCAAAATATGTTGAAGACCTGTTGTCACGGTACCAACCACCAAGACCACTCAGGTCCTCCAACTCTAGCCTACTAAACTTCCCTAGACTCAGAACTAAACATGGAGAAGCAGCTTTCAGTTTCTATGTTCCCCTTATCTGGAACAGACTCCCTGACGAGTGTAGAGCCGCTGAAACTCTGAACTGCTTTAAATCGAGACTAAAAACCCATCTGTTTAGAATTGCCTTTGAGTAAATGCTTGATGTTATATGTATGAAATGTGTTCATGCTCTCTTGCTTTTTTAAATTTTTCTCTTGCTTTATTGTGTATCATGTATAATGTGTGTTTCTTTTATGTGTTTCTTTTAAATCACCAAATCATGTAAAGCACCTTGAATTGCCCTGCTGTTGAAAGTGTGCTATACAAATAAAATTGCCTTGCCTTGCCTTGCCTTGCCTAAACATTTCTTTTAAATCACAACTAAAAACGTATCGGTTTAGAGCTGCCGTTGAGTAATGTTTTCATGTATCATATGTTTTGTGTGTGCTTCTTGCTTTATTGCTGTTTTTACTTTATATGCTTTGTCTGTGTTTTATAGCTATTTTTATTTTACACCTTAATCATGTAAAGCACCTTGAATTACCTTGTTGTTGAAAGTGTGCTATACAAATAAAGTATTAAAGAGTAATGTTTTTCTAAATGTAAACACAACATTTAATCTCAGTCTCCCATGTTGTTTTTTACTGTGTATACATTATAGGATATAAATATATTAGCCTTATCTGAATTCTAAATACGTTAACTGAACTGTAAATAGGCCTGTCACAATAGGAAATTTTGCTGGACGATAAACTGCCCTAGACATTTTTGCAAAAAACATGAATATTGTTGTTTTGAGACCATTTTCAATTAATGTAATATTGCATGTACACCCTGTGAACAATCAATAAAGTTTACTTTCTAAAGAATATTTACCACTGCAACTGGAAGACATTTTTAATATCCAATATAAATTAACAAGACAACCAAAACAATAACAGAATGGATGAACTCCGTAAACAAATTGCCCTTCAAAAAATATTAATCACTTGATTCAGACAAGAAAATCAGGCAAAACTACCAGCTGAGTTTTGTAAACAGGAATTGCAAACTAACAACAAAACACTCAGTAAAAAAAAAAAGACATCCGTTTACTCTGGCAGAATAAAATGGGATGTCTTTTTCATTTTTTTTATTCCCTTAAGTACTGTAATTTTCGGGGTATTGAGCACACTTGAATATACGCAGCACCAGCTAAATTTTAAAAGACAATACATTTCGTATATAGGGCACACCTGAATATAAGCCACACGTTTTCATGTTGTAACATGAGATATTTACACAGAAAGACAGTACATGGAAGATTTTTTTTATTACCTCCGCCAGTAGGTAATTTCGTGCCTGTCTGTCTGTAATAATTTTTACAGGAAATGTCTGCAATGGGACCAGGAACAACTGATTCTCTTTTGGGGTTGATCTGACATGAAGCACGTCTCCACCCAAAAACCTACTAACCTACACTCCTCTCCCATTTCAGAGACCTCACAAGCAGCTCCCCTCGCGCAGCAGCCCCGAATCTTCACTCTCCGCTGGAGGTCCACAGCCATGCGTCTCTTTAACAGACATTTTATTGGAAAGTACCGAAAGTTAGAATTAGATAACAGCATGGGGATAAAGGGAAATGAGTGGCGGCAGTCTGAGTGCTGTTCTAGTTTTAATTTAAGACGTGCTTTTTTTCTAACTCTGCCTGAAAATCGGCAGTCAGGCACCAACACAACATGACAGTAACATGTTTGGTTAGACAATAAAACATACCGTAGCCTTCCATAAAAGTCATTGGTCGTTATCTTCCTTTTCCTCACTAGAGCCACTGAAATCATCTTCTTCAGGGTTTTTATGTCCTCTGAAAGCTTTTGTAATCTTTTTACACCGACTCAGTTCTTCCCGCTGCCTCCTCCAACGTCTCACCATCGATTCCTTGCTCCAGCTCGATTGCCTATAACTTAATAGATACATTATATGCATTTCTTCATGTGTTTTCCATGATGAGAGTGTGTGCAAGAAAACTACTGGTTGTGTCTTCTTCGCCGCATAATCTTTCCCCACATCTGTCTCACATTTGCGCTTCGTTCTATGGTGCCACCCGGAGGCAATTAGCCAGTAAAAATCTACAAATTAGCTACATAGTTGTGTAGGATGTAGGGTCCAAAGCAGGGGCTTATAGTCCGAAATTTACGGTATGTAGTTTTTCACGCTATTGTACAGACATGGAAATGAAGTGTGTGATGCATGTTTTCCCAGGCAGTTTGTAATGGGGACCGCATTTTTCGAAATACTGGCTTTTCAACAAAACTAAATTTTCTTTTGCAATCAAGTGAACCACACTGTCCGTGAGTGTGCACCATTTTGTTTTTTATTACCTAGGAGGTTATGTTTTTGCCAGTGTTTGTTTGTCTGTCAGTTAGCAATGTAACTTAAAAGGTTAAAGATGGATTTTGATGAAATTTTCAGGAAATGTCAGCAGTGGGACAAGGAACAAGTAATTTGATCTTGGGGGTGATCCGGAGCACTTTCTGGGAAGGGGAATTGAGCCGAGGGAGACGGCCCATCGATTGTGGTTTTTTTCCCAGCTGGGAAAACTGCATTGGGGGATTGTGTTTTAGGTACAGTTGCATGTTTGTTGGATTGCTGCTTTCAGTTGCAACAGTTTTACTACGCATGCAACATATTGGCTTGCATAGGTTAAATGGTTCTCCATGTTCATTTGGTTTGAATTCAAAATGCTCCTACACACAGCAGCTGTCGCGTTTGCTTTTCAAACCAGTTTCATCTTTGTTTATCCAAAATCTACTGTCTCTCTGGCTTGCTACTGCTCACGGGACTCTCATGCAACACTCTGTAGTACAAGACCATGATGCACATGGCAAGTAACTGACACAAGAGTTACGCTAAGAAAACAATAAGAGGAGGAGTCTGTCAAAATCGATGCAGTGGAGTGAAGCCTTTTTTCATCCAATCTCTTTGGTAGAAAGAGGACGACAGGGGAGGAAAATAAACAAGCATGCAAATGGAAATTATCATTGCTGAAAAAAGATTGAGCTTTAGAGGTGATTTCAAATCAGTCTCAGAGTGTAACTGTTGTGTGTAAAACACTAGGTTGTAATCCTGAGAGGAAAACAGAAGCATGCATCAACAAGATAAATTTAAGTTTGTTTTTTCCTAGACTTTGTAGTGACTTTGTAATTGCTGTGACAGAATAATGCAGGGGTGTCAAACTAATTTCCATTTTGGGCCACATCAAGATCATGAAGGGCTGGTTGTGGCTTTAACAAACTGGTAAAATATTAAATATCTGTCTCCACATTCCATGAGTAATTCTTAAAGTTAAATAATACTGAACATCTTTTCACAATGATGTGATTTAGGACTATTCAAATAAACTGTCATGAGATTAAAAAAACGTTGAGATTAATTAATTATGATCTGTAATTAATTAATCTACTTAATCTCTTTTTTAATCTCACCTAATAATTGCTGAGAAAAGCCCTCATTTTGAGGTATTTTCTTTTAAATACATTACATTATTGTGGTAGAACAAAAGTTTGATACATGTAATTAAAAACTGGCTTTATGAAGTCATTTATTGTATTTAACAGACTTGAACAGATACAGTCCCAGCCATTTACATTCTGCTGTTTTTGTGACTAGTCCCAAGTGGCGCCTGCAACCTTCTGCTTCGAGCATGTGCAATTCATTAGCGTTCTGGACGCAGTGGGGTAAATATCTTCTCTAAGTCCAACTGTATCACGGGTTAAATCAACACGTAATATACGCATTATTTTTGATACCGATGGCTTGCCAGACCGGTGGAGCTGGGCAGCGCTGAGAATGCTTCATGCTTCACCCAAAAGTTTCCAATAACCCCATAAAAATTTGCTAGATTTGCCGCTAGTTTTTTTTATTTTTTAGAAAGAATTGCTAGAGGCGTCTAAAAACTCCCAAATATAGCAAAGTTGGCAACACTGTCTGCTACTCACCGTTCCTCCTCACCTCGCCCTCCCCACTACGATGGAAGCCAGACATCTTCTGATGAGTTCACAGCCAACCGATGTCCACTTTAGGGTGTGCTTAACCCTGAACAACTCAAGCACAAGAAGCCCAGTGCATAAAACTGGTTTTATTTAAAGGGAACTCGCATGCAGAAATTGTAAAATTAAATATTAAAAATTAGATTATCGCGATTAAAAAACATAGCGCGCTAAATATGGCTGTAATTAATTGATCGCAATTAACGCGATAATTTGACACCCCTAATTTAGGTGTACATAAATAGAACTTAAAGGTTCTATTTATATGGTGCTCTAGAGTTTAGAGGGCCACATAAATGGCTATGGTGGGCCCTATTTGGCTCTGGGACCTTACGTTTGACACATGTGGAATAATCAGTTATAGTTTTCTTGCTAAAAATATTTTTTATTTACAATTATAATTTACTTAATTTATTTAATGTCATTTTTAAATTCTCTGTTCAGATTGCTTGGAATTATTATTACTTAAAATGAATAAAAAAATACTTTTAAGTATGTCATAATAAAGATTGTCGGTCAAAATGATAGACAACAAAAATATCTAGCACAACCTTTGCTCAGGACTCAGGGTCAGTACAGCATTGAAAATCCATTCTGGTTAAACACATTTGGACTGACTTTACTTGGTTCTTAAAAATATAAAAGCTATTAAACAGTCTGATATTAACTGTTCTTATTTCCCAATTTTTTGTATTGCTTTCTCAACTCTCTTTCTGCATCGGGCAAAACAGAAGCAGCAATGTTCTAACTGGAGGAAGACCATCTTGGCATGAGTGGATGTAATCTATGTTAGCAACCAAGATATGGACTCCACATTGGAAACACAACCAACAGACAGGGTAAAGTAAAACATACACTGTACTTATATCTGTATAGTATATCTCACACAAAAATACTACTCTAGTAAAAGAGAAGATGGGGTAGCACAGTACAAAACTGAGGTTTCTAATAATTCACACATTTTACTGAACACTCACCACTTCTTTTCTTTGTTTCTCTCCAAACATTGTTTCATTTCTTTTCTAGCTAATAGTGGAAAGGAATTAAACCAAATGTTGTTTTTTTTGTTGTGGATGAAAAACCTTTTGCTTTGACGTTTGCTTATCCTTTAATTTAGGACAGGACTTCTTTTCTCAACTGGTCATCATGATGAAGACTATTGAGGACTTTCCTCCAGTTTGCATTTAGGACATAAATTTGGGAGAAGACTTCCTCACGCTCATCATCAGTCAGAAAAGGCAAGGTCTTAAAGCGTGGGTCCAGGGCAAAAGCTAAGTAGAGCTGTTCCTTTAAGCCTGTGTACCTTAAAATAAATATAATACATTTCTATTACAAAAAAATTATCATTATGAAATTAGTATAATACAAAACACCTGTCTTAAAGTGTCAAAATGATAATAAATACCTTCTCTGGAGATCCTGATGCACAGCAGATTTTATCTCCTTCACCATCACGGATCACTCGGGGCCGGATGCATCTCTTCCAGGAGTCTTGCTCTCAGAGGGGCGATGACAGAGTGACAGAGAGAGTTGGGGTTCCTTCTTGAGACATGACTAAGGTGGCTTTCTTAAGTGGCTTCAGAGCCAGTGCAACAACCTCTGCTGCTTGTATGTCTGCCTCTGTAAGGGAGCTCAGATCTTTCTGTTGTTTTCTTATTTCAGTGGCAAGTAGTGCAGCAGAGATAGCTGCTTGCTGTTCTAACAATCTTTCCACCATGTCAAATGCACTATTCCAACGTGTTGGTACATCCGTCACTAACTTGTGCTGTGGCAGGTCCAGCAGTTTCTGTTTTTTTTTAGTGCGTAGCTGGCTATACATTTGATAGCGCCAACAGCAACAGGCACAGACATGTCCCGCGTGCTTAGGTGTCCAATGAAAATTCAGTGTGTACACTGCAAGAGATGAGATCAGACAAAGTAAAACTTCTGATTAGCCAAAAAATTTTGATCTTCATTTTCTGCAGTTTGCATGTTTTAATGGTGCATACCTGCCACATTCTTATGAATAATATCAAGGCATTATTTCCTAAATTCTCCAAAATTCTTTGGGAACAAAAGGGGGTTAATTAATGACCTGATCTTGGAAAGATGGTCCCACATCACACAGCCAAAGATAAGTTTGGAGACAGAAGGCTCGAGGGCACAACATGTGGGTTTCCCCTTGTTCAGCATTATCAGAGGGCTGAAGCATCAAAGCATCAGAGTAGGGCTGTTATCTCGAGCTCACCGAAGAGCCGTTGCAGATAAAGCAGGAAGTAGTTAAAGTGATATCGGGCTGCGTTGTTACACCTCCAAGTCTACCAGATTTCATGAACGGTAGAGCTGCAAATCACACACTGGAATGCACGTGAGAAAATTTCTCTGTTCTTTCTGCTGGTCTATCTTTAGAGCATAGGGGTTAACAGAGATGGTGAACAAAAAACTGATTTGCTGCTCCTCTCCTTGTGCGTGCAAAGATTTAAAGCCTGATTTCCTTTTGCTCACAACAGCCATCTGCTTCCGCCCTCATCTGCAGAGATGAGATGGTTGTGTGTCATCTTCCCTCAGATTAAAGACAAAACCAGTAAGACCACATTCGCTGAAAGCAGAGAAAGGGAAGCATTCTGGGAGGCTAAAGCGTTTTCATAACCTTATAACATGTGACCTTTAAACAGAAAATGTTATTAAAAGCAAAAGACCAAAGTAAATGCTTGTAAAAAGGTTGAAGTAATCTAGGCAAGATAATTAAACACTGAAATATTTGCTTGGAGATCGAAAAAACCGTAGGATCCTCAAGCATATCCTTACTGAAATTGTTTACAGTTCACACTACAGGAGAGAAATTAAAAGAATGTACCCCTCACACGTATAAACAATAAAGTTATTCTTAAATTGGCTGACAACTAATCTGTCACAATATAGACCAAGTCACCATTTTAACCAATTTTTTGTTTACAATGTTGAGAATTTACTATACACAGGTAAAAAATAAACCTGTTCATATTCAATATTTGGACACTGAAATATTGGTACCATAAAATGTACTAAAATAAACTACTTCAGGTTTATTTTTTACATCTAGAAGCACCTTATTACTGGTGGAGACGATCCAGCATAATATCAGGATTGTGAGAGCATTTTAAGAAATAAATTATACAAAAATAATAAATAAACAGATTTGAATGATCCCGTTACAATCATTATTGTTATGCTTTATGGCTGGAGGAACTATGCACTGAAACCAATGTTACCACACCAAACCAAATGTTTTTAGAATCAACCATTATTGTCTTAAACGGGGGAAATTCAGCTTTAACAGCAGAAAAGTTACAGATAATTGAAGCATTTAGATTCACACAAGAAAATTAACACAAAAACATAAGTAAAAGTAATATGCTGTATAGTAGGGACATTACAAAAGTACTGTGCAGTTATTAAAAATAAAATGGCATACTCACATTTGAGGAATATGCAACTGAGCAGGATAATTTAAACAGATTTGCGGTATGTGTATTTGTGCATCAAAAACAACATGCTATTTACAAGAAGTGAAAAATATAAACTCTACAAATAGAGATGTGCAAATAAGAGTAGCAGAAATGTTATTTGAAGTGAGAAATACTGCAAATTACAGCAGAAATGTAAACATTTATTTTGTTTGTTGGGAGCAGTGATGGTTATAGAGTCTAACAGCAGCTGGGAGGAATGACCTACGATAACGTTCTGTCATGCACCTAAGATGCATGGTGTTTACTGGATCAAGAGGCCATCCTAAACAGAGCTGGCCTTCTTGATGAGCTTATCCAACCTCTTGTTCTCAGCTGTAGATAAACTGCTGCTCCAACATATTACACCATAAAAGATGGCTGATGTCACCACAGAGTCAATGAAAGTCTTTAGGTGCACTCCCTGGACTCCAAAAGACCTCAGTCTCCTCAGTAGGTAGAGTCTGCTCTGACTCTTCTTGTAGAGAGCATCAGTATTATGGCTCCAGTCCAGTTTATTGTTCAGCTGAACACCCAGGTAATCCTAAGCATCCACTATATCAAGGTCCACTCCCTGGATGTTCACCGGTGTCAGCATGGTGGGTCTGCACCTGCAGAAATCCACCACCAACTCCTTAGACTGGGTCTGGACTGAATTTAAATTCAGCTTCACCTTATGAATTGCTGCTGTAAGAAAATAGTAAAATAACATAAGAAAAAAATATTAGCTGAATATTATTAAATCAACTTCTGCAACTATTATAATGTTAAGTCAAGCTTATTTGTATAGCCCTTTTAAGCAACAAGGCAATTCAAAGTGCTGCAATGGATGAAAACATAAAGGAACAAACAAGGAAACATTACATTTTCTCAAATGTCATCAAAATGATAATAAAAAATAATCATCAAATATTGAATCAGACTGGAATAATGTATGTTCGAGTTATTGTTAATCAAAGACAGCTCTAAACAGATGGGTTTTTAGCCTTGATTTAAAGTAACTCAGCGTTTCAGCAGTTTTCTGGTTGTTTGTTTCAGTTTAGAGGAGCATTAGCTGTAGCTGTAGGCGACTTTTAATTGTCTTTGTGTCTCCAGAGGTCAATGTTAATTATTATTTTTTATCATTGTTAGAGGTAGTGTTATTGCATTTCCACAACTTTTATTGTTGAGCCCACGAACATTGGAAATATATTACAATTTCAACCAATTGTCATTTTCTATTTGTATAGACTTACTTACCTTGTTCTTATGCACCTTCATATGTTTTTTACTCGGCAGCACAAAAAACTCCATAGCAACAGACTTTGCAGCAGCACTTTACAGAGCCTTTATACCTCAAATACACATCAAAGGCAAATCTATCATTTCTATTTTCTTCCTAAAAATTCGGTTAATTAGATTAAATTATCAGACAAATGCTCATTCAATTATAAAAACTGAAAGCTGCAGGCAGGTATCATCAAAGGCAACTTGGATTTCTCTTGAGGCATCCTGGAATTATGTTGGCTGTGCAGCATCCCTAAAGTGGGAGAATGAAATAAGGGGATTTATCCACAGACACTAATCATTCCCAACTTTTCCCAACAAAAAGGAAAGAATGTGTTAAGAGCTTTGAAGCACAAAGACTTCAGGGTGATCAAAAGAAGAATTAGGGGTGACTTCTTCCACTGAGCTATTGTCTGTGTGTTTCATAAAGTATCACTGTAGAAGAGGAGGAGGAGTAGGGCAAAGAGGAGGGGGATCAAGGATTTCTTGAATTAAAGAGCCTCAGCGCTTTTCTCTCACCTTTTAATCCACCACTTCGCTCTTGTTATCCCTCGCCAGTTTAATTTCTTCTTCTAGAAATAGATCCCTCTGAGATACAGACTTGGCACAAAGCATGCTAGTGTGTGTGTGTAAGTGTGTGTGTATTGGGGGAAATTCAGAGCTTTTGAAGCTGAAAGCTCAGGGAGGACTGGGTGGGCCCGCGTGGCAGATGTGCCGTGTGTGTGTTTGAGGACTTGTGTGTACTTCGTAGAGAGAGAAGAGAGGATCGAGCCACCAGGATAATGACCATGACAGCCATCCAACAGGTTGCCCCAATCCCCCCGCTGTCTTTTTAAGTCCTTGTTTAAGGTTTGGCTTTGGTTCTCCCTTTGAACTGCAACAACAATTCCCTCGACACGTAAGGCCAAAATCCATTTGGTTTCACAACGTCTCATCCCTCTGACCGGCAAAGTGTAAAGCTCGCTCCATCACGACTTGATTACCCTGTGTCTGCATTCACAAACATCCTTGGGGACTTCACACCTGCTGTGCCATCAATTCACTAGAGAAGGTCTCATGAAATCGAAGCAGAACATCAAGTAATCGGACAGTTTAGTGTAAACTTGATTAGTGTACTCCTCTTCTTTCGTACTGTACTGAAAATTAGCTTAGACGTATTCACCAGACTTTGCTTTAATATTGTTCATACTCAAACTCCATATAGTACAGTTTTTTGACCAAAATATGACAGGTTTGTTTTTGTTGTAGATGCTTACATAACTGGTAAAATATTCTGTTACACTAAACTGACTTCAGATTCACTCCATCCTGCCAAGAATGATAGCAGACCCTCCATGGCTGCAGATTTAATATGATCCAAAGTATGTACATAATTACAAGTCCTCGGCTCTTTTTCAGCACTTTGTGTTACATTCGAAATGTTTGGCCGTCGTTCTAGCATGCCAAGTAACTTGTAGAGAGATCATATAATCTCTACTACTACTACTTTGCTCTACTTTGCTGATTGCAGAATTATTTATAGGTAGGTTGACCATAAGCTCCCAAGTTGCAGTGAAGCCAGCGCTTATTACAAATGCACAATATATTGCAAATTTATTGTTATAATAATATTGCTTTATGCAATGTACATGTTGTGACGACATGAGTGGGACTGAAAAGAGTGTTAACTAATTATTCAAGTACTGTGCATTCAGGCCCTCTAGAGGCATATTTCCACTCTCAGAACTTAAGGGTAATTTTACTGGAACTTCACGGTATCCACATCTCTACTTCACCGGATCGGCCCAATAGGGCCCTACTTGGGGCTATTTCAGGAACCAAATTTGTACCAGTCTTGAGGTGTGTATCCGGTAGAGTCGCTGTGGTTAAGTTGCACTGATTGATTGTAACGCAGAGGAAAAAGATATCGGCAAACGCCTCCAAACAACCGGCATTGTAAAATTGAAAAAGATGCTGTCAAAGTAGTTTATAACATAGCAACAGAAACACAGCAACTATTTTGTTGTTATGTCTGCTGCTGTGGGCGTCGTTTTGCCCTGATAAGTGATGCTCCTTGCTGCTGAAACGGTTGTGATATACGGACGTTTTAGCAAATTCCTTAAAGGACCAAATCTGTATGGAGACACGACGGCTGAGAGAAACAGGCTAACAGATTTACCATGATTGACAAAACTCCAGTAAAGTTAACCTGAAGTTCCAATAGTGGAAATGCACCTACTGTCTGGAATTTAGTTGGTGAAACTTGTTTAATGCAGTATAAAAAGCTTTTGGTCAAGTCATTAAGCGACTAAAGCTAAGTTGTTTCAGTGCAAAACCAGCAGAGGCTAGCCAAAAGTAGCTTTTTTTAATAAAAACCTTACGATGGAAATGTTACATTTTATTTATTTTCCATTTCTATGTTTGCCATAGACCCAAAGCAGAAAGACATTGAAACTTTTCAATGCTTTATAGAAAGTGATATCGTTATCACCACATTCACAGGGTTAGAGGTCTAAAAGTGCATGCAGTCATATTCGTATTTTTTTGCTCAGTACACACCTGTACCAAACGAATACAGCTGTTTTCTACCTGAACACATGCAGATTGTTTATGTGCAGAAGTCAGAGCACAGTGCAACGTTCCGCAGCACAACTTTAAAAAGTGACACCAAAACAAAACAGAAGAACAGGATTCCCAGCTATCACTAAACTCTGCTATTTGGGAACATTAATGGTTTCTCATGCAGCTACAGTATAAAAAGAAAGATGGACCAAACCAGAACTTTGTCAGCGAACACATCTTTTAACAGCAATAAGGTCCATAACACGCTCTGCACCGAACTGAATTACTCACCTGAAACAATTTCAAGCTGAATGTAAACATCACGGATACTAGAGAAAAACCAGCTGACATCAACATGACTATCAGTGCATCCTATGAGCCCAAACTCCCTATTTTGTATAAAAGGCAAGTCGGCAGAATCCCCGTAAGGTATTTTCAGCAACGGCTACCCTGCATTCGAGTACAGCTGGGAGACTAGGTCAAAACAACTCCAAAGTTATTTAAGCATGTTTTATTCTCTGATATGAGCTAAGTATTACTATTTATTTATTTAAACATACATGTATCTAAACATTAACACTGACTGTTTTCAAGTGGTTATATTGTTTTCTACTCTGGCTATGTCCAATGTTCCCTCTAATTTTTCATGTGTCTGAGCAAACACACAAACTTCCTGAGCGGTCCTTTTGACCAGTGTGAGCAACATCAGATGTGTGCACTGTGGTTTTGCCAGCATCACATCTATCCAGTTTACATAGTTTATTAAAATAATCAAATTACAGCATTTAATTTGCTGTGAGAATACTTTTTATTAAAGTACAGTATCCCACTTACAATGAAAATGACAAAAGTCTTATTCATGACCTGTGCAGTGTGCTATTGTAAGTATAAATATCTCGTTGTAACTATGAAGAAACATGAACTGCCACGTAAGCCAAACTAACTATGAACTCAAATTTTGAAAACACACTTAACATTTTTATTATAAAGGTCTGACTTGTATTATAAGCATGAGCCATTGTGTGAAGCTCTTGCTGTGCACTGGGTAAGAGAGTCCTCCTGTGGTCTGGGAGAGGGTCCTGTAACTTTTTGTCTGCAAAATACAGTAATCACACGATTATTTGTATTTCTGCTACTCATAAATGGGTGACAGTATTTAATGATACATTTTCCTAAATGAACATTGTAAATAAATGACACTAGATGAGAACTTAAATTTCATTTTATTTTTTACCTGTCCTTTTAACGTATCCAGTGATTTTACACGTTGTCCAGATTGATGGCCTCAGCTGATTGCAACTCTGACTTTATGTGCATCAGCTGATCCAAATGGTCCACTTCAAGACGATTTCTCAATGCTGTTTTGATACGATTCATTCAGCGCATTCAGCACAGACGTTTTCACAGTCTGCTGCCTGGCTGCAGCAGGAGGATTATGTCAGTATAAATGATTTAACTCCTTCCAATTGTTGAAATTTCACATTCTTAGAAGTACTGGGGAAGGAGGAGGAATTACAACAATTTGTGATTGAGATTTACTAATTAATTCCAAACCAATTAATAGCTACAGTTCTTTTGAACATCTTAAATCCTGTCTAACAAGTCTCAGAGTCAAGCTTGACTCTGATCTTACCATGGTAACACAAATAAATGCAGTAGTTAAATCCTGTTTCTTCCAACTCCGTAGGTTAACACGTTTAAAACATATACTCAAAAGATTGCACTTGGAATCAGTCATTCATGCCTTCATCACCTCTAGATTAGATTATCCAAATTCAATTATTTTTGGTATCAACAAACTCTCTCTTCATTGCCTTCAAAGGGTACAAAATGCTGCAGTACAAATTTTAACTGGCACGGACAGACGCAGGCATATATCTCCCGTTCTGGCTGAGTTACACTGGCTCCCTGTTTCCTACCGCCTTCAGTTCAAAGTTTTAATCTTTGTTTACAAAGCCCTCCATGACTTAGCCCCAACTTACCTTTCTGTGCTGCTCATCCCTTATGTCCTCCCACGTTCACTGAGGTCTGCTGACCACCACCTTCTCTGTAAACTCAACATGCGTTATAAATCCTGAGGGGAGCTTTCTCATGTGCTGCCCCCAAGCTCTGAAATGAGCTTCCGCTCTAGGTGAGGCAGGCTTCATCTTTATTGCAGTTTAAATCCTTTCTAAACACGTATTACTTCCATTTAGCCTTCATCTAAACCTTCAAATTGTATGTTGGACCCAATCTCAACCAAATTATTTAAACAAATGTTCCCTTTGGTTACTTGCCCCATTTTAGATTATGAATCTATCCCTTCCTAAATGGATATATACCACAGGAATTGAAGGTTGCTGTAAATAAACCTTTACTTAAGAAACCTTCCCTCGATCAAGATGAATTAGTTAATTATAGACCTACATCTAACCTTCCTTTCGTAACCAAAATTCTTATGAAAATAGTTGATTATCAAATATGTGAGGATCTAAATAGTATCGACCTATTTGAAGGCTTTGAGTTAGGTTTTGGAGCTCATCATAGCACTGAAACAGCACTGGTGAAAGTTACTAATGATATTCTCATGGCCTCAGATAATGATCTTTTGACTGATCTGGTCTTTTTAAGATCTCAGTGCTGCTTTTGACACAGTCAATCATAATATTCTCTTGAATAAGCTTGAAAGGCGGGAACATGTTGCAAGGATCAAAGGAACAGCACTAGGCTGGTTGAAATCATAATTTTTCAACAGATTCCAGTTTGTTCATGTAAATGATAAAATTTTTTAGACTCAAGAGTTACTTGTGGAGTACCACAGGGTTCTGTGCATTGACCAATTCTTTTTAATAGATATATATATGTATATAAACATATATATATATATATATATATATATATATATATATATATATATATATATATATATATATATATATATATATATATATATGTATATATATGTATTTACATGCATAAATATGTATTTACATACATATTTATGCATATAAACATATATATAACATACACCGAGTGTGAAGCGGCTGGGATGAGAATCAGCACCTCCAAATCCGACGCCATGGTCTTGAGCCGGAAAAGGGTGGGGTGCCTTCTCCGGGTCGGGGATGGGGTCCTTCCCCAAGTGGAGTAGTTTAAGTATCTGGGGGTCTTGTTCATGAATGAGGGAAAAATGGAGCGGGAGATCGATAGACGGATTGGTGGGGCATCTGCAGTTATGCGGACGCAGGACACTAAAGAGACTTGTCTACCAACTGTGAAAGACACCCAAAAAAAGATGCCCAGGGTCCCCGCTCATCTGCGTGAATGTGCATTAGGCATGCTGCAGGGAGGCATGAGGACTGCTAATGTGGCTAGGGCAATAAATTGCCATGTCCGCAGTGTGAGACGCCTAAGACAGTGCTACAGGGAGACAGGAAGGACAGCTGATCATCCTCGCAGTGGAAGACCACGTGTAACAACACCTGCACAGGATCGCTACATCAGAATATCACACCTGCCTGACAGGTACAGGATGGCCACAACAACTGCCCGAGTCACACCAGGAACACACAATCCCTTCATTAGTGCTCAGACTGTCCGCAATAGGCTGAGAGAGGCTGAACTGAGGGCTTGTAGGCCTGTTGTAAGGCAGGTCCTTACCAGACATCACCAGCAACAACGCCGCCTATGGGCACAAACCCACCTTCGCTGGACCAGACAGGAGTGGCAAAAAGTGCTCTTCACTGATGAGTCACGGTTTTGTCTCACCAGGGGTGATGGACGGATTCGTGTTTTTCATCGAAGGAATGAGCGTTACACCGAGGCCTGTACCCTGGAGCGGGATCAATTTGGAGGTGGGGGTCCGTCAGGGTCTGGGGCGGTATATTACATCACCATCGGACTGAGCATGTTGTCGTTGCAGGCAATCTCAATGCCTTGCGGTACAGGGAAGACATCCTCCTGCCTCATGTGGTACACTTTATGCATGCTCATCCGGACATGATCCTCCAGCAGGACAATGCCACCAGCCACACTGCTCGTTCTGTGTGTGAGTTTCTGCATGACAGCAATGTCTGTGTTCTGCCATGGCCAGCGAAGAGTCCGGATCTCAATCCCATTGAGCACGTCTGGGACCTGTTGGATCGCAGGGTGAGGGCTAGGGCCATTCCCCCCAGAAATGTCCAGGAACTTGCAAGTGCCTTGGTGGAAGAGTGGGGTAACATCTCGCAGCAGGAACTGACAAATCTGGTCCAGTCCATGAGGAGGAGATGCACTGCAGTACTTCAAGCAGCCGGTGGCCACACCTGATACTGACGGGTACTTTTGATTTTGAGCCTCCTTTCATTCAAGGACACATTATTCTATTTCTGTTAGTCACATGTCTGTGAAACATTTTTAGTTTATGTCTAACAGTTGAAAGTATATACTGTTACCAATTGGAAGCATATATATATATATATATATATATATATATATATATATATGCTTCCAATTGGTAACAGTATTAGACAGCATGGGATAAAGTTCCACAGCTATGCCGGTGACTATGTTTATCCATAAATCCTGATGAATCCAGTCAGTTAGGTAGATTACAGGCATGTCTGGAAGATATAAAAACATTGATAATTCTTAAATTTCTTCTTTTAAATTCTGACAAGACAGAAGTTGCCATCTTTGAACCAGAAGCTCTAAAAAGAAAATCCTTAGTCAATCACTTCATCTGGATGGTATTAAATTGGCCTCAAGTAATAACGTAAAGAACCTCTGCGTTATTTTTGACATGACATTCAAATATATATTGAACAGGTCTCCTTTCCTTCTTTAACCTCGGGAATATAGCTAAAATTAGGAACATCCTGTCCAGGAGTGATGCTGAGAAACTAGTCCATGCATTTGTTACTTCAAGACTGGACTACAGTAATTCTTTACTATCAGGAAGTCAACAAAATGCAATTAAAAGCCTTAAGTTCATCCAAAATGCTGCAGCAAAGGTTCTAATGAATATTTTTTTTAAATATCACATTTTCCCTGTTTTATCTTCCCTTCATTGGCTTCCTGTTAAATCCAGAATAGAATTTAGGATCCTCCTTCTTACATATAAAGCTCTTAATAATCAAGCTCCATCATACATCAGAAATCTGATTGTTCCATATGTTCCCAACAGAGCACTTTGTTCTGACTGCAGGTTTACTGGTAGTTCCAAAGATTTCTATGGGAGGCAGATCTTTTAGTTATTAGGCTCCTCTCCTGTCGAACCAGCTCCCAGTTTTAGTCTGTGATGCAGACATCGTGTCTACTTTTAAGACCAGGCTTAAAACTTTCCTTTTTGATAAAGGTTATAGTTAGATTGGCTTAGTTAATCCAAAGCTAACCCTGTAGTTGCTGTCATAGGGTTAGACTGATGGAGAACACTTCACTACTTTTCTCTTCTACTATTCTCCAGTTGTATTATTTGCTCTTATTTAGATTGTTAACTTAGTTTTTTTCTCTGTGTTTATCTCTCCATAGAAGCTACATCTGGTCTGGTATCCTGCTTAGCCCTGTTGGACGAGGGACGTCGAATGGGACGATGCTCCCAGTAACTGAACATCCTCTGTGTCCTGTTATCAACTTTTGACTTTCTTTAATATAGAAAGTACTCTTACATCAGTTCTTTCTGTGTTTCTGCTCTGTCATCTTGAACCACCAGACGGTCGTGGCAGATGGCCGCTCGTACTGAGCCAGGTTCTGCTGGACGTTTCTTCCTGTTTAAGCGGAGTTTTTCTTCTCCACTGTCACTACATGCTTGCTCAGTATGAGGGATTGCTGTGGTTGGAGTTTCCATGAAAGGGGCACAACCTCAACTCAATGACTCGATGCAATCTGTTGGGATTCCTTAAATAGAAAACTTTAAAACTGATTGGAATGTTTGTATGATTGTATTGAAATGACTTTTCTTGTAAACTGCCTTGACATTACATCTGTTGTGAATCGGTGATATATAAATAAAACGAATTGAATTAAAAGCTGAATCTCTTTGGGTTATTTTTCAAATGATATAAAATGATTATTCTGGCAAAAAAAAGTAGGAAAACTGTAAAAGACAAATTACAAACGAAGTGAACTTTAATGTTTTGTTTTAAAAAGGCTTATTTGATCTGAGAGAGACGTAGATTCTGCTCTACTTTTTTCTCGTGTGACCAAAGAAAATTATTTCAAAGTTGTTTATTCAGATGCAACTTTGCAAACGATGTATTCCGACTTTTTCCTTTTAGTGAGTTTCAGTTATTGCCCTATCGATATGAACCATGCTCGTTCAGTCTTTTCCTAATTGTCCTATCATGAACTTTAACATCTGACATGCTAACTGAAGCCTTTTCCTCTATTTTGATCTTGCAGTGAACTTGAAGATTGACAGGCCTTTGAAGTTTTCCACTTTAAAGTAATCCTTCTTAGGCTGCATGGGGGAGCAGTTGGTTGCACAGCTGCAAAGCAATAATTGCTTTATGAAGGACATTGCTGATTTCTTTCCTGCTTGGTGTATTGAAACACATCTGTATGCTCCAAGGCGGCCAACTGTCAAAGTTCCTACTTTTACAAAGCTGCACACCCTGATTAATTTAAATTGACTTGCATTAAATTGATGTTACATTTAAATCATTTTAGAACGTGGTAAAGAAACAGATTATTCCTACGATCTCCTTATACATCAAACCACATAAGTGTTAGAGGTTCATTATTGATACTCATATAGAATCATGCATTTGACTTGTTATGGTGAATGTATTATATTAACTTCTACTAAAATAACTGCTTTTTGTTCTGGCTATGGAACAGTGAACCAGATCTTAACCCTCACAGAGTTGTTGAGAAGTTGATGGGAGTGTGGTTCTCCTCCCTACATATATTTTGTGGGTTTGAAAAAATGGTTAAAGTTGTGTCCCTTGAGGTATTTTGTTTGTGGTGCAAAGATGGGGTACTTGATTTAGGGGCTATCAGTTCTAAAAGCACCAGCTGTGTCGTCATTCAAGGATTTTCAGCCAAAAAAGAACCAGTGCTAGTTCAGTGCTGGTGCCAGAGTCAGTGCTTAGTTGGTTCTTAGACAGTTCTTTCAAAGTACTGATTGCTTTTCCACTGTTGTAGGGCCTAGTCTGTGCTGCGTCATACCATCACCTAAAGCATTGCAATGCAACTGTATAGAAACTGTGAAGAAATGAAAACAGGAACATAAGAACAGAGAGAGAGGTTTTAACAATGGAAGAGTTCATTGTGCCCTTACAATTGCTGCTTTTATGCTTCCATACTTTGCTTGATTTGCAAAGATGTGTACATATACACTTTTTGGTTATGTCCATTGTGTGTCTCGCTTCGATTTTGTAATCCCAACCCTCACGTTGGTTGCATCAGCATGCGGGGAGTGGGAGAGCCCCATTCTTAGCAAGTACCAGCTCTGGCCCAGCAAGGAGTTGGTGCCAGGCTGACACCAGTTAACAGGTGCTTTGGCGGTGAATAACCAAAAGACTGAAAAGCCCATGAGCTTTTCAGTCTTTTGCCGTTATTGCTGTTATTGCTGTTATTGTATCTTTATATCGATTTGTGGATTGTGGTTGTGTAGTTCTTGGTTTGCATTGTTCGATTTGTTTTGTTGTTGTTTTTCCCTCTCCCTGTCTCCTGTGGTTGTGGAGTCGACTGGGATGTTTTCTTGTGTTTTCTTTGTTCTTGTTTCTTTCTGCTCTTGTATCTTCAACTTACCCTCTCCCTACTCCCCCCCCCCCCCACACCTTTCTTCATCTACTTTCTTTCTTCCCCTTTATTCTCAGTCTCCGTGTCCATAATATCAGAAAGAAAAACCCACAGAAACAAAAAACAAACTAGCACTGGAACTAGCTTTGTGGAAAATGGCCTATTGTCAGAACAAAAGTTGACTATGTTCCCAAGGTCAATCCTTTTTCTGGGGTTCATTGACAGTCTCTCTTGGCGTAGTTGTGATGTGGAAGGTATTTGGTTTGGGCCTCTTTTCCTTTTGTTGTTGTTGCTTAGTTGGCGTCTTTCACCCATGACCTTCAGAGGGGACTGCAGCCCAGTGTAAAGATGCCAAGATCCGACGCAGAGTGTGAAACCATGGTTCTCAATTGGAAAAAAATGACTGCTCTCTCCAGGTAGGGGGGCAGTCTCTGCTTCAAACAGAGGACTTTGGGTATCTCTGTTTCCTGTTGAAGAACAAATGTGGGATGGAACAGGATATGGATAGATGGACATCTATAGTCCTAAAGTCATCAAACAAGGGTCATGACTGAGCTTCCTCTATAGTGTGACAGGGCTCAGCATTAGGCATAGGATGGGAGCTCAAAGTAGACCCACTTACTCCTCTATATGGAAAGAAAACAGTTCAGATAGTTTGGGCATTTGATCAGAATGCCTCTCAGGTGTTGTTTTTTTAAAAGGTTTTTCTGGCATGTCCCACACCGGGGGGAACCATTTAACCTATCTGGTCTGGGAACACCTTGGGACCCCTTACAAAAAGCTTTAGAGGATCAATGGGGACAGGGATTTCTGGGTTTCCTTCCAGAACCTGTCATCTCTCGAATCTGATCTTGGATAAGCTGAAGAGAACAGATTTTTTTTTTTTTTTTTAAACGTGTCCTGTTTGGCAGTGTGGAGCTCAGAATTGGTGTCTGAGTACCAAGTAGAAGCCCAACAGATTTACTTTCACAAGCGGAGCAGTACAGCTTTTGCTATAGTACTCCACTTGATTTATGTGTGAAAAATCTTTATTATGAATTGTTGGGGTTTTTATTTGCTGATGTTATGGACACGGAGACGGAAAATTAAGGAGAAGAAAGAAGGAAGATGAAGAAGAGAGGTAGGAAACAAAATGTCATGAGAGAGGGTGAGTTGAAAATACAAGAGAGGAAGGGGAACAAAGAGAACACAGGAAAACATTGAAGTCTGCCTCCATACCCACAGGACGGCAGAGAGAGGGGGAAAAACAAAACACGAAAAAGGAACATCGACAAAACCAACCAAACATTGTGAACTTAAGAATTACACAACCACATCACATAAAAATAGATATAAAAATACAACAACAATGTCACAGAAAAACTCATGGTACCGATTAATCAAGCTCTAGTAATGATAACCTCAGCCCAAGAATATATCCTTAAACACCAGAGACCCCACATCTATGTGTGTGTGTTAGCATGCTGGTGCATATAAGGTTTCTCCATAAGAGTGTTCGATAGTTGGTGTGAGAAGACATCAATCCGTCCCACAGGAATCGATGCAGACATGAAGGAGATCGGAGCAAAGATGTCCAAAGGACCGCCAGAGCCCCAGGCGGATCCGGGCGGGGCCGACCGCATCCCCCAAGAGAGGAGAAAAAGAGAACCCCAGGGGAATATCCAGCGGCCACTATGCAGGGGCCCGGGGGGCAGCAGTGACGAGCCCACGGGCTCCGCCAGCAACCGCCCGCGCCGGGGCGGGCCGGTCAACGGACCGGGGGAGCCGGGGCCCAGGGGCACCCCACCCCCCAGGAGGGACCCGACAAGGGACCGGCCGACGAAGGGGCCCCCGGGACTGCAGGGGCCGCGGCTTTGACTGTCCATAATGCTTTACAGTGATCTTGTTGAAAGAGCTGACCACCTAGTTTGGTTATTCATACAAAATCTGTTATTGGTCATAATGGTTCATAGTATAATTACTGAACTATTATCAATGTTAAATACTGAGGATCCTGAACATAACAAAAAACTGTTTTGACTGAAACTTAACTTTGATTTAAGCAAAAAGAGGCCGATTCCCGTAATGCATAATATTATCATTTCAGACTATCCCAGCCCAGTAACATCAATCTGGATATGTATGCTTGTTTTCCATTGTGGGACCTGATTCACACAATCTTCATGCATCCTCACATACCTTCATACAAAACTGTACATCAGCAGCCATTCGGAAGACTAGAAATCTAAAAAAAAAAACATAAAAACACAAAAAACCCAGCAATCCTGAAAGATCCTTGAGGTAAGATGAAAGTGCACACAAGAAATTTGTTTTTAATTTCCTGTGGATGACTTGCAAGTTCTGACCTGCTACTAAATCTGGTTGTCTTCCTGACACATTCAAGGGTTAACCTCCACTTCCCCCTGATCTCATCTCTTCTGAAGAATTCCCAACCTCCTGCTACTTTCGGATGTCTATTAGATTACATTGGCTTTTCCTCTCAGCCAGTGACTTCCTGCCCTTCGGGCAGACTCGAGATAAGGACAAGCTCTCTCAAACGCACTTCTGTAGATACAACCTCAACAAATTTCCTCCCTGAGCTGTGTCTGGAAGACAAAATCCACCAACAACAAAAGATAGAGGCTGAAAGAAAACAAACAGTCTTGGAAGCAGTGGGGACAAAACTGCTGAAGGCGGTGTTTGGAGGAGCTTTGTGACCTAACAGTGCGGGAAGAGAGGAAATAAACAAAACAGACAATTTTCTGTCATCTCTGAGAACTCACTAAAGCAAAACAGTCCTCTCCGCTTCCTTGTCCATGAAAAGATCCGTAGAGATGTCCTGAGGAAATATCACTTCCCCTGTGCCGGGAACATCTCAAGAAGGTTTTATGAGCAGTATACTGTAGCTTGAGTTTATGATAAGAAGAACGCAATGATGGGAATTCTCGAGAGGAAACACTGTGTCCTTTTGCTAGTAAAAGAAGGAACACTCTGTAGGATTCAGTCTACTTATTTTATCTGTCTTTATAACACCTGATATTTATAGACATAAATTTAAATCTGAACCTTCAGTGTTTCTATGAGGAAGGTCCAGTCAGATACAGTTGGTCTGGTCTTTGGGGACCCTCAGGGTTGTGTTGTAGGGCCAGTGTCATATCCTTTCTGAGGAATAATCCTGGAACAAATTATTTACAAATAGTATGGCATCTCTTATCACATTTTGCAGATGGTATTTAGTTTTACTCCTTTCAGGATTGTGAGTGTAAAAGGTGCCAGTTCTATGTCTCTGTTATTGTTATTGAAAAATAACTGCCTTCAATACATGTCATTCAGCTCTGCAGAGGCCTGGTAACAAGACTACTTTTAATTCAGGTGTGTTGGAGAAGGGACACAGCTAAAAGTTGCAGAACAGTAGCAGGACTTGACTTAGGCACCCTGATTTAGACTAGACAGCCAGGTCTGAGGAACTTAGGTGTAGTTGGACTAATGAAAAAAAAAGACCCATCAAAGCATGTTGTGCCATCAGCAATGATCACAGGACTAGACTACAGAGACAGACCTCCTGGCTGTTAAAATAATCCTAGAAGACACTGCATTAAACGCACATTCACTTTCAACAGGAAGAGGAAGAATATTACTGCGTGAATGTGTGAAATCATCACCCCTATTTAAGCATAAGTTCCACCCCATCGTGTCCTCGTCACGTCAATTGCTGCACTGAAGAGGGTGCGTACTTTAAACAGTCTTTCACTGGCGGGAGGAGCAAGCTTCTGGAAGAAGCTTGGATCCAAAATATGTGAACCGTCTGCTGATCCTGGATCAGGTAACTGTATTCCGGCCAATGGAATAAGCCTTCAACCCGACTTGTTCATAACTCTGCAGAAGGAATCTTTAAATTACAGATTCCACCAAAGAGAGAGAGGGAGAGAGAGCCTCTCTGCGACTGAGGCTCTGCTGTCCTGCTATGGGAGAAGATGCACAGTTTTGCCGAAGCTGCTGTGCCGAAAGCTGCCCATTTGCCCAGAACAGGAGTGGGAAGAAGGACCGGACGCTCAGAAGCCTTTTCCTAGCGCAACCGTCGCTAGCCACATAGCAATGAGTGTTGCTGCTAGCTGCACCCCTACACAGCTGCTGCTAGCCAATCAGCTAACTACATCTTATTTTCCCCAAGTTACTGCTGAGAATCCAGACCAGACAATGGATTCACCTTTCTATGGAGATCTAAGAATCATTCAAGTAAGGCTGTGTCTGGGCAGATATAAATTAGCTTAGGATGAACAATTTAAAGATTGTTTTTGCTGCATTTGTAAGATTTCATTCATCAATTGCCTGGGTACAAGTAGGCTGTTTGGCCTATGGTATAAACAGTGTTTTTATAAGGTTATTGACAGATGGTAATTTTACTAATACAACATTAGTTACTCTGTTTTACTGGAGTGTTTCCTTTGTCTGTGCTAGATCCTAATAATAGCTCTGTTCATTAGCGCTGATAAACATTGTTTACCTATTTGTGCGGTCTGCAAATCACTAGTGGTCATTAAAAAAAATCAGGATTGTTATTTATGCTATTCAAAATACAGTTCCGCTATAAAATAGATAGTTTAAAAACCAAAAACTAGTCTGGTACAATAACAATAACAGAGTCACTGAAAAGCTCATGGCACCGATTATTACAAGATTTAGTAACCATGCCATACCATACCAGCTTTATTTATAAAGCACATTTAAAACCAGCATAAGGACAGAGCAAAGTGCTGTACAACACATATTTAAAATACAGGATAAGAAGGAAAAATTAAAAGAAAGAAGTAAAAAGGAGAAATACAATGAGGAAGCAATCTACCTGCATACAGAGAATGCAACCTAAACTACAAAGCAACATTAATTGCCAGTGATTAAAAATGGGGTTTCAACCAACTTTTTAAAGCAGATACGGTTTGCACTAACCTAACCAGTGGAGGAAGCTGGTTCCACAGTCGAGGGGCACATGCGGAGAATGCCTGTACCGGCAAGTCTTACAATGGGCTCTAGGTACCCGCAAACGCTGGAGTTCAGCTGACCTCAAGGAGCGGCCGGGGGTATAATAACAGATTAGTGAGATAAGTTGGGGCCAAACCATGGAGTGCTTTAAAAACAAACAATGAAATCTTAAATTGAATGCGGAAATGGACAGCTAGCCAGTGCAGCTCAGCCAGGACTGGGGTAATATGATCCCTTCTATGACCACCAGTCAAAAGTCTAGCAGCAGCATTCTGTACCAACTGCAGACGGGTAATTGAGGACTTACAGACTCCATATAGGACCGAATTAGAGTAATCAAGTCTAGAGGTAACGAATGCATGGATAACAGATTCAAAGTGACGCCTCCTCAGAATGGCTTTTAGTCTAGCGAGGCGACGTAGATGGAAACAAGTTTTGACAGTTAGACTTATCTGAGAGTCCATCTTTAATCCCACATCCATCTTAACGCCAAGGTTTATGACAGAAGGTTTAAGATGGGGAGAGAGGGAAGCAAGGTCATGATTGGGAGGGGAGATAGAACCTGAGTTAAAAAGAATTACTTAGTTTTTGCATAATTTACACGAAGGAAGTTGGAGGAAAGCCAGTTCTTGATGTCACTAAGACAATCAAGGAGAGGGTACACATTATCGTTTGGTTTAACAGAAACGTATAGCTGGCAATAATCAGCATAAAGGTGATAATTAATGGAGTGTCTCCAAAAGATAGTTCCAAGTGGGAGAATATAGAGGGAAAAAAGCAATGGGCCTAATACAGAGCCCTGAGGTACCCCACATTCCGGAATTGCGCCGCTCAAGGTGGCAGCATGTTGGAGTAGCTCTGTTACTTTGGTTCATATTTTTTTCTTTTTTTAAACTTTTATTCTTCCATTTCTGGTAGAAACATTGTTTTTGTGGACAACTGTTCTCTCTGGTTTTGAATGCTGTGCAGCTGGAAGGATTTTTGCTGATACTTTTTATTTTTGGACATTTGTTATGATGCATAACCATGGCAACAAGGTGGTTAACAACTGGCAGCAGCTGATTAACATCACAAAAGCTCAAATAATACCTCAAATACAGCCACAAAACCCTGATGAGTTGAAAAGAAGACGCCATAGATCCAGAGTATCCTCTACATCAGACTGTCATACAACTACAGCGCGTCTTCAGTCAGAGGCTTCTTCAGATCTGTGGAGAACTACAAGAGATCATCCCTACCCACAGCCATCAGCATCTACAACAAATCTTTGAAGGAACTTGCTTAATGAGTTACAACAACATTTAATTTCCCTTTGGGATTAATAAAGTAATTTTGAATTGAATTGAATTGAATTTTGAATGATAGTATTGCTGGTTCAGAGGCAGAGTTATCAATCATGACGCTAAAAGTTCTGTCTGAAAAAACGGACCGAAACCATTCGGGGCGGACCCTGTAATCCCAATATCTTGTTGCAAGTGAGAGAGTAAGATTGTGTGGTCGACCGTGTCAAAAGCAAAAGATCCAACATCAAAGCCAGAATCCACTGCAAATAAAATAGTAATGCTAACTTGAGCAGTGGCTGCACAGTGGCGCAGTTGGTAGCACTGTTGCCTTGCAGCAAGAAGGTCCTGGGTTCGAATCCTGGCGATAATTAATGGAGTGTCTCCAAAAGATAGTTCCAAGTGGGAGAATATAGAGGGAAAAAAGGTCTTTCTGCATGGAGTTTGCATGTTCTCCCTGTGCATGCGGGGGTTCTCTCCGGGTACTCCGGCTTCTTCCCACAGTCCAAAAATATGACTGTTAGGTGAATTGGTTTCTCTAAATTGCCCTTAGGTAAGAGTGTGTGTGTGTGTATGGTTGTTTGTCCTGTATGTCTCTGTCTTGCCCTGCGATGGACTGGCGACCTGTCCAGGGTGTAACTCCGCCTCTCGACCCATGACCGCTGGAGATAGGCACCAGCAACCCTGCATTAGGATGGACGGGTATAGAAAATGGATGGATGAATGCTAACCTAAGCCCAAGAATGCCATCTGTAATAGCTGGTGTGAAGAGTAATTGATCCGCCTCCCAGGAATCAACACAGACACGAAGGAGATCGGAGAAAATAGATATCCAAAGGACTCCCAAAGCACAGGAGCCCCAGGCAGAGCTGACCGCACCCCTAAAGAGAGGAGCAGAGGAGAGCCCCAGGGGAATCATCCAGGAGCTACAATGCAGGGGGCCCGGGGGGCCACAGCGATGAGTGCATGGGTTCCGGCTACACCAGGATCCAGCCATTGACCTGGAGACCTGAGGTACGACGGAGGCCCACCCCCCCAGCAGGGACCCGACCAGGGACCAGCTGACGGGGGCTATGGCAAGCCATATGCCGGCGTGCTACGCCACCCTGGGCCAGTACCCACAGCCGACATCCCAATGCCCTCCCCATGCCACGGGGTGCCACACAAATAGTCCCTGCGGATGGACGACATCCCCAGGCCAAGAACAGCAAGCACCCGGACACAGAGCTCAATCAGCTCCCAAATCTCATTCCCGCACACCGCAGATCACCAAAACCAAGCATCCAACCAAGGTCAGTCAAACCCACCAATGAATTGACCAAGCACAAAACACACAGAACAGGAGATCAAGTGGAGACACCGGGCCTGAGGCCTGCCGAGCCACCCAGCAGGTTCCACCAAACATTGCCCAAACCACCCCCCGCCCCCCCAAAGAGGCCGGAGAACATCGGCCCAGCACACTGGCCGATGGATAATCCGGTAAACCCAGGCCCAGCCAGGCAGGCAGGCACCAGGGATGAACAGGCATACTGGAGCACCCAGCCCTGGACATCAAGAGCTACCAACGCACCGGCGGGCAGAGGCATCAGTCACCGGCACTGAGTGACAGAGGGGAAATAGACCCCTCATTTGGTGGGGGGCCTGAAATGCTCCAAGCAAGAGGGCAGCCCAAGACCCAACCTGACGGATACACAGGAACACGCAGACTTGTCCGCTATTGCGTAATTCTGACTTTTCATTGGACCTTTTCTACTGCCTACTGAACTCTCCTTGAGCAGGCGGGGTTTACCCTGAACGCTTGCGTGGCGTCATGCTGGAAGGATGAAGAAGTGGGTGATGCGCGAAAAACACAGAAGAAGAGATGGAAGAAACAACAATAATAATGGAGTCCATACAGCAGCTCATGGTTGTCTTTCTTGCTTTTTGTTTTTTTCTTTACACAAATACAACTGCTGTGTTTAGTAAAAGGCTCCGTGCGGAACAGAGGACCGGTGTGTAAAGTTGTCGCGGGGGTGACATTTTAACTTACTGTGTTATGTGACGCCAGTAGCTCTGCCCCAACCGTATCGAACCATTGTCCAGTGGACCTACACCTAAAGGGGGACCATTAATGGACTGGTACGGCCCTGCTGTATGGGGGGGAACTGCGTCACCGGAAGTTCTGCCCGCGAAGGGACGGGAACAGCAGAAGCGGGAAGCCGGGGACGGGATGGGGATGAACGGGGCGGAGGAGGTGGAAAGAGGAGCTCGAAAAGATGGGCCTTGTTGGCGGAGCAGCTGAAAGGGATACCCCTGTCCCGAAGCGCACGCTGGAGCCACGCCACTGTCCAGCCGGACATGTTGGGGCGGCTCGGAGCTGCAACCGGGGAACACCGAGCGGGTGGGGAGGCCCAGAGGATGGAGGAGGGCGAGCCCGGCCCGGCTGAGCCAAAGCAGCGGCATGAAGGCGCGTGGGCGACAGCTTGAGCCGAAGACGGAAGCTCCGAGACGAGGCAGAAGAGGAGGGAAGCTGGCCCAAGCAGCCGTAAGAGGCTGGAGCGATCAGGGTGGGAAATAGATCTGGCCACGAGATCTGGGGTGAAGGAGCAGGGGCCGGGGAAGACCGGCCGGTATCCTGCTGGCTCGAGGAAAGCCGTACACGGCGGGAAAGTTGGCGAACGATGAGCCGAGGAGATGCCCCGGGAGATGCGGGACCACCGCGGAGCAACTCCTCGTCCGGGAAACAACGAAGCAGGAGCTTTGAGCGAGGTAAGCGAGCACAAATGACACGCAGAAGTCCGAAATGATCGCGTGAAAACGAACGAGACAGACGAGGGATGAAGGGCAGGCAGTTTATATGTGTATCCTGGTTAGAGACGTCGAGCAGGTGTGAGGTACCGGGTGAATCGAGTTAAGACTGATTAGGATTTATGAAGCGGGATTGAGGCGTGGCCTTGCTCCTGAACCTCAGCTAACCTGTTTGCTCCATTTTGTATGATTTTCACTAAAGAGTCCCGCGACATAAAACAATCTGGTGTATTTTTAAGAGGAGAGGAATTAGAAATCGTCTCGGAATTTAAGTACCTTGGTGTGACCCTTGACTCCACATTAAGTTTTAAAAAACATTTTAAAAGAATATTGAATACAGTAAAATTTAATCTACGAAAATTTTAAACAAATTTGTCAATTTATACCATTTGGAGCTGCCAAAGTGTTTTTACATTCTATGATTCTATCACATATTAAATATTGTTGTACAAGTTGGACATTGACTGGTATGAACACACTCAAATCAATAGAATCACTTTATATCCGCGTATCCACCATTAAATCTTATCTATCAGGAATCAGCTTCTTGATCAAGCTGGCAACAGGTAACCCCTGTCCAGCTCTCGACCATAGCCACGTTTCAATGTTTTTGAAAGGTCTTAAAAAGCTAGAACAACACTCCGCTGCTCATCGCTTACCACTCACCTCCGACCTCCGCACCCGTTGCATTCTAACGCTTTGTTGCGGTTATTTATCCCCCTTCATCGACCTAACGCTTCAGTCCATGCGCTTGCTCGCTTATTTCGGTTTCCTGCGTTGTTCTGAGTTTTCCCCCTTCTCTTCTAGACACAACCCTTCCATTCATGGTTGTCTGGGTGGTGTCCTGCAAACGATGTGGGCTACATTGATAACTGGCGAACTTTTTGGGGAAAACCTGGTCTGATCCGGAGAGACGCCATCCATCCCACTTTGGATGGAGCAGCTCTTCTTTCTAGGAATATGGCCAAATTTATTAGTCCTCCAAAACACTGACAACCCAGGGTCCAGACCAGGAAGCAGAGTCGTAGTTTAACCCACCTCTCTGCTGCTTCTGTACTGTAACTCACCCATTACCCTATAGAAACAGTGTCTTGCCCACGGCCAAAATTAAATGGATTAAAAGTTAAGCCAACAAAAGCAAATTATGGAAATATCATAAAAATAAATATCCAAGTTGCAAAACATTATGACCATTTTTGTTTGTGGTTTTGTATCGTCCACCAGGCCCTTACTCTCAATTCTTGGATCAGATCTCAAATTTTTTATCTGATTTAGTATTAAATACTGATAGGGTTATTATAGTGGGGCACTTCAATATTCATGTGGATACTGAACTAAATGCAGCCTTTAGTGCTATTTTAGACTCAATTGGCTTTACTCAAAAAGTACAGGGATCGACCCACTCGGGCAAACACACTTTGGACCTTGTACTGACATACGGTATTGAGTGTGAGGAAATAACAGTCCACCCACATAACCCGGTCCTGTCTGACCACTTCTTAATAACTTTTGAATTTACTTTGGCTGACCATCTTAAATCCGAAAGAAAATTTCATTATAGTTGAGCTTTATCAGACAATGCTGTAACAATTTTTAAAGAATCTGTTCCATTCTTACTTTCTTTAGTGTCTCAGGATAACACAGTGGATGGCAACAATTCTATCTCTAACCCTTCAGAAATTGATGGTCTGGTTCACAGCGTTACGTCCTCATTGCGTTTGGCATTAGATAGTGTAGCCCCCTTAAAAAAGAAAGTGGTTAGCCATAGGAGGCTGACTCCTTGGTTTAACGCAGAGTTGCGTACTTTAAAGCAGAATACTAGGAAGTTGGAGAGAAAATGGCGCTCTACACACCTAGAGGATTCCTATTTAACCTGGAATAACAGTCTACTGCTGTATAAAAAGACCCTTCGACAAGCTAGAACAGCATATTTTTCATCATTAATAGAGGCGAATAAAAACAATCCTAGGTTTCTTTTTAGTACAGTTGCCAAACTTACACAGAGTCATAGCTCTGTTGAGCCAACTATTCCCCCAGCTCTTAGCAGTGATCATTTTATGGGATTCTTCATAAATAAAATTAATTCTATTAAAAATAAAATCATTGGCATCCTCCCAAACATGATTACTTCTTCCTCAGTAAATGAGGCAGTATCGGAAAGAATTGTAGAACCTCAGTTGTGCTTAGGCTGTTTTGATTCAGTCGAGCTTTCGGAATTATCAAAAATATTAACCTCATCTAAACCTTCAACTTGTATGTTGGACCCAATCCCAACCAAATTATTTAAAGAAGTGTTCCATTTGGTTCCTGGCCCCATTTTGGATATTATGAATCTATCCTTAGTAAACGGATACGTACCACAAGAATTTAAAATAGCTGTAATTAAACCTTTACTCAAGAAACCTTCCCTTGATCAAGATGACTTAGTGAATTACAGACCTATATCTAACCTTCCTTTCTTATCCAAAGTCCTTGAGAAAATTGTTGCTAATCAAGTCTGTGAGCATCTAAACAGTAACGAGCTGTTTGAAGCGTTTCAGTCAGGTTTTAGAGCCCATCATAGCACTGAAACAGCACTGGTGAAGGTTACTAATGATATTCTCATGGCCTCAGATAATGGACTTGTCTCTGTTCTGGTTTTGTTAGATCTCAGTGCTGCTTTTGACACAGTCGATAAAAATATTCTCTTAGAAAGTCTTGAACATGTTGCAGGGATCAAAGGAACAGCACTAGGCTGCTTTAAATCATATTTGTCTGATAGATTCCAGTTTGTTCATCTAAATAATAAATCTTCTTCACTCTCAAGGGTTACTTGTGGAGTTCCAGAGGGTTCTGTGCTTGGACCAATTCTGTTCACCATATATATGCTCCCAATTGGTAGAATCATTAGACAGCATGGGATAAATTTCCACAGCTATGCCGATGATACACAACTATATTTATCCATAAATCCTGATGAACCCAGTCAGGTAGGTAGATTACAGGCATGTCTGGAAGACATAAAAACATGGATGACCCTAAACTTTTTGCTTTTAAATTCTGACAAGACAGAAGTTGCTGTCTTTGGACCAGAAGTTCTTCAACAGAAACTGATTAGGCAATCACTTCATCTGGATGGCATTAAATTGGCCCCCAGTAATTACGTAAAGAACCTCCGCGTTATTTTTGACCGAGACTTGACATTTAAATCCCATATTAAACAGGTTTCTAGGATTTCTTTCTTTCACCTCCGGAATATTGCTAAAATTAGAAACATCCTGTCCAGGAGTGATGCTGAGAAACTAGTCCATGCATTTGTTACCTCATGGCTGGACTACTGCAATTATTTACTATCAGGAAGTCAACAAAATGCCATTAAAAGCCTTCAGTTGATCCAAAATGCGGCAGCAAGAGTTCTGATGAATATTAAAAAGAGAGATCACATTTCTCCTGTTTTAGCTTCCCTTCATTGGCTCCCTGTTAAATCCAGAATATAATTTAAGATCCTTCTTCTTACATACAAAGCCCTTAATAATCAAGCTCCATCATACATCAGAGATCTAATTGTTCCATATGTGCCTAACAGAACACTTCGCTCTCAGACTGCAGGTTTACTTGTAGTTCCTCGGATTTCTAAAAGTAGAATGGGAGGCAGATCTTTTAGTTATCAGGCTCCTCTCCTGTGGAAACAGCTCCCAGCTTTAGTCCGTGAGGCAGACACTCTGTTTACTTTTAAGGCCAGGCTTAAAACTTTCCTTTTTGATAAAGCTTATAGTTAGAGTGGCTAAGGTCATCCTGAGCTATCTCTGTAGTTATGCTGCTATAGGCTTAGACTGCTGGAGGACAGACTTACCAATTTTCTTCACTCTGCTACTTCCTTTTCTCCTACGACTCTCCAGTTGTATTACAGTACATTCTGTTATTTCGACTGTTAACTTTGTTTTCTCTCAGTGTTTTTCTCTCCATACAAGATATACCTGGTCTGGTATCCTGCTTGGCTGCAATGCCCTGTTGGACGGGGGGCATCGACTGGGATGATCCTCCCAGTAACTGAACATCCACTGTGTCCTGTTATCAACGTTTTTACTTTCTGTAACATAGAAATTACTCTTATATCAGATCTTCTGTTCCTTCTGTGTCTCTGCTCTGTCTTCTCAAACCCCCAGACGGTCGTGGCAGATGGCCGCTCCTACTGAGCCTGGTTCTGTTGGAGGTTTCTTCCTTTTAAAGGGGAGTTTTTCCTCTCCACCGTCTACATGCTTGCTCAGTATGAGGGATTGCAGAAGGATTGCTGTGGTTGGAAAGTCTGCATCAACGGGGCCCAACCTCACGCCAATGACTGACGCAATCTGCTGGGATTCTTTAAATAGGAAACTTTTTAACTGATTGGAATGTTTGTATAAATGTATTGAAATGACTTCTTGTTAAGTGCCTTGAGATGACATCTGTTGTGAATTGGCGCTATATAAATAAACTGAATTGAAACTCAATTGAATTCACCCATGTCTCTCAGACATTTCAATCCTTAGTCAGGACACCCTACGTAGAAGTAAAACAGACCAGCTCGGCACCTCCGTCCAAATACACTTATTCCGCCTTAGTTCTAGCCTCAGCCCCTACGAATCCATCACCTGCTAAATTCAGTCTCGATCATCTGCTAACGCCTCTCCATTCGACCCACTTTTCATTACCGAATCGGGTAGCCCCGCTCCCCACGATTTTTACTCCGTCCATTCAATCCGCCTAGGTGCAGCTACCTCAGCCGCCAGGTCAGGGATATCAGACATCATCCAAATCTTAGGTCATTGGTCCTCTTCAGCATACCAAACCTACATTTGTAATAATCTACACGATCTGCGCCACGCTCATTCTCTTCTCTGTTAATCTCTCCGACAAGACCTTTTGGGGGGTCCTGAGCAGGCTCGGAAAGAGAATTTCCCGAAGACTGCACCCCCACACTGAGTCTTCCTCCGGGTCTTCGGCGACGCCTCTCCCCAGACCATTCAATTCTACATGCCTTCAATAAACTGTTAAATCCTGAAATAACCAGCAACTACAGACCGATAAGCATACTTCCAGTAGTCTCCAAAGTCTTGGAAAAAATAGTAGCAGAGCAAATTTTAGATTATCTTAACAATAGCCCAAATACCCTGAACAGGACGCAATTTGGCTTTAGAAAACATCATTCTGGGGTGTTGCGTGGCGTAGTGGTTAGCGCGGGCACCCCATGTGCAGAGGCTTTGGTCCTCGACGCGGCTGTCCCCGGTTTGAGTCCCGTCCTGGGGGACCTTTGCCACATGTCTTCTCCCACCTCTCTCCCCCTTCAAAACTCTGTCCACTATCAATAAAGGTCACTCAGGCCCAAAAACCTTTAAAAAAGAAAACATCATTCTACTGAAATGGCGGTTTGCTTCTTTTTAGAAAACATAAAATCAAAGCTGGATGCAGGCGGTGTCACTGGTGCTGTTTTCATCGATCTCAGAAAAGCGTTTGACACCATTAAACACCAAATACTGTTGACCAAACTGTTTAGTTTTAATTTCTCCCCAAGTACTCTGAATTGGATTTAATCATATATATCTGCAAGATCACAGTGTGTTAAGATACAGAACATAAAGTCATTATCCCATAACAACAATCTTGGGGTACCACAGGGATCAGTGCTAGGTCCACTACTTTTCAGTTTGTTTATAAATGATCTGCCAAGTTGTCCTTCCAATGTCACCTGCCAAATGTATGCCGATGATGCTGTTCTGTATGTCCATGCAAAGGATAAAAAACAAGCTACGCAAGAATTGACAGATACTATGACAAATGTGCATTACTGGCTTGAGAAATCCCAACTATACTTGAACATATCCAAGACTGTGTGTATGTACTTCTGAAAAAGAGCAAATACTGGCAATGATCCCCATGTTTCTGTGCAAGGTAAAACAATTGAGGTGGTACAAGAGTTTAAATACCTTGGAATCACTCTTGATTCACAACTTCTTTTTAAACAACAGATAAAAACACTGTGAATAGAATTAAGTTTACCTTGTCCAACTTTGGGTTTATTAGAAACAATCTAACTTGAATCAGCAAAATTGTATTTTGATACAATGATCATGTCACACATGTCCTATTGCGTAACTAGTTGGGCATCGGCCTGTAAGACAACACTAAAGCCGATTGAAATAGTTTACAAACAAGCTCTGAAATTATTGGACAACAAACCAAAAACATACCATCACTGTCAGATATTAAAAAAACATAAGCGCTAAAGCTGGGACAAACCTGTTAAATACACCGACGCTATTTTGATTTACAAAATTTACCATGGCAAAGCCCCTCTTCCATTACAAAAATTTCTTAAAAAACCCAGAAAAAGATCAACAAGAGCTGGTTCTAGAGGTGACTGTGTAGTTCAGTTTTAGAAAGAGTGCCTTTAGTCAAGCCACTTTTTCTGTTCGTGCTTCTCACACTTTGAATTCAATATCCAACACAATACGTGAACTCCCGACTCCGATCTCCTTTACCAAACATCTTTAAGCTTGGCTATTGGAAGAACTAGACTGGCTGCGTTTACATGCAACCCGTTCAACACCGGAATATTAGCAATAACCCGGTTACGCATGGCCATGTAAACACCAGAATATGCTCATATTCTGGTTTTAAAACCCCCGAAAATTGCCCTGGGGTACCCCTTTTCTAACCCGAATATTTGGTCATGTAAACACGTGTCGGCATATCCCCATCAAAATGAACATTGATTTGTGTTCTGCGCATGTTCTATTTGCAAGGAATCTTGGTCTTTTGAGTAAAGGAACTTCCTGTATGCGGAAGAAGAATCAGAAATGACACATATTGCGCCTTACGGTGGTTCTTATGTCCTGACGTTAACCGTGCGCCGCCGTTTACATCGGGATATGCCAATTGATTACAAATTCCATGTATACAGGAGTAACTCTCTCTGCTCATGCATGTAAGCGGGTTATTCTCTCAAAGGTTTCAGAAACCCGAATAGTGACCTTAACCCGACCATAATCCGAATATTGGCTGCATGTAAACGTAGTCACTGTTGCCACAACTGTGCCTAGTTTGTGCCTACTTGTTTAATGTTAGCTAGTTGTTGGGGTATCACCTGCCATTTCTATTGAGTATATGTAAAAATATCTCTGTGTTATTATCATTACTATTACTTCCTTTCCCATATTAATAATTTTGCTATTGATTATATATTTATTTACTTTTTAGGTATTAGGGCAACGTGCAAGACAATACACACTTTATACTCTTAAAAATGGGCACCTCCAGTATCATAAAATTGCCATTATTGGTATTTAATTAATGTAATATATATTGAGTATTGTGCATTTAAGATAGCATTTTATATTAGTTGTGCAATTGTTTTGGTTTTTCCTGTCTCTCTGTATTTACTCCTCCCGCTTATACTGGCCATGAAAGCAAACTTTTCCACTTGTGACTGTTGTTTTATTGATTTTATTATTTTGTTTTTGACATCAACCTGCCGAAGGGACTAAAGATGGAAATTAGCCATAGGCTATAATCTTGCATATTTACATGTACATGTTCATTAATAAGTGTTGTCCGCATTTTAAATAAACTCAAACATTTTCATACTGGACTATGACATCACTATGAATTTACTGGTTATTATTTCTACTTCTTTGCTTATTAGTACAGTACATTTTTTACTGTTTTACTTTTGGTAGTTTTATTATTTATTCTTCTTTTACTTTGTAGTTTAGTTGTGAATTACTAGCTTAGTGAGTTTATTGGTTAAAGTATTTTGACTGGAGTCTTGTGTTTTGGAAAGTCGATTGTTATTGTTCTCTATACATGTGAACTTGCTGTTCGAAAAACACCAGTGCTGAGCTTACTCCTTCTATTATTATTTTAATACCTCAGCCTTATCAGGCAGGTTTTTCTAAACAATAACTTAGACTGAACTATTTGGCTATTATTATCATTTCCTCAATTCCAGGATGGTGCCCTGACTTGATAATTTTGATATTAATAATACCCTAAGCAACTATTCATAGTTATTCATAGCCAGAACAGACCTATTGTTGCACAACAAGCAGGAGTGCCCAATTACAGTCTTTGCGAATTCCTGTCCTGCAACTTTTAGATACATCCCTGCTCCTACAGACCCAAACCAAATGACAGAATTTCCTCATCAACAGTCATTCTGCTTTGCAGAGGCCTGGTAACAAGACATTCATTTGGTTCAGGTGTGATAAAGGATGTATCTAACTAAACGTTTCAGTAGAGTAGCTCTTGAGGACTGGACTTGGGCACCCCTGGTTTGGAGCATTACTATCCCTGATTCAAGAGACTGAAATCAGCCTAGGCTCTATGGGGCCCAGAACGTACTGGAGAGAAACTCATAAAGATTTGTTACACACAGTGATACTTTTTTAAACAATAATTCTGTTAATTTTGATTATTACGGCTTGCAGAAAATGAAACCCCAAATTTCAGTTCCTCAGCAAGATAGAAAATTATTAAAACAAACAAAACATTTTGGGATTTCTCTCCTGAACCAGTAAACTGACGCCAGTGGATGTATGCATTAACAGTGGTGACGAGCCACTTTTAAGTGAATGAAGCAAACAAAAATAAAAAGTTAATAAAATGAAGTGTTGAGTGTGGCTAAAGGTTACTATTAATCTGATTCCGGTAGGAATAGTTAGATTTTACAGTATATATAAGAGAGCCATAACAGGCCCAATTCTAAACTTCTATATTATACACTTTTTCTTTTTTTTAAAGTTGAAATTAGTAGCACCAATTAGTGACTGCATCCAACTTCATGCAGATCAAGAGAAAATTTGGACAAATATGCTCTAAAAGTGGCAAAACATTTTTTTTTACAATCTCACTATTGGGAAAAGCACATTATAAAAGTGTTCCCTCCTTTTCTGAAGCATGGCATCATTTGTAAAAGAATGTGTACTCACACTGTTCTTCACCAGGTGTCTACAGAATTAGGCAACACAGAAACGTACTCCTTGACATCACTGCCTATAAATAGTTGGCTTGAACTTTTTCAACATTAAACTCACAATGCAAGTAAAAATGTGAAAAAAAATCCCAGTCATTGTCCATGGTAGTTAAAATTTTAACTGTTTTGAATGTAAATTTTATTATTGATTCGTATCTGTAGTAAAAATGCATTCGAGATTTCAGTGTTTTAATTTCTCATGCCAAAAACACTATTTACTCTCCCCATTTGAAGCTTTAAGGTGAAAAATGCCATGAAGTTGAGAAACAAACTCTAGAATCTTATTCCTAAATCATGACTATTATGAATTATCAGGATAGCAGCATTTGTCTGTAATAGGACAAGAATCTTTTCATTCTGACCCTACTTAGGCTTTATTATTTCATTTCTCTAGTTGTAGTTTAATTATAGACCATTAGGTGGCATCCTCAGCCTTCCCTCATATGTGAGTTGACTTCTGGGTGTTAAACTCTGGTATGGAGTATTTGTTTGCCTCCTATGTTTTTGTTTTTGACTGAATAAGAATGAATGGCTACACAATTGCGTGCAAGACTGAGCTCATTTTGTATTTGTGTGACTTTCATTGGGGGGGATGTGCTGCCTGCCTGTGCATGTGGACACAACTGCCTCCATCTGTGTGCAGCTGCTTGTGTTTTGGGTTTGTATTGTGTGCGTTTGCGTGCATGTGTGCGGGGCAGGCATTAAGTCCTATCTATTTACAGAACGGCTATGTTTGGCCAATACTTCCTGACTTCCTTGCTCTTGGTAAACACACAGACAGCTACAGTTGGCGTATTGTTTTAGAACCGGGGCGAGATTGTTGGTACTTGAAAGAGATTTGGGCTTGCTTGTGTTTGACTTCTGCGGTGTGTCTGTTTGATATCGATAATAAACGATAACACAGCTGAAGGAAGGAAAAAGCATCTCCTGCCGAAGCTCTATGTTCTTTCATGTTGAGGTTGAAGAGAACAATGGTGTAAAGTACAGGAGATATGTCTGTTTTACCCTCCCTGTTTCTCTTGTTTGGGGAAAAAACAGACGCGTCTTCAAGCTCTTAATCTTTCCCTCCCAAAAATGAGGTTATTTTCTAACCTGACCCTGGGTTTCCATTAGAGAAGTTCATGTTAAAAATGCCATACTTCTAGCCAAGTGTTTTTATTCTTCTGCTTGAGTCAGTAACTATTACAAGTACTGATAATGTAATTCAGCAAACATGTGAAAACAGCTTTTCATTTTTCTGACTGTGACCATGCTGACCTCTGCTGGTGGTTCTTAAGTTTGCATCAAAAGGAAAAAAATAAAGGCTGCTATTTAAGGCAAGATTCATTTGCATTTAATAAAGTTAAAGTCAGAGTGTACTTTTGTGTATAAGTGACACTGATACATTAAATCACGTTCTTTATGACAAGAGACTCAAAAACACTAAGAGGGGGAAGCTATGTTCACACCTGATCATAATCACATAATTAACAAATTTCACCAAAATGCTGCATTTCAAAGTGATGAAGTCAAATAAAAATCTAAATATAAGCACATAGTGTTGAAAACCTGAAATTATGTAAAATTCAAATGTCTGCTTTACATCAATTTGAAAAAAAATATGTTCACATTGTTTTGTTTCTTTAGGTTGGGGTGCTGCTTGTAAAGTTACAGTTACACAAATTAACAGTAATAACTTGGGGTATTTATCTTGTCATAAGAGGAAAAGAAATGGGGGGTTCATTTTTCAAAATAATATTTTCACCATGTCATTGATATATTTATAAATGTCACATTTCCTAACTAAATATTTAGTTAGCAAGCTAAATATTTAAGTTAGAGCTAAGTATTTACACAAAACTAAAGATTTATTTTACAAACTAAATATTCAGTTATTAAGCTAAATATTTAGGTAATTACCTAAACATTTAGCTAGCAAGCTAAACTGATTTCTTTCATGTTCCCTCTTTTAAAATTTATGGGGGATTTCGCACCTTGGATTTAGTTTTTTTAAGTTTGTAATTTTTTGTTATTGAACCCTTCCCATTTTACATTCAACTCTCTCTTCTGTTTACTCTGCATTTGACCCAGTGACAGGAGAGCAAATTAATCTGTTACATACTGAACCATGATTTTTGTGTACCATTACACTCCTGTTAAACACCCCTACAAAATGGACGATTCACTGTATTCTGCAACTAAATGATTCAAATGATCATTGACTCTTGACATTGAATCAGAACTGTCACATTTGTTCACTTTAGTTTTTTTTTTGTCTTTGATACTTTGAATTTACATTTAAATTTACTTATGTTCCAACTTTTTCATGTGCCGTTGCTAAATGTTTCTGGTTTCAACCAAATTGGGAACATCTTTCTTTTTTGCCACTAATAACCATGTTATGTAAAAGGCCCTTATTTATTTCTAAGAGACCTTACATTTACAATCATATGTAGCACTAATATACTAAACAGTTGGTCCTGGTCAAAAACAATTAATTGGGTCAGTTAATTTGGAGGAGAGAAAAAAGTTATTTTTAATCAATTTAAGGAAGACATGTTGGGGTTCAGTAGGTTGTGTGCTGAATGTTGGTGTGTGTTTCCTCCTACCTCTCTCAGCAGGGTGTGACCGGCAGTGCTCCTCCAGGTAGTCTATCAAGCGTCATCATCCTCAGCAGTCTTTAATGAGAGCTTTTTCTGGAGGCTGACGCCAGATGGTTCCGGTCCCTATGTGGTACAAGGCCAACTTGGATTACTTGCCGCCTGTGAGTATCTGTGATTCTCCCACGAGTTATTCTCTGACCTTCCTTGCCCTCCTCTGCAGACCCAACTCCAGTGGTCGGCCGTTCCTCCTCCGGTCCACTCCGAATCTCCCTTGGTCAGCCTCCACGTTCGCTCTTCCCTGGAAGGACCTCTACCACACTCACCTCCTGCAATACCCGATCAGGACAGCCTGCCGGTCCACCCTCCACCTGCAAAGAGAGACTGGATCATTCTTCCACTAAACCATCACCCCAGCCAACCTCAAGCCACTGCATCCTGCTTACCTCCTCCAAGTCTGAAAACCTTCCATCTGTCACATAAGCCAACTGCCTCAACATCCTTCTGCTCACCCAGTCCATCTTTATCCTGCCTAACTATTTTCCTGTTCCACCCTCTCCAGTCGTACACGCCAAGCTATCTTCACCTGCCTTCCACCGTCCGTCGCGTGGTCCTTGCCCGCCAGAGTCCGCTCCAGACATCTTCCCTGTCTTTAAAGGAAATAAAAAACACTTTGAAACCAGTCTATCGCTGTCTGGTGATTGTCGCCTTTGAGAGTCGCTAAAACTTACGTCATGACAATACAAGCGTAAATACTACTTTTAGGCTACTGAATAAAACACTAAATCGTAATAGATTCTGAAATTAAGGTATCTTCTAAACGACATTGTTTTTTTTTCTGCAGCATTGTTTTGCTGGGCTTTCTTGAAAGAATTATCGCCAAAAAAAATCAACATATTTGTTTGCTCAGTCACACTGTAGCCATCCATCTCTGTGCCGTGGCTTGAAGTCATTTTAGCTGGTTCAAGTGTGCTGAAGAATTAGCTTCAGCCAAACAATAGGGAAAATATCTTCAGATTTTATATACTAGAAATAATTTTCTGGAAAGATATCTGTCAGTTTACCCGCTAAAGGTAAGCTCCAGCTTAAACTGTTCGACTACATTGCAGGGTGCAATAATTCACAGTCCATGAATCATAATGTGAGAACATACAACTGTAAGACCTGATGCCCAGATGTGACCTGACTGCTCACTCTGGACATGCGTACTAACACGTCGGACTCTTGAACCTGGAACTGCAAAGAAGAACAAGAAAAACCAGGAAGTGAGGAGACGCTTGCCCGAGAATGAGAGAATGCTCATCAATAACAAATTAGCTTTCTTGGAAATCCTTTTCATTCTGTGTGGAGAAAAGCTTAAAAATATTCATTGTTTGGTGCTTGTTTACTATTCAGTCCATGCAGGATCTAATGTTTTCCTTCTTTTTCCTATCAACAGCACTCTGTGACCTAAAACGATGTGGTTATAATAATCATAATCATTTATTTTTGATTAACGTTCTGTTAAATACAAAATAAATAATTACCACAAAACAAAGCATGAGATAAGGCTAATCAAAAGGTATTGGCTGAAGCACATGCTTGTTATGCCAATCCTTTTGACAAAAATAAAATAAAATAAGAATCATTCAGCAAGCAGCTCACTTACATAGAGCTTGAAGCAAAAAAAAGCTAAACAAAACTAATTCTATACAATACAAAACAAAAGACTTCCATCTTTGAGAAGTAAATACATAAAATTAAGTTTGTAATAATTACGACAGAAACAACCAAGAATTTCAGTATTATTATTGTTGCTCTTCTTCATTTTTGATTTACATATTTTACTACTACTTTAGTTTTGAACATGTTTTTAAAAAAGGGAAATGAACTACATTTTTTAAAGTCATTGTCATAATAATTCCACAAGTGGACACCTCTAACAGAAACACATCTTTGCCTTATGTTTCTTCTTGTGTTTTTAAAAAAAACAATCTGTTCCCCTCAAGTCACATGGACTCTCTTTGACTTCAAACAGCCTCTGAGTACTGCGACAGAGTAAATTATTTTGAGCTTTATACATTATCTGTGCTATTTTATATTCAACTAAATCATAAAGTTTCAGGGCATTTAACTTAATAAACAAATAGTTAGTTGGTTCCAGATAATTTGATTGATTTACAATTCTTATTGCTCTTTTTTGTAACTTAAAAATAGGTAGAGTATTGGTTTTATATGCATTACCCCATATCTCTATACAATAGGTAATGTATAGAAGCAACAGAGAACAATAAAGCGTGTACAAAGATTTCTTGCTTAGGACATCCTTTGTTTTGCAGAGAATAGCAATGATTTTTGACATTTTTGTTTTCACATGGTTTATGAGTCTTCTAGCAAAGCTTATTATCACTCCTAGAAATTTATTTTCATACACTTTTTCAACTTCCTGTTGTGATCCCCGGGTGTTTGTGTTTTGTTAGTTATTTTCATTATTTAGTTCTATTATCGTGTTTAGTTATTCTTTGTTTCTACTAGTTATTTCTGCACTTTCTGGTTTCCATATTTCTCCTGGTTCTTAGGTATTTTTCACCCTCTGCTCCTTTGTCCTCCTTCCTATTAGTATTCCTTTTTAGATAGTGTCCATATTTATTTCTTCCTTCTGTTCTCCACTGTTTCCTGTAGATTTCTCCTTAGACTTATTATCCTTTCTAGTTTCTTTACAGTCTTCTGTCTCCCAGCCATTTTACCTCCTGTCCCAGTTAATTACTTTCACCTGCTCACTCCCTCTCAGCTGCAACCGCTTTCACTAATTGGTCTCCTGCTCCTTCCGTGTTCACTCTTCACTCTCCTCCTCAGTATATATTCGGTTCTCATTCACTCACTACTCGCTGGTTCGTCCGTCTTTCTTCCCCGCCTGATTCCTGCCTTCCTTGTTGCCCGTCTGGTTCCTGTGTTTCCCTGTTGCCCGTCTGGTTCCTGTGTTTCCCTGTTGCTGCCTGTACCCTCCCGAGTTTCTGTAAGTTCCGTGTGGTTTTTCATTAAATCCTTTTTGTTTTCAACTCTGCTGCTTTTGGGTCCAGTTTAAATCTACAAAACATGACACTTCCATTCCATTGACTCTGATTTTAACCAAGTTTTTAATTTGCCTGGTGCCAAAAATTATGAGTTTTGTTTTTTTCACATTAACGATAAATTTCTATCAAACCAATCTTAGTATAACACACATTTTAGCAGTTTTGAAAAATTGCATATATCATTAATATATAATATGAACAACTTAAGGGCCCAGCAAAGACCCCTGAGGAACCCCACAAGTTACCTTCAACTGATTTGATTTTACATTATTTAATTGCACATATTGATACCATCTAGGTGACTTTTCATCCACTTATATGCTAACCCTCTTATACCATCCCACCGAGCATTTTTCGGTCTAAAAGACGTCTAATGAACGTCTATATGGTCCATAGACGTCTAGGCTAAAATCGGTCTACCACTGGTCTAAAAATGAAAGTTTTCAGCCGTCTAGGTTTAGACTAGCGTCTAATAGACGTCTAAAAGACGACTACCTCTATACGCCGTGTCTAATATAAGACGTTTAAATAACCATTAATGAACGTCTATTTATAGACGTCCAAAGTTATACTTTTGCCAGACACTTATTTTTATACCAAATGTATACACCATTAGAGAATCTAGACATCGCATAGACGTCTATCAAATGTATTATAGCCTAATGATAATAATAATAATAATACATCCAGCTATTACAATCTATTAAATTAATTAAAACAAACCAATTAAAATTAAATTAAAGTTGTCAAATTGAATGTTAAATCAGGTTCTCAAAAAAAAAGGGGGGGCAAATTTAACCTGTGATCCTGTCCTTTATGTCGTACCAGGATGTTATGACAATGATCTTTTAAAAAGGTTTCAGTAACACTATGCTTATTTTAACACTGGATATAAATATATCTCTTGATGTTAACATTTACCAAACTATCCTACTGTAATGTAAATCGATTCATTTTTCAAACATTATCCACCATCACAAATGTGCAATATACCTGTTTTTAATTTCAACACATTTGTAAACATACATAGCAATAAAATAAAAGAACAAACTCAAATATATATTACCAAAATAAATTAAAAAATTGCTTATTTTATTTAAACAAAGATTGTGGTGAAAAACAAGTAGTCTAATCTACAAAATACTAAAATAAAATAAAAATGTAGGTATTTGTCTGCAAAACATTTACAAAACAAAAACAAAAATTAGGCCAAAACATTTATTTCAATATACAAAAACTCTGGGAAACTGCATCAACCTAAACCAAAATGTAAAAAAAAAAAAAAAATAGATTACACCAATGATGTCATGGGCCTCTTATAGCCCCCTCCACCACTTCGAGCTGGGGCCTGTTTGAGATGTGCAGCCATTGCTGAGCTGATCATATACTCCGTGGCCTCTTTGAACGTTTTCTGAATAGATTCTGCAAACAAAGCAATAGAAAAAATGAAGAAATATTGTAAGTGTCACAGAGATCACAGAGATATTATCCATTGAGACAAGGTACATGGTTTCAAAAGACTTGACTCAATGGACATTGGGCACCACCCATTTTTGAGTTTGGGGTTACTCTGTAAAGAATAATGAATTATTTAAGACTGACTATAACTGTAGTATGGTTTCCTTTTGTGTAACTACACCAATTAAGTTTCATAATAGTCAGTATTACAGAGATCGCCTAATACAGTCCAAACAAACTGTTTGTTAATGCATGTCATGTCAGTCACACATTTCTAACATGAGGAAGCAATTGCCAAAGAACTAGCAGACAGTTTTTCTATTTACCAGTGATAACGGAGTAGAAGGGGGTCTTTTTGAAGGCGCTCTTTCCATGTGGCCCACCACCTTGCATATTAAAGTTTTCCATGACGAAATTTGTGAAGACTCTGCAACAGATAAAAAATTAAGACAATTGTCAACATTAAACTTATATAACTTGTATTACACTACCAAATTGTAACCATCAACTATTATAAGATAAGATAAGACCTTTATCGTCCCACAATGGGGAAATTCTCAGTGTTACAGCAGCACAAACTATAGCTATAGCTAAGCTATAGCTAGCCTGCTAGCTATGCTGGAAACGGATAACGATTAAATTAACAACATTGCAGGACAAAACAACATTTCAATAGCTTTTTGCGGTATGGGGGTTTGCGTTCAGACAGTCAGGTAATGTTCCGCGAAAGCTGCAGGGGTGTGGGGCGGTGGGGAAAAAGGAGGAGAGGCAGGGAACGCTGTGAGCGCACACATTGATGACGTATAAATGTCACCATTTTCCTTTCAGCTTCTTCATCGATGTCTCTTAAGCGATTCCATGTGCGAAAAATTGCACACATCACAAAGACGAGCACTGCGAGTAGATCTGCTGTTTTGTTGACCATCTTTGCAATAATCCCTTTTGTTTGGGGAAATGACATGTACACCCGCCGCACTAAGTTTACATAATATCCACATACAACCCCCCAGACATTCATCAGGATCCTCCGGTACATTTCTTGCTGTGTGAAAGCAGCCGAAAGGCAATGTACCGGAAAAAGTGGTGTGTATGAAAACAAAACTCCGGTTAAAGACCGGATGGAATTGTCTGTAAATATTCCAGAACTTCTATCTGAAAACGGCTCAACTGTATATTCCTTATTATCTATTGCAGTTGATATCCCTTCCACAAGTTACATCACAGCCATTAAAGGGGACCTTTTTGCTCTAAAAACGTATTGATCATCATTTAATATATTATGTTTCTGACCAGTTTGGTTTTGATGACTCCAAATCGGTACACCACAGACACAGTTGGATTTTAGTAAAGTCGGGTTTATTAAACAAGAAATTGTCCTTATGTATACAGGTCACGGGTCGTCTCGGGAGAACCAGGAAGTAAGGCCGGAAACCAGGAAGCAGGACTGAAGGGAAGGCAAGTATGGTTAGCAAGAGATTTGATAATTTGTATTTGTGGATCTTGATATTCTTACAGGAAGAAGTGGAAGCGGAGCCAGGGGGGAAGGTAAGTAGGACTCTGTGACTGAACGATTCTGCCGGTGGGTTATGTTGCTTGACGGATCCGTTGTAGGTATGAAGCTGACGGTGGAGCCGGAGCAGGTGAGTATGGATAGAGGAGGAATATTGATGAGTGGTGAATGTAGACCTTACGTGGATCTGATTATGATTTGTCGGATGGGGCGGGGAGGTGAGCTGCGGAGTTCCAGAGATGGAGGAGCGGATTCCAGACGAGAGCGTAGCAGAGGCTGACCAGAGGAGTCGTGGAAAACGAGGAGATAACAGACCAGAGGGAGCGCTGAAGATGAAGATCATCCAACTCGGCAGGTCTACAGGTAAGGACCAGGGAGGAGTCTATAGGAGTAAAGACGTGGGTAAGAATCCAGGAACACGAAGGAGAAGTAATTCTTGTTCTCAGAGGGAAAATCGGCCAAGTACAGCGAGAACAGACTGGCGTCAGTCTGCAGCCACAGGTCCCCTTTTGAGTGCTGGATTGATTAGCTCCAAAGAGCTGCACCTGCAGCTCCCAGCCTGCCACGCCCCTGTAGGAACAGATGAGGGAAAAAACAGAGAGACAGAGCACAAAAAGCCACAGAATCCTAACAGTTTCTCAATGTATTTATCAAGTCTGTTAACAAATAATGTTTCTAAGATTTTTGAGAACTGCGGAAGTAATGGTATTGGTCTATAATTGGTCAATTGACATCTGTCTCCATTTTTGTAGATTGGAATAACTTTTGCTGTTTTCATTTTTGAGGGAAACATACCCGTTTGAAAGGACAGGTTACTGATGTATGTGAATGGTTGAACTACATATTCTATAATACGTTTAACTAATGCCATGTCAATGTCAAAACAGTCAGTGGACTTTTTATTTTTAAGTGTCTTCACAATGTCAAGAATTTCTCTATCACTTACAGCACCAATAAACATGGAAGAGGAATTTTGAGGAATATGTTTATTTATTTAATAATTATTTATTGGCTCTGGAATTTCTTTTGCTAAATTATAGCCAACATGTACAAAGAAATAATTAAATTAATTTACTACCTCTTTAATTTGATCAATTACAATATCTTTGTCTTTTTTTAAATATTCTTGTTCTAATTCTTGTTATTTGAACCTTTTTTAATTATATTATTTAATACTCTCCAAGTTTCCTGTGTGTTACTCCTTTCTTACTTGTTCTTATATTATTTACTAAATAATTTTTATATGACTTATATGTTATTTCAGCATCTTTTGTCCTCGGTTTTATCAATTTATTTATTTTCCCTTAGATGTTCACTTAAATACACACCAGTCCCCTTGAGCTTCTTTGCCTGTTTCAGTAACTCAGTCTTTATTTTGTGACTCACAAAGCGAACAATAATTGCCGGCTTTGTTTTACTGTTCTTTCTGGGGAGCATGTGACATGTTGAGATATGGTGACTCTGAATACTCACATTCTTCATTTGAAGGAATTTTATTACTTGTTCAAGCGATTGCAGCTCCTCTGCCGGGGCATCTTCACCATCTTTACCTCCGCCTGCTGTTGTTCTGGCGTAGGTTCGGTGTTGCGTCTCCAGTCCACTTATAACTAGATCATCCATTCTTGTATATTGTTCAAGGTCCTCGATTCGCTGTTCCAAGTTGTCTATTTTCTTATCCTTCTCCTTTATCAGTTTTTTAGTTGTTTTATGTCATTCACTAGATCATGTAGCATACCTTGTTGTTTGGCCACTTTACTCATTTCATCCGACATGAAGTAAATTGATTTCCTTATCTCCTCCAACTCCTCTTCAACTCCTGGGTTTTTCTTTTGGGTGCATTTTGAAATCAGTGTTTTTTTATGCATTGGAATTCTTTCTATTCGTTGCATGTCAATCAGCCGCTTGCTGAAAGGTTGACGTGATACAGGAAGCTAGAAAAGTATCTCTCAGGGATAGATTGATTCACAACTTTTTTCTGTTTTTGGGGGGATCATCAAAATGTACATTGTCTAGGAGTCAACTGTTGACGCATGCGTAGTGTGAGCGGTTCAGGTAGATTTGGCACTACTTCAAAGGTGTAAGATCCTCATTATGGATAGTAAATCGCCTGTTCTAAACTACATGACGCACGATTAAGCTGAAACTCGGGCCTATCCCAAATACTGTCGCACAAGTGGAAAACTGGCTCAACTGGTCAAGAATCGGACAGTGTATGTCCAGCTTAATGCAAATGGTTGGTGGCCTTTAGGCCATAAAATTTTACTGCATTATAACTGTAAGTACAGTTGAGAAAACCTTTAAAATTCTCCTGAGTTCAGAAAAAGTAACCTCAAAGTCAATTAAAATATGGCAGCCTATAAAATCTAGTAAAGAAATATTTAACTTTAGAAAATACCATAGAATCTCTAAGAAACTAAGCTGTAAGTACATGGAAAGTACACTGAAGTGGCCCCACCTCAGCGGTGTCGCCTTCTGCGGCGAGGCGCTAGATCTCCCCTGGAGCAGAGGTAGGCCGTCTTGTCTCCATAGAAAAACTAGAACAGCTCCTCTTCCCTGATGTGAGGAGCCCCCGAAGAGCCAGCTGGAGGAGGGACAAAGACGGCGGTGGAGAGAACCGGCGGTGCGTGCAGCGCGGAGATGCAGCCGATGTTGGTGGTCCCTGAGGGAGCGCCGCTCTTCTCTCCGCTCCCGGAATCTCTGGCTCGACGGGACCGCCGCCTGCGGCCAGATGGTGGAGGCTCCGCAGAGCTGCGAGATCCCGGGCAGAGAGGACACTCCGGAAGTGAGGGAGCACTCCAAGAATCTCCTCAGCTCCGGAGATGCGCACAGGAAGGTGAGGAGAGGCCGCGACCTTGGTCAGGTTGGTCCAGACGTCCTGTCGCAGGGCGGCGATCTCCCAGGCGAGTGCTGGGTCCATTCTTACTGCCGGATCATTCTGTCAGGAGTGTGTGTGGAGAATGGACCCAAATGCAGACGCTGAGGAAAGGTACAGGACGTTTATTAAAGGCTGGTGGTGGTGATGATGATGATGGTGGTGGTGATGATGATGATGATGATGATGATGGCAGGACGACACAGCATGGAGACGAAGACAACATTAATGATCCGGTGCTGAGTAGAGAGAAGTGACAGGCTTTCAAGGCAGAAGGTAAGGAGGATCAGATGTGGTTGATTGGAGAGACAGGTGATGACAATGATGAGGAGTGAATAGGGCAGCGTGACATATCATGAGTTCTGGAAAGCACTAGAAAGCAAACTTTAAGTTTTGGGAAACTTTTGGTTGTGTTACATACTCCCACCCTTGAGGTAGCCAGATCTAGTGTTTGAAAGTTTCTCTTAAGATGTAATACAATTATTTTAGCTTTGAAAATTTATCTAAACAACTGCGGGAAATGGAAGATGTTACATATCAATAAAAGTGTTGCATTCAGCTCTCAAATCCTTGGTCAACTCATCCCTTTGTAGTATTAGACACTAACGGAAACAACTTGGTGAGAGATGTTAAATCGAATTAAAGTTTTACAGAAGTTTTGTTACAGCTCAATATCTTCAAAGGTATTTTGGGATAATGTTAACTGTACAGCAGAGCTCAGTGTCCTTGGGGATGCTTCACAATGACATTATTCCATACTGCTGTAAAGCCTGGAAACCATCCAGACACGTGCAAAAACGTCTGTTAGTAGATACAAGACAAGTTAATGTTTGCAAAGAAACGATGCAAAAAGAAGAAACGCAATTCTAAAAACTACACAGAAAATAGCTGTACACAAACACTTGCACATCACATGCAGGATCGGATGCAAACTCTGCTACACCAGCAAAGACTCTGACACACTTGCAGGTACACACATACAGTCTCACTTCCAGCCTTATCACAAATCTGCCAACTCAATTAATCAAACTCTTCCCCTGAGGGCTAACCGGAGCCAACCTCGAACTCCACTGATGTGGCTCCTACTCCGCACTACTCAGGATAATGGGAGGAAATAAGTATCTCAACAGAAGAACCCGAACAGACTGTTTTTGTGACATCTGTGCTGCGTATATTGTGAGAACAGAATGAGAGACTGAAAGAGATGCACAGAGGGAGACTTGCACTTTTCTTAGTTTGAATTTCCATTCCATTGTGTTCCAAATGTAATTATGTCCAATGGCGTTGGTTTGTTTTTAAAATTGCTGGGGACAATAACCATAAACATGAGTGTGGTTTGAAGATTGGTGGGGACAATAAATAATCATTCATATATAGGTATTTATCCTTTTGACGTTTTATTATAATATACACTGTGGTGTATATAACAGGTGTAAAAATTGAAAGCCTGTTGTGTTTTATTTTGTTTTTCAAACGGCGCTGAAAACCATAATTAGACTGTTGTCTGGGAAAGATCATGTTTATCCACATCGTAAAAGAATGCTGGCTACATTAATATGTTCGTCCCAGAAGAAGAATGCGCAACAAACAAAACAAACGCATTTCCCTTGCAACCCTCGCCGTTCTGTGCACAGAAACTTCAACTGTAACTTCACTACAGTTCCGCATAAAATAAGTAGCCTATCAGCTGTGCAACATTCTAGAGAAATAAAAAGGGAAATAATTTATTGTAATACGGGGTCACGTTATTTTCCGTTATTGCCCAACTATTAAGGCCCGATTACAGCTCTACTGCAGAGTCTCACCTGACAGCAGGGAATGGTACAGCCAATCGTATTGGCCATATATGTTACGGGAGGTAGGACTCCAGTAGAGAACATAATCAAACTCTTTCTGCACCTCTAGGTGAGACATTGACAGATTGATCTTTTGCTTTCTCTTTTTTGCTTTTTATCGGGTTTGTTTTCTTTTCTCGAGGAGATCAAATTATTGGTGGGGACAATTCAATAATCGCTGGATATTGGTGGAGAAAAGTCCCTTACGTCCATGCTGATTATATCTGTACCATTGCACTCAAATTATTACATTTGAATTTTAAATTGTGAAATGAAAAGGAAAGTTTGTGTAAATCACCTTACCCACTTCTCCAGTTCAGACCGAGATATCTACTTATGTGACTTGGAGATTCAGTTAATTATTTTGACAAGGAAATTGTCATTCAAAAATCAATTAAAAATGGATTATTTTAAAAATGTCTTTTACCAGATTGTGGCTTATTGACTCCCCAGTAAAGATCTATGAAAAGGCTTAAAATAAATCCATAGTTTACTGCTGTAGTATAACCTCCCAAGGCATTTTTCCTTCAGTGGGAACCCCCCTCCCCTCAATAAATCACAAATTCTACAATGCATTTGCATCAAAATCTATATATCCTCTTATAAAATGTATCACCAAGTAAAACACAGAAACAAAGAGAATCAAAGTAGCAGGGTATAATGCAGGGCATGCAATGGCTTGAGTGTCTCTAAATGACAAATGGTTTAAAAAAAGATGCTAGTGTACCTTAAGGAAGGTCAGTTTGGTGGTCTGCGAAAGTGTGATGAGAGAGACTATCAAAAGATTTACAATTTTCTGGAGTTTTGTGTAGAAATGTAAGAAATAACCCAAAGAGAGGGAGCCTTGGTGTTCTCGACTGCACCAGTAGATCAGGACTAGGTAAAAAGTGTCCATAGTACAAAGTTGAAGGCTGTGGCTTGGGCTAGCTCTTCAGTTCAATTTAATTCAGTTTATTCATACACAGGTGAAACTCGAAAAATTAGAATATCGTATAGAAGTTCATTTATTTTAGTAATTCAACTTAAAAGGTGAATCTAATATATCATATAGATTCATTACATGCAAAGCGAGGTATTTCAAGCCTTTATTTCTTATACGGTATCTAATCTTACCATAAAAGTCCTGTCTGTGAGATATGATGGGAACCCTTTGTGAACAGCACCAGAGAGGCCAATATGTTTTAAATGGGTTTAAAGAATAGTTTGGTCCACTGTATCAAAGGCAGCGCTTAGACCCAGGAGGACCAACACTGTCACCCTCTGTGTATCATATTTTCATCTGAAATAATTTGAAATGTTCAAAAGGCTGTCTCGGTGCTGTGGTTCACACTGAAACCAGACTGAAATTTCTCTAGGACATTATGAACGTTAATAAAAACATTAAGTTTAATTAAAACAAGCTTTTCTAAAATTTTCCTTAAAAGCGGTAACTTAGATACTAAAGATACTAAAGTTTTGAAAATCGTTCAAATCTAAGTTGCTCTTCTTTAGCAGGGGTCTCACCACCACCCCTTTAAAGGCGGCCTGAAAGACCCCCGTCTGAAGGGAGCAATTCATCAAGGTTAAAATCTCATTTCTAAAAGATCCATTAAATTGCTTAAAAAAATGAAGTGGGAATTGGGTCCAAAACACATGTGGTGGGCCTCACTGAGGAAAAAAACTTTATCAAGAATCTCAGCATCTACCTGGACGAAACTGTCCAGCGTTTCGTCTGGTAAAGACACACGTTCAGATTTGTCTAAAACCATGTTACTTTGAGAAGATAACTTATTATATCTGATGGTGTCTACCTTCCCTCTGAAGTGGTCTGCAAACTCCTCACAAAGAGTGTTTGAGGGGGTTTTCTGAAATGCATTAGAAGCACGGTAATTTTTTTTGTCAATGGTGGAAAAATAATTTTGGGATTATTTTTATAATCTGAATTGATTTTGGAAAAGTATGCACTCATTGAATATCTTACTGCGTTATTGTATGCTTTGAGAAGATCTGTGTATAATTGAAGGTTTATCTTCATCTTATTTTTCTCCACTTTCTCTCTGCCACTCTGCAATTTCTGTTTTGTTTTTTGGGGTTTTCACTATATATATATATATATATATATATATATCTCAAATTATCATGTTAATTGAGATTAATCAATTGCAGCCATATTTAATGCGCCATGTTTTTTAATCGCATTGATCTAATTTGTAATCTTTAATTGTACTGTTTCTGCATGCAGGTTGCCTTAAAATAAAATCTGTTTTTGTGCTCTGGACTTCATGTGCTTGAGTTGGGGGTTAACCACACCCTGAAGAGGACATCAATAGGCCTCCTTATCATGAGCTGACGCTTCTGTGTTAGTGGAGAGGGCGAGAGGAGTGAGGAGGAGCAGTGAGTTGCATTCAGTATTGCCAACTTAGCGACTTTGTCGCTATATGTTGTGAGTTTCCCACAAAGGGGAAATTGCTGTAACAGCAGCAAATTGACAGATAATAGAAGTATTTACGATCACACAAGAATGGTAGAAAAGTATGAAAACAGAATTAAGAATTGTATATGTTACAATAAGGAATCAATGACAAAAACCAAAGTATTGTGCAGTTATTAAAAATGAAGTGGCATACTCAGAGTAGAATCTGCAACTGAGTAGGACAATAAAAAAAAGTGAATATTTACAGAATGTCCATGAGTAGTTGTGCAATACAAAGTAAAAAAGTAAACTTATTTACAAGTAGTTAACAGAATATAAACTGAGAAAAACAGATAAATAGCAGCCACAGAAATGTTAGTTAAATGAGTCAAATAGTACAATTTACAACAGTGATGTAAACATGATTGATTTGGTTGGGAGCAGTTCTGGTTGTAAAGTTTAACAGCTGGAGGGAGGATGGACCTGCGGAAACGCTCTTTCATGCACCTAGGATGTGGCAGTCTGTCACTGAAGAAGCTCTGCAGCTCAGCAACATCTTTATGCATGGGGTGGGAGACTGTGTCTGTCAGTGATGTTATTTTGGCCAGAGTCCTTCCGTCTCCCACCACCTGCACTGGATCGAGGGGGCGTCCTAGAACAGAGGTGGCCTTCTTGAGGAGCTTATGTAATCTCTTCTGCTTCTCCAACATATTACACCATAAAAGAAAGTCTTTAGGAGCGCTCCCTGGACTCCAAAAGACCTCAGTCTCCTCAGCAGGTAAAGTCTGCTCTGACCCTTCCTGTAAACAGCATCAGTGTTGTGGCTCCAGTCCAGTTTATTGTTCAGGTGAACACCCCGGTACTTTGGACAACCCTGAGCATCCTCTTCGTGGAACTATCCTACAACAACAGAATGTATTGAGTCAGAGGCTTCTTTAGTTTTGCTGCAACACAGACTGCTACATGAGATCATTCCTGCCTACAGCCATCAGGGTCTACAACAGCTCCTTGAAGAATTAAATAGTTTGAGCTACAACAACACTCTGAGATCAATAAAATATTTTGTAATTTAATTTTTCTGAATAACAGAGGGATTTTTTTTTATCAACACCAAACCTTTACATTAGACCCTGGTTCCCACTGTTATTATTTGCAGTTATCTTGCAGCAGCAGTGTTGGTTAGCTATGCTAGCTTGTTTGATAGCCTGATGTGATCGCGGCAGATTGTCACATTTTTTATCATCTGCTTGTTCCAATCACTTCTTCTGATTGATTGCAACCAAATTTGTCTTTTGTTTGCCTTGAAAAGAGTAAGTCGATGGAATGCTCGTTTGTTGTTTTTATCAACGTGACCAACAGCAGAAGACATGAGACATCTTTCTGCAGACTACAAGCACAGCAGAGCAGGGAGTGATGTAGACTTAAAATACTTATGGTCCGCACTTGGAAGAGATGTTCACATGGAACCACTGATCCAGTTTTGGTCAGCCATCCTGTTTACGCGACAACGAGCATTGAAAGCAGCATGAGTTGAATTGTGAGGTAAACAGGGTCATTCTGCCTTTCTGCAAGTCATTCGTGCAAGTCATTCGTGCAAGTCATTCTGTGCATGCGTTAAAATTTTTTATCGTGTTAATTCCACAAATTAATCGACCCGTTTTAACCCCTTAATTTTGACAGCCCCAATATATAAAAATCGTTGGTATAAACGCCACTCGCCATGTTTGGAGAGCGGCAAAATGCTGAGTTGCATCCCAAGAATGGGATACCAATTGTAAAACATTATACTTTGGGGATATTTTTCTGCAAAAGGGGACAGGATGACTGATTCGTATTAGAGAAAGGAAGTATGGGGCCATGTATCATGAAGTTTTGGGCAAAAACCTTCCATCTGTGAGAGCATTGAAGATGAATTGTGGCTGGATCTTCCAGCATGAAAATGATCCCAAACACACAGTTCGGGCAACGAAGAAGTGGCTACGTAAAAAGCATTTAAAATCTCCAGACCTCAGTCCAATAGAGAATCTGTGGAGGGAGTTGTAAGTCTGTGTTGCTCAGCGACAGCCCCAAAACATCACAGCTATAGAGAAGATGTGCATTGAAGAATGGGCCAAAATACCAGCTACAGTAGGTATGTTTACATCTGCAAAATGTCTTTAATCTGATCATAGTTCGGATTAGAATCTGACTGCTTACATGGGTCCTGAAAAAGTTTATCCGATTATGACAAGCCTGTACATCTGCCACACGTTCGATCGGAATAAATCCTTTTGACAGGCGCAGAAATATCTAACATACCGGAAACGGCTGTAAAAGAAGAATTAGCAGACTTCTGCTGTAAACAAACATGGCTGTGTGCATTTAAAATGGTTTGGTATGATGTTCTTCACAGCATGCTTTAATTTTTTCTGGTCACAGTTTTACATCTACAAGCCTTTATTGTTGTGTAATCCAAACCCCCTTATTGTTTTACGCCGACGTAAGGTGCATCTACGCATGACGCAACAGACTCACATTTGGAAGAAGTGTTTACATGCACAGCAATCGGAATAATAATCAGCATAACCCAACAGTCTCAATCGGAAGCAAATGTTGATCCGAATTAGTGTGATTGGGTCAGAGTATTTCGAATGGCGCGTTTACAGAAAGTATTTTTATTCCAATCAGGCTTTTAATCTGATTACTTGTGTCCATGTAAACATAGCTAGTGTGTGCTAACCTGGTGAAGACCTACAAGAAACGTTTAACCTATGATTGCCAACCAAAGTTAAACTATAAAGTTCTGAGGTGAACTTTTGTTATTGACGAAATACTTATTTTCTGCACCATTATGCAAAAAAATTATTTAAAAATCATACAATGTGATTTAAGGTGTTTTTGTTTTTATATTCTGTCTCTTACAGTTGAAGAGGAACTATGACAATTACGAGCACACGTCTCATCTTTTTAAGTGGGACAACTTACACAATCAGGGGCTATCAAATACTTTTTTTTGTCCCACTGTACATCTTGACTGTTTATATGATGTTAATTTGTTTTGATAAACATTTTGGAAATGTTTTTTCTGGAGAGGGAATAATGGAAAAGCACAGCTGGAGGCATTTCCTTGCCAGAAATTACAATTTTCATGTCTGCTAATGTTTAATTTAGCTAAATGGGCCTATCATAACCTCAATGGGATTTAGATATGCTAAATATGCTAATTCAGTAGCCAGTGAATCAGCATCATGGTTAATGAAGCTGTATGTTCAATTCAATTCAATTCAGTTTATTTATATAGCGCCAATTCACAACAAATGTCATCTCAAGGCACTTTACAAGAAGTCATTTCAATACATTTATACAAACATTCCAATCAGTTAAAAAGTTTCCTATTTAAGGAATCCCAGCAGATTGCGTCAGTCATTGGCGTGAGGTTGGGCCCCCTTGATGCAGAATTTCCTGCCACAGCAATCCTTCAGCAATCCCTCATACTGAGCAAGCATGTAGCGACGGTGGAGAGGAAAAACTCCGCTTTAACAGGAAGAAACCTCCAGCAGAACCAGGCTTAGTAGGAGCGGCCATCTGCCACGACCGTCTGGGGGTTTGGAAAGACAGAGCAGAGACACAGAAGGAACAGAAGATCTGATATAAGAGAACTTTCTATGTTACAGAAAGTAAAAAGTTGATAACAAGACACAGTGGATGTTCAGTTACTGGGAGCATCATCCCAGTCGATGCCCCCCGTCCAACAGGGCATTGCAGCCAAGCAGGATACCAGACCAGGTATATCTTGTATGGAGAGAAAAACACTGAGAGAAAACAAAGTTAAGTCAAAATAACAGAATTTACTGTAATACAACTAGAGAGTCGTAGGAGAAAAGGAAGTAGCAGAGTGAAGAAAATTGGTAAGTCTGTCCTCCAGCAGTCTAAGCCTATAGCAGCATAACTACAGAGATAGCTCAGGATGACCTTAGCCACTCTAACTATAAGCTTTATCAAAAAGGAAAGTTTTAAGCCTTAAAAGTAAACAGAGTGTCTGGCTCACGGACTAAAGCTGGGAGCTGGTTCCACAGGAGAGGAGCCTGATAACTAAAATATCTGCCTCCCATTCTACTTATAGAAATCCGGGAACTACAAGTAAACCTGCAGTCTGAGAGTGAAGTGGTCTGTTAGGAACATATGGAACAATTAGATCTCTGATGTATGATGGAGCTTGATTATTAAGGGCTTTGTATGTAAGAAGAAGGATCTTAAATTATATTCTGGATTTAACAGGGAGCCAATGAAGGGAAGCTAAAACAGGAGAAATGTGATCTCTCTTTTTGATATTCATCAGAACTCTTGCTGCCGCATTTTGGATCAACTGAAGGCTTTTAATGGCATTTTGTGGACTACCTGATAGTAAAGAATTACAGTAGTCCAGCCTTGAGGTAACAAATGCATGGACTAGTTTCTCAGCATCACTCCTGGACAGGATGTTTCTAATTTTAGCAATATTCCGGAGGTGAAAGAAAGAAATCCTAGAAATCTGTTTAATATGGGATTTAAATGTCAAGTCTCGGTCAAAAATAACGCCGAGGTTCTTTACGTTATTACTGGGGGCCAATTTAATGCCATCCAGATGAAGTGATTGACTAATCAGTTTCTGTTTAAGAACTTCTGGTCCAAAGACAGCAACTTCTGTCTTGTCAGAATTTAAAAGCAAAAAGTTTAGGGTCATCCATGTTTTTATGTCTTCCAGACATGCCTGTAATCTACCTAACTGACTGGGTTCATCAGGATTTATGGATAAATATAGTTGTGTATCATCTGCATAGCTGTGGAAATGTATCCCATGCTGTCTAATGATTCTACCAATTGGAAGCATATATTTGGTGAAAAGAATTGGTCCAAGCACAGAACCCTGTGGAACTCCACAAGTAACCCTTGAGAGTGAAGAAGATTGATCATTTAGATGAACAAACTGGAATCTATCAGACAAATATGATTTAAACCAGCATAGTGCTGTTCCTTTGATCCCTGCAACATGTTCAAGCCTTTCTAAGAGAATATTATGATCGACTGTGTCAAAAGCAGCACTGAGATCTAACAAAACCAGAACAGACACAAGTCCATTATCTGAGGCCATGAGAATATCATTAGTAACCTTCACCAGTGCTGTTTCAGTGCTATGATGAGCTCTAAAACCTGACTGAAACTCTTCAAACAGCTCGTTACTGTTTAGATGCTCACAGACTCGATTAGCAACAATTTTCTCAAGGACTTTGGATAAGAAAGGAAGGTTAGATATAGGTCTGTAATTCATTAAGTCATCTTGATCAAGGGAAGGTTTCTTGAGTAAAGGTTTAATTACAGCTATTTTAAATTCCTGTGGTACGTATCCGTTTACTAAGGATAGATTAATCACATCCAAAATGGGGCCAGGAACCAAATGGAAATGTTACATTAAGCATGTTTACATTCACGGAAGAGCTGCACTATCAGTCACTGTTGTATACCGTTAACATTTCCTTGAGCAACATGTTTAACCTTTGGCAGCATAAGGTTGTGGCTGGTGGATCTCCCAGTACGTTTGGAAATACCCTGGAGAGAGTTTTGAATTCAACTGCAGAACCAAAGAGGATGCCTTGACCTATTCTGACATTTGGAGAATAGCAAAGTGGTTAGGAGCTGTCACTCTGCTGTCCATCTGTTCACAGAGCTGCATGGTAACATCTAACCAGCAGGTGGCAGGAGCGCACTCCTCTGACTGAAGCAGCTTTCCTGTATGAAGGGATGCAGGGGCTGAGCTTGGCTGGCAGCTCAGGCATTATCTCACCCCAGTTTGGTTCCATTACACAGCCAGAAGGAAAGAGAGGCTGTCTCACAGAGCCAAGACTGAGAGAGCGATCCGTCGACTATAAAACTTTACTGAAAGGCTAATTACAATCAGAGGTGTTTTTTTTTTTTTTGAAACAGTCAGTGTAAGAATAGCAGGTAGGTGGAAGGTTCAATGGGTCATTGTTGCATTACCCTCACTAATCATTCTGGTGAAAGAAACGTCTGTGCAACTGTAAATCAGTCCGCTCAGCTTTAGGTCAGAACTTGGGGTGTAATGGTACACAAAAATCACAGTTCAGTACGTCTCAGTACACTTCAATCAAGAAAAATAAAGACATATTAGTATATTCCTTTTTTTCTTTTACTTTGATCACCATTAAACAAATAACCTTTTTCCTGAATTCCTTCCTTTCTATTCCTGAAATTAACTCGATTAAAACTTAAAAAAGCTGAAAGTTTACAACTGACTGGAGTTTTGATTGGATTTAAAAATATATAAATAAAATAGTACAAGCCGACATAGCCAGAGAAGAAAACAAAATAATAACTTGAAAACTGTCAGTGTTAATGTTTAGAAATATTTAAATAATACTTAAACATACTTAAATCACTTTGATTGCAATGATTAACCGGTTTGACTATTGACCACGATGTTAAACACTGCAGTTAATCCACTGTTAAGACTTCCCCAAAAACGCGCCCCCAAAAAACAAAAACCCACTGGAACCAAAGACATATAATTTCGTAATACTGTGACCTGCATGGATGGAAACACTAGTGTAACTGGAACGGACATAAACAATACACACGTGGATCATGGCAGAAGCAGAACAAGAGATGACAACCACTGGGACTACTCTATCCACCTAGGAAGTGCTTGAAGTCCCATGTGTGGGAATATTTAGGATACCCAAAATGCTACAGGATACATCCAGGACGATGGGTCAGTCATCTGCAGAAGTTGCAGAAAAACATTGTGACCAAAGGACCTAACACCTCCAACTTGTTGCAGCATCTCCGAGATCATCATGCGAACATATACCTGCAATTGAAGGTAAACTACAATGGAGTCAAATTACTTTCGTGACTGAAGTGATTTCAAAGTAATATTAGAACAATTCAGTGAATGAGGGTTTACTTGGTGTAGTGTTGTAGGCTACTTATTGAGGTGTGCTTCCTATTTGTCTACAACAAGCACTAAGTTTTATTCTCATGAAAAGGAATTTCAAACTTAGCCTATTAGCATTAGGTCCTTGTCCTCAGTAGTCAACAGTGCAGTAGCTATGAAAAAAAAGTCACTCCGTTTAAATGTTTGTTTTGCAGATCACAAAATGTAGCGTCTCATTTCATTACGTGTTACCTTGAATAAACATAGTGCTGAGAGCTTAGGTGTTTACCACCAAATAGTTAGTCTAAGCCACATTTGTTCATGCAAGAGGTCTCAGGTGTGAGGTCTATCGCAAGATTACATTTGTTCTGTAGAGAATAGAGAAAATTATGAGATCAACAGGAAGTGGTGTGCTTCCTGCTTTGTCTCAAGTCGGTCTGATTTATGAACACAAACATGTTTTCATTCTGTTCAATTAGCAATGAGTTTTCCATTACTCTCAAAGGTTTACAAGTCAAAATCCAAGATTACAACAGAATAATCCTCTTCTCACACAGTACAAATGCTCCGTGGACAGTATTCTAAATATAATATTTAGAAAAATTACATATTCCACTTAGTTTACTTGGCCTGCTGCTAAATTCTGACTATTTATTTTTAACAAACATTTCTAGCCATACTGACTTGACATAAATGGCTGTCTAAAATACTGCCGTTTCTATAATTGCTGACACAATGGGAAACTAATATAGAGTGACTGATGTAGCAGACTTTAGCATGCTTATTTAGTCTAACTTTAACATACAATGAAATCAGTGAATGCAAAGTAACCAGCCTAAATAAACCATTTGCCTGCTGAGCTATACAGTAAATCACCATGAACTAAAACGCTTACAGTGTATGTGGCTAGCTACGCTGGCATACACAGCCAGAAAAAGTAGCATTCTGAGCATGACATATAAACGGCAATAAAACCTGATGGCGCGATGCCCCGAGTGGCCAAAATTGATATTAAACTACGAGTAATGTCCTACTTATTCCATATCTCTCAAAAACTCAAAATTGTTCAGTCAGTTTTCAGCAAAAATGGTAATAATCAACTAAAGTTAGAAAAAACATATACAACAAAATGTGTCAAAATATTTATGTGTGTCCCATTAACATTTCCATAATCTGCAAGTTATTGTAACCCTGACCAATTGTCAACAGTTTTACCTTTTTTATTACAGAAACTCAAAACGGGTTAATAGCTAAATTTCATTAAGGACATTTTAAAATTGGCATTAACTCTATCTGATGACAATAGACATTAGTTAATTATTCAAATTAATGTCATAAGGATTGCTCACCATCAGGCCATTATTTTGCATACCTAAATATTGAAACTCAGTAATAGGTTAATTTTTATATAGATTACTCCAGTAGCTTATCCTAATTTCCCTCTTCAGCTTTAGCCCAAGACACATTTTTACAAACTTACAGATGGTTACAGAGAATACTTTTAGTTTAGAAATTAATTATTTTAAGCAGTATCACTGAAATTGATTCTGAAATTTTGATTTATATGTTATGATAGTTGTGAAATCAATTCACGTAAAATAACCATCATTATTGTGAAACCGTGATTTTTTGTCAGACTATAATTGTACCACGAAAGTACTGGAGTTTTTTGTTAGAAATGCAATAGTACAAGCAGACATAGCCAGAGTAGAAAACAATATAACCACTTGAAAACAGTCAGTGTTAATGTTTAGCAATGTTTAAAGGAGAAAAAGAGAGTGACAGCAGCTTTGAAGCAGCTGCAGGAATTTCTTGAAGTACTGGGGTATCTAGCCCATATGACAGCAGTCTTCCTTATTCTAATTAATTCTGGGCTGTGGGCTTGCGTGGCAGGACAGAAAAACCTCCAAGAACAGCTAAATTTTGCAAAAATATCTTTAAAGTCTCCCTAAAGCATTTGGGCAAATGTTGGACTTTTCTGAGCCTAATTCTAAAAGGTATGTTTGGCAGAAAATTAACAATGCAAATCACCAAAAGAACACCATATTTAAGTGACACATGGTGGAGGCAACATCATACCTTGGGCCGATTTTTTTCCCTCCAACTGGAACTGGAGCTTTTTTCAAGGTGAAAGGAATTACAAAAAGCTCAGAATATCAGTGATTGTTGCTACAAAACCTTTGGGCTTCTGCTAGAAAGCTGATTATGAAGGGAAATATCACCTGTTAGCATGACAAAAACCCAAGGGAAACATCCAAGGATGGCTTAAGACAGGGATGTCAAACTCATTTCCCTTTTGGGCCACATCAAGATCATGAATGTCCTTAAAAGGCAGGTTGTGGCAGAAAGTATTGATAAAACTATCTTTAACAAAGCGTAAAAATATAAATTAACATCTGTATCCGCATTTGAGAAGTACTTCTTAAAATTAAATAATACTGAACCTCTTTTCACAATAATGTGATTTCAAATTAAATCAAATCAAATCAAATCAAACTTTATTTATATAGCACAATTCATACAATAAATGCAACTCAAAGTGCTTTACAAATTAAAATGACCCCACATGCCCACATTCCCTCCCATCCCCAGTAATATAAAAGCAATTTGACATTAATACCCCGCGTTACACTCATCTTCTGACATACACACACATACACACACTCAAACACACGTGTAAGGAATTAAGAAGAAGAAAAAAAAAGAATAAATTAAATAAAACGACCTGGGCTGAGTTCAGATGAACCAGACAGGCTAAGTAAGGAAACACCATCAGGGGAGCCATCTGCCCCAACAGCAGCAGAACCACAGCAGCAGCTGAGGCATCGCCACAGGGCGCCCAGGGAAGGGAGGGCGGAGGCCCCGGCATCTACCCAGGCACACCCGGAGAGCACCCAGGCCGCCACAGCTGACCACCGCTCCCGGGGCTGAGGGCTCCCACAGAGGAAACACTGAAAAAGGGTAAAATAAGGTTAATATATGCGATGATAAAATTCTGATAGAATAGAACATCAAGATAAAATAAATATAAAATGAATAAGTGAGTAATAAAAATAATCAGTTAAAACCTAAGCTCGAAAGGTGAGTCTCTATAAGATTAAAAAATAAATAAAATAAAATAAAAAAAATAAAAAAATAAAACTGATTGAATAGGTCATAACGGATAATGAATAATAAAAGTAATCAGTTTAAAGCTAGGCTAAAGAGGTGGGTCTTGAGCCTGTTCTTGAAAACATGAACGTTCTCTGCGGCCCTGAGATCCTCTGGCAGCCCGTTCCAGAAGCGAGGGCCATAATAATGAAAAGATGCCTCACTGTGGGTGTGTGTCCTGACTTTAGGGATGACAAGTACACGGCTGCCAGAGGAGCGCAGAGACCGCAAAGGTTCGTATGGTAAAAGCAGTTCTGATAGATAAGAAGGCCCAAGACCATTAAGACACTTAAAAACCATTAAAAGTATTTTTAAATCGATCCTGAAACATACGGTGAGCCAATGCAGTGATTCTAAAATTGGAGTGATGTGCTCCCGCTTCCTGGTCTTTGTCAGGACACATGCTACTGAGTTCTGTAAGAGCTATAAGCCTGAAATCCTCTTTTTGGGAAGACCAGAAAGCAGGGCATTGCAATAGTCAATCCTACTGGTGATAAAAGCATGCATCAGCGTCTCCGTGTTGGCCCAAGAGAGAATGGGGCGGACTCTGGTGATGTTCTTCAGATGATAAAAACCTATTTTGGTTATGTTTTTAATATGAGGGATAAAAGTCAGCTCAGAGTCAAAGATCACACCCAGGTTCTTCACTTGTAAAGAGGATTAAAAGACATTGATTGTAGTTTTGATAAAAATTTCTCTCTCTGAGCCTCAGGACCGATGACTAAGATTTCAGTTTTGTCCTGGTTGAGCTGGAGAAAGTTTTCTGGCATCCAGGATTTAATGTCTAACATGCAGTTAAATAGTGCATCCATTGGCCGTGTGTCATCGAGAGACATGGAGATGTACAGCTGTGTATCATCAGCATAACTGTGAAAGTTGACTCCATATCTTCTGATGACACTGCCAAGAGGGAGCATATAAAGGTTAAAAAGCACTGGGCCTAAAATTGAACCCTGGGGCACACCACATGTAATCCTATGGACTCTAGAGGAGCAGGTATCTAAACTTACCATAAAAGTCCTGTCTGTGAGATAGGATGTGAACCATTTGTGAGCAGCACCAGAGAGGCCAATCTGTTTTAAACGGGTTAAAAGAATAGTGTGGTCTACTGTATCGAAGGCAGCACTTAGATCCAGTAGAACCAACACTGTCACCTTCTGGGCATCATAATTTACTCCAAAATCATTTAAAATCTTCAGAAGGGCCGTCTCGGTGCTGTGGTTCACCCTAAAACCAGACTAAAATTTCTCTAGGACATTATGAGTGTTGATAAAATCATTAAGTTGAGTTAAAACAAGCTTTTCTAAAATTTTGCTCAAAATGGCAAGTTGAATACCGGTCGGAAGTTGTTTAAATCATTCAAATCTAAATTGCTCTTCTTCAACAGGGGTCTCACCACCGCCCATTTAAAGGTGGCAGGAAAGACCCCCGTCTGAAGGGAGCAATTCATCAGATTTAAAATCTCATCTCTAAAGGATCCATAAAATTGTTTAAAAAACCTTGTGGGAATGGGGTCCAAGACACATGTGGTGGGCCTCACTGAGGAGAAAACCTTATCAAGACTCTCAGCTTCGACCAGGACAAAACTGTCCAGTGTTTCCTCAGGTAGACACACTCTCAGATTTGTCTAAAACCATCTTACGAAGAATGTTTAGGATGGGTTTTATATCGTCTAATACCTGCTTACAATGCACAAGCAAAATACCCGATACTTATATTCATGCGCTTTGGTTCTGTCCACCTGTTAAGAAATTTTGGTGCCAGATATGTGAGGACTTATCAAAGTGTCTGAAATGTAACATCCCACCATCTCCCTCAGTTTGCCTGAAATTTAAATGATGTCACCATGGACACAAAGTCAGTTCTAATGGTTCAGATTGCCTTATACATCGCTAAGAAAACTATCCTCCTGAACTGGAAAAATAAAGAGGCTCTTAATATTAATCAGTATAGAAATCTCTTGTTGGACCATATTGGTCTTGAGACGGCCTCTGGCTCCATATCTGATCAATCTCTCTGGGCTCCTTTGATCGGCTCCATCACCTAGTAGGGGTGGGGGGCACTTGGTTTTGTCGTTTGGGATACTGTTGCTGATGTGGGGGTTTTGGGGTTGGAGGCGTCTGGCGGGGACCCCTGGGAGTGGGATCACTGGGCGGATGGGGCGCTGGACGTCGTGGCCGGCCTGGGGTTGGGCTTTGGGTGGTAACTCCTGATGGCTGCATGCGGTGCCTTAGGGGGGTTGCACTGGCGGACATGGGTTACTGGCCTGATGGCCGTGCTGTGCCTGGGTGGGGTCTGGGGTGGGCCTGGGGATTCAGGACTCTGGGGCGCCGCGCCCCCTAGCTGTGGTCCTGGCTGGGGGTCGGCCGGCGTGGGGTCTCTGTTGCCTGTGGGGGTCGGGGCCGGCCGGCGGTTGGCATGTGCAGCCGCCTCTCTCTTTTTTTTCTGGGCCGATTGTCATCGCCGGCCCCTGTATGGCGTCTCGCCTTGTTTGCTGGTTGGGGTGCCTGGCTGCTGGCCGCGGCAGCTGGGTGGCATTTCTGGGCTGAATCAGTCCTTTTTCTCACTGGACTTGGCTCCTGGGTCTTGGTCTTTGTGAGGGGCGCTGGGGTCAGGCATTTGGCCGGGTTCGGTCGGACTTGCGGGTGGACTGGCCGGGTGGTGGGCGTGGAGGGCAGGTGGGTGGGGTGCTGGGTTTGGTCTTCTGCCGGGCCGTTGAGCAGCAGTGGTCGCTCCACAAGGAATGGGGCTGGTGGATGCCGGCCTGGTGGGTCGGCCGCCCGGCTCATCGGTTTGCTCCTGGGCTGGGCGGGTACGTCGCCGTGGTTCAGGCTACGGGGGCCTCCGGTGTGCGGGTGGCGCTGGTGGCCTCCTTTGCTGGCGGGGAGGCTGTTGCTGTGTAGCAACAGGTGCTCTCCCCCTACGAGGGCACTTGGACAGGGGGTACGGGTGTGGGGGAGGGGGGGCGAACTCAACCTGGGTGTCTAGTGTCTTTTGTGTTTTGATAGTAGAGTGAATGTCAGGGTGGGTTTAGTTCCCCTTCTGGGATGGGGCTGGGGGGACTGCCTTGGGGTCCGTGGGGTTTTGTGGTGCTGTGGCCGTGGGCCCCGGGTCGAACGTGCCATGGCCTCCCTCCCCTGGTGGATCCCGGTGAACAGCGGTGCCTATTGAGGTCAGTGGGGGAGCTGGCTCCCTGGGAAGACGTTTTGTCTCCTAGTCCTTCCCTCCCCATCCCTGGACACCTCTGTCCACCCGCTCCATCACTTTACCCCTCAAATAGGGTCTTGGGGCATGGGCACATCACTGGGGTGCGAGGAGGGGCTTCCTGGGTCCCAATTTTAATATACAACTTAGGCACTCCCACTTATAACATTCTCACGCGACACATATGTAGGGACTTGGGGTGGGCACACTTTTCGGCATCCAGAGGGGGAGCGGTTCAATCAGCTTCACCTCTGGTGCCGGTGCCCACTGTTAAGCCACATATAGACACTGAGGGCTCGGGGTGGGGGTGGGGGTTGGAGGATGTGTGGCTGCCTTCCCCACATCCCACCCCTCTGTTTTAAATGCACATTATAACAACACGCATCAACACCATACTCGAGCGGGAGGTTGGAGGCTAGGGGTCTTTTCACACCCCTGTTTGCTATGGGCCAGCAGGGGTTGGGGTCCGGAGGAGGAACAGGCGGTCTGGTCGGGGTCCTGGGCTGTCGGGCTGCTTTGCCACTGTGGGGCCCTTGGCGGTCTGCTTGTCTCCATCCTAGAAGGTAGGGGGTCCATCTCCCGGGTCCGGGGGCTGGTGGCTCTACTGGGGCATCGGTACCTGGACCTGGGAGCATAAAGTGCGTATGGGGTGTGTGAGTGAGGGTACAGCATCATTTTTTTGGGTGTCTTGGTGAGTCAGTGAGAATGTATGTGTTTAAGAGGGAGGGAACGTATGACTGTGTCTGTATGTCTTTGTCTACCTGTCAGGTTGGATCTTGGTCTGGCCCCTCGCCTGGCGCACCTCAGGCCTTACACGTAATGGGGGGCCTATTTCCCCTCCGTCACTCCCCGCCGGTGACGGGGCCCCCTGCCTGCCGGTGCATCGGTGGTCAATCCGGTTCGGACCTGGTGCGTGCCTGGCCGGGCCTGGGGGGGCCGGTGTGTCGGTCGGCCGATGCGCTAGGCCGATATCTTCCTTTGGTTGGTTGAGGCACCTCTTTTAGGGGTGCCAGGTTTGGGATTGTTGGGTGATGCCTGCTCGGTGGCTCGGCGGGATGCGGATCCGGCGTCTCTGCTCGTTCGATCACCTGTTCTGTGTGCACCGTGCGTGGTCGATTCATTGGCGGGTTGGACCGGCCCTGGCCCTCGTTGGATGCCTGGTCTCGGCGCTCTGCGTTGCGTGGGATCAGGACCCGGGAGCTGGTACAACTTGGTGTCCAGATGCTGGCTGAGCCCGGCCTGGGGATGCTGTCCGTCCCCTGCGGCTATCGGTGGGGCGCCCCGATATAGGGCAGGGGTGGGGCGCTGGGATGTTGGCGGTGGGGATTGGCCTAGGGTGGTGGCGGCGCTTGGCGGCCGGTGGCCGTCCGCGGCCCCTGCAGTGCCGGGGGCCCCTCGTCGGCCGGTCCCTTGTCGGGTCCCTGCTGGGGGGTGGGGTGCCCCTGGGCCCCAGCTCTCCCGGTCCATTGACCGGCCCGCCCTGGCGCGGCCGGTTGCCGGCGGAGCCCGTGGGCTCGTCACTGCTGCCCCCCAGGCCCCTGCACAGTAGCCGCTGGACGTTCCCCTGGGGTTCTCCTTTGCTCCACTCTTGGGGGATGCGATCGGCCCCGCCCAGGTCTGCCTGGGGCTCTGGGGGTCCTTTGGACGTCTTTGCTCCGATCTCCTTCATGTCTGCATCAATTCCTGGGAGATGGATTGATGCCTGCTCACACCAACTATCGAACACTCTTATGGAGAAACCTTATATGCACCAGCATGCTAACACACACACATAGATGTGGGGTCTCTGGTGTTCAAGGATATGTTCTTGGGCTGAGGTTATCATTACTAGAGCTTGATTAATCGTTACCATGAGTTTTTCTGTGACGTTGTTGTTGTATTTTTATATCTATTTTTGTGTGATGTGGTTGTGTAATTCTTAGTTCACAATGTTTGTTTTGTTTTGTCAATGTTCCTTTTTTGTGTTTTGTTTTGTTTTTCCCCCTCTCTCTGCCGTCCTGTGGGTATGGAGGCAGACTTCAATGTCTTCCTGTGTTTTCTTTGTTCCCCTTCCTCTCTTGTATTTTCAACTCAACCTCTCTCTTGACTTCTTATTTCCCACCTCTCTTCTTCATCTTCCTTCTTTCTTCTCCTTAATTTTCCGTCTCTGTGTCCATAACATTAGGAAATAAAAACCCCAAAAATTCATAATAAAAAAATAAAAAAATAAAAATAAAACCATCTTACGTTGGGAGGATAAAATATTACATCTGATGGTGTCTACCTTCCCTCTGAAGTGGGCTGCAAACTCCTCACAGAGAGCATTTGAGGGGGTCTGAATTGAATTAGAGGGGGGGTTGAAAATATTATTGATTGTGGAGAAAAAAATTTTAGAATTATTTTTATGGTCTGCGAGGAATTTTGAAAAATATGCGTTTCTTGAATTTCTTACAGCATTATTGTATGCTTTTAATAGTTCTGAATATATCTGATGATTTATTGTTATCTTATTTTTCCTCCATCTCCTCTCCGCCACCCTGCAATTTCTCTTTAGTTTTTTTTAGGTTTTCGTTTCTCCAAGGTGATGTATGATTTGACTGTATATTTTTGGTTTTGAGTGGAGCAAGCAGATTAAGAGCTGCCTCAAGTCTCCTGTTAAAATCGTTGACAATAAAATCACAAGGGGCGGAGACGTTACTTGGAGGGATATTGTTGAAAACATCAAGAAAACCAGCAGCCACTTCAAGGGTTAGATGACGCTTCCTTACAGTTCTCACAGAGGAGGACCCCTGCTGAATAACGCTGGTGATGTTAAAAAACACGCAATAATGGTCGGACACCGCCAAGTCAACAACAGAGGACACACTGGTGGACAGGCCATACGTGATGACCAAGTCCAGGGTGTGTCCTCGGTTGTGAGTTGGCTGTGCGACATGTTGGGTAAAATCCATGTAATTCAAAATGTTTATAAAATCTGTGGCTAAAGGGTCTAAAAGGTTATCCACATGCGGATTAAAATCACCAGTTAAAATAATCCTATCAAAGGAGTTGTGCAAAATTGATAAAAACTCTGTAAACTCTTGAATAAATGGTGCACTCTCTTTAGGAGGCCTGTAAACAGTAACACATAAAATCTGAGGAATGCTAAAAGCGGCTGCAGAATATTCAAAAGTGTTGAAATTATCAAATAAAACAGGTTTTGCTAAAAGTGTTGATGAACTTATAAAAGCAGTCCCGCCTCCCCTTTTCCCATTCCTCGTTGAATACTTGAATTCAAAATCAGGTGGGGAAGCCTCTGTGAGAACAACAGGGGCATCTGAGCTCAGCCATGTTTATGTTAAAAATAAACACTGAAGATTAAAATCTAAAATCAGGTCATTTATAATAAAAGTTTTGTTCAGCAGAGAGCGAACATTAAAGAGAGCCATGATTTAGCACTATTCAAATAAACACTGATTTGATTTGACTGATAAAATAGTATTTAGGTGCACATAAATAGAACTTAAAGGTTGTATTTATATAATCCTCTAGAGTTTAGTGAGCCACATAAATGGCTATGGCAGGTCGGATTTGGCCCCATGGCCTTGAGTTTGCCAAATTTGGCTTAAGAGGGAAAAAATAGGTTTAGAAGAAGTTTAATATCACACAAACTTAGAATTTTATAAAGGATCAGCAGGCTGACTGAGGTCATTATCGTGAAGCAAACTGCAATAAAACAACCCTTGAGACAATAAAAGGCTGTTGAGCAACTCCTATCCATTTCTATAAAAAGACATCTCATTTCAGCCAGCATTGGAGTTTAATGCAGTCTCATGGGTAAATGAGAATTAGGCATCAAGGCATCCAGCTTGACCTAAAAAGTATTGTGGTGAACTTAGAAAAGTATTTTACGCTAGCACTCCATTTGTGTGGTCTGCAGACAGAGCAGGACTCGTGGCCTGGTAAGCCAGTAATGTTGGAAATGGGTCAGGTAGACTCAAGGTTTAAGATGGGCACCAGACATTCTATCTTTTACAGGAAGTAGAAAATAAATGGATTGAGAATAATTATCTTATCAATATGACTCCCCCACCCACTGCACAACTTTACTGCACAATTTTGGCATGACGTTTCTAATAAGGTGTGAAATTATAGAGTGGTCACAGTACTAAATGTAAATTAAGTACATACTGAATGCAATAAGCATGTCCTGATGCAGGAGAAATCTTTCAGAAAATTTTCCCACTAAAATAATGTATTTTTACACCAGCAAATCATGTCCAAAATTACTTTCCACAACCATTCTTCATTATAAACCAGCATGTATAACAGCCTTTTACTGCTGCTTATAAAAAATCAGGCCCAACAAGAGGTTTCTGGTGCAGAAAACTAACTTTTAGAATCAATTTACTCCCTGGCACTCAGAGGAGGTTTGGGGGAGGGTGCAACGGCACTGTCAAATGCTTTGCCTTTAAAATAAATTGAAACTAGATTAAAACATAATAGATAAAAAGGAGACATGGAAAGAAGGGAAAGGGGGACAAAAACCCTATTTCTTCTCTGCATGTCAGCGCAAGGTCAGAAAATTCTTTCCATCCTTAAGACAGCTGTGGCAAGAATGCACAATATTATTAGAAACAGATACCAAGAGTGGAGTATTGCTATTCTTGATTAATATCACTGTGTCAGGCCTTACATTAATCTTCAGCATTCGTTGATTTTCACAACCCTGCATCTAAGCAGCTGCTCCAACAGACATACCCCCGCCAGATTCATGATCTGTGCGGGGACATATTCCACACAAGCCTCTAAATCACTGATTCTCTTCAACACAGAGGCTGTGAGAACAGCCGTACTGCAGGCGACTTGAGCTTTTGAGTTTAGTTAATGGCACACGTTAACATTATGGGCTAATTTAGCTGTGTATGTGAGAGGCTGTCAAGTTTTGATGGCAATGTTCTCAAAGTGCTTCAGTCCTAAGTGAAATATCACCCATGACTCATTGCTTCCTCTGCCATTTTCTCTCTGAGTAATATTTAAGTGACATTAGAAAGTTGGTTGCAAGATTGCTTCCTGGAATCAGTTCAGTGCCACTGGAGTGCAGAGATATATTTTTCTGTGTTTGACCTGTTTACTGTGGAACCATATTAGATGTGATCATTGGAGCAGTATCCGTATATTAAAGCAACACTAAAGAGTTTTTTTTACCTTAAAATAATGTTTCCGAACTTGTGTCAGTGGTTGATCAACTCATAACAGGGTGAAACGGCACTTCTGCATTGGCTTTGCTGCCCTCTGTTGGCCATAACAGCACTATGTAACTTTGGGTCGTCGGGTAGTGGTTTTGTAATTCAAATTCGACTTGCTTTACGGCAGGCTTCACAAAAGCCGGTAGGTGCAGCAGCATCCTGCAAGGCTCTCTGGGTGGAGCATACTCGGCAGGTACATATAAATGGAAGATACCTAGCAGCAGGTAGCTTGAACAATTGTCATCATGACAGAGCCGAAATTGTATTCAGTGTACACCAGTGTTCCGACTATCTGTGCTACCTGCATACACATTTCGATGTTACGTCACAATTTCACAATTCGCTTACTCAGCAAATCTGTCATCAAGAATTCCTACCTGGAAGATCCATTTCGTCTGTTTCATTTCTTTGAAGTTTACGGTGAGTTTTATTCAAATTATTTCATTACTGGCTCATTTTTATTCAAAATATTTTAAGGCTTTCCTTAAGCTACTAGTTTCAAGTTTACATGACAGCCCTTGTATGTTAGTTTCACTTCTGTGATATCGTTACACTGCATGTAAACAAGTCCCATTAATTAGAGTCGTACAGTAAATGCGGTGTATTTTGCGGGCTATTTGTGCTTATAATCATAGGCTACTACATTTTAATATTTTGAAGTAATAATACTGCTATCTGCTCTACGTCTTACTGGCTTGATATATATTCATTAGCTGCTTTACAAATGAACAGATTTCCAGAGTGTGCCATTCATCTATAGGCCGTTTTAACAGGTAGGATATTCTGATCAAGGTTTTCCGTGCATCTTTATGTTCTAGTTTTAGCTTTAAATTAAACGGGTAGCATGTTCTGTGGATTGAAAGAAAAGTTTTCGTTATTCATAATTTTTTGCTATGTTAGGCATTACTGCTAAACTGCCACTTTAATCAGAAGGAGCTTTAACTCACACCTCCGGCAGAACTTTGAACACCGCCTCCCAGGGGAGGCGGGGGACATCGATTCCGAGTGGACCATGTTCCGTGCCTCCATTGCCGAGGCGGCTGACCGAAGCTGTGGCCGCAAGGTGGTCGGTGCCTGTCGCGGCGGCAACCCCCGAACCCGCTGGTGGACACCGGCGGTAAGGGATGCTGTCAGGCTGAAGAAGGAGTCCTACCGGGTCTTTTTGGCTTGTGGGACCCCTGAAGCAGCTGATAGGTACCGACAGGCCAAGCGGGATGCGGCTCGGATGGTTGCTGAGGCAAAAACTCGGGCGTGGGAGGAGTTTGGAGAGACCATGGAAAACGACTTCCGTACGGCTTCGAAGCGATTCTGGTCCACCATCTGGCGTCTCGGGGGGGGAAGCGGTCTGCCACCAACACTGTTTACAGTGGGGATGGTGTGCTGCTGACCTCGACGCGGGACGTTTTGGGTCGGTGGATGGAATACTTCGAAGACCTCCTCAATCCCACCAGCACGCCTTCCAATCTGGAAGCAGGGTTTGGGGACTTGGGGTCGGGCTCTCCAATCTCTGTTGCTGAGGTCACCGAGGTCGTTAAAAAGCTCCTCGGTGGCAAGGCTCCGGGGGTGGATGAGATTCGGCCGGAGTTCCTCAAGGCTCTGGATGTTGTGGGGCTGTGTTGGTTAACGCGGCTCTGCAATATTGCGTGGACATCGGGGGCAGTTCCCTTGGATTGGCAGACCGGGGTGGTGGTCCCCCTGTTTAAAAAGGGGGACCACAGGGTGTGTTCCAACTACAGGGGGATCACACTTCTGAGCCTCCCTGGTAAGGTCTATTCAGGGGTTCTGGAGAGGAGGGTCCAACGGATAGTCGAACCTCGGATCCAGGAGGAACAATGCGGTTTTTGTCCTGGCCGTGGAACACTGGACCAGCTCTACACCCTCAGCAGGGTCCTGGAGGGTGCGTGGGAGTTCGCCCAACCGGTCTACATGTGTTTTGTGGACTTGGAGAAGGCATTCAACCGTGTCCCTCGGGGGGCCCTGTGGGGGGTGCTCCGGGAGTATGGGGTACCGGGCCCCTTGATATGGGCTGTTAGGTCCCTGTACGACCGGTGCCAGAGTTTGGTTTGCATTGCCGGCAGTAAGTCGGGCTTGTTTCCAGTGAGAGTTGGACTCCGCCAAGGTTCCCCTTTGTCACCGATCCTGTTCCTAACTTTTATGGACAGGATCTCTAGGCGCAGCCAAGGCGTTGAGGGGATCCGTTTTGGTGGCCTCAGGATCGGGTCTCTGCTTTTTGCAGATGATGTGGTCCTGTTGGCTTCATCGGAGCGTGATCTACAGCTTTCGCTGGAGCTGTTCGCAGCCGAGTGTGAAGCGGCTGGGATGAGAATCAGCACCTCCAAATCCGAGGCCATGGTCTTGAGCCGGAAAAGGGTGGGGTGCCTCCTCCGGGTCGGGGATGGGGTCCTTCCCCAAGTGGAGGAGTTTAAGTATCTGGGGGTCTTGTTCACGAATGAGGGAAAAATGAAGCGGGAGATCGATAGACGGATTGGTGGGGCATCTGCAGTTATGCGGACGCTCTACCGGTCTGTCGTGGTGAAGAGAGAGCTGAGCCAAAAGGCGAAGCTCTCGGTCGATCTACGTTCCTACCCTCTTCTATGGTCACGAACTCTGAGTGGTGACCGAAAGAACGAGATCACGGATACAAGCGGCTGAAATGAGTTTCCTCCGCAGAGTGTCTGGGCTCTCCCTTAGAGATAGGGTGAGAAGCTCAGTCATCCGGAGGGGGCTCAGAGTAGAGCCGCTGCTTCTCCACATCGAGAGGAGTCAGTTCAGGTGGCTCGGGCATCTGGTCAGGATGCCTCCTGGACGCCTCCCTGGTGAGGTGTTTCAGGCACGTCTCACCGGGAGGAGGCCCAGGGGAAGGCCCAGGACACGCTGGAGGGACTATGTTTCTCGGCTGGCCTGGGAGCGCCTTGGGGTTCCTCCCGAGGAGCTGGAACAAGTGGCTGGGGGGAGGGAAGTCTGGGTCTCTTTGCTTAGGCTGCTGTCCCCGCGACCCGACCCCGGATAAGCGGAAGAAAATAGATGGATGGATGGATGCCACTTTAATCCCGTCACTTGAAAAATATTTTCCGATGATTATGTTTAACATCAAAGCTAACAGTTGTTGTTTTCGGCATGTAAACATACTTTTCGAGGGGTAGCACCGACAGATGTGCGCTATGGTAGGACATTCTGAGGAGGTAGCACAGATCGTCAGAACAGTGCTTTCAGCCATATGTAAAGAAATTAATATATTATCAAGTTATAACATGATAGTTTATTGTAAAAACATGAAACTATCACATTATAACGTTTTAGTTTCAATTGGTTTTCACGTTTTTACAATAACTTTATAACGTGATACGGTCTAATTTCTTTATTATATGGCTGACAGCTCCACGCCGCCATACATATGACATGCTGAAATACAGAAAATGTACCTGGGATGAAGACATTTGACACAAAGGCTGCCCAAGATGTGAAAATCTGTAACGTTAGAGGGTATTGCTTGTAAATGTGAATCCCCTGGTGTGACCTAACAGATTTTACAACAGTAGTAGAAAACAATACATTTTTCCCAACTGTAGGGGGACGCCGAGAGCAAAACTTACTTAGTATTGCTGTGCCGGAGGTCTTAGACTTGCATAACAGGAACGATAGACGACACGAGTTACAGCAAAAAAAAGGGATATTTATACATATATTCACCTAGTAATGGGACCATATTATATATACAGACCCTTTCCAAAAAATTTGAATATTGTGGAAAAGTTTATTTATTTCCATAATTCCATTCAAAACAATAAACTTCCATAGATTATAGAATCCGGCCCCACAACCTTTATGATTTCAAGTATTTAGTTGTTTATTTGTACATAATTTGGGCTTCCAGCTCATTTAACCCACAAAAAACAGGAATTCAGCTGACAGCAAGCATCAAGGAAATATGGGCTTCCCTAACTCCCAGGCAATGCCACAGGCTGATTGCCGGAATGCCACGGCGCATCGAGGCAGTGATTAAGGCAACATATTGAAGATTGACATATTATTTTGAAAGTACCATATTTTGATTGATTGGTTTGATGTGATCCTAATTTCTTTTTTTCTGCAAAACCTGAGAAATAAAAAATTATTTCTTCACAGTATTCTAACTTTTTGAATTCCTGTTTGTAGGTTTTATGAGCTGGAAGCCCAAATTGTGTGCAAATAAACTAAATACTTGAAATCATTTAATCCTCTCACCAAAGTTTCTCTGAATTTTGGCCCACTCCACCTGACAGAACTGGTGTAACCAAAATGAATGGTCAAAATAAAATTAACTGGTAATAAAATATAAAATTCACCTAGACTGTAATTCTGTCAGAGCCCCAAAGTTAAAGGCTGCTGTCTTCCAAGGGGCAAGAAGGGGGGAAAGCTGATAGAAAGACGTCCAAAGGACCCCCAGAGCCCCAGGCGGACCCGGGCGGGGCCGACCGCATCCCCCAAGAGAGGAGCAAAGGAGAACCCCAGGGGAACGTCCAGCAGCTACTTTGCAGAGGCCCGGGGGCAGCAGTGACGAGCCCACGAGCCCCACCGGCAACCGGCCGCGCCAGGGCGGGCCGGTCCATGGACCGGGAGAGCCGGGGCCCAGGGGCGCCCCACCCCCCAGCAGAGACCCGACAAGGGACCGCGCTACCACCACCACCCTGGGCCAATGCCCACCGCCAACATCCCAGCGCCCCACCCCTGCCCCATGTCGGGGCGCCCCACCGATAGCCGCAGCGGATGGATAGCATCCCCAGGCCAAGCTCAGCCAGCACCTGGACACCAAGTTGTACCAGCTCCGGTCCAACCCGCCAATAAACCGATCATGCACGGTACGCACAGAACAGGTGATCGAACGAGCAGAGACGCTGGATCCGTGTCCCGCCGAGCCACCGAGCAGGCACCACCCAACAATCCCAAACCTGGCACCCCTAAAAGAGGTGCCCCAACCAACCACAGGAAGATATCGGCCCAGCGCATCGGCCGACCGACACACCGGCCCCCCCAGGCCCGACCAGGCATGCACCAGGTCCGAACCGAATTGACCACCGATGCACCAGTAGGCAGGGGCATCCGTCACCGGCGGGAAGTGACGGAGGGGAAATAGGCCCCCCATTAAATGTAAGGCCTGAGGTGCGCCAGGCGAGAGGACAGCCCAAGACCCAACCTAAGAGGCAGACAAAGACATACAGACAGTCATACGTTCCCTCCCTCTTAAACACATAAATTCTCACTAACTCACCAAGACACCCAAGAAATGACGCTGTACCCTCACTCACACACCCCATACACACTTCATGCTCCCAGGTCCAGGTACCGATGCCCCAGTAGAGCCACCAGCCCCCGGACCCAGGAGATGGACCCCCTACCTTCTAGGATGGAGACAAGCAGACCGCCAAGGGCCCCACAGTGGTGAGGCAGCCCCACAGCCCAGGACCAGGTCGCTAGTTAGCAATAGCCTCCCTGCCAGCAAAGGAGGCCCCCAGCGCCACCTGCGCATCGGAGGCCCCCGCAGCCCAAACCCCGGCGACGTACCCGCCCAGACCAGGAGCAAACCGATGAACCGGGCGGCTGACCCACCAGGCCGACATCCACCATCCCAATTCCCTTGTGGAGCGACCACTGCTGCTCAATGGCCCGGCAGGCAACCAAACCCAGCGCCCCACCCACCTGCCCTGCACACCCACTACCCGGCCAGTCCACCCGCAGGTCCGACCGAACCCGGGCAAATGCCCGACCCTAGCGCCCTGCAGCGCACAAAGACCAAGACCCAGGAGCTAAGTCCAGTGCGAAAAAGGACTGATCAGGCCCAGAAATGCCACCCAGCCGCCGCGACCACCAACCAGGCACCCCAATCAGCAAACAAGGCGAGACGCCATACAGGGACGGGCGATGACAATCGGCCCAGAGAAAAAGAGAGAGGCCCCCCTAAGGCACCGCATGCAGCCATCAGGAGTTACCACCCAAAGCCACCAAAGCCCAACCCCAGGTTGGGGCCACGACGTCCAGCGCCCTGTCCGCCCAGTGATCCCATCCCCAGGGATCCCCCCCAGACGCCTCCAACCCCAAAAACCCCCACATCAGCAACAGTATCCTAAATGACAAAACCAAGTGCCCCCCACCCCTACTAGGTGATGGAGCCGATCAAAGGAGCCCAGAGAGATTGATCAGATATGGAGCCAGAGGCCGTCTCAAGACCATTATGGTCCAACAAGAGATTTCTATACTGATTAATATTAAGAGCCTCTTTATTTTTCCAATTCAGGAGGATAGTTTATGCATAAGGCAATGTGAACCATTAGAACTGACTTTATGTCCATGGTGACATCATTTAAATCTCCCAACAGGCAAACTGAGGGAGATGGTGGAATGTTACATTTCAGACACTTTGATAAGTCCTCACATATCTGGCACCAAAATTTCGTAATGGGTGGTCAGAACCAAAGCGCATGAATATGAAGTATCTGGTATATTGCTTGTGCATTGTAAGCAGGTATTAGATGACGTAAAACCCATCCTAAACATCCGTTGACCTGTATAGTCTACTCTATGTAGGATTTTGTATTGTATTAATTGCAAATTAGGATTTTTTGTTATTTTAAAGGTTCTTAAACATATCTGTTTTGTATATTTTAGAAAGCAATTTGGGGGGGGTCGAGATTAAGGAAATCTAAAACTCTTGCTGGAATTTGTAATCCAACTGTATTGAGCCTAAATTTACCTTTAATAATAGATTTAATTTGTTGATATTCTAAGAATTTGTTTTTATCAATTCCATATTGTGTAATAAATGTATTAAATAGGATAAAGTCTGTTGCTTCAAATATGTGTTCCAGGTATTCAATTCCATTACACCTCCAGTCTGGAAAACGTATCATACATTTTTTTTGGGATTATTGTGGACTCTGTCATTTTTAGAAACTCCCACCATGCTGTCAGAGAGGAGCTGATATTTATGCTTTTAAAGCATTCATGTCGTTTTATATTTGAGCTAATAAATGGTAGGTCTGAAAGTTTTATCTTATTGCATAGTGTCTGTTCTACATCTATCCAGGACTCATCTAGGTAGCTATGTTTTAACCATTTTGAGATGTATTAGAGCCTGTTGGCTAAGAAATATTGATGGAAGTTTGGTAGATCTAGTCTTGCTTTTTCTTTGGTCTTCTGCAGTGTTTTTAAGCTGACACGTTGGGGTTTATCTTTCCAAAGAAATTTAGAGACAGAGGAGTCCAGAGATCTAAACCAGTCTAGTGATGGTTTACTTGGGATCATTGAGAATAAGTAGTTGATTCTGGGCAAAACCATCAACCATATGGGTAGGGATTTCCATCTAGCAAGATCATCTTCCACTTTTTTTAAAAGTGGGATGTAGTTTAGCTTTATTAAATCTGCCAGTCTTGGTGAGACATTGATACCTAAATAAGTAATATTCCCTGACTGCAGTTGTGTATTAGTTGGATTCTGGACAGAAAAATTGATTGGAAGAACTGTAGATTTTAACCAATTTATAGAATAATCTGAAACGTTTGAGTAAGAGTTTATCAACCCGATTACCTGAGAGAAAGAGGTTTGTGAAAGCTGGAGAAAAAGTAATACATCATCTGCAAAAAGACTGATTCAAAGTTCTATGTTATTGCATTTTATGTCTTTAATATTGTGAGTTTGCCTGATTGCTGCAGCTAGTGGTTCAATAAAAATAGCAAACAGGGAGGGAGAAAGAGGACATCCCTGCCTGGTACCTCTCTGAAGATAAAACCTAGATGATGTTTGGTTATTAGTCCTGATACATGCTGTCGGTGAACTGTATAATATTTTCAACCAGTTTATAAAAGAATTTCCAAAGCCAAATCTATGTAAGGTTGCAAATAAGAATTTCCAGTTAACTCTATCTAATGCTTTTTCTGCATCTAGAAATAATATATTAGTTTTAATGTTTTTACAGTAAGAAAAATCTATTAAATCTATTAATCTACATGAATTTGTAGATGAATATCTCCCTTTAATAAAAGCAGTTTGATCAGGATGTGTTATAAGAGGAGTTACTTCCTCAATCCTTTTTGCGAGGGCTTTGCAGATTATTTTAAGATCAACATTAATAGGACAATAGCTGGAAGGAAACAAAGGGTCTTTACCTGATTTTAGTAGAAGACTAATGTAGGCGTACTTCATATTTGGTGGGAGTCGGCCATTTTCCTTGGTTTCCTGCAGCATTCTGTGGAATGTTGGTCCCAGAATTTTCCAGAATTCGTTATAGAACTCTGCTGGAAATCCATCTGGACCTGGAGCCTTTTTATTGGGCATGCTTTGGAGGGCCTCCTGGAGTTCAGCCGCTGTTAGTGGTGAATCCAGGGCCATCGCTTGACTTTCAGATAATTTAGGTAGTGATATGTTATCCAAAAATGTTTCAATTTCATGATTTGATGGGTTTATCTCTGGTGAGTATAAAGCCTTGTAAAATTATTTAAAGGTGTTTTTTATTCTTCCAGGATCATATACTGTATATGATGTCTGAAGGGACAAGAAACGTCAACGGCGATCTTGCGACCTCTTCATGTGGGGGATGTGTGTCAACCTGTCACTTTGCACCAAATGCTTGCCACTATGCCTGAGTGGGAAACCGGCTGGTCTGACCGGCTCCGCTGAGGTTGAAAGGGTTCGGGGAGTAAGTCATTTCAGTCCACCAAATGGATTTCTATAATCGAAATTTCAAGGGCAGTGGAATAGAGAGTAAAGCTCTCTGCTGTATGAGTGTTTGATGCTCACAACTTACAAATACACACAACTTCTGAAAGTGCTGAAATGGGCTTTGTCTAAAAATATAAATCATACAATATATGCTCAGTGAATACTAAGCAAGGGAGGAACATTTATTTTTTATGTCGAGACAAAAGAGAAGAGAATAGGTTTTCTGGAAAGTAGAGAACACCCACTTATGTTATTGTTAGGGTCATAGTCTAAGAGAGTAATAGTACAGTATGTTTTCAGTACACTTTTATCAAGAAAAATAAATACAAATGAGGCATATTACTTATTTTTTTTAACTTTGATCAGCATTGAACAAAGAACCTTTTTTCCTGAATCATTTCCTTTCAATTCCTGAAATTAATTTGATTTTATTATGTTAAAGTTTAAAGGACAGAACTGACTGGAGATTTAATTAACAAAAAATAAAAATAACATAAAATAGTACAAGCAGACATAGCCAGAGTAGAAAATAATATAACCACTTGAAAACAGTCAGTGTTAATGTTTAGAAATGTTTCAATAATAATTCTCCAATATATGAGAATAAAACATGCTTAAGTCTCTTTGGAGCTGTTTTTAAATTTCAACAACCTAGTCTCCCAGCTGTACTTAAATGCAGCATGGGCAGCTGTTGGTGGAATCCCCATTGATAAGGAATTTTCCCGACTCTGGCTAACCCTAACCCTGCTCAGCACTGTCTGTAATGTTCTTTGCATCTAAAGATATCCAACTTTATTAGTCAGAAATTCAACAAACGCCAGTTAAAAAAAACTTGTGAACAGCATGAGGCATCGTTGTCAAGCTGTGGCTGATACACACTGTTGAGACATTTACCTTTTGTTGTGTGCATACCCACCACTGTTGTTGGCTTTTGCTTCAATATACAGTTTTAAATGAGGAAATCACCAGTGCATGCTTCTACTTAAATGCCCTACTTTCATGATATAATACCATTGTAGCGTGACCTTTTTACATTTTCCATAAATTTAACCCAAAAACGAGTATCCCCAACTACTTGTGAGTAGTGTGTATAAAAGCAATATAGGATTAATTGTGGTATTTGCATCCAGATCATTTGATTCACTGCTGGACAAGTTTAAAAATATTCAGCTTTTTAGCACGTAATTAAGACCCATTTCTTTCCTAAAAATTATTATCGAAACATAAACAAGCCCAGCTGGCTTTACTAGGATGAAGTTCAATGAAAAATGCTATATATGGAGATATTTTAATAAGATTAATTCGAGAAATAAATGTCTTCTTGTCTTCCTTTAGGAAACATTCTTTAATCCTGAAGGCTGCTCCCTGATTCAGGAACTAATCTGTCTTCTGAGCTCAGACTAGTTTTAATTACCTTAATGTACATCCGGGCAGAAGACAAAGCTTCGGCTATGCAGTGTCTTCTGGAGTATTTCTGAGAGCAACAATGTTATCGTTAAGCTATAGACTTACTGGGTTGTAATGATTTGACTAGAGTGTAGCACTTCATCAATCCTACTATTAAATATATTCAGCTTTTAATTAAGTCTGCTATAATTATTAATATAGATTTTTTTAAATTGGTTTGTTCCAACATAGAAGTCCTGTTGCATGATTGAAATACAAACAATAACATTCCTTTGATAATTTCTTCTTCCAAACAAAATGACATGAGCAACTCTGACATGAGTCTTTATATCGCTTTCAGAAATGGAGACACTTTCCTAGACGCATCATCGTGTGTCGGCCTGAATCACTTTCCTCTCACTCCATTTGCTTCCCTTTCAGAATCAGCTCTCCATCTCAACACTTGCTAATGTCTCCTCTATGCTTTCTGAGACTGTGCTCCTTTTTTCACCTCCAAGGAATGATGGCAGCTCTCCAGCTTAAGTCAACTGGAGTTAAGGCCCTCTTGCTTCTGCAGCACTGATGTCTGGTTTAGCTGAGTCCGTGGAAAGGAGCAGAGGACTTGCTTTGGCCCATATATGGCAACACAAGGTGATTTAGACTCATTCTAAGGTGTTGAACCTTCTGACTGCATGGTTTGTATGTGTGTTCTGACCAAGATAGATAGATAGATAGATAGATAGATAGATAGATAGATAGATAGATAGATAGATAGATAGATAGATAGATAGATAGATAGATAGATAGATAGATAGATAGATAGATAGATAGATACTTTATTCATCCCGTACCGATCCATGGCTGGCAGGCCGCACAGAAAGAGTAACTAACTTACATTCTAAATGATGTTTTATCTGGAAAAATTAACGGATTCTCTCCGTTACATCCGGCTATAACTCTGTATAATATGTGGCAACAAGCTTTCTAATGAGGCAATGAAACCTTTAAAACTGCCCCAGATGGAACCGTCTTGTTACAGGGAAACAGCCACAGGGCTCCAACTGATTCAGTGTTGTGGTGAGTATTTTTCATGCACTTAAATTGTTTCTTTTTTTAGGTAAATCTTATTTTAAAGGCATATTTAAACTTTACCATGTTGATCTGAGAGCATTAGGGTTGCGAAAGAACTCATGTTATGTTGTTGGTGCGATTAGTACACATTGGATTTCCATTTATTATTATATATTGAAAATAATGATAATTCTTATGCCAGTCGTATCTTTTAACTTTGTAGCATAAAGGGCAATAATAAATGCAATAGAGTACCCGTTCTAATAAACAAGAAGGCTTGAACTAAAAAACACTGAAAGCATTGCAAAGCATTGTTGCAGTGCTCTAATAGACAGACAGAGGTCCAGTTCACAAGTCCTTCCCTTAGCCAAGGTGTTGTAAATCCTAATGACAGTAGGGAAAAAGATCTCTCGAATCTCTCTGTGCTGCGCAGTTAGATGAGCCTCTATCTGTGGCTGCTTCTCCACCCCATCAAGGTGTGATGGAGGAGATGGTTACTGTTGTCCATAATGCCCAGCACTGTGCTGGTAGTCCTTCTTGGCACCACAGTTCTCAGGCAATCCAGATTCCTGCCAAGCACAAAGCCGGCTTTCTTCGCCAGCCTGTCCAGTGACCTCATGATGTTCCTATCAGTCATACTGCCCCCCCAGCAGACCAAAACATGAAACAGAACATTGGCAACCAATGACTGATTATATGCAGCATTAACATGCATACATCCAAAGACCTAAGCCTCCTGAGAAAATAGAGATGGCTCTGCCACTTCTAATGCATGACATCAGTATTGTCTGATCAGTCTAGCCTGTTGTCAAGGTACACCCTGAGGTATTTATATGTTTGGACCTCTTCAATGACCTCTCCATTGACGGTGACTGGTTGGTGCAACGGCTTCAACCTTCAAAAATCAATGATCATCTCCTTGGTTTTGGAGGTATTTAGCAGGAGGCAGTTCTTTGTGCTCCCTTTACTGAAGGCCCCCACCATGTCCCTGTACTCCTCCTCTTGCCCAGTCCTGATACATACCACAACAGCTGTATCATCAGAGTACTTCTAAATGTGGCGGAACTCTGACGTCTTCTTAAAGACAGCAGGTTACAGTGTAAACAAGAATGGGGCCAAAACCATCCCCTGTGGATCCCCAGTGTTGCTCTTTGTTGTCTCTGACCCACAGTTTCCCAACTTGTTTACAGGGATTGGGCAACATTGGAAAACCAGTGAGTGGCAGTTGTGCAGATGAAGATACCTTATTGATGTTGAAGAAATGGGTTATAGCTGCAGAATACCAAACCAGGACCCGCTCCTGTCAGCTAAAAACAGGAAACTGAGGCCAAAATTGGACAATAACAGATTGGAAACACATTGATTCTTCTTCTTCTCTGTCAGCTTTTCCCTTCAGGGCCCACCACAGCAAAGCATCTGTCTCTATTTAAGCCTAGTTTATATTTCTCCGTCAGCAAGTTTGCATCCACACGCAGGTGTATTGATGGAGATCTTTTCCTTTTATATTCCTCTGTGGTGTGTCAGTGTTGCAAAGCAATTCTCCGCCAGGACAGCAGGGAGTGCAGACCTTTTCTGGCGGGTCTCCCTACCATTGCAGTGACGTCTGTGGTCGATGAAAGTTCATTTACTTGAGCTTGTAAACGCACATCCACTCAAGGAGCGATGGCCGACAGAGAGCGAGTTTTGATAGAGCTGGAAAGCTTTTTACTAGAAGTGCAGCTCATTGAATGCTCTAAAAACGCTTGTAAACAAACAAACACAACGGTCTGGTTTGTTGTTCTCTACGCCTCCTGGTGTTCAAAATCACAAAGCGACCATATGAAATGAACTGGCCTTTAAATATAAAGCATCTAGTGACCAAAAGCTGCATTGACTACTAATTACATAGACTATAGAGCACTGTTGTGGTGAAATTATGTGAAGCTGATGTTCGGCTGACCAATCACAGACGTGTGCTCTCCATTGCATTGAACAGATGGTTAAAAAATTGGGCTCTTGCGTGAGTGATGGACAACCCTTGCTTTGACGGATGGCGCTGCGTGTCTCCGCATCTCCACAGACAGAGAAGTATAAACTAGGCTTTAGTCCCATCCTCTGCATCCTCTGCCCTCACCACCAATTAACTTCATGTCTTCTTTCACCACATCCATAAATCTCCTATTTGGTCTTCCTCTCTGCCTCCTGCCTGGTGGCTCCAATCTTAGCATCCTTCCAAAAATATAATTGTTGTTTCTCCTCTAAACATGTCCAAACCATCCTAATGTGGCATCTCTGACTTTATCTCCAAAACATTTAACACAAGCTGTTCCTCTGATGTAATCATTCCTGATGCTATCCATCCTTGTCACTCCCAAAGAGAATCTCAACATCTTGAGTTCTGCAACCTCCTGTCTCTAAACCATACACCATCACTGGTCTCATTACTGTCTTGTATACCTTTCTTTTCATTCTTGCTGAAACCCCTTTTATCACACATCAGACATGAGACTTTTCTCCACCCATTCCAACCACAACCCACTCTTCTTCACCTCTTTTCCACACTCGTCACCGTTCCAGTTGTGTCTCTCTCATTTACACACATTTATTCTGTGTTGCTGCAACTAATCTTCATTCCTCTCTTCTAGTGCATACTTCCAACTCTCTAGCTTTTCCTCTTCCTGCATCCTGCTCTCACCGCAGATCACAATGTCATCTGTAAACATCATAGTTAATGGAAGCTCCTGACTAACCTCATCTGTCAGCCTGTCCATCACCAAAGTAAACAAGAAGGGGCTTAGAGCCGATCCTTGATGTTGTACTGTTGTACTCTTTCTTGGCATGAAACCGTACTACTGCTCACAAATGCTCACTTCTGACCTAGGCCTAGCTTCCACCACTCTTTCTCATTGTGACTCATTAGTTTTATCCTTCTGTAGCTGCCACAATTCTGTAAATCTCCCTTGTTCTTAAAAATCAGCGCTGGAACAGATTGGAAAAAACATTGATTTATCTTAAATAACATGTAGGTATGAGTCCATCCGGCCTTGTATCAACGCTTTAGGCTGCCGCTTTTAGTGTACCGAAGTGGAGGGTATTTTCTCTGTGCACTTTGGACTCCTAAGTAACTGCCTGTCTGAATATTGTTGCTGATCCTACCCATCCCTTTATATCCTCAGTGTTCCTATCCTCAGATGCCTACTTCTAGCAGGATAATGCACCAAATCATGTCAAACTGGTTTCCAATGGACTCCACAATCACCAGATCTCAACTCGAGAGCAACTTAGGGGATCTGGACAATTTTCCTCAAGGATGTGGAGCTGAGAAATCTGCTGTGTCCTGCTATAATGTCAATATGGACCAAAGTTCCGGCGCAATGTTTCTCACACCTTGTTAAATCTAGACATGAGAATATTAAGGGAGTTCTGAAGGCAACAGAGGATCAAACCCGTTACTGGCCAGGCTGACCTAATAAGGTGGCTGGTTTATGCATTTCTAGTACCAGTATATCTTCTAAAAGTTGTATGATGTCTTTAACTCTTTCCAGTCAAAATTCAGCATTCATACATTAAGTAAAGCCACATTTGCGCACCTCCTGTTTAGATTGTACCCTGTGGCCATTGAACTCCTTCAGTAATTGATAATATAGCAGGGTAAACAGACTCTTTTTGCCTTCACTCTTCAAATGGGCTTCCATTATTAACGGGGAGGTAATTCCTGCCATTACAGTTCAGCAAAACACTAAATCTTAATGACTTTCCTGGCATTAATGGGCAGCTCCTTCTTGTTATTTTTTATGTGCTCCCTAAAACCAAATATGTTAATAAGGTGAATTAGTATGCTCAGTTAGAGGGGCTGCAAGAGTTCAAAGACAAAAGGAGCTCAATCCTTTGGCAGACATTACCCCTGCAGAAGACTTCCAACTCAGCTGGGGATTGTTGATGAATGTTTTATATCACTTTGTTATAGAATGAATATTTTGTGAAGACAACCGGTGTGGTCAGGAGAGACCTTTACACTATGGATATCCAGGAAATGATGTAGGATGGAATGGTTGAGCTTTAATTTAAAAACTTTAAGTTGTTTTCATTTAACAAGGTTTACACTCATATTTAACATTAGTTGCTTCAACAAGCAGATGACTTCAAAATTCAAAGCAGAACCAAGTTTCTTTAATTAAAGAGCCCTTTTGTTGGTACTTTCTGTTGGATCGTACCCTCCAACGTCACACGACTTCAGCTCAGAAATAAACCACATCTAATGCAGCGTATTAACCATATTCCAGTTCAGTGCTTCAGTGTTGCTCTCTGCAGGGCTGCCGCTCTTCTTTCTGTTGAATTGCTCCTCTTTGTTGTGTGGAAGGTCTGGCTCTTTGTGTGATTGTGCCAAACATGGTCCACTCCTACACTTTTCTGCATGCTGACAGAGAATCAAGATGTATTCACACAAAAACTGTCGGTCATAATTGCTTCCCACAACTTTTATGCACATCCTCTTTTGCTGAATATCCTTGAATTTAAAGAGAAACCTGGCTTTGTTGGAGAGCGTTCTGGTACTGTGTGGGATTGGACCGCTGCCATGTGGTAATGGAAAAGGAGAGCCAAAGACCATTCTGGACGTCTGCAAGGTCTTTGTTCCTGCTATTGTCAGCAAATGCCAGTCGATGATGCGGGGGCTGCATGCAGGGCTCGTTTCTATCTCTTAAGAGCATGACATTGAGGTGGGTTCTTTGAGTGATGAGAGGTTTGTTTTCGTTTTTGGTTTTCTCCCATATTGAAGTTTGAACTTTCTCATGTGGAGTTTTGACAGCGTGGCATATAGGCCTGCTTTACCTGACAGAGATATATTGTTTTCAGCTGTAAGAGACTGCTGTTGAAGCTTTAGTTTTTTTTAGAGTTCTGATCTTTGAAGGCAAAACAGTGCCTTCCTGTGTGCTCTTTTGTTGAAGAGTAGCAGAGAGTTAAAGGGGTAATGTACAAACAGGTAGTGCTTTGCCATGATCTACAGTTGCAGTCAGACGTTTAGGCATGAATAAAATAATTTAGATCCTTTAATGATTCCTTTGAATGGTTTTTTTTCCAGAGAGGAAAAATGCACAACACAAAGCTACAACTTATAAAATAAAAGTTTGAAGTTTGAATTTTTTGTAAATTGTTCTCCTTTTTTGTTCCGTTACAGAATAAAATCAAAATCAGATTTCAATACCAAAGTCAAATTGTTGAAAAGGAAATTCATGAATGGATGGATAGATGGATGTTTCTTGAAAAGAGTAAAAAACTTGAGAGTAAAGTGAAAATAATATACTGAAGAAAAGGTGCAATGTTGAAAGTGCTGAGTTCTCACTAAGCAACTTTGCTATGTAATTGAATATTATCCATGTTGAATGTGCATCCAGATGATGTTTATGCCAAAGGACAATACATTTCTTTGATTAAAACTTATTCTTGACAATTATGGTGTGCTGTTTGTAAAGTTACACAGTGAAAATTAAACAGTAATAACTTTAGTTATTTAACCTATCATAAGAGGGGGAAAAAAAACAGATTCATTTTGTAAAGTAATATTTTCACTATACTATTCGTTTGTAAATGTCCCAGTTTCAAACTGAATATTTAGTTACCAAGAAAAATATTTAACAAACTAAATATTTAGTTTACAAACTGAATACTTAGCTTGCTAACTAAATATTAAGCTGTAAACTACACATTTAAATTGCTAACTCAATATTTAGCTGTAAACTAAATATTTAGCTTGCTAACTAATTATTTAGTTAGTAAATTAATTAACTTGCTGACTAAATATTTAGCTTTAAACTAAATATTGAGTTAGCAAACTAAATTTCTAGTTTGAAGCTAAATATTTAGTTAATAAAATAATTAACTTGCTGAAAAACTAAATATTTAGCTTGCAAACTAAATATTTCACTTGAAACTAAATTATTATCTTTTTAACAAAATATTTTACTTGCTAACTAAATATTTAGTTTGTAAACAAAATAGTTTGTTTAAAACTGTAACATTTATAAATGAATATTTAACGTGGTGAAAATTTGACTTTGAGAAAGAAATCCCCATTTCTTTCTCTTATGACAGGCTAAACAACCCTATTTACAATTAATTAATTAATTAATAGACCTCAATTGCGCCGCTCAAGGTGGCAGCATGTTGGAGTAGCTCTGTTACTTTGGTTCATATTTTTTTCTTTTTTTAAACTTTTATTCTTCCATTTCTGGTAGAAACATTGTTCTTGTGGACAACTGTTCTCTCTGGTTTTCAATGCTGTGCAGCGGGAAAGAATTTTTGCTGATACTTTTTATTTTTGGACATTTGTTATGATGCATAACCATGGCAACAAGGTGGTTTACAACTGGCAGCAGCTGATTAACATCACAAAAGCTCAAATAAGACCTCAACTACAGCCACAAAACCCTGATGAGTTGAAAAGAAGACGCCATAGATCCAGAGCATCCTCTACATCATACAACTACAGAGCGTCTTCAGTCAGAGGCTTCTTCAGATCTGCAGAGCGCTACAAGAGATCATCCCTACCCACAGCCATCAGCATCTACAACAAATCTTTGAAGGAACTTGCAAAATGAGTTACAACAACATTTAATTTCCCTTTGGGATTAATAAAGTAATTTTGAATTGAATTGAATTGAATTATAACTTTACAAAGGGTACCACATACAGTAGACAATTAGTACAGGTATCTTGGGTTTTAAAGCATTCCCTTTAGTCCACTATAGCTCAATCATTGTTTTGTGACCATAAAACCTTTCCTGAAGATTTCTGTCAAGCTTTAAAGAGTAACTAAACCCCAAAACAACTTTTTTTTGCTTCTAAGCTGTATAAATGGGTCTTTAATTCAATTCAATTCAGTTTATTTATATAGCGCCAATTCACAACAAACGTCATCTCAAGGCACTTAACAAGAAGTCATTTCAATGCATTTATACAAACATTCCAATCAGTTAAAAAGTTTCCTATTTAAGGAATCCCAGCAGATTGCGTCAGTCATTGGCGTGAGGTTGGGCCCCGTTGATGCAGACTTTCCAACCACAGCAATCCTTCAGCAATCCCCCATACTGAGCAAGCATGCAGCGACGGTGGAGAGGAAAAACTCCCCTTTAACAGGAAGAAACCTCCAACAGAATCAGGCTCATTAGGAGTGGCCATCTGCCACGACCGTCTGGGGGTTTGAGAAGACAGAGCAGAAACACAGAAGGAACAGAAGATCTGATATAAGAGAACTTTCTATGTTACAGAAAGTAAAAAGTTGATAACAGGACACAGTGGATGTTCAGTTACTGGGAGGATCATCCCAGTCGATGCCCCTCGTCCAACAGGGCATTGCAGCCAAGCAGGAGACCAGACCAGGTATATCTTCTATGGAGAGAAAAACACTGAGAGAACACAAAGTTAACAGTCGAAATAACAGAATGTACTGTAATAGAACTGGAGAGTTGTAGGAGAAAAGGAAGTAGCAGAGTGAAGAAGATTGGTAAGTCTGTCCTCCAGCAGTCTAAGCCTATAGCAGCATAACTACAGAGATAGCTCAGGATGACCTTAGCCACTCTAACTATAAGCTTTATCAAAAAGGAAAGTTTTAAGCCTGGCCTTAAAAGTAAACAGAGTGTCTGCCTCACGGACTAAAGCTGGGAGCTGGTTCCACAGGAGAGGAGCCTATAACTAATAGATCTGCCTCCCATTCTACTTTTAGAAATACTAGGAACTACAAGTAAACCTGCAGTCTGAGAGCGAAGAACTCTGTTAGGAACATATGGAACAATTAGATCTCTGATGTATGATGGAGCTTGATTATTAAGGGGTTTGTATGTAAGAAGAAGGATCTTAAATTCTATTCTGGATTTAACAGGGAGCCAATGAAGGGAAGCTAAAACAGGAGAAATGTGATCTCTCTTTTTAATATTCATCAGAACTCTTGCTGCCGCATTTTGGATCAACTAAAGGCTTTTAATGGCATTTTGTTGACTTCCTGATAGTAAAGAATTACAGTAGTCCAGCCTTGAGGTAACAAATGCATGGACTAGTTTCTCAGCATCACTCCTGGACAGGATGTTTCTAATTTTAGCAATATTCCGGAGGTGAAAGAAATCCTAGAAACCTGTTTAATATGGGATTTAAATGTCAAGTCTCGGTCAAAAATAACGCCGAGGTTCTTTACGTTATTACTGGGGGCCAATTTAATACCATCCAGATGAAGTGATTGACTAATCAGTTTCTGTTTAAGAACTTCTGGTTCAAAGACAGCAACTTCTGTTTTGTCAGAATTTAAAAGCAAAATGTTTAGGGTCATCCATGTTTTTAGGTCTTCCAGGCATGCCTGTAATCTACCTAACTGACTGGGTTCATCAGGATTTATGGATAAATATAGTTGTGTATCATCTGCATAGCTGTGGAAATTGATCCCATGCTGTCTAATGATTCTACCAATTGGGAGCATATATATGGTGAACAGAATTGGTCCAAGCACAGAACCCTGTGGAACTCCACAAGTAACCCTTGAGAGTGAAGAAGATTTATCATTTAGATGAACAAACTGGAATCTATCAGACAAATATGATTTAAACCAGCCTAGTGCTGTTCCTTTGATCCCTGCAACATGTTCAAGCCTTTCTAAGAGAATATTATGATCGACTGTGTCAAAAGCAGCACTGAGATCTAACAAAACCAGAACAGACACAAGTCCATTATCTGAGGCCATGAGAATATCATTAGTAACCTTCACCAGTGCTGTTTCAGTGCTATGATGAGCTCTAAAACCTGACTGAAACTCTTCAAACAACTCGTTACTGTTTAGATGCTCACAGACTTGATTAGTAACAATTTTCTCAAGGACTTTGGATAAGAAAGGAAGGTTAGATATAGGTCTGTAATTCACTAAGTCATCTTGATCAAGGGAAAGTTTCTTGAGTAAAGGTTTAATTACAGCTATTTTAAATTCCTGTGGTACGTATCCGTTTACTAAGGATAGATTCATCATATCCAAAATGGGGCCAGGAACCAAATGGAAATGTTACATTAAGCTTGTTTACATTCACGGAAGAGCTGCACTATCAGTCACTGTTGTATACCGTTAACATTTCCTTGAGCAACATGTTTAACCGTTGGCAGCATAAGGTTGTAGCAGATCACTGCCATCCACTGTGTTACCCTGAGACACTAAGGAAAGTAAGAATGGAACAGATTCTTTAAAAATTGTTACAGCATTGTCTGATAAAGCTCTACTTTAATGAAATTTTCTTTCAGATTTAAGATGGTCAGTTAAAGTAAATTCAAAAGTTATTAAGAAGTGGTCAGACAGGACCGGGTTATGTGGGTGGACTGTTATTTCCTCACACTCAATACCGTATGTCAGTACAAGGTCCAAAGTGTGTTTACCCGAGTGAGTCGATCCCTGTACTTTTTGAGTAAAGCCAATTCACTCTAAAATAGCACTAAAGGCTGCATTTAGGCTATCACTTTCAGTATCCACATGAATATTGAAGTCCCCCACTATAATAACCCTATCAGTATTTAATACTAAATCAGATAAAAAATGTGAGATCTGATTCAAGAATTGAGAGTAAGGGCCTGGTGGACGATACAAATCCACAAACAAAAATGCTCTTAATGTTTTGCAACTTGGATGAGGAAAATTAAAGGTTAGATGTTCAAAAGAATTGCAGCTATCAATTGGTCTGGGACTACTTAGCAAATCAGAACGGAAAATGGTTGCAACTCCTCCCCCTCGCCCAGTATTTCTAGGAATGTGAAAATTTAAATGACTGGAAGGAGTTGACTCATTTATACTGACATAATCCTCCTGCTGCAACCGGGTTTCTGTGACACAAAGGAAATCAATGTGATTATCACAAATCAAGTCATTTACTAACAAAGTCTTTGAGGAGAGAGATCTTATGTTTAATAAACCACATTTAATAGATTTATTTTCTGTTCAGTCAAAGTTGTATTTATTTTTATGAGATTTCCATAATTTGCTTTTGTTGGCTTAACTTTTTATCCATTTCATTTTGGCCGTGGGCAAGACACTGTTTCTATAGGGTAATGGGTGGGTAACAGTACAGAAGCAGCAGAGAGGTGGGTTAAACTACGACTCTGCTTCCTGGTCTTTACCAATGCAGTCTTTCAGTTTCTGGGGATTCTTTTACATTTTGGTGTGAACTAGTTTAATTCTACACTTTTTGGTCTAAAAACCCCACGTTCCCCCCTCCGCTTTTCCTCAACACTTGGCTATACCCTTCCGTTCTTCCTGGCACCGCCCACTTTGTAGAATTTTTCAAATGTTGTCCGGGGGCGGGGTTATGATTTTTCATACAAATTCAATTCAATTCAAATTCAAAATTACTTTATTAATCCCAATGGGAAATTAAATGTTGTTGTAACTCATTAAGCAAGTTCCTTCAAAGATTTGTAGTAGATGCTGATGGCTGTGGGTAGGGATGATCTCTTGTAGCGCTCTGCAGATCTGAAGAAGCCTCTGACTGAAGACGCTCTGTAGTTGTATGATGTAGAGGATGCTCTGGATCTATGGCGTCTTCTTTTCAACTCATCAGGGTTTTGTGGCTGTAGTTGAGGTATTATTTGAGCTTTTGTGATGTTAATCAGCTGCTGCCAGTTGTAAACCACCTTGTTGCCATGGTTATGCATCATAACAAATGTCCAAAAATAAAAAGTATCAGCAAAAATCCTTCCAGCTGCACAGCATTCAAAACCAGAGAGAACAGTTGTCCACATAAACAATGTTTCTGCCAGAAATGGAAGAATAAAAGTTTAAAAAAAGAAAAAATATGAACCAAAGTAACAGAGCTACTCCAACATGCTGCCACTTTGAGCGGCGCAATTCCCGAACACATGGGGTTCAGTTACACTTTAAGATTGTAAGCTTTTCAACAATAGCTTCTTTCTTGGTCTGTATCCGCTCAGTTCATAGTGATGTAAAACTGACTTTGTGTTGGACAGTGATGCTGGTTTTCTATGTCGCAGTATTGGGGCCAAAATTAAGACTACTTCCCTGCCGCAGGAGGCTATATCCATTCCGAAGCCAGCAACTGATCTGACTATTGATAGGTCGGCATCAGCAACTGACAGACCGGCACTGGCAACTGAGAGGGAGACAGCTCACTAGTGATCGCATTAGATAGGCTGGCAATAGCATTGGATTGGCTCGCCACTAGCAATCCTAGGCTAGCCATCTGATTTATTAGACGTGTTCTTCTTCTTCTTCCGACTTTATTGCGGTTGGCAAACAACTTGAGGTGCATTACCGCCACCTACTGGACTGCCGTGTGGACTGGAATAGTTTTGATGCTAATTTTAATAATGCCGTTTTAATGAGTTAAATCTCGCTTGCGTGTTACTCTTTAAAAAATCACAATATCGTGTTGTAAGTTATTTCCTCCTATAATTCTGTAAGATTTTATTCATCCTTAACTGAACACTAATTATTTTTGCTCAGATTTGAGTATTTTCCTCTCCTGCCTATATTTAGAAAGGGTACAGAGACATTATAATCATTCTTTGCAACCTCTCGTCTTGAGAGACCACTCAAAGTGAACCCACTCCCTTTATACTCCATTTATAAACAGCTTATGCACAAATATCCACAAAGATTAACAAGGGCTCATGATCTTTAGCCCAGTAATTTCCAGTTTAGGTTTGTGTCCAAAACCCCTACGGTGTTAGCAGTGGAATGCTTTTAACAAGATTCTGGCTTGCCAGAATTTCCTTGAACTGGATGTGTTCGGATGGCGGGTGTCTTTGTATCCACTAATTAGCGGGAGCTCGGTCCAGAACGCCCGTGTGTCTGGCAGGGACCTGAGAAGCACATTTTTTAAACCTTTTTTGTTTTTCCTTAATATTGACGCTGCAGTTATTTTAGTGACCACACAGCCAGTGTTGCCTATTAAGAATTTGCAAGGGTTTAATATATAAAAGTTCAAATGTAATGTTTAAACTGAAATAAAGTTTTATTTAGTGAATTGAGTTTAATTTCAGCTGGAATGTTTCCTGTTTTTGCTTGAAGCACTATAAAAATTCATTTATGGTTTTCAGAAGGACTCGGTTGGCAGCTCTGGATTGAAGGAAGGTTAGTTTAGTAACTGGGCAGTTTAACTTCAATTTGCTAACACTAGTTTAGCATTGTCTTACTGAAAAATGCAGGAGCTCCTTTGAGTTTTAGCCTTTTCCTGAATTGCCTAAAACAAATAAATGCAACACTATAAAGATGTCTTAAAACCACTCCTATTATAGCCAGACTCTATTGGATCTTCCATCTGCATTATATTGAAGTCCAGTGCTTGGAACTGTTTGACAACCAGAAACTATTTTACTGGAACTGGACCGACACAAAGTAGTGCATATTTGTAAAGTGGAAACAAAAACATAAAAATTTGGCATGCATTTGTATTCACCTCTGAGTCAATACTTTGAAGAACCATTTTCATGCAATTACAGCTGCAGGTCTTTCGGGGGATATCTCTTCCAGCTTCGCGCATTTACAGACGGAAATTTATCCCGATTGCAGCCCCGCTACACGAGTCTTTTTGCAAGCCGCTCCAAAAGGTGGCTGTCCTTCAAAGTCCCGTGAGCTGTCTGACGATCTGGTCTTCAGCTCTGAAAGCCAGAAGTTCCCGGACCTCTGCATCACCCCAGTTTCCCATTTCACCTGATACAGTTTACAAATGTTAGATGAACTCCCCATGTTTACTTGCATTTTAAATACTGCTGCTGCCCAGCACTCCGCGGACATTTCACACATCATCATGACATCGCCGGCTGTTTCACCAAGGCATGATGTTCATTCATAAATCCAGCATTGCAACAATATTGCAGTAATATAACTATCAAGCTTGTCGGCACTAATGCTGCAATATTCACGCCTTGCCATGCCGCCACAGCGCATTCAAAAGACAAACTGTGCCGGCAATATCACCTTAATATGCCGCCACGGTGTGTCTTTTGAAACAGGCTTAAGAATAGCCCCCTAAAGATCAGACTTCCCACTCAGAAAGATTTTTTTTTTTTGTGCTCCGATTTTGACTTTCATTATGGCCGCTCATTGCATCATCAACAGTAAGTTGTGGTGAAAACATGTTAATTTTACAAGACACACTTGTAAGAGTGCGTCTAAAATATTTGCTACATGTTGAGCCTGCAACTCTAAACTTAACGAAGTAAAAGTGGTGTTTGCATATGGAAAGTACAGCTTATAACGATGTACTAGCAACAATGGCAACCTGGGCCTCGCCATATTGGAATCCCTACTTCTCCGACCACGTTACTGGAACGCTGTTTACTTGGGTGTGACGCCACATCCGGCTCCTAGTTCTTAGGTAAAGGGAATGCACCAATAGACTGTAAAAGATCTGAGACTGGGGTGGAGGTCCAAATACTTGCAGAGCAAATGACTCTAACATACAGACAGAGCTAGGAGTTGAAGTGTTTATACAGTATAAAATATCAATGTTCTAGAATGGTATAGTCAAAGTTTAGATCTAAATCCAATCGAGAACCAGTGGCAAACTTAAAAATTGATGCTTAGAGACCATTAAAATATGAATAAATGAAGCAAAATTCAGTCTTCAGATGAGCAAAGCTGGTAGACATACACAGCAGACTTGCAAATGTAACCTAAGTAAAGCCTGGTTCTTCAAGGTATTCACTCAAGGGGTTAAATGCAAATGCACAACACACTTTTTTGGTAAAAGGTTTGTGGTTGTAACATGGAAACTGTGGACAAAGTGAATGACGATACCCATTGAACAATATCTTGAGAAATGAGAAAAAGCTAAGAAGGAATTTGGTAAATCCCTTCAGTTCATGCATTACTGACCAACCTGAGCCAGTAGAAAAGGTTGGAGACGAAAGCCAGAGACAAGAAACGACGTCACCCCAGATTTAATTAGAGGACCTTTTGGCATTTTTCCAAAAATGAAACAACAGGGAAACAGGAAACCCAATTACACTCTCAGAAATGTGTCAAGCAGGTTGCGAGTTCTCCTGCCACGCATTCCTAGTCTTCTGTAATGAACAGTTCTGGTTGCCAAAGGCACTAAAGCTGGCTTCTTTCACAAAAGGTGTGAAGTGAAATCTCTGTGCTGTGAGAGTGAGACAGCAGTGCTCCCCAAGCTTCACAAGAGCAAAATAAACAGTGGAACGTCATGCTATCGGTGACAAACCTCACCATCTGCGCCTGCAGTGTGGAGGAGAGGCTGACCACAAATCTACCCCACATGCTGCGGATCATGATTTCTGTTAATAGTGCCTTTAATTAACGTAAACATGTAATTAGGCAGGTGATGAGAGATATTAGCAGCCAATCACAAGGGGGGACCGCTTAGACAAAATTCACTGTCAGGTCATAGAAAAGTCCTCAATAACCTGCTGTGTACACAGTATAATAGTCTCTTATCTTTAAATGGCATGTTGCATGCTGGGATAATGAGCAGCTGCCATTCAGCGGAATTCAATGCAAATGTCACACTGATGAATGAAGAGGGCTGCGACATGATACTGATGCTAATGGGACCCTTTAGCTACATGTGCTTGTCATTGTTGACTTTTCTGTATAGCATAAGGATACAGCATTAACATATGAAGCAAAAGCAAATTACTAAAATAATAGGAAGTTATGAGAATACATATTCAGTTTTCTAGAATTATTTGAACACATTACACTAAAAATAAATACAATCAGAGAGAATATTACCATAAAATAATAAAAGGGCATTTCACCATGGCCATCTACTAGCTCTTCCACTTATTCTTGCATTATACACCAACATAGCCTCACATCAATCTACATTTCAGTTTGGTGACGTCATATTGTGAACCCACATACTAAAACAAACAATGCTAATACTCTCTAATGTAAAACAAGCTTGAGCAAATTAAATTGGTTCAAATAAAGTTAGACAAAAAGAAAAAAAACACAAATTCCTCTGGGAGTAGTGGATATGCTATAACTTATAACTGATCTCGGCTCGCATGTTCTGAAATTAACATCAAAAGGGATTTTTTTAGACACCCAAAGGTTAAAACTTACATAATTTTCTGGCCAGAAATCTAAATTTAGTCATGAGAAAAACTGAGATGGCAGAAAAGGTAGAGAGGTAAAGACATAGAAAAACTTTATTATTTGGGGTCACAGTTGTGGCATCACAAATAAATGGAAGGCTTTCAAGTGGCACAGCAGTGTTCCAGCAGTGAATGCTGTGAGTGCAACAAAGAGATCTGTGGCAAACATAAAAAAGAAGGGGGAGGCAAAGAGGAAGATGGCATGCCACCGCCAGAGTGCGTCTGCCACAGGTGGGGGCATCCAATGTGCAGCTTTAGGCACGAGTGTCACTACAGTATTTATATTTCTACTGAGTAATTACACCTATTGCTACAGACCTTATCAAAATTAATGCACCACTAAGTGCAACTGCTATACAATTTAAAGACATATGCATAAATATATTTCTTACATGCAACATCTTTTCATTCAGATTCTAATTATTCTCTCAATTCGGGGATGGGGGGGCCTGACTGTTCGAGTTTGCTTAAAGTTGCACACATTTTTCTGTCACAATTTTTTTATTAATCATAAAGTTTGTGTAGAAAGTGACTTGGCAAACTTTCAGTCCCTGTAAGCTTTAAAAATAAGGCCCAAATGTTTTCAAAACATTTTTCAAGTTCCTACTCTCCCTCATAAGAGTCGCTAGCCATTACCTCTGCTAGCAGGAGACTGGGCTGCACTGTATTTGTTTATAGAGTCACAAGTGTTGCTAGCTGAAGTGCAACGCAGTTATGCTTCCATGTGGAAACTCTGTGCCTTACCAAACGTTCCATGCTGAAAAATCAGAAGACGAATACATGTACCTTTGCACCCCTAGTATTCAGTCATGTTGCCTTTGCCTTAAATCAAAATTGTCTTTGATCTGAAACATTTAATTGTAACGAAGTATTTGACCCCAACAGAAGAAACCTTAAAAAGTATTAAAATGTCACCATGAGTTGTTCTCATGTCAAAGGGAACCAGGAGCCCTCTGGACTGGTTCTACTGCAGGAGCATGTTCCAGCTGGACACGTCAGAACAACCTCAGACAATAAGGCATCCTTTAATGAATACTAAATAGCGACTCTCCGCTCTTCATTATGTTGCCGTGGATGGGTCATTCCGGTTTTTACATTTTTTTTTCAGTTCTGAGTATCAATATTAAATTTTATGGCCACGACCTCAACATCCCAACCATTAAAGAGGGTTGGAGAGACCTGAAAAACCTGGAGCTTCAGGCTGAACTGTAACTTCACTGCAACAGTTTGTTGCAATGTCTTGCATCAACCATCTGGTGTAAATTCCTATCATACATTCACTCACAAAAAACACCCCTCAGATACTTTAAAATGACTTCTGACTGCCAAAACAGATGTTGTGATATTGTCACAAATGTAAAATAATGAGTGAACTATGATGGTTAAAGTGGTTATGATGGTTAATTTTACAACAAAATTAGGAGATTTGTGTTTTCTATGAAACCCCTCTATGTCATAATTCATATATCTCTCCTTTATTATTTACTTTGGTTTAAAACTGTTGTTTTCCCCCCTTTTCACCATTTTCTTCTGGTATTTTTGCTTAAAAAGTTCTGGAAAAATGTATCGGTTCACACTGGTGTTGGAAAAGCTCCGGTCAGATTACGCAGATGTGATATAGTGATCTTTCCGCATGATAAAGTGTTGCAATCACTCATGACGTGCCACAACACCACTATTCGGAGCTGGAGCCAGAGGAAAGACCTGCTTTAATAATTTCCAAATGAGTGGAACTTTTTGTCAGGAGGGCAGTAGCTTACAAGGTTGATTCACAGCCTGTGATAAATGTAATCACTGTACGGATGGATTTACAGGTTACCCCGAGGTCACAGTGCCTCTCTCGCTCTGTTTGACACCAAAAAAACATCTGGAACAGCCATCAGCAAAACGTTGGTTTCAAACAAGGAACCGTAGATCATTAAATAGGTCTATCAGGCTTTTGAAGAAGGAGTTTGATCAAAGGCGTGTGCAGTCGGCTGTCTGGTTTCTTCCCTTGTAGGCTTTTCATCACATCACATCACAAGGACGAGGCGAAGCCTTGGATGGGTACGAACCCACCTCAGGTTGATTAAAAAAGCAAAGCAAAGACAACCCTCCCAGGTAAAAAAAAACAAACTAATAAAAAAATATAGAAACGTGTCTCCAGTACCTGAAAAAGTATTCACACCCCTGAACCTTCTCACTTTTTGTTGGGTCACAACTCCAAATTCTGCTGTAACACAACATAGTGCATAGTTGTGTAGAAGAAGGTAAATACTAGGGATGTCCCGATCACATTTTTATGCCACCTGAGTCCAGTCAGAGTCATTTGATTTCTAGTATGTGGAGCCCCGATCCGATACTTCTGCAATACAATATAAAGGACAACACATTCTAATTGTCCTTTTAAGTTTTTTTTTATTACGTATATGACGCTCCATCGTGTTGGCATGCAAGGTCACACATTGTAAATAAAACTGGAGTTGACCCATTAGCAGTAAAGCTCAAGGTGACATTGGATAAACAGACAAACGTCATATGTCTGTGGTATCCCCAAAAGCAGACAGCTTTGAAACAAGAACTAGCAGGCGGTTACGTAGCTTGTTGTGGATGCCTGGCAGAGCTGTGTCTGTAAAGTAGTGATGAGAAGAAATCTTATACCGTGGCTCCAGGTGCTCTGGGAGACTCCGAGATTTGCAACCACAAACAACGGCTGGTCATCCAGTGCGATCAGTCCGGCTGATCTTTTTGCTGTCCCTAGGCAACTTCTCCTTCTTTTTTAACGTATCTTTGGGTGTCAGCTGGCTCAGTGTTTTTGTCAGAGTGGCGTATCAGATTTGCAGTGTTAAATGCAGCTTAGTCTTTTCTACTACGCAAAATGAACACATTACATGTGGCTGCTTTGCCGTCCAGTTAAAAATACGTTCAAACTGCAGACATTGTTGCTCTAGTGAGGCGACACGTATTGTGTTGTCTGAATTCACCGCCTGCTGTTAATTGTGTGACGTTATGGTTTTGTTGTCGTCCATGCAACAGTGAATATTGATGTAGTGGGACTTGTTGAAATTAAAACTAAGTCACTGTCATTCCGTTTGACAAACTGTATCTCAGGATGAATTTAAAACATCATGATTGTTGTTTTATGAGATTATATCCAATCATTTCCACCCAATTACGATTATTTAAAAATCAGGTGATCGGACCCGATTTCCAATCACGTGATCGGATCGGGACATTCCTAGTAAATACATGTATTTTTTAAACTAATATAAAAAAAGTGGAAAAGTGGTGGCTGCTTTAGTATTCAGCAATGTTTCACTGCAACTGCAGTTGCAAGTCTCTTGGGGTATGTCTCTACCAGGGGTCGCGTTAACTGAACATTTTCCCTTTTACCTGCTTTTTTTAAACGGTGATGGAAAAGCACCATCTGAGCATCATCTCAAATCTACACCTTACTCAATGCATTCAGCTATCTGGGAGCTGAAAGCGCATTGAAGACTTGTGGAGGCATGGAGCGCATCTGTGACTGCACCGTACACAGACCGGTGGTGACAGGTCGCTGCAGCTTAGCCACTGATGCAGAAAAGCCCTTATTCAGAGAGTCTTGCTGAATTCTGATCACTTCAGTTGGAGAAATGTTCCCTGATTTCAAAACTTTAGTTGAAGTGGTGCTGTTGAAGTGGTGCTCTTAATTCTAGTCTTCAGTTTAGCAACAGAGCGAGCGAGTTTTCACCCTCCATTACATACAAGAGGGAGCTCAGTTCAGCTCCATGCAGGGCGTTCAGACCATCCATCCATTTTCTGTACCCGTCATTCCTGTATTAAACTACACACAGATCCTCTTTATTTACCAGTTAGATGACTCTGTAAGCACTGGTTGCACTGGATTTTATTTTGGGGCATCAGACTGAAGTGGAATAAATATAAATGCACATCACGAAAGAAAACCATGTGTCATTTTCTTTCTACTTCATAATAATGCTCTACTTGGTGCCGGTTTGCGACATGTAATCCCAGCAAAAATACATTTTAGTTTGTGGTTGTAATATGACAAACTGGAAAAAGGTCAAGGAACAGGTATACTTTTTTGAGTCTCTCAACCCATAGCTTCTCAGAGGTTAAAACTACCAGTCCAACAGTGGATGAATACTAAAGTATCTCTGAACTATTCTCATTTTTCTTTTTAATATCAAGTTTTACACTTCATCTAATTAGAACTGAAGGATTTATGTTTCCTTTTTCCTCTTGTTTAATGCTTTCATTACTTTAGAATTACAGGAGGGTGTGTTAATATAGAAGTCGATGCCTACACCTTTTTTTCAACTTTTAATTTAAAGTGATTAATCTGAAGCAAATGAGCTAAGCTCTTCTGAGCTCATCTCCTCTATTTTTTATACCAGGTCGTTATTATCTCTATTTTTCCTCTGTAGAAATGTGAAGATCAGTCCAGCAGTGTAATGAAGTTGTTTTGTGATAGAGACAAACATAAATGCATGAATAGTGTCCTTTAGAACTTGTTCAAGTTAAAAATAAATTAATGTCGGATAAGGCACCTGCAGCTTTCTTAACATACATGTTGGATACGTTTTTTCATAATACAAAGTGTTATTGTGTTTACATAGCCTGTTTCTAAAGGTTACCTGCCACTCAAGTTGCTGCTGCAGCTCCTGATGACAAAAACAGATTACGTCCTGTGCAACACCAAGTACCTGGGGTCATGTCTATGAATTATGTAGTTACACTTTACCTGTTATTCAAAAACACTTGGCAGTAATATTGTTGCAAATGTATATAATTAATCTGCTTACAAATATTGCAAAGAAGGCCAAGTTGGTGAAACAGAAAATTAGAAAAAGTAAGTCATAAGTAGTTTCATACATGAATGAGAAGAAAGCATTTTGTCTTTTTATTTGCGCTTGTCATTTTCAAAAACTTGTTAAAGATTTTATATACATACTTCAATAAAAATGAGTGGATTTGACCGTTCTCGCATGTTCTTGGAAGGATCTTGCCAATGCCAGAAAAGTTTGTGGTCGTATACTATGGAATGCCAAAATGCTCAAAAATAAATGAATAAATAAAACATTATTAAATAAATTTCTATATTAATAAATAATAGGACAATGGAATTGTAAAAAACTGAAAGCACAAAATTCAAAGCTCATTAGAATGAAATATTTTTTACTTGCCTTTTAGAAATGTATTTATTACTAAAAAACATTATTTCAGTGTATATTTTTTTCTAACTATAGAAATGATTTTTTAGCCATTTTTATAAGTTTTCCCCCAAACAATTTAGGCTTAAAACGTAGGATGAACCAGTTTTTGTTTTTTTTCACACCAAAATAAATATAAAAACACAACAATGTCACTGAAAAGCTCATGGTACCAATTAATCAAGATCTAGTAATGATAACCTCAGGCCAAGAATGTATTTGTAAATACGGGTGACCCCACACCTATGATGAACCGTTTTAATGACAATACGGACGTTTAGCGATGGAATTAGAGTAACGGTGACGGCCCTAACATCAGGAGTTTATATAGAGGTTTGCAAAATGCAGCTTTTATTTTGGTAGTCCACTTCCGTTTATTGGCAAGGGAATTTGCATATTAGCTAAATATTAAGCTCTGAGTTAAATATCTACTTCGAAACTATATATTTAGCCAGCCAGTGCTAGCTAAATATTTAGCTTAAAACCAAATATTTAGTTTGGAGCTAAATGTTTGGTTTATAAACTAAATATTAAGTTAGCAAGCTAAATATTTAGCTAATTAAATATTTTGTTATAAACTGTAACAAGTTATAAATTAATTAATACCATGGGAAAAATCATTAAGCTTCTACAGTCTTTATGGAAGTTCTGAGGTTTTATAAGTTTACAGCTATGAGAAATATGAAGAAACTTAATATTATAAACCTTAAATAATACTAAGACTATTTCCTGTTATTTATTGGATACACATTTTGTTAAACTGTTCTGTTCTACTGTGTCTCAATTGCCCTATCAACAGCCCTGTTATGAAAAGCAGTTGTTTTATAAACATATTCCAAATGGAAGAGATTCTCATTTTAATCCACAAATAACAGCTAGAGTATAACTACCATTGACTGTATATACACAATTACAACCTGTGCCCTTAGATGAAGGAAAACCAGGAATAAGCAATTTATGAATCTGACTGAGAAACACAAACTCTCATCTGCCACTTTAAATGATACTCAGTTAAATTGTTTTCTTTCAAAGATTTTTAATTATAGCAGCAAATGGATGCATTTAGGCATCTAGAGTGGTGAAAATGACATGCTGAAGTTCAATCTGAGCATTAGAAAGGTTTGAAGGTTTAAGACCGGAGCTTTAAAGTGGTGTTTCAGAAGATTTAGGATCCATTCAGCTGCTCATTAACCAACAGAAAACAAACTGCAAAGTCCCCATTGATTACATGCAACACACCGATTCAAAGGGATCAAATGAGGGTCCTTGCAATGAAAACATTTAATGTAAAGATAGATAAAGTTTTTATATTAAAAAGCTTTAAAAGTAATAATAACATTAATGGGATGTCCATGTTGTAATGCTCCTCCTATTTATCACACTGACCTTGGAAAGAGACATTTCTAGATGCTCCAGACATCCCTGACTGCATGTAGCTTGGTGTGCAGAGACCTCCAAGACACTTACCTCCTTCCCCAAAGTTCTGAACCTCCACTGTCTGTTCAGGCTTCTGACAGATGTGGCATTTTGGCCACCAATTTTGGGCTTGTCACCCTGTTTATCTGCACCCAAGAGCGCTTCACAGTATTGTTGATAAGAATGCAGAGAGCTCTAATTTGCTGCTTTGACTTGATTGATCTTAATCATCTTCTGTTCTATGGCTCATTTTTTGGGACTTGTACATTAGCATTACCATAGAAACGAAATGAAAAGAATTACTAAAGATTTATTTTTGCATGAATTCTGTTTTTAACTCCACCTCTTGTCCAAGACCATTCTTGTTTGAGATAAACGGCAAAAACACCCATTTAATTTAACACACTTGTGAATGAAAACCTTTCTCTAATGCGTTTTAAATGCCCTGCTTCCATATGCCTTGATCTTCAGAGAACCCAATTTCAATGTTTTGAACCTACTTTAAAAGGCAGTTCAAGGTCTTAGATTGCAGCCGCACTTAAAGTGCGATAAGAGGGCTTGAATGCATCACCACAAGCCAGTCCTCTCTCAGCTCTGGCTGGAAGGCTGCCCAACGGATACTGCACTGCTTTAACAGAAAGAAAATGCACTTGGGGAACCTCTGGAGTGTTCACTGAAGAGACAAGAGGTAACAGATTTAAGAAGCCAGGCTTTATGTGAACAAAGTGTAGGTTTTCTGTCTTAATGAAAACTTGAATTTGTGGAAGAGTCAAGCAGTTTGGTAGCAGTAAAAAATAAACATGACATAGCTTCTTTGATCAAGAAAATAATTTTTAGTGTAGGATGCGTGATAATTATCATACACCCTTAAAGTAAGTCACATCCATCACCCTAATTTACTTGCCATGGATCATTTAACACCCAGCGAATATCCCTAGGAATGTTGCACCTCTACTATATGCTTTTTGGAGCCATCAACAAGAAGCTTCTTTAATCCATTCATCAGCAATGTTATGATTAACTCAGTCTCTCCTGCGTCTGCTTCAGCACGTATAGAACGCCGCTCCCCGTCTCCTCTCTAACACTTCAAAATACTCACGCATCACCCCAATCCTCCAATACCTGCACTGGTTACCGATTGCTTTCAGGTTCAAATTCAAGGTCCTTCTTTTTGTTTTTAAAGCTGTCAGTGGCCTGGGACAAGCCTGTCTCCCAGAATTAGTAGCTGTTTACCATTCGGTCAGGACATTGAGATCTGCAGAGTAAAAACATTTCTGGTTGTGCCCAGGTCACGCTATAAAAAGTGGGGTGATTGAGCATTTTCTGTTCATGCTCCCAGGCTGAGGAATGCTCTTCCACCTGCACTGCGTTCCGTCACTGAACTGTCTGCTTTTAAAGCACAGTTAAAGACTCATGTATTCAGGCAGCCTTTCTATGTCTAAGTTTTATGCTGACTGTCTGTTTTAACCCATGTAGGTTTATGTTTTTCTTTTCTTGTTTTTAATGTTTTGTTTCATTGTAAAGTACCTTGTGCACCTTTCTGGATGTTGTTAAGGCAAATAAATGATTGATTGATTGATTGATTGATTGATTGATTGAGCTGTGTTTCAACAGTTTTCTTAACAACGACCAGCCCATTTGATGTCTTTCAGTCTGGGTTCTGTAGTCACCACAGTACTTCATACAGCATCTTCTAAGGTGTTGAAACTCTCATTTTGACTCCTCCAGATATACTTGTTTTTTTTACATGTTTTAACAGAGATTAAGCTTTCTTTTTTCTGACCATGAATCGTTTCCCCAGAAGACTTGGTTTGCACGGCGATGTAGTTATTAGCCCTGTTGCCGTGCAAGGAGAAGCCCCTGGCTTTCAATCCTGGCCTAGGGTTTTTCTTCTTGTAGTTTGGAGTTCTCCTCATGCATGTGTGGGTTCTCTCTGGGTACTTCGGTTTCCACCCACATTCCATGGTGACATAACACTGGCTTTCTACCAGTTTTCAGTTCAAGCTTTGCTTCCAATTTTCTTTCACCTCAGGGTTACAGTTTAGGTCACAATGGAGGTTCAAACAAGAAAACGATCCCAAAAACACATTGCTTTGGAAGCCCTGCCCTCAACCGCGTTAGAAATTTGTGGACCATGCTCAAAAGTTAGGACTGTGTCAGGAAACTAACCAATTTACATTAACTTTAGCATTTCTGCCAAGAAGAGAGGCCAAATAGCCAATTATGATAGAAAACACAGCATTTTATATTTACTGAGGTTATCTTTGTCATATATTCAAACAGTTTGTTGATCTGAAGCATTTAAGTATGAGAAAGTAAAAACAAATGAATTAACTTTTTCACAGCACTGTAAATGTGATGACGAGCTAACCCTGTCTTGGTAATGTTTGAATCTTTTCAGGACAAATTCAGAAAATCGGCTCCCTGAATTCAAGCGAGTGCATGTCTACAAGGTTGCAGTGGTTTTGCCTTCATTGAAATAAAAATATACAGGTGCCTTCTGGCAGCATTTGCTTTCTTACCCATGAGAGCTAAAGGCTTGAGTACAGCTGTATTTGCATGTGTAATGCTTCACCTCATATTGTTTTCTGCTGTCTGGGAGAACTTGATGTAATTTTTTCCTCAGGCACAGGCTGCAGATGTGTCTGCAGAGTTATGCTCTGAAAGATGTGTCTGATGTTAATGATGGACAATCTTTTCATAGTTTTTTCTCCCATTAGTCAATGCTGCAAAAGTCTTTCCGGCAACAGACCTACATTGTGTTGCTCTGCCCATGAATTTCCAGTGAATGCCTCATTGTTTTCCCTCTCAATACGTTGATTAGTCCAATTTAATTTGGTGGATTTATTATCGGGCTCTGCTGAAGCCCAACAGCAAATGGTGGTGACAGGAGCTGGTTCAGAGACATATGCATCTATAACTAACACAGACACACACACACACACACACCTACACACGCACACACACACGCACACACACACACACACACACCTACACACGCACACACACACGCACACACACACACACACGCGCACACCCACACACACCCACACACCCACACACACCCCCACACACACGCACACACCCACACACCCACACACACCCACACACCCCCCCACACACACACACAGACACACACACGCACACATGCCAATGTACACCACATTTGTGTTGGTTAGCCTGTGCAGAATGCTCTGTCTGGCAGCTGCTGGTGTGTTTATTTTTTCAGTCAAGCCCCCAAATTAGCTTTACCATTAATTCTCACATGCTTGTAAAAAATACTTAACAGCTAAATCCTTTAATTTTTATAAAGTCATAAATAAATCATTTTGATAATGAATATAATCTATTGTAAAAGGAGGAAAACTAACCTGTGGAAGCTGTGCCTTGCAGAATTATTTATATTCCTTAAACCTCTACACATTTATTGTAGTTTATGTGATAACACAAAGTAATGGATCAATGTTAAACTGAGAAAAAATGGTACGTTTACTTTTTCAGATGTTTGCAAATAAAAATCAGGAAGTGGTGACGTGCATTTGATCTCCCTGAGTCAACGCTTTGTAGAACCAGCTTTAAGAAGTGGGAATTAAATCCTGAATTAAAAGGCTGGTTGAAGCAGTTTATTGGAGATGTAACACTGCTTTAATCTGTCATACTTACGCTTAATGATTCTCGGATGTTCATGGATGTTCATCAGTGTGCAAAGTCCCTATCAAATAAATAAATGAAAATGGCATACTGCCTGTATTGTAAGGTTGATTTGTATTGCCACAATTAGTGGTATAAAAACACACAAACTGAAAAACATACGCAAAAGGCTAAACCTTATAATAGTTCCACCCAAATCACACTGTCATCACTAGTTTAAAAAAAAAATTCACCAAAAGATATGATTTTAAAAAAATATTCAAATTACATGCACATTAGGCAAAGGAGCCAATGACGTCATTTAGCGACTGCGAAAGATTTTTGGGACAGCCAATAGCTACTTTCAATGCTGAGGAGTTGGCAACACTGGAAGAGAAAGACGGTGAGCAAATGGAGGAGGATTCAAATATTGATTCCGGGGTAGAGCTGGTCAAGAGAAAGAGGAGAAGCCACAGCCCCCTCTAGAGAAAACACTTTTGTTTTTTTATCATCCATTTATCGTTATCGAGGTGAACTGCTCAATATATCGTGATATTGATTTGATGCTATATTGCCCAGACCTACATTAATACATTTAAAACAAAATCATCTCACTGGTGCTCTGGTTGTATGCTTAGGGCTGCCATCCTGCAGGAAAGTGAATCTCCTCCCTAGTATTCAGTCTCTTACAGTCTCCAACAGGTTGTCTTCCAGAGTTTCCCTCTATTTAGCTCCATCCATCATCCCATCAACTCTGACCAGCTTCCGTGTCCCTTCACATTGTGCACATTGCTTTGTTGCTCAGTCCCATCAAATCAAATTATTATAGTCAGTGAATATTGCTGGCATTTGATATTTCTTACAGGGGATGTTGTAAAATCCAGACTAGAGCAAAGCCTTCTACTAAATATCTCGTTGAGGCAATCAAACAACGGTTGTTTCCCCCTCTTTTGTTAAGCAAATTCTTTTTTAAATATTTGTTATGTCTCAGTCTCGCATCCAAACCTTTGGGCCTGCCTAAAATCCAACAGAAATCAAATGTTTTTCAGTTTCTGTGGAAACATTTTGAAGAGTTGTTTACTCAGTGTTTTGGTGCTGCATTAAAACCTTTAAAACGCAACGGGGAATCCTTTGCAAAAGAGTGTTTTTCTTCTCTGTTAAAAACCAGAAATTTCTATCATTGCAAACCTGGCAACACTGACTTGATGGAAAATCTGTTTGAAGTGACATGCTAATCCACCAATTAATTGTGAATATAAACAAATTTGCTCAATTAGCTACAATTAAAATGACATGAAAACACTGTTTTGATCAGTTCAGTTCAGTTTATTTAGATAGCACCAATTTAAAACATGTCATCTAGAGACACTTTACAAAAAGCCATTTCGATCTAATCATGGATACATTCCAATTGGACATAGCTATTAATCAGTGCATCAAATTCAGTTAATTATTCCAACAAGTTTAAAAGCTTTCTGTCCAAGGAATCAAAATAAATTGCATTGCCAGCATTTGCTCCTCCTGGACGAACATGAAGCGACAGCAGACAGTCGAATGTGTTGTGTCATTGACTTCACAGCAATCCCTTATACTGAGCAAGCATGTAGTGACAGTGGAGAGGAAAAACTCCCCTTTAACAGGAAGAAATGTCCATCAGAACCAGGCTCAGTACAAGGGTCCATCTGCTACGACCGTCTGGGGGTTCGAGAAGACAGAGCAGAGACACAGAAAGAACAAAAGAACTGATGTAAGAGTATTTTCTGTTAAAGAAAATTAATAGCAGGACAGGCAGAACGTTTAGTTTTTGGCAGGAGCGTCTCAGCTGAGCTCAGCCCCCCTCCAAGAAGGTATCACAAAGCTAAACAGACCAGAAGTAGCTTTTGTGGAGAAAAAAAAGAGAAAAAAAAGTTAGCAGTTGAAGTTTCAACAAATATTGAAAATTGGAGAGTAGTAGAGAAAGTAGCAGTGAGGAAAAATCGTCAGTCAGTCCTCCTGCAGCCTAAGCCTATATCAGCATAACTACAGAGATAGCTCAGGATGACCTAAACCCCTTAGAATGGGACATGAGTGAGGCAGAGACAGGGACAGAGACCATTCTTCTGGAGTGCAACAGCATACTCTGATTAAAAGAAGCGTGCAACTGAGTTGGATCAAAACTATGTGCATGTATATTTGGGGCACAACCTCACGCCAATGACTGACGCAATCTGCTTGGATTCCTTAAATAGGAAACTTTTTAACTGATTGGAATGTTTGTATAAATGTATTGAAATGACTTTTTGTTAAGTGCCTTGAGATGACATCTGTTGTGAATTGGCGCTATATAAATAAACTGAATTGAATTGAATTGAATATTTGTGCATAAAAACAAGAGATTATGTACAAAGAAATAGAAAAACAGTGCATACAACAGCAGGGATGTAAATACTTACTGAGTTTGTTTGGAACAGAGATAGTTATAGAGTCTAACAGCTGCTAGTAGGAAGGATATTTGATAACACTCCTTTGTCCACCAGGATGCAGCAGTCTGTTGCTGAAGGAGCTCTCCAGGTATGAAACAGCTTCATGGATGGGGTGGCAAATGTTCTCTAACAGTGATGTTATTTTTGCCAGAACCCTTCTGTTTCCCACCACCTTCACTGGGTTGAGGGATATTCCTAGGATAGAGCTAGCCTTCCTGATGAGCTTATCTACCTGCTTCCTCTCAGCTGCAGATAAACTGCTGCTCCAACATACTACACTATAGAAGATGGCTGATGCCGCTGCAGAGTCAAGAAAAGTCTTCTTTTGGACTTCAAAAGACCTCTGTCTTTTTAGCTGGTAGAGTCTGCTCTGACCCTTCCTGTAGAGAGCATCATTGTCATGACTCCAGTCCATTTTATTGTTCAGGTGAACAGCCAGAGTCCACTATCGCCCTGGATGTTCACCGGTGGAATTTTTCATTTATGATTGCAGTTCTCAAGGTTATATGTCCGTTCTGTTTCTACCTCTTACTCACATTTAAACAGTAAAAGATTTACGTATTGTCAAAAGTGTACATTATTAAAACATGCTTTCCATTAAAAATATTGCTTTTGTATGTAATTAATTTTTGCACTAAAAATTTAAACAGTGGAGCTTGTGAGGGGTAAGATTAGCCCTTATCTTATTAAAGTTTGTAGGAAATATTTTTTTATAAGAGGAAAAATGTTGCAGTTGTTTTGCCCAAATGTGTTTTGTTCTGATCCAGGACGTTGACTTTATCACCACCCACTGGCTCAGCATGGGTTTTTCAGCATTTTTAATCAGATAGGGTTTTTTTACTTGTCTCAACAGCATCGAGGTTAAAATATGTTTTGTTTTGGTGTGAGAGTAACTTCAGTTGAAATATTTTTTAGGTTGCTAACAAAATATGAGCATGGTGCTGTAATGTAATAAATCATCCAGAGCTTGGGCAGTCTTTGTAGCGTCCTGGTTTGGTTTTCTGTGGTGCATTTATATAGACACATGATGGAGAATGGATAATACCCAGGGATTCTGGTCATGCACAGAACATCCTTATTGAGTTTGTAGTAGTGAGAAGGTACCTACAATGTTAAGCCCACCTTGACCCAGATTTACGCTGCTTGCTTCATACCTGTGACCCTCATTTATCCACAGTACTTACGCACAGATCTGTGCTTAGTTCATGCGCTGGAACAATTTTACGCAGAGCGTGATATTTACCATCTATGCCGAGGACTAAATTATTACATTTTGGGGATGATCATGCAGATCCTGTGAATTGCAATCTGGGTGTGTGAACTTCATGGAGGTCTGTGCTTACCATCTGTTTTTTTTACTTGTCACATAAAGCGCTTCAGTTTCAAAGGATGTTGTTATAACTTATGAATAAAAGGTTTGCAAACTGTACTGTGGAAATTGGATCAAATCAAATCAAATCAAACTTTATTTATGAAGCGCTTTTCATACAAGAAGTTGCATCACAAAGTGCTTTACAGATTAAAATGACCCCACATAAAACCACCTTCCCTTCCCTCCCCCACAGATTTAAAAGCATGGTCACAGTTATACCCCCCTCCCCCCAACCCGTCTCCCATGCACACACACAGTTAAAAGAAAAGGTAAAAAAGGACATTGGGCCGAGTGCAGATGAACCATGCAAGGAAACGCCATCAGAGGAGCCATATGCCCCGGCAGCAGTAGATTAACAGCAGCAGCCGAGGCACCGACACAGGGCACCCAGTGGAGGCAAGGCCAAGACCCCCACCTCCACCCAAGCTCCAACCGGAGAGCACCCAGGCAGCTACAGCCGACCACCGCTCCCGGGGCAGAGGGCTCCCACAGAGGAAACACTGGAACGGGGATTAAGATAAATTAAAGTATAAAAAGAAACGGTAAATTAATGTGCTAAGATTGAAAAGTAAAACTGATAAAAAATATAATCATATAAAACATCCAAAGCAATTAAACAAACAGTGATAAATAATAATCAGTTAAAAGCTAAGCTAAAAAGGTGAGTCTTGAGCCTGCTCTTAAAAACATGAATATTCTCTGCAGCCCTGAGGTTCTCTGGCAGCCTGTTCCAGAGGTGAGGGCCATAAAACTGGAAAGACGCCTCGCCATGCTTGTGTGTCCTGACTTTTGGGGTGACAAGGAGACGGCTGCCAGAGGAGCGCAGAGACCGCGAAGGTTTATATGGTAAAAGCAGTTCAGAGAGATAAGAAGGCCCAAGACCATTAAGACACTTAAAAACCATTAAAAGAACCTTAAAGTCGATCCTGAAATGTACGGGGAGCCAATGCAATGATTTTAAGACCGGTGTAATGTGCTCCCGCCTCCTGGTCTTCGTCAGGACACGTGCTGCTGAATTTTGTAGTAGTTGTAAACCTGATATACTCTTTTTGGGAAGACCAGAAAGCAGGGCATTACAGTAATCAATTCTACTGGAGATAAAAGCATGCATCAGTGTCTCCGTATTGGCCCGAGACAGAATGGGGCGGACTCTGGCGATGTTCTTTAGTTGATAAAAACCTATTTTAGTGATATTTTTTATGTGAGGAATAAAAGTCAGCTCAGAGTCAAAAATCACGCCCAGGTTCTTCACTTGTAAAGAGAGATTAAAAGACAGTGATTGTAGTTTTGGTAAAAGTTTCTCTCTCTGAGCCTCAGGACCGATGACTAAAACTTCAGTTTTGTCAGTTTTGTCCTGGTTGAGCTGGAGAAAGTTTTCTGCCATCCAGGATTTAATGTCTAAAATGCAGTTAAAAAGTGCATCCATTGGCCGTGTGTCATCGGGAGACATGGAGATGTATAACTGTGTATCATCAGCATAACTGTGGAAGTTAACTCCATGTCTCCTGATGACGCTGCCAAGAGGGAGCATATAAAGGTTAAAAAGCACTGGGCCTAAAATTGAACCCTGGGGCACACCACATGTAATCCTATGGACCCTAGAGGAGCAGGTATCTAAACTTACCATAAAAGTCCTGTCTGTGAGATAGGATGTGAACCATTTGTGAACAGCACCAGAGAGGCCGATCTGTTTTAAACGGGTTAAAAGAATAGTGTGGTCTACTGTATCGAAGGCAGCGCTTAGATCCAGTAGAACCAACACTGTCACCTTCTGAGCGTCATAATTTATTCTAAAATCATTTAAAATCTTGCAAACTGTACTGTGGAAATTGGATGGTCCTGCTAATTGGGGAAGCAGGTTGTCGCTGTCTCCATTCGTACTGATGCCAACCAAAGCAGTGTCTCCAATGACTTTGGCCACACACGTGTCAAATGTGGTCATCTGTGCACTCCCTGTAGAAGATCTGGTCCAGCTGAGGGACGTTTAATTGTATTTAGTTTGATATCAAACCATTCTTTCCTTTATTTCGGACAGGAACCTCTCCACTGTCCCGACCGCATTTACTGCCTCTGTCACTTTTTCCCAGGCACTATTCTTTTTTTATTGGTTACCCTTGAGCTGATAGAACCAAACAGCAATGTTTGGGATAAATCTAACTGATTTAATTTTTTATGTCTGCAGCAGGAATATAACTGCTGCGTGCTGAAGGGGGGGGGAGCATGAAGCAGAGGAACCGCTGATAATAGAGACCAAAACTATTAGTAAACAGTCTTTTTATTTAACCCCTGCACATTTTTTCATCTCCTTGGTGGTACGTTACATACATCCAGGTCAAATGGGCCTTTTCTTCTACAAGCGCTCTTTCTATTTCTATTTCTATAATTATATCAAGGATCCAATCATAACTATAGTCACAGTGAAGGCTTTTGTCAAACCACTCAGAAAGAAAAATAATGTGAAACTTACCGTTCGAAGCCACATATCATTGCCAGAATTTAACCATCTCAGACAGAAATGGTCTGTTTATGTCCACAGTTGTCCAGTTAATGTCCTCCAGTAAAATAGTTAGTCCTCAACAAGTCTTATGTCCATCATCCAACACAACCGCCCACTCAAAACCTTGTTAATTCCCTTCCTTGGGTGTATTTCCCACACAGTTTTCTGTGTTAGCATGGTCATATTAGTCTGAAAATTACACAACACCTTTCTTCTTCTTCTTTTTGATGTTTATTGGCGGCTGGCCACCAATTAACTGGTGTATTAATGCCAGCAATTGGCATGGAGTGTGGACCACTATAGACCAAGATCTATTTCTTGGCTCATTGTGCATATCCTGCTTTTACTCAGTCTGCTTCACTGCTGCCAGCATCTGTTTACAATCTGTGTGACGCTCTAGTCCAATATGAAGAATGGCAGCGTGAAAAGGCACATGTCGCCACCTAGCCTTGCAGAGTCAAACACACTTCATTCAATAATTTGATTTTCTGAGTGACATGTACAATGGGATAAAGAGTCTCTTTCTGGTTAAGCTAATAGTCCTATTATTGTCTAAATTCGATTTAGATGTGCATTTAAACATACTGAGTGATTGACCAGCAGCATGCTTGGGTTTTAAGACAACATAAAAATCCTTACTCACTCAGGAGGGAGATAAAGAAAGCTTTAGTGTCTTGGCTCACTATAAGAAAAGAGGAAGTGATACATTTCATTGTTTTTTTCAAGATAACACTTTGGTTATAGATGCCTGTTTAAATGTGTTTTATGTCTGCCTTTAATGCCTGGATAAAACATATTTTAATTGGTTGTAGTCCTCCTGGAACTGAGTGTTGATGAAAAGATCTTGGATGCAGAAAATAGCTGAAAAGCGTCTATTTAGTCAGTTTTATAAGGCTGGCAGCTTCTTGAATGACTTTTTCCACATCTACAGCAATCAATTTACATTCTAATATATTGTGTAGATTAAAGACAGACCCTCACATCTGTGATCCCTTTAATGCCATGAGGATCACATAAAAAAAATAAGCTGAACATTATAGGGTATTCTTTTTAATGGTATGTTCTCTTGTCTTTCACATTTTGCATAATTTAGAACATGACATCAAAATAAAACTATTTGATAATTGATATTGGCACAATGGTTTGCCATTTTTCGTGATTTAAAGACTGACTTATGGCAACACAACATTTGCAACAAACATCTGAACACTACATGAAGAATAAATCTAGAGTAATGAGACCACCACATACCAGCAGATAGTTGCTAAAGGTCAAAAAAGATGTGACGCCATGTTCGAGGAGGACAGTCTTTTGTCTCCTTTGTCATTCCTCCATCATGTTGGCCTTTCCTTTGTAGCTGCCACCATTGATGATGCTGTAAACAGCTTCATTATGGATCCGATGCTCTGTTGCTGCTGTAACATGGAGGCCTGCTTTTTATGGCTGAACGTAAAACACTCTAATGAGCCTATCTGTGCATCCAAGCTGTTCAAAATGTAATTTGAAATCTGATCACTATCCTAAATTAAACACAGGAAAATGACTTTTTTCGGTACAGTTTCCCCCTGGAAAACATTTAGAAGTTTTCTGACCCTAAAGACACAAGCACTTACTTTGCATTTCAATCCAAGTGATCAAAGGAACAGAAATATTTGGTTATAGTTAGAAATCTAGCACTGCTACAACTTTTTTCCCCCCATAAACAGCGACCTTCAACCACTTTTACGGCACTGAGCAATGTTATACATTTATGAGCAAAAAAATAAAATAATTTGTATTCTTTAGCATCAGACGGTTCTTTATGATACTATATGTGAACTTTATGATCTCACTTCATCCTTTTTGTATGGTTTCAAACCAGCAACACTTGAGGAAAAATCTGGATGTGTTTGGAAATCTAAACCTGTCATCTGCCATCTTCACCCACTTCCCATTCAGGTGGGTAAATCCTGTTTGTCCTCGCTACTTTGATAAGTGATGTTATTTATCATTCCCCCAATTTTAGCTGTTGTAATTCCAGTTCAAGTGAAACCTGGTGCAGACCTCTCAACCTACGTGATTGTTGTCTTATTGTTAATCTACCTTTCTCATGAATCATTGGAAACGCTGTCGCTATGTGAACAATCATCTTAACAGTGGCGATGGTCACTGACTCTGGGATGTTAAACATCGTATTTCTCAGTCCGTTACTAGTTTGCACAGATAAAACTAGTCAGTTTGTGGTGTTCATTCAGGGTTCTATCTTTGGTCCTCCTCTGTTGATTTTTTTTGGCAAACAGGGGAAATTGTTTGTATGCTGTTAACTAGGGGATGCTGTTTTTAAAGTTACAAAGTCAAACATTAACATTATTATTCATTAATAAATGTCACAGTTTCAAACTAAATATTTAGATAAGAAGCTTACAAATTAAATATTTAGCTCCAAGCTAAATATTTAATTTGTAAACTAAATATTTACTTTTAAACTAAATACGTAGTTAGAAAGCTAAGTATTTAGTTTGAAGCTAAACTAGCTAGCTAAATATATAGCTTCGAAGTAAATATTTAACTCAGACCTAAATATTTAGCTGATATGCTAATTCACTTGCAGAGAAACGAAACAAGACTATCAAAATAAAAGCTAGGTCCCGCGTACCACTATATAAACCCTTGCTGCTGGTGCTGTAAATCCATTAGTAAACGTCTGTGCTGCTGTTAAAAAAGCTCATCCTACTTTTTTAGCTGAAATGTTGGACATGTGGGGACAAAAATAAATAATAAACAAATTTTGCTCAGCCTGGATAGACACTAAGCTGGCCTGGGGTCACAATGGATTTCTTGTATGGGACATACTTGGGTTTACTAGATAAATGACCCATTTCAGCAGAAATCAGTCAGGGTCTCTGTGTACCTCTTACTTGGGTCTGAACTTGGTATTATGAAAATCTCTTCGTTTTGTGTAGTACATCTAGGACTCATATACCACTTTTTCACAAAGAGTTTACCTGAATTAACCTGTTCAACCAAATACGCATTTTATTACCTGCACGTAACCCCATCTGGGGCCCATCTTTCCAGAGCATTTCTGACCAATATCAGCCCCATAATTTGGCAGTCAATTTTTCTACACATATCACTTCAGTCTTCCAATAACTAGTGTCCGGTGACGGTCAACGGGGCCCAACTCGCTGGTTTAGGAGTGGGGCATGTTCCAATGGTTTCCACAATTGCACCTTACAAATTATATAACTGTTTAGGTTAAAACTGTTTCAACATCTTTGTTTCTGGTTAGAGTTGGACTCCGCCAAGGTTGCCCTTTGTCACCTATTCTGTTCTTAACTTTTATGGACAGGATTTCTAGGCACAGCCAAGGTGATGAGGGCCTCAGGATTGGGTCTGTGCTTTTTGCAGATCATGTGGTCATGTTGGCTTCATCGGAACGTGATCTGTGGCTTTCACTGGAGCGGTTCTCAGCCGAGTGTGAAGCAGCTGGGATGAGAATCAGCACCTCCAAATCCGTGACCATGGTCTTGAGCCAGAAAAGGGTAGAGTGCCTTCTCCTTCCCCAAGTGCAGGAGTTTAAGTATCTGGGGGTCTTGTTCACAAATGAGGGAAAAATGGAGTGGCAGATCAATAGGTGGATTGGTAAGGCGTCTGAAGTGATGCGGGCGCTGAACCGGTCTGTCTGTGGTAAAGAAAGAGCTGAACCGAAAGGCGAGGTTTTCGTTTTACCGGTCGATCTACGTTCCTACCCTCATCTATGGTCACGAGCTCTGGGTAGTGACCCAAAGCACGAGATCACGGATACAAGCGACTGAAATGAGTTTCCTCCGCAGGGTGTCTGGGCTCTCTCTTAGAGATAGGGTGAGAAGCTCAGTCATCCAGGAGAAGCTCAGAGTAGAGCTGCTGCTCCTCCACATCGAGAGGAGTCAGTTGAGGTGGCTCGGGCATCTGGTCAGGATGCCTCCTGGACACCTCCCTGGTGACGTGTTCCGGGCACATCCCACCTGGAGGAGGCCCAGAGGAAAACCCAGGATAACGCTGGAGGGACTATATTACTCGGCCTTTCTGGGAACGCCTCGGGATTCCTCCCGAGGAGTTGGCCCTAGTGGCTGGAGAGAGGGAAGTCTGGGTCTCTTTGCTTAAGCTGCTGCCCCCGCGACCCGACCCCGCATAAGCGGAAGAAGATGGATGGATGGATGTTTAGGTTAAAAAATAGTGTGGATCTTATTGGTTATCTCTGCCATATTTGAAATTAAACTTCCTTAAATTGCTCATGTGGGCCCCCAGTGGGCGTGGGCCCCTGGGCCTGTGCCCATAATGCTTATTGGATAATCTGGCCCTCACTTTATTGGCTTCCTGTAAAATCCCACATCAATTTTGAAGTATATTCTCTCTCAAGTCTCTCCATAACCTCTCACCTTCATGTTTATGATTTTCAACACATTGTTCCCAGTTACAGCCCTCAGAGATCATCCTCCACAACTTCTCTCACTGTTCTTCCTACTCACTTGGTTACCCTCGGTTTCAGGGCTTTCAGTTGAATAGCACCTTGTTCCTGCATCTCTCTTGCATCTAATTCCTAGCAATAAATCTCTCCCTAAAGAAAGGCAGCCTTTTGCTGCATGCTGTGATCAGGTATTTTAAACTCAGCAAAAAAAGAAACGTCCTCTGACTTTCAACTGTTTTTACTTTCAGTAAACTTAATGTGTGTAAATATTTGTATGAACACTAAAAGAGTCAACACCATAAGACATAAACTAAAAATGTTTCACAGACATTTGACTAACAGAAATAGAATAATGTGTCCTTGAATGAAGGGGAGGCTCAAAATCAAAAGTACCAGTCAGTATCTGGTGTGGCCACCAGCTGCTTGAAGTACTGCAGTGCATCTCCTCCTCATGGACTGGACCACATTTGTCAGTTCTTGCTGTGAGATGTTATTCCACTCTTCCACCAAGGCACTTGCAAATTCCTGGACATTTCTGGGGGGAATGGCCCTAGCCCTCACCCTGCGATCCAACAGGTCCCAGACGTGCTCAATGGGATTGAGATCCGGGCTCTTCGCTGGCCATGGCAGAACACTGACATTGCTGTCATTCAGAAACTCACGCACTGAAAGAGCAGTATGGCTGGTGGCATTGTCCTGCTGAAGAGACTCAATTGACAATAGTGGCGCATGGCTTGGGCCCCGCCCACCAAAACTCGGTCGTTCTGTGCTAATGCTAACAGAAGGGCCACCTAGTAGGGGCTGCAATAATACAACAAGGCTGAGTTACGGCAAACGATCCTTTGATACAGTATTAAAGTACTTAGACTGTGACTAAAAAGGGCCCAAACGTCGCGGGAAATTTCATGCCAGGGGCACTTTAAAGTTGCAAACGTTACCTTTATCTTAAATTGATGATCATCATTATTAAATCCACAAAATATACCAAGAAAAATGCCCTTAAAACGATTCATTTTACAGGAACCAATTTAAATCTAGTTGGAAGAAAAATTCAGCAAATCCTTTTGACTCCAAAACATTGACTAAAAGCTCTTTGTTTGACATCAAAGACAAAGAAAAGTGTTCAAGTTCAGTGCACCCTCCTTTTCAACTTGGTTAAAATCAGACCCATCCGTCGGCACCTCGTCTCGACCCTGAGAGGCTGACATTTCAAGTTTAAGAATTAACGAATTCTTGCGTCAAACTTTCTTATCAGGACCAGATAAAGGATGTAGGGGGGGGGTGTGGGGGCTTTAAAAAGTCTCCTTACAGGTTGAGAAGAGACTTTGATCTGTTTGATCAGGACACATTCTGAGCTTAGCTTTTTAAGCTGAGAGATTCTTTTTTGCTAATGCACCAGTTTGAAATCTGCAACAAGATAAATCGTTTCAAATACAGGCTTCAAGTCTTGCCAATTATCTTCTCTACAATGACGGCTTCTCTCTGTGTCCTTGTGTCTGGGACTGCCATCTGTGCTTCTATTTCAGTTTTTTTCTCTGCTGTGTTACAAAACCTGAAAAAAAACATTCAGATGTGAAATGGAACTCTGTGTAATTAACCAGTTGTTGCAGAGGGTTAATTAAAAAAACTAAACTTTTAAGAGAAACAAATTAAAGATGGATTCTGAAATGCATCCACACAATATCAGCATCTGTTATTTATTTCCAGTACTAAACATAATGACACGACTCTCAAGCAAACACCTTTCCAACGTCCACTTACAGCCATGACCGCACGTTCCCTTCACCCTTAAACCAAAGCTCTTGCCAGCCATTGATGGTAATTGGTTGCATGACTTGATATATGTTCACAGTCATTAAAATATTAGGGAGCAAGAAAAAGGAAAAGAACGTAACAGAAAAATGGGTAAAATGGATCAATAGATAGAATGATAGGTAGAGAGAAAGTTTTAATCTTCAATCTAAAGCCCCTTTCAGGGATTTTTCACCCAAACCTCATGGATTTCAAGCTTCTTAGTGTGGTGTTGAATACAAATTGACGTCAGTTCACAATTACTGTCATCTCAAGCCACTATTCAAGACAAACAGGTCCAATTTATATGTAATATACAAGCCAAAATTCAGATCCATCCAATCCTTCTCAGTACAATCAATCAGATTGTTTAAAATCACTTACAATATATATCTATGCAAATTGTAGTACAATACTGTAAAAATCAGTTGTTTAGTTAATGTCAATTAGTAAAATGCATTCCATCTTAACAAAGCCCCGCTGATTGCACTGTGATTTTATTCTCATTCTGAGGAAGCATGTGGTGACAGTGGAGAGGAACTCCATTTCAACAGGAAGAAACCTCAAACAGAACCAGGTTCATAGCAAGCAGGGGTCGTGTTAACTGAATATTTTCCATATTTGACAGTTTTTTTAGAACGGTGACGGAAAAATCTAAGAACATCGGTCATTTTGACAGATTACAATTCACACCCCTGACCTCTTCATGCAGACACGCATTTTCAACATTTACGCACAGAGTACAGGCAACTAAATCAGTCAAAAAAAGATTGCATGAGAACATCAGACCAATATCTCAGACGTAGACATCGTACTCAATATATCTCGCCAACCGGGAGCTGACAGCGTGTTGAAGAGTTGTGGAGACCATGGTTCATGTGACAACCACTAGTGCAGTAGTGGTATGCTGTGAAATTTTCTCCCACTGAAGAAGAGCTTGCAGAATAAGGAAACGGCTCGTTTAGTGAGTGTTTCCAACTTCTGATCACTTTAATTGTAGAAATTTCCACTCTCCGGTGTGGCAGGGGAGCGAAAATTCAGCCTCTAGAACAAAATCTAAACCTCAATGAGAAGCCATTTCTCTGTGACAAAAATCCAAAACCTGTTTTTGATACTATACGCGTTTTGTCTTCGTGTAGAGCAGGCCTGAGAGACAGAGAGACAGAGGCAAATTATTCCGCAATCTAGGAGTCAGGGCCTGAAAGGCATGCAGAGCTCTATAGGTGAGCACAAACACTTCGAAACGGATTCGAAATTTTGCTGATGGTTGCATGACCAATGACTTTCATAGCTTCGTTTAACACACCCACCCACGTAACTGCTTCAGATGTTGGTTCAAATATTTAAAGGATCAGGGGGCTGGATTTCTAAACTAAATTATATTCATGTTCAGTTTTGTAATTGTATTGGTTAATGAAGCGTTTTAAACCAAGAAAAATGAGCCCACCCAATGTATAATCCCATTATCTTGAACAGTCTGTGTGCTGCAAAATAGGCTCGATTCGGTGGCCGATATTTACTAATGTTACACCAAAGTAAACACTATTGCACATTGCTAGACATGTTGCTTGTTGTTGTACAGCTGGCGATGTGCGCTACGTCACTGAATTATTTACTTTTTGTGCACGCTCCCGCGGTGGCTGCAGTTACTCGCAGCGCCGGCCGCGGCAGTCGCGAGTTTAATTTTTTCAAACCAGCCCCCTGATCCTTCAAAGTAGTTGAATATGGAGTTTCATACCATACAGACAATTCTCAGAATATAATTTCCTTTCAAGTAAAATAATTTCTAGTTTTGTATTTTCTTTTTACTGTCCTTGTAATTAATAGAAATGTTATTTGGGTAAAACAATTTATTGATGATGTTTTCAGTTTGGCTTTGCATGTTCTATTTGCGAGAAATAGTGGACTTTGGTATGTTCTATCTTTTTTTATGTGAACGTGAGTTCTTTTGTCATTGCCTTACTCTATTTTTGTAGAAGCATGAATAAGGTAAGCTACCTATATTGGGAAGGGGATAGGGATAAATAATAATATACTTCTGCCTACTAATTTACAAAAATAATTCAATGGAAATGTGAAAAGTATAATAATTTGAATATATACATCATGTGAATATGTGTAAAATAGATAAAGTAACAGTCTCACACTTATCCCATTAAAAAAAATCCTTTAAAAAAACATGTGTTATGTTTTGTAGGTGCAGTGTGTTTTTTTTGTAACCAGCAACTGGCTTACAATAACAATATGCCACTGATCTTGAGGCACTCCTTTATTCATATCCTCCATGAATAATGAACTCAAGTATTCATACCAAGAATATTGAGTTTTTTGTTTTTAATTACACTTGTAAAATGCAATATACTTTTATTACATGGTCCGGGGAGGCTCTTGAATGCTTTATTTATTCCTAAAGTTAAATCCACCATTCAACAGAGTTCAATGAAAACATTAGCAATACAATGGCTTCACCAGTAGATGTCCTCATAGAGTTCTGAAGCTTCGAGCAATGAACTTTTATTCAATTCAATTGGATTGAAAGATTCATTAGTTCAAAAGGCTTCACATCACCATCACTAACCAGCTGTGTATCTGGACAAAAAAATCCAGAAGTGAAATTTCTTCTTTCAGAAATATTCCACAATAAAACATTTTGGACAGTTTTAGGCCTCTAACTTGGAGGGAATGGATTGGGAATGATGGCCCGTTCCTGTTCCAATATCACCGCTCAACAGTGTACAAAACAATGTCCAAAAACACATGGATGAGCATGGGCAAACCTAGACAGGGGCCAACAGGGGCATGCTTAAAAAATAAGGTGTTATACTTTTAGCTTCAGTCGTATTGAGATAGGACGAGTGTTTTCATCTGCTAGATCAGGGTTCTGAAACCTTAGTGACTCTTTGGGTCGGTTAATATATTAAACGATGAAATACTGCTCTATTTATTTTTATTTTTTTTTGCTTCATTCTTTTGTTCTGTGCCCCCATGAAAAAAATGAAAAAAACACTGGCCCCACCCTGGCATCCCTGGTAAAATTGGTTTAAAACCGCCACTGTGCATGAGGAAGTTTGGTATGGGAGAACTTGACTGACCTAAACGAAGTCCTGATCTCAACCTGAGAGAACACTGTGGGAATTAATTAGAACAAAGACTACAATCCAGATCAACATCGTCCAGCACAATGAGATGGCAAATGTGCTTCTGGAGAATTCCTGTAAATACACTCCTAAACCTTGTGGAAAACTATCAGTAGAGTTGAAGGTGTTATACCTGCAAAGGGTAGGCTGACATCACATGGAAGTCCATGGATTAAGAATGGAACGTCACACAAATCCATAGGTATGTGAAGGCCAAATCCAAAATATAGCTGGCAGTGCATCCATATGTGCAGCTCAGAGCTGCAAAACAGACAAATTCTATTTTCTTGATAATTTTTTTAATCTATTCTACCTAACCAGGAACCATAAAACAGCCCCAATCACTGAGGCACCACACCCTCCTGCTCTGACCATAGCTAACGGTGCAGGGTGCTAACAAGTCATTCCTCCCTTTCATCTTAAGGCCTTGGGCTATGGGGGTTGGGGTGGGGTGAGCTTTTGGATTTTGGGGGGAAAACACTTTGGTATGTGAGCCCGTGTGTGTGTGTGGATGGATTGTGAGAGGCTCAGGCACCCCATCTCGCTTCCGCTGACAGTCATGAAATATGTATGGACACCATGACTCAGGCAGGACATAATTGATCAGGGTTAGCATTAACCATCCCAGTTCAGCTGCACCTGCGAACCCTACCCCCACCCCTCCGTTTGCCATCCCAGCCCCCACCTTTAACGAGCTGCAGCGATCAGACAGACAGAGCGAGGAGGAAGGAGATGAACGGGGGAGACACACCCAGGAGCTCAGTGACAGCCACAGTAATTATTTTTCATCAGATGTAACACTTCTGTCATTAGCATACTGTTGGGCTGATTTTCTACATTTAGACTCCACTTCAACAGCCTGAATGCAATAGGAAATATTAAGCACTCTATTAACTGCATGACAACACCTCTGATGCTAAAAAATAAATGTTTCTGCAGCCACGCTCTTCTTTCTGCACCTTTTTAAGCAAACTGTTGGAAATGACACAAGGAGGAGTTTATTTCTGAATAAATGTAAGAGAATTACCTCACAGTTTTCACCCTTGACTGACTTTAAATCGAGATTAATCCATAAAAACAAGGAATATTTGCAGCCACATAAAAATAAAAGATAAGGCTAGAAATGCCGTAAAGACCAATAAACCCAAATGCTTAATGTGCCTCTAAAAATGATTCATCCATGTGTTTGAACATAATGATATACAGTATTGACATTTAAATGTTAACTTAAAGAATCTAACTGTGGCTCAGCTAAATGATGGAGACAATTCCCCCTGTACAGAAACAGAGCAGTTCTGGGCTCCTCAGGAGAGACTCTGCAAAGGAGAAATCAATGATCACTGGAGCGCAATGATCTGTGATTTCTCTTTGAGTTAACCTGCATGCTCATCAAATGCAGTATGCAGGAACAGTTATTGTCCCAGTGAGGGGGGGTTAATTTGTAGTCGCCCGTGGGGTTGTCGAACCAAACGACACGGCACCATTCTGTGAGCTTTCATACCTTTTTAAGAATGTTTCTTATTTGCAGCTCAAGCAAACAAAACTAGTCTTACATGCAGGATGTGAAACAAAAGGTGGTGAAATGCACAAAGAATTTAGCTTTCAACTTCAAAACACAAAGCCTGAAAAAAAATTAGCAGTGCAATTGAAAGTAAAATAAATCCGCTTTCTATTCTAATTCAGTTATTCCTTGTTGGTGTGTGGAGGCACAGCAGGGGATGGTACCACCTGGAGTGAGTACAACACGTTTGGACAGCTGCTGGATATTGATTGGTTTAGAAATTATCAAACCCCCAACAGATAGAAAAAGCTGTTATTCTCAGTTTTTGGAGCTGTTTTTTGATAATAATTAATAATTAACAAAAGATTCATAACAATTATTTCCGCATTAGAAACACTGAAAAACTGAAGGTCAAAAGTGATTTATTTGAATCATCATTGTTAAAGAAAGTATGTATTCAACAGAGACCACTGGTTTTTCAGCAAATCAGTGGGTAAAATAACTGTAGACTCTTTGTGTGCCTTCACTTCCAAAACACAATCTTCTCCTTCTCAAACATTTTTTGCTTTTTTGTTTTATTTCCACTCCTATTTTTTTCAGATCAAGAAACAAATTTCATTATCAGAAAAAGATAAGCTGAGTAAATGCAAGATGCAGTTTTCAAATGAGGATTTCCAGTATTACCCGACAAATCCATCCAACTCAGGTTGGCCCTAAGAAGGTTTTTAGTTCCTAAACTTAACACGTTGTGTTAGTTATCATGAATCATAAAGACTGATCTCAGATAAGAAAAGTCTGCTTTAGGTTTTGTTCTTTGTTCTCCTGGATGAGTTGTTGATGAGCTCTTGGAGTAATTTTGGGACGACTCTTGGGGAAAGCTCACCACTGATCCATGTTTTCTCCATTTCACAATAATAACTCAACAAAAGACTTGGAATCGGCTCTGTGACCTTTTCCAGGTTGATAGATGTCGTTTCTCATCTGAATTTCTGAATGAATTTCTTTAAATTGGAGCATGCTGTGTTGCTTTTTAAACCTTTTTGCCTACTTCATGTGAATAAACAGTTTCTACTCAAGAGACTTATTGATTTTACAGGTCAGGCAGTCAACAGGGTGGGTATGGTGTGTGAAAATCTAGGTTAAAAACCAGCTGTAGATGATTAAAGCATGACATTGTATACAAGTCTTGCTCCACACATTTAATAGCAGTAGATGACCAAATCTTAAGATTAGGGAATCAAATGGCCTTCTGTCCCTAGGAGAATTTACTCAAAGTTATTCTGGAAGAGTGGTGGAGAACCAACACGGTCCTGGGTTCAATGTTCCTATGAGAATCAGTTCACTAGTCTACATGCAAAACATTATTTCGAGAACTAACAATGAATATCATTCATCATCTTGAAAACCTCATCCCAGCCTCAGCCTAATGCGGTGGGGATGCTTTCCTACAGGAGGGACAGGAAAGGTCAGAGGTTAAAGTAAAGTATATACAGGACAATCATGGAAGAATTGTTAGAGCCTGCAAAAGACTTGAGACTGGGGCGGAGGCTCCAGAAGGACAACACCTCAAAACATGAAGCAAGAGTTATGATTTAGATCAGAGTATATTCCTGTGTTAGAATGGCCCAGTCAAATTTCAGACCTAAATTTAGATGAGAATCTCTGGCTTACATTGAAAGCAGATGCTCTCCATCCAGCTTGCTCATTTTGCAAAGAAGAATGAGTAAAGAGTTATGTCAGTAGATGCGCAGATACCCCAAAAGACTTGCAGCTGTAGTTAAAGTAATAGTTTTCTGCAACTTAGAAAATTTGCACTATTTTGTGTTGGTCTACCACATAAAATCCCTATGAAATACATTGAGGTTCATGGTTATCAGGGGTGTTAATACTTTTATGACTTTCCCAGCTGTTCAAATGGTAATTCATTTTCTGGTGTTGGCTCTATTCTGCCATGGCTTCCCCGTGTTAGAGATTGTGTTTTGTTGGGTTCATGGAAGATCTCAAGGCACTGTCACAGAGAGGAGGTTCACTTATCTGCTTTATGTTGATGATATTGTTCTATTCTGTCCATTTTAACTCTAAGGACATTGTTCTCAACTGGACGTTGGAATGCTTTCTCTTGGTCTGGGTGAGTCTGCCTGAAGCAGAGGAGGTCAAGTAACTTGTTTATTGGTGATGAAATAGAATAGAGTTTATTAATCCCACAATGAGGACATTTGCATGTGAGTTGAAAGAGGATGAAGCAGTAGGTTGACAGAAGGCATGGGGCTATTTTATCAACAGAGATGATGCTGCTGGAGTAGCCTGTGATTTAAAGAAAAGGGATGCCACATAGAGACCTCCTTTAGGATGCTTTGAGCATGTTTCACTGGGAGGAGACCCTGGGGAAACACCCAGAAAGCTTATGTTTTGCACTAGGAACACCTCAGGGTCCACCAGGAGGAGATGGAAAACACAGACTTAGGTTAAGCTGGGAGTAATGGACTGGATGGATAACAGTACTGCCATGATTCGTCGATTCGTCACGACAACAACCAAAATTGTCGACGACAAATGTAGTAATCCAAGTCATCGTTTTTGTTTTTTTAAGCTTTGTTTTTCTCTTAAAATTGTCGCTGTACATTTCGCTGTTTTGTCTGATGTTCTGCCCACTGCCCCTTATCAAATTTAATCGTAAAGCAACCAATTAAGGCAATTTAGTGGTACAAAACTCTCATTTATGGGCCCAAGAATGACTTCATAGCACAATTAAGATATAAATGTTCACAGGTTTTGCCAAGAACACGTCAATGTGAAATGTCTTGTTCTTCATAATGGTGAGTGACAGGGCTGATGTTATTTCTGACATTTTTGGAGTTATCTGTAGAGCCCTTTATAACAACAACAATCAGTTTCAGTCCCAGATCCAAGTCTCCTTTCGCTTTGAACCATCTGCTCTCTGACATTGCAGCACTTGGCTGTGTGTTCAGCAAAGTAATCCACTGATTTTCTGAGTGAGTCTTTCAGATGTTGTGGTGCACTTCACGGTGCTGTCTGATTGCAAACTGATTACAGGCTCGGTTTTTCCTCACTCTTTTTGTTTATTAGTATTCGGGAGATTAGAGGCCATCACCATGTGCATCCAGTCCTCTCATTTCAGCTCCTCAGCCGTGAAATAAAACTTATTAAAAGACTGATCGCTGCATACAAATCATGGGCTTTTTGATGACAAATGGGGTGAAGCTATTAGAGATAAGTTCACTTTTATCCACATGAAGAAGTTGCTGCTTAAAATAATTAGGTGGCAATATATGTATGAGCTCCAGATAAACAGAATTTAAGAGACTGTTTAAAAAGTAGTGGTCTTTCTCTCCTTTCTGTGCGTAGCTGAGAACCATACAGGAATGCTAACAACCTTCCAGTAACAGATCAGTGACCGAAAGTGCTTGGTAACTAGAGGTTAAATATGCAAAAATCTGCCAGTGCTGTGAAGAAACACTAAAAATATCAGTTAAAAATACCACTGCAATAATAAATGGTACATGATTTAATTTAGTCAGGATTAACATTGTTACAGCAAGTGTAAGGAAGAATGGAAATGCAGTGGACTCCCACCTAACTCCAAATTATCTCCAGACACAACGCTGCTTGACATGCAACTGAATGGTGTTAGTAAAGCAGCCGATTTATGAGTCATTCCTTTTCCTTGGTGCTGATTGGCTGTACCCGCAAGAGTGTAAATAAGGAAGACCGTAAATGTTAGTTTCTGTGGTGGTGCTAAGACAGTTTCCACTGCGATTACATATTAAGGTATATTTGGTGTTTTAACTAAGAAAATTGGCAGTTATTAGTGTTTTTATTTATTTGTGTGTCAAGGTGGTCAGCAGCACAGGAGCACCACAGGGCACCGTACTCACACCATTCCTTTTCACTATGTACACCTCAGACTTTTCAGTACAAATCAGACACCTGTCATCTGCAGAAAAACTCAGATGACTCTGCAGTCATTGCGTGTATCAGAGATAGACAAGAAGCTGAATACAGAGAGCTGGTGGCTGCTTTGTGTCATGGTGTGGAAACAATCGTCTTACCTTGAATGTGAACAAAAAGGAGGTGATTGTAGATTTCAAAAGAAACAGGCTTAAGTCAAACACTGTTTACATCATGGGAGAAGCAGTGGAGGTGGCTGAGGAGTGTAAATACCTCGATGTTCACCTTGACAACAGACTGAACTGGAGGCAGTGAAGCCGTCTACAAGAAGGAACAGAGCAGACAGTACTTCTTGAGGAAGCTTAGGTCCTTCAAGGTTTGCAGCGAGATGCTGCAGATCTTCTACAAGTCTGTTACAGAGAGTGTAATCTCTACGGCAATCATCTGTTAGGGTAGCAGCATCAGAGCCAGGGAGTTAAAAAGGCTCAACAACCTGATAAAGAAGGTTCTGGTTCTGTTCTGGGGACAGTTGTGGAACCACTGGAGATGATGATGTAAAAAAGGATTCTTCATAAAATAAAAAAAAATTATGGATAACCCTGAGCGTCGTCTTCATGAGACTATCCTACAACAACAAAGTGTCTTCAGTTGGAGGCTTCTTAAGTTTCGCTATAAAAACAGATCTCAGTAGGAGATCCTCTCTGCCCACAGCCATCATGATTTACAACAACTCATTGAAGAATTTAATAGTATGAGCTACAACCAGTGTTGGGGAGTAAAGGAATAGATGTACCGCCGTTACGTATTTAGAATACTAATTACGAGTAACTGTATTCTGTTACAGTTACAACTTTTAAACATGGTATTTAGAATACAGTTGCTTTCATAATACCATTGGAATATTTGTGTGTTTTTCACTTTCGTGGTCAGGACTCACGAATAAATATTCTTTGGAGATGAGCAACATGCTACGATTATTTTCTTTTACACCACAGCAACTCTGCAAATAATTAATCCGTCACCTCTCTCTGACATCACACCCGCGCCCCACTCTCACACTATCAAGCACCAGCGTGAGCGTTAACGTGAGTGGCCAGGTATGGATTCAGACCAGGAGCTGGAGAGGTTGGAGCCACAATCACAGCCAAATCAATCTACGAGCAGTGAAGGAAACAATGCATTCAAGTCCTGGAAATTCAAGCAATTTTTCACGCTAAAAAAGGAGAGGATTGAGCGGAATCTAACAGTGCAGTACAATCTGTGTCTGCCAGCGAACAACCTACTAGCTGCGTCCAAAGACTCAACGTCTAATCTGAAGAAACACCTGAAATTAAGTTGTTTTTATAGACTTTATCTGTCTAGTTTTGGTTTTTTTGAGGACATTATTTGCCAGTGCCTGTATCGTGTTAGGTCATTTAATTTCTTACAGTTACAGTGTCAGTGATCGTTGTATCTGAAATGAGTCTGACGTTAGCTTGATGATGTTGTGATGGGTTTCCCGCGATAAGGATAAAAGCTCTCTATCTGGAGCGCAATGAACGTCAGTTCACATTACTGCATCATAAATGCATATGATATATATTACAGACAGTAATGATGTGCTATGTTCAAGCACTTTATCACTTTATTACAGAAATGTTCTGTTAACATTTTGATAAATAAACAAAAATAATTAAATTGTTTTATTTATTTTTTCCCAATCAGTAGGCCTACATGATATTTAGAATTAAAATGCCCTTTGTTTTCCTGGTGGAGTAGCTACCAATGCATATTGTGAAATTTACTAGACTTAAATGCTGTTTTTAAGGGGAAGTATTCCAGGTATTTAGAATACAGTACCAGGATTAAGCAAAGTACTGGAATACATTACAAAATACATTTTAAAGCAGGTATTCAGTATTCTGTAACTAAATACATTTACAAAGTATTCTCCCCAACACTGGCTACAACAACACCTAATTTCCCTTTGGGATCAATAAAGTGTTTTTGAATTGAATTGAATTACCCCAAAGGACACCATCCACACAGTCAAGCATGGAGGTGGAAGCATTATGCCTCTGAGCTGTTTTTCTGTAAAAGGGCAAAGGTCAACCTCACCTCAATTCTAGACAACGCCCACATGCTACAAAAACCTGGACAAGGCCCTTGTCTATTTGATGGGGTTCCCTCCATTTATGAGCCGTCAGCATGCTAGCTTCCTACTTAGAAACACTCATCGGCATCAAAGATTTAGGGGTTTATTGTCATTCTCTAAAAGCTGTCAATATTCTCTGTTGGTGACTAATGCAGAGCCATGAACCTGTCCTGCATGTTGCTAAAGCATGTAAAGCGGCTGTCCTCCTGTCATCTGCTCGTCAGGGCGGCCTGCTTGACAACAAAGGGATTAGACTTGTTTCTATGGGACCAGGCTGTAAATTTAGCTCAGACTGTCTCAGAATTATGTTTTTCTTTTGTCATTGTCTGTGGAAAAAAAGCAAAAACCTGCTTGATTAACATGTCACTGCTTTTTTAAACGTATTGTCACATAACAGGAAATGGACACAGATGCTTGAGGCTGTTGGTGCATAAACACACAGACAGGCCCATTGTATTCTGTAATGACTTTGTGTGCCACAGCGACGCCGTCTGAGTGTCATTGTCTCAAAGGATGTTGGACAACCTACTCATCTCTGACCTACATCTCTTCCTTCATGCCAGGAAGATGCACAACAGTAAAGGTGCATTGAATAATGCAGGAACGCATTGTTTGAAAGACGTGACGCTGCTGGAAAGGTCACTGGGGTGAAAAAAACAAGCGAAGATGTGAGTGGTTCTGGTCCGGTGGGTTTTCTGTAGGTAAAACAAAACATGGTTGTGTTGATATTCAGTGAGTGAACAAATGTAGGGACAGTTTTCCTGAAATTTCTGTTGCATTCTAGGATATATTTTCCTCTAGCCATTGTCCAGATTTGACATTTCATTGACCCATGTCTAATTAAGAATTCACCGTCTTTCACCATTCTTCCTCTCTCCGCGGAGGCTGAGCACTAAATTGCCGCAGGGCCGTTGAAGAGTCGGCGTGTCTTAATGGGGGACATGAGTGGGTGGTCTGCTCTCTGAGAGCCTTCTGCAGCCGCTTACCTTGCTGTAATGACTCATTCAGCTCAGCGCAGTCTTTCTTCTGCTCTTTGGTGAGTTTTTAGGCCTGGAAGTGAACAATGGTGGAGAAAAGGGCAAAAATTGGGCTTTTAGTTTTCTTTCTACTTCTGCTTTAAATATGAACCAAAATTCTTTTCAGTGGAAATGTTCTAATAGCTGCATGTAGATAATTTTTAAAGAAAGAAGGAAATTATTTTTCTCAGTTCATAATGAGAGCTTCTCAATTGAGGTGCCAGAGGGGAAAACATTTCCTTCCTTAAATAGCTCTTACTTATTTTCTATCAGTTGCTAAGTGTATTATCAGGAGCCAAATATGTAAGAACCCAATAAATAATCATTTATAAATATTTTGAAATGTGAAGATGAAAATTCAATTCTAAAAAATACAATTAAATACATAGAAACTATATCTTTAATAATTTAGACATGTCAGTAAATGACATATGTCATTAGTTAATAGGTAAGGCTGAGAGATAAAACTGATTCAGAATATGCCAAATTCTCACTCTAAAAAATTATATCAGTAAAAAAATATTAATTCTTGTTTTAAATAATTAATTATTTGACAATTGAAATATTTGTTGAGCAATGTATTTATTTATAATTTATTACATTTAGGAATTTTATTTATACATATTTAATTACAATGAGATAATGTAAATAAAATTAATATAAATAGATAAAATCAAAGGTATTTGCAATAGTTTAAAGGCATGCATTGTCATGTTGGAATGAAGTAGGACCCAAATGCAGATAATCTTGAAGTGAGGAATTTAATGAACTGGTAGCACAGAAATAAACTTACAGCAAGGCATGAGAAAATACTATGGAGAAAAAGACAGAGAAACCAATGAGGTGTGACTGAACATGAACTGCTTAAATATACTGAGGGAGAATGAGGAGTGACACTGAAAACCTAAGAACCAATTAGTGACAAAGGGACGCAGGTGAGGAAGAAAGCAGAAAGATTGGAGATGACTAACAGCTGGTCAGGAAAGCAGAATGCTAGGGAGGAAACAGAGGAGAAAACAAAGGAACTAACTTTAGGGTAACTAAGGATGGAGGACATCTAAGAAAAAGATCAACAGAATAGAATAAAAGTAGAAGTGTCAACAGAACCCAACAAAGATGAGACTGATGCAGGAGTGAGAGAAGACCTCAGTACAGTGGCGGCTGGCCAATAGAGGGCGATAGGGCGCCGCCCCCCCAGTGTTTCCCAAGTGTTTTTTTATTTTTATTTTTATTTTTTTAAATTAACAATAATCACATATTCTAAGTTAATTATGAGTTTAAATTCGTAACAAAGTATCATATGTAAAAATATATATCATTTTCTGAGAAAAAGCTCCCGCTGCTGAGCAGCTGGGGCGACAGAAAGATTTTTGTGTAAACCTAACCCCTCCTTTCCACCGGACGCGTAAGCGGCACGTTACAGCAGCAGCACGTTTCACTTGCGTATTGTGCTGCTTGGCCCTTTCCACCAGGTGCGGTTGAGGCGCATAGCAGCAGGGATGCAGCTGTCACCGAGAGAGCACGAAATCACGCGAGATAAGGAAAATCACGCGTGGTTTTGTCAGTAAATACAACAACCATATACATATATAAACGTCTATGACAACAATAACCAGGAAAAGACAACAACATGGCTCCAAAATGTCTGTGTTTTATGTTATGTCCGTTTTATATTGGCCAATAAGTTTATGTTATGTCAGGGAATTTCCAAAATCGCTCATTTGTGTGATGACACACAAATGAGACCCTCCTGCAAGGTACGGACTTCTCACTGCGCTGCACAGGTAGTGATCTTTTTTTCAAGTAAAGCAACCACAAAGCAGCACGTTTCTTTTATTTTGAAAATTTCCGGTGCCGAGCCGTTATATTTCCTGTCTTCCCCTATCCAAAATGTTGAAATGTACGTGTTTCAGAGGCGTACCGCGTAGAACATAGGACTGCCGCCTATATTTAGAAAAGTGCTGCGACATGACGCACCTGAGACTCGGCAGACTCGTGCTGCTTTCGCCTCTGGTGGAAAGGGTTCTATTGACCACAGCAGTAACAACAACAATGGTCAGACACATCTGAATTAATCAGTTTGTCCAATGATGTAAGACAGAAAATAAAAGAGCTGTACTTAGTTCAGGAAATAGTGGAGTTGTGCACAAAGCTCAGAAAGCACAAGTTTGATTTAAAAAAGTAAAAAAAGCACAGCCCCACCAAGAATATTTTTCACCAGCCGCCACTGCCTCAGTAAATAAATGAGGAATGACCAGAAAACAAGAGAATCCAAAGTACAGACACCTGAGGGGAAAAAAAGCAGGAAAAGATGAGAAAACATAGTGGAAGGAAAAACATACAAACACTAAGTAGAAGGAAACACAAATCACAAACACCTAAGGATCCTAACATGCATATGTTTAAAAACATGCAATCACAAAATAATCAGGACTATTATGTCATGATATTTATATATGATTTTAAGATTTAAAGAAACTTCCATCATTATTTCTTAGCCAACAGGCTCCAATACATCTCAAGATGGTTAAAACATAGCTACCTAGATGAGTCCTGGATAGACGTAGAACAGACACTATGCAATAAGATAAAACTTTCAGACCTACCATTTATTAGCTCAAATATAAAACGACATGAATGCTTTAAAAGAATAAATATCAGCTCCTCTCTGACAGCATGGTGGGAGTTTCTAAAAATGACACCGTCCACAATAATCCCAAGCAGACATACACCCATCTGGAATAACCCCAACATCTTGCAAAAAAATTTATGATAAGTTTTCCAGACTGGAGGTGTAATGTAATTGAATACCTGGAACACATATTTGAAGGAACATACTTTATCCCATTTAATACATTAATTACACAATATGTAATTGATAAAAACAAATTCTTAGAATATCAACAAATGAAATCTATTATTAAAGGTAAATTTAGGCTCAATACAGTTGAATTACAAATTCCAGCAAGAGTTTTAGATTTTCTTAATCTCAACACCCCCATATTGCTGTCTAAAATATACAAAACTGTATCTACATTAGATGAACAAATAGCCATCCCTATTTCAAAATGGGAGGTGGAATTATCAGCCAGCTTTGACCAAAATGTCTGGTCTCAGATATGTTTAAGAACCTTTAAAATAAAAAAAAATCATAATTTGCAATTAATACAATACAAAATCCTTCATAGAGTACACTGTACAGGTCAATGGATGTTTAGGATGGGTTTTACGTCATCTAATACGTGCTTACAATGCACAGGCAATATACCAGATACTTATATTCATGCGCTTTGGTTCCACCCGTTAAGAAATTTTGGTGCCAGATATGTGAGGACTTATCAAAGTGTCTGAAATGTAACATTCCACCATCTCCCTCAGTTTGCCTGTTGGGAGATTTAAATGATGTCACCATGGGCATAAAGTCAGTTCTAATGGTTCACATTGCCTTATGCATCACTACGAAAACTATCCTCCTGAACTGGAAAAATAAAAAGGCTCTTAATATTAATCAGTATAGAAATCTCTTGTTGGACCATATTGGTCTTGAGACGGCCTCTGGCTCCATATCTGATCAATCTCTCTGGGCTCCTTTGATCGGCTCCATCACCTAGTAGGGGTGGGGGGCACTTGGTTTTGTTGTTTGGGATACTGTTGCTGATGTGGGGGTTTTTGGGGTTGGAGGCTTCTGGGGGGGATCTCTGGGGGTGGGATCACTGGGCGGACGGGGCGCTGGACGTTGTGGCCCCAACCTGAGGTTGGGCTTTGGTGGCTTTGGGTGGTAACTCCTGATGGCTGCATGCGGTGCCTTAGGGGGGTTGCACTGACGGACATGGGTTACTGGCCTGGTGGCCGTGCTGCGCCTGGGTAGGGTCTGGGGTGGTCCTGGGGATTCGGGGCTCTGGGGCACCGCACCCCCTAGCTGTGGTCCTGGCCGGGGGTTGGCCGGTGTGGGGTCTCTGTTGCCTGTGGGGGTCGGGGCCGGCCGGCGGCCGGCATGTGCAGCCGCCTCTCTCTTTTTCTCTGGGCCAATTGTCATCGCCGGTCCCTGTATGGCATCTCGCCTTGTTTGCTGGTTGGGGTGCCTGGCTGGTGGTCGCAGCGGCTGGGTGGCATTTCTGGGCCCGATCAGTCCTTTTTCGCAATGGACTTAGCTCCTGGGTCTTGGTCTTTGTGCGCTGCGGGGTGCTGGGGTCGGGCGTTTGCCTGGGTTCGGTCAGACCTGCGGGTGGACTGGCCGGGTTGTGGGCGTGCAGGGCAGGTGGGTGGGGCGCTGGATTTGGTTGCCTGCCGGGCCATTGAGCAGCAGTGGTCGCTCCACAAGGGAATGGGGATGGTGGATGTCGGCCTGGTGGGTCGGCCACCCAGTTCATCGGTTTGCTCCTGGTCTGGGCGGGTACGTCGCCGGGGTTTGGGCTGCGGGGGCCTCCGATGCGCAGGTGCCGCTGGGGGCCTCCTTTGCTGGCGGGGAGGCTATTGCTAACTAGCGACAGGTGCTCTCAGGGTGGGTTTAGTTCTCCTTCTGGGATAGGGCTGGGGGCACTGGCTTGGGGTCCGTGGGGCTTGGTGGTGCTGTGGCCGTGGGCCCCGGGTTGAACGTGCCATGGCCTCCCTCCCCTGGTGGATCCCGGTGAACAGCGGTGCCTATTGGGGTCAGTGGGAGAGCTGGCTCCCTGGGAAGACATTTTGTCTCCCAGTCCTTCCCTCCCCATCCCCGAACACCTCTGTCCACCCGCTCCATCACTTTACCACTCATATAGGGTCTTGGGGCATGGGCACATCACTGGGGTGCGAGGAGGGGTTTCCCTCCTCGCTATCCCGTGGCGTCCTGGGTCCCAATTTTAATATACAACTTAGACACTCCCACTTATAACATTTTCATGCGACACACATGTAGGGACTTTGGGGTGGGCACACTTTTCGGCATCCAGAGGGGGAGCGGTTCAATCAGCTTCACCTCTGGTGCCGGTGCCCACTGTTAAACCACTGAGGGCTCGGGGTGGGGGGTTTGGGGATTTGTGGCTGCCCTCCCCACATCCCACCCCTCTGTTTTAAATGCACATTATTACAACACGCATCAACACCATACTCGAGCGGGAGGATAGAGGCTAAGGGTCTTCTTACACCCCTGTTCGCTATCGGCCATCTGGGGTTGGGGTCCGGAGGAGGAGCAGGTGGCTGTCGGGCTGCCTCGCCACTGTGGGGCCCTTGGCGGTCTGCTTGTTTCCGTCCTAGAAGGTAGAGGGTCCATCTCCTGGGTCTGGGGGCTGGTGGCTCTACTGGGGAATCGGTACCTGGACCTGGGAGCATGAAGTGTGTATGGGGTGTGTGAGTGAGGGTACAGCGTCATTTCTTGGGTGTCTTGGGTGAGTTAGTAAGAATGTATGTGTTTAAGAGGGAAGGAACGTATCACTGTCTGTATGTCTTTGTCTGCCTGTCAGGTTGGGTCTTGGGCTGCCCTTTCGCCTGGCACACCTCAGGCCTTACATTTAATGGGGGGCCTATTTCCCCTCCGTCACTCCCCCCCAGTGACGGATGCCCCTGCCTACTGGTGCATCGGCGGTCAATCCGGTTCGGACCTGGTGCGTGCCTGGCCGGGCCTGAGGGGGCCGGTGTGTCGGCCGGCCGATGCGCTGGGCCGATATCTTCCTTTGGTTGGTTGGGGCACCTCTTTTAGGGGTGCCAGGTTTGGAATTGTTGGGTGGTGCCTGCTCAGTGGCTCGGCGGGACACGGATCCAGCGTCTCTGCTCGTTTGATCACCTGTTCTATGCGCACCGTGCGTGGTCGGTTCATTGGCGGGTTGGACCGGCCCTGGCCCCCGGGCCCCTACATAGTAGCCGCTGGACGTTCCCCTGGGGTTCTCCTTTGCTCCTCTCTCGGCACCGCCCAGGTCCGCCTGGAGCTCTGGGGGTCCTTTGGACGTCTTGGCTCCGATCTCTTTCATGTCTGCATCGATTCCTAGAAGACGGATTGATGCCTGCTAACAGCAGCTATCGAACACTCTTATGGAGAAACCTTATATGCACCAGCATGCTAACACACACACATAGATGTGGGGTCTCTGGTGTTTACAGATATATTCTTGGGCTTATCATTACTAGTTCTTGATTAATCGGTACCATGAGTTTCTCTGTAACATTCTTGTTGTATTTTTATATCAATTTTTGTGTGATGTGGTTGTGTAGTTCTTAGTTCACAATGTTTGTTTTGTCGATGTTCCTTTTTTGTTTTGTTTTTGTCTTCCCCCTCTCTCTGCCGTCCTGTGGATATGGATGCAGACTTCAATGTTTTCTTGTGTTTTCTTTATTCCCTTTCCTCTCTTGTATTTTCAACTCACCCTCTCTCATGACTTTTTGTTTCCTACCTCTCTTCTTCATCTTCTTTCTTTCTTCCCCTTAATTTTCTGTCTCCGTGTCCATAACATCAGGAAATAAAAACCCCAGCAATTCATAATAAAGATTACTATAGCAAAAGCTGTACTACTCCGCTTTTGAAAGTAAATCTGTTGGGCTTCTACTTTGTACTCAGACACCAATTCTGAGCTCCACACTGCCAAACAGGACACGTAAAAAAAAAAGGTGCTTTCTGAAGATCTGTTTGAAAAAAAAAAAAAGAATATGCATGCAGCACATGAACATTTTCTCTAACCCACATTGCCTGCATTAGCCAGAGAAAGGAAATAGACGGCAAATACGAGCGAATTAGAAAAAGCCACTCCCTTATATGTCACAGGGAAATTAGTATTCATGGTCTTGCTACCTTGGCTTGTGACGGCCCACGGAAAGGCTGTATTGATTTTCCTGCCTGGAGAGAGCAGAGCACACTTCTTCTAGTAGAAGCTAACCATTTCCAACGCCACAACATGGCGGAACACGTTCGGGCTTGGTTTATTTGTGGACATAAAACATCACATTGCATTTTTTACCCAAGAAAGAAGAGCTGCGATACAAACTGTTGGAATTTTTCTTTGGAAAACTACCAGTGAAGTAAGTGAAGATAATTGTTTGTTTGAAGCCAGCATAAGAGCTCCATTGCTGTGAGCTAATCAGAGTCAAGACATTTGCATATCATGAATAATAATAAGTTAGACTCATGACACTGACATTTCCTCCATCCACTCCTTCGACAAACTGCAGCCTCCTGAAACAGGACCGAGATAGCATTTTTTACAGTGAAAATGACTCATAAGGCATTCATTTAAGCTGGAGACCAGAGCAAATTTATTGAAAAACGAGTGAAAGAGACCTTTGCATGCATTTATAGTTTTCCTTAAATTATCACACATGCCTCAAACCACAAGTGTTTATCTTAAACTTATTGCACTTTTTGCATTTGTTAGCAGTTTGTCTGATGTTTCCATCAGACTTGAGCTGGACTGTTGAAGGAGGAGCAGGGATGTTAAGTTAAGATATAGCCCCGCCCGGGTCTGCCTGGGGCTCTGGGGGTCCTTTGGACGTCTTTGCTCCGATCTCCTTCATGTCTGCATCGATTCCTGGGAGACGGATTGATGCCTGCTAACAGCAGCTATCGAACACTCTTATGGAGAAACCTTATATGCACCAGCATGCTAACACACACACATAGATGTGGGGTCTCTGGTGTTTAAGGATATATTCTTGGGCTGAGGTTATCATTACTAGAGCTTGATTAATCGGTACCATGAGTTTTTTCTGTGACATTGTTGTTGTATTTTTATATCTATTTTTGTGTGATGTGGTTGTGTAATTCTTAGTTCACAATGTTTGGTTTGTTTTATCGATGTTCCTTTTTCGTGTTTTGTTTTGTTTTTCCCCCTCTCTCCGCCGTCCTGTGGGTATGGAGGCAGACTTCAATATTTTCCTGTGTTTTCTTTGTTCCCCTTCCTCTCTTGTATTTTCAACTCACCCTCTCTCTTGAATTTTTGTTTCCTACCTCTCTTCTTCATCTTCCTTCTTTCTTCTCCTTAATTTTCCGTCTCCGTGTCCATAACATCAGGAAATAAAAACCCCAACAATTCATAATAAAGATTTTTCACACATATATCAAGTGGTGGACTATAGCAAAAGCTTAACTGCTCCGCTTGTGAAAGTAAATCTGTTGGGCTTCTACTTGGTACTCAGACACCAATTCTGAGCTCCACACTGCCAAACAGGACACGTAAAAAAAAAAAAAAAAAAGAAAAAAGATATAGAAGAGAACCAGACATTAATTATAAACCCATCATCTCCCAGAATGTGTCTGGCAACCCTGAAACTAATATTCCGGTGCTTATAACCAGGAGAAACCATAAAATTAAAACTAAACGCTGCCGTAATAAACCAAATCTCAAGCTGATCACCTGTCAGAAGGATCTGTTAACCAGGTTAAACCTGAAACCAGGTTAGACAGTAAAAATAAAACATCTGCATTGATAATCAACTCCATTAAATTACAATTTTCTAAGCCAGAACAGGAAACACAGAGGCTGCCACAATTTTCCACAACTCAGTAAACTATAAAACGGTATTTCTGGGCACATTTGACTTGAGTATCTACCTCTCCAGAAAAAGGACTCTAACAACGCTTTATTACTAACTAAAACTAATTTCTTTAATCATTTTAGCTACCATTTTTCCTTATTATGCATGGAAAATGATCAATTATTTATTGTGGGGGATTTTAACATCCATACTGACAACCCCCAAGATAGATGAACAAAAACATTATGTGATACTGCCAATGCAGGAGGCTCGAGGGATCATATCAAGCAGACCATTGGACTGGTGGCTAGGGTTTTGTATTACTCCTATCTGATGTATAGTAGTGCTTCTCCATGCATTTCTTTAGGCATCAGTCTGAGACCCGGCTGACAAGGGGAGGTTTTACGACTGTTACACATGAGAGGTGTGTTCATTTCAACCTATGTTTTTAAAAAAGACAGCTCATGATAATCAGACATGGGTAGGAATATTTTGGAAATGTTAATGGTAAATACTGAATATGTCCATAAGCAAAGGAAAGAGGTTCTAGGGGGTGGAACCAGTGTGAAAGCTCAAAAGTATATAATGTGGGATCTGGACAATGAAGAGTCAGTGTGGGTTGGCTGGTGTACTGTCTGTATGCACCTGCTTTGCGCAAAATAAACATCAAACTCCTTGAAGACTCTAAGTGCCTGAGAATACCTTGTAACTCCATTGTGAATTACTAGTCAGATAGCTTACAGTTTAGACAGCTAGAATTTAGTTGCAACATCCAAAGGAAGAAGGTCGTTAGTCAGCAACGACAATACTCTTCATAACTTCGACCTGACACAGCATATCAAACAACTAACACACAATCGAGGACACACTCAGGACTTCCTTTTCAGCAAAGGTTTAAATATCTCCATCTCATCTCAGTAATTTAGATTGCATTTTCTGACCATTTCTGTGTTTTCTTTGAAAGCACCATCTCTGCTAAACTATCTAGCCACAGTGAGACCAGTATAAAAAGTGTTTTCTTTGAGACAGTTCAGTTGAAACCTTCAAACAAATTTACTCTCCCACCTCACCCCCATCCACTTCATCCTCCAGCATAAACTCTGTAAACACTCTGGTAGATAACTTTCTCTTTAAAATTTCAGACATCATTAATACCATTACTCCAACTAAAGTTAAAGTAGTCTCGGGTAAAAAGAAGCCTCTGTGGACTAGCTATCCACTGGTACATAGTGAAAAAAGGGGAATGTCAAGGAGCTGTGAGAAAATGCGGAAAACTCGACTCCAAGTTCACTATGAGCTCTACAAAGACGGACTGAACAGATATCGCTTAAACTTTGAAAGGTGCAAGAGAATCATTCTCTTCTCAAATAATTATTAGAAACATTAATAATGCACGGACTTTATTTGCAACAGTTGAGAGCCTAACTAATCTTTCTGTTACAGAAGCCACTGAATTAAATTTCACCGGGGCTTGCAATGAATTTGACAGTTTTTTTACTGAAAAGATTCTGACAATTAGAGGGTCAATCTGTACATCCGTACCAAACCCATTACCATTAATATTATCCCCACCCAACACCAATGTAGAGAAAAAGTTTTAATTCCAAAAGCTAAACAAAAAACAAAACAAAAAACACAAAATAATCAGATCTAAAAAATCAGAATTGCAGCTTTCAATGCTCAATTCCAATTTTTGGATTAAAGACGATTTTTTTTGTGTGGTTGTTCACACTATAACTAAAATGCAACAGCAAACAAGCTCCAAAATGTGAACGGTTCATGATCCTAAAGTGGCCTGCACGTGCAGAAGAAGACAAGACATCACCCATAACATGCTCTGTTTACGTAAGTAAAAATAGCGCCTACAGATGTTTGTGTTTGTGCAATTAATGCACGGTTGTAAATGACAAAATTTTGTCAAACTAATTAGAGAGAGAAGGGCATTGAGAGAATAGACAGCTCACATTTTAACAATATTTTTTTGGTGAGCTATGGCTGCTACCTCTGAAAAGAGGTATATGTGGATCCAGAGTCGGAACTACAGTCTGTGGTGGAGTTGTGTTGTGAAGGTCTTCACTGACAGAGTTCATCCACAATTTCAGGATGTTAAGACAGACCTTTAAATACCTCTGTCAGTGCCTCATCCGTTGCAGATTAGTACGTCTGTCTTCCAAGACAGATTTAATGTCTTCATTAAGTAATCATCCTCTCAGTGGTTTTACTCCTTGGTTTATTGAACTCACTTTCAGATCCTCCTGTTTCTTATTTTGCTTTGTGTTTCTTTTTAGGTATGGTGAGATCTTGTCACTAAAACTGTGCCCCCTACTGCCTCCATTTTGGTTCTTGAACTAGCCCATAAAAGAAGGATTTGACCATTCCATGGAGCTAGCAGATGTGTTCATAGGTCTTTTTGTGTTTGAGGAAAGAGAAAAAACCTTGGCCAAGTTTCATGTATCAAATGTACTCTCATTTTGTTCCACTTTTCAGGTGTGTTAAAGGTAATTTTTAAAAGTGCTATTCTTTGTGTTGGCTAGAACATAGAATCAATAAAACCTGCTGACTTAATAATTTTTATTTTTATTTAGATTTGTATTTTCTTAGCAGCATTTTTAGACTTGCTCAGACCTTAGAAGCACCAAAATATAGATCTAAAGTAACAGGAATGCTGTTGAAAAATGTTCAAGTGAGAGATTTTTTCTGTGAAATGTATATGGGCTAAAAATCCCCATCATCCACTTAACCTCACTGGTGGAAGAGCACTAGAGCTTGAGAAGCATAGTGGTTATGGTCAAACTGAGGAAATCCTTTGTGGTTGGATGAAAACAAATGTAAAACAGATGGAAATGAGGGCTTGTGTTCATAACCCATCAGGTTTAACCCTTCTTATTAAAATTAAAACTTACCCCATTAGCTCTTTGTCTAGAAACATCTTGCTGTATTTACAATTTATTTAAATATAATTTCCAGCAACCGTAGTTTTCATTGTCTTAAAAGCATCTGTTAAACTTAGATATGTATTTAGTGCTGTGATGTCCTAAATGTTTCAGACCTTCAAACAATATTTATCTAGACAAATATAATCAGCGTAAAAATGAAAAGGAATTTTCAAATGATGAAATTTCATAAGGGGAAACAACCTATCCAAAACAAATATGGCACCATGTAAGTCATTACGTACAAAAGGATCACATCTTTTTGGAAAAATAAGTTCAATTTCACAAGCCACACCCAGGTCTGATTACTGCCTGACTTAAAAATGTTTTAAAAAGAACTGTCTGGCAACATGAAGTAGGCTGAAAGATCCAAAAACACATCATACCCCATGTTAAAGAAAATCAAAAAATGAGAAACAAAGTCCCTGACATCTATCAGGGACTTTAAGAAGGGGGTCACCGTAACTGAATATTTTCAGTATTTGAACAGTTTTTTCAAAGCGGTGACGGAAAAATTTGAAGGCCATCTATCCTTTAGACATATTAGTATTCACATCTCTGACCACTTGGTGCAATTGTGCAGACATTTTCAACTTTGTGCAGGGAGTACAGGTAACTAAATCAATAATTTAAAAAAAAGGATTCCCATGAGAGCATCTGAGCATCATCTCAGACCTGGACACCATACTCCATACATCTTACTAACCGGGAGCTGACCGTGCGTTGAAGAGTTAGTGAGGCTTTGCAATGCGTTGCTCCCAAGAGCCCGGTGCATGCTGCAGGATTTCCTCTCGCTGAAGCGATAGCTTGTGGGTCAGGAAACGGCTCCTTCATAGTCTTTCCAACTTCTGGTCACTTCATTAGGAGAAATGTTGCTTTATTTCAAAACTTTGGCTGAAGTGGCATTTGTAATTTAAGTCTCCACTCTAACAGAAGAGTGCAGATTCAGCCTCCACAACAACATAAGAAGTCATCTTTCCAAGACAAAAGTCCAAAACATTCATGACAAAAATCTCTGCAGCAATCCCACTATTTGATTACACACAAGTGGGTGTCCATTTCAGTTCCATGTGGAGCAGGAGGACGTTGTGAGACTGTGCTCTCAGGCCACAGCAAGTGAACTGTTCGTATTTTAAGTGCAATCGTTAAATTTCATTTTTATATATAGTTCTCTGTTCAGCTTGTTCAGATTTAATTTTTTTTTACCTCATCGGTTAAAATGATGGACAAAAGAAATATATCTAGCACAACCTCTGGGTTAGAGAGCCATTTCTAACAGCATGAGACTTCAGTGAACCACAGTAAGAGCTATTATCCACAGGGGGAGAAAGCATGAAACAGTGGTGAACTTTCCCAGGAGTGGTTGGCCTACCCAAATTACTCCCAGAGGAGCTCCACGACTTATACAGGAGATCACAACACAACCGAGAACATCTAAAGCACTGCTTAACTTAATTACTCAGTTAAGATCAGTGGTCATAATACCACAACACGAGAGAGACAGGGTAAAAATGGGAGTTCCAAGGTGAGCAAAAAGAGCATCTCATAATTACAGATAACCATCCTGACGATCAGATCTTGACTGACCAAACAGACCTTTTAGAAGGGTTGTGTTTCATTACATCTGGTGTAAAACTAAGAGTCTTCCAGGAAAAAGGTCTTGCCAACAGTCAGACATGGCTTTATGAGTGTGATGGTCTGTTTAGGACAGAATCAGCTTGTCATAATTACTGGAACCATGAATTCTGCTCTCTAGCAGGAAATCCTGAAGGACAACATCCGGCTATGAACTCACTACTTTAATCTCAAACTCATTTAGGCAATGCAGCAGGACAACACCCCCAATGACATCAGCAAGCAAACCTCTGAAAGAATGAGAAAAAAATGAAGGTTTCACAGTGGTCTAGTCAAAGCATCCATGCAAATCAGGAGGACGTGCTGTGGCATGACCTTAAGCAAGTCTGCAAAGACAAGTGGGCCTGAATTTTCCTTGTTCCGGCTGGTACAACCAGCTATTAGATTTAGGGGGTAATTACTTTTAATATCGAGCCAGGTTGGTTTGCATCATTTTTTTTCCCCAGTAAGGAATAAAATCATGATTTCAAAGCTGTTTCTTTGTGTTTACAAAGCTTATTGTCTGGCATTAAAACTTATTTGATCTAAAACAGTTAAATGTTACACAAAAGCAGAAAGAGAAGAAATGTGGCAAGTACTGTTTCACTGAGCTGCATTACATTTGTTAATTAATGTGGTGGTAATTGTAACTTATCTGTCAGAGACCCTGTGTTTTACTTAACACGAAACACATCCCTGTTGTTCTGTATGAATGTGCTAAATACTGTTTACTTCCACAAATAGCAATGGCTTATTTCAGGCTAACATGCAATTATACTGCGATCTGGTTGGATAAGCTGGTTGTTTACTGCACTCCACGGGGTTCGGTGAGGCTGCAGAGAGAAGTCGTCTTTGTATAAAAGTTTGGTTTTAATTTGAAAAGCTGCTCTTGAGGCAAACAAATAAAGTCTCATTCATCACAGCAGAAATTAGTAAAGGGGTCCTAATTCTGTAATATATTAATATGGTTTCAAGGTTATTCCACTTCACTCAGAGATTTAAAATGAAAAATGTTTGTTTAATTTTAATAACTTCATAAATTATCTTTTTAGAGGGTAGATTTTTTTCAGCATGCATTTTTCCCTTAAATGTCAAAATGTGGTTAAAAAGGAAAAGCTGGGAACAATTTCAGGTTAAGGTTTATTGCTAAAGCTGTTTGCTTCGTTTCTGTAACCTTCCAGTGTAATTTTAATTATTTATTATTTTCTAATTTGTAGCATTTTTAGCTTTTTGGAAAAACTTGATAAAACTGAGGTTTTCACCAATTTTGGAAACTTTTTCCTCTTCTCCCACTCCCTTTTGGCAAAGATCAACCACACAGGCATGTTGGAAATGAAGGGCAGACTCTTTCTGAAGTTCCATTTATATGTTAATCTGTCGGTAGACCTTGGCTTGGATTTGAGTGATTCTAGCAAAAGGTTTGGTGATGTATTCTGCTTGACATTTCCTGACAGCACTTGAAAAGCCTATATATCCTCGTGGTGTCAACGCAATCTATCATTTGCGAGGTTTGGCACGATGTCGGCCCTGTTGCATCCATAACTGCTCCATTTAGTTCAAAGTCTACCAGTGAAATGTCGGTCGAATGTAGAGCAGAAAGGCAAGCTGAGGTTACCTTTCATCATAAATCCAGAAGATAAAGTAGGAATTTGACTTTGTATGACCGACTGTGCTTTCGTTCCATGACTGGATGCAAACTTTCGGTGGCAAATGTTCGAAGGAGAAGAAACAAGAGGTTTTTCCACAGATGGAGGATGTACCTGCACGCTTGTTAAAAGTAATGGGAAGAGTTGAATGACGGATGGAAGCTGGCGTCTTTGTTTTTACAATGTTGTATAAATAGAAAAAGCTTTTGTAAGACAGCCACTGTGGTCTGTGGTCCGTTCATTTACATTAGTTCTTGATAAAAATATTTGAGGTAACCTCATTACGTTGCCTTGCAAATAGCTTGAAGTTTTTGTAAGTTTTCCACCCTAAAACCAGTCTAATTTAAAAAGACTTTATTAGAACCAGAGGAGAATTAAATTTTGTTATAAATAATAATATAGAATTTCCTTTAAAGATTTGTTGATGTTGATGGAAGGATCTCTGATAGTGATCTGTGTTACAGTGGTTCTGAAGAAGCCTCTGACTGAGGGCACTGTTGTTTTAGTCTCATTAAGAGAATGCTCAGGGCTGTCTGTATTTTTCTTGATTTTATCAAGAATCCTTCTTTGCATCGTCATCTCCAGATGTACCACAGTCGCCCACAGAACAGAACCAGCCTTCTTTATCAGATCATTTAGCCTGTTATGTCCCTGGCTATGATGCTGCTACCCCAACAGATGATGGAGAGATTACACTCTCCACAACAGACTTATAGAAGATATTCAGCATCTTGCTGCAAACTCGGAAAGACCTAAGCTCCCTCAAGAAGTGGAGTCCACCCTGTCCGTTCTTGTAGACGGCTTTAATGTTACATCGCCAGTCCAACCTGTTGTCTAGATGAACACCATGGTGCCCTCCACCACCCCCACTTCTTCTCCCATTATGGAAATGGCGTTTGGCCAAATCCTGTTCTTCTTGAAATCTACACACCATGACACAAAGTGGTTCACCAGCTCTCTGTATTCAGCTTGTCCATCTCTGATACACCCGACTATTGCAGATTCATCTCAGGACTACCTAGTTAAACACACAATCCGGTAACACTTTAGAATAACAGATGGTTATGAAGCATTAGTAACAGTTAGTACAATAATTAATAATGAGCTAAACATTTTTCAAAGATTTGTAAAGTATTAGGAAACACTATTATTATGTCAAATAAAGAGGTTGATTAAATAAATATTTAAACAATTACATACCCCTAAATCTGTTTGCAAATCCAAACAAGTTCACTTTGCTTAAATTAATTGTGGATCATATGTAAACATTGGAAAATGTAATTTGAAAATAGTTGGTAAACTATTTCTAAATAATTTGTATCTCTATGATTATTACATTGAAATTAACATGTAAACCATTAAGTGTGATTGAAACGAAAACCATGGAAGCATTAAATAAATTATTTATAAATCACCTTCCAATGTGTTAAATTCTTTTTTAAAGGTTTTTTGGGCCTGAGTGGCCTTTATTGACAATGGACAGAGTTTATGAAGGGGGAGAGAGGTGTTAGAAGACATGCGGCAAAGGTCGCCTGGGACAGGACTCGAACTGGGGACGGCTGTGTTGAGGACTGAAGCCTCTGCACATGGGGGACCCGCTCTAACCACTGTGCCACACGACACATTAAGATGTTTTTTTAATAAATGATTGGCAATGTCCTAATTCTGAGGAGAAGTAAAGAAAGCATTAGCGGTTATTGATTACTTGTTCATATGTTACCAAGCTTTTAATAAACATTTATATACAAGCCACATGGATAGAAAGACTGAATGGCCCAGATTCAAATCTCCTGTTTAAAATAATTTGTTACCCTTTGCCAGAAAAAAAGCCAGGCAAGTGACTGTATTTAGTCACTTCTGCATGCATCCTAAATTACGTCGACGCGCTTTTCGCGGGGTCTTAGAATCATGTGATTTCCCCCAACCAATCAGTGGAAATCAATTTCTTTACAGTTTGCCCCGTTTGACCAATCACCGCGGGTCTGTGACGCGCCAAACATTAGTTTATTGATGCGTTCCACTTACCTGGGAAGTCGGAACTGGGAGCTGGGTTTGACGTCACACCTGAGTAAACATTATTCCGGTAACGTAGTTGGATAAGTCGTGTTTTCAATATGGCGAGACCCAGGTAACTACAGCTGGTAATACCTCTTACATAGTTTTAAGCTGTACTTTCCATATGCAAACACCACTTTTATTTTGTTATGGTTAGAGTTGTAGGCTCTACATGTAACATTGACTTTAGATGCATTCCTACAAGTAGTGATGGTCTGTTTGAAGCTGAAGCTCTGGTGCATGTGTCAAAAAAACAGAAATAGTGCTTCAGAAGCACTGTGTTGTGCTTAATTCGTCTGAGCAGAGTCACGTGATCAATGATGTCCGAAGCTCCTCTTGGTACGTCACTGCTTGGGTACCTGATTCAATGGTTGAAAAAGACCTGAATCACTGGCTGAATCTGTGGTGTGTTGGAGGCGAGTAGAAAGCACTATTAAACAAGTGAGTGATCCAGCCACATAAAGGGACGCGTGGCATAGAGGTAGACTGGGCAACCCATTTGCAGAGGCTATAGTCCTCGACATGGCTATGGTTCGATTCCAGGCTTCTTCATTTGTTGTTTTCATATGAATGTCAGCTAAAAAATAATAATAATCGGGAGAAAGGATATATGCAGTGGCGATAGGGCGCCGCCCCCCCCAGTGTTTTCAAAGTGTTTTGGATTTTTATTTTTATTTTTCAAATTTAACAATAATCACATATTCTAAGCTAATTGCGAGTTTAAATTCGTAACAAAGTATCATATATAAAAATATATATCATTTTCGGAGAAAAAGCTCCCGCTGCTTAGCAGCTGGGGCGACAGAAAAATCGCCCCAAGCAGATCAGCAGCCAGCCAATCACTGACAAGAAATTCGCCCATAGCAACAGGAATTTATCCAATCAGCGTCGTTGATTTGGCCGCATGAAGGGCGATAGAGAAATCGGCCCAAGGCTGGTGTGAGGACGGGCAAGATATCTGGTGGTGACATTGGCAGTGTGATTTATCTGCCACAAGGGGGCGCTGCTGTAAACTTTGTGTGTAAAATTTTTGTGTAAACCTAATAAGTTATTTGTTTCCAGTTTGGTTCTAAACTCGTTTGTGCAATATTGTATTTATGTTTAGAATAAGAATGCCTCAAGTTGTTAATATTGGCATTAAAATAATAAGTATTTCACATAGTAGGCTACTGGTATCCAGCCGTTCATGTTCAATTGTTTTGGGATGATTATTGAAAATGACTGGATAAGCTATATGCACAGCTCCACTAGTTCCTGAACCAAGTACAGCCCTTTTATTTCCTGTCTGTATTGGACAAACTGATAAATCCAGGTGTGTCTGACCTCAGTAGTCACAACAACAATGGTCAGACACACCTGGATTAATCAGTTTGTCCAATTATGTAAGACAGGAAATAAAAAAGCTGTACTTAGTTCAGAAAATAGTGGAGTTGTGCACAAAGCTCAGAAAGCACAAATTTGATTTTTTTTTTTAAAGAAAAGAAAAGCACAGCCCCACCAAGAATATTTTTCACCAGCCGCCACTGGATATATGTGAAACATTTTTTTATGTTGGTGAAATTATAACATGAAAATTGGAAGAACCATACTTGATAATATTCCCTGAAGTAAAAACATTAATCTATTAAGCCTATTTTTTTAGACATATGCCCTATTAATCTAGTAAGCCATACTTGTAAGTTGTTGGGGTTTTTTGTGTTGTTTTTTTTTTTTCACCAAGCGATCATTACAAGTGAAGATATTATATCACAATATTGCCTAGATGTTTTAAAAGATTTTTCAGTGGTTCAGTAAGAAATATAATTCCACCTACAAAAATTAGAGAGCTAAACGTACTCAATATGAGTGGATTTTGAGGGTCTCATGAACTGCATAGATTTGTTGCTTTTCAAGTATATAACTAATTATTATTGTTCATAACAATGACAAGTAGTAACATCAGTAATATTATTGCATATATTTCTTTCCAGTGTTTACATATGATGCAAAAATGGTTTGGTTTTGCAAACAGATTTAAATGTTTTTTTTTTAAATAATTTATTTAATCATAATGTTATAATTTACTAATGTTTTTCGAATGAGAAATGACCTCTTGATTTAACCTCTGTATTTATATTAATATAGCATTTCCTAATCATTTACAGTATCTGTCAATATTTTGTTCCCTATTAATTAATTATATACTAAGTGTTACTAATGCTTTATAAGCATCTGTTATGCTAAAGTGTTACCCACAATCCTTCAGTCTCACAAACTGCAGTCTGTTTGTCAGGTAGTCACTGATCAAGGCAATTGCTGAGGCCTCCATCTGTGTCTGCTGGAGTTTCTGACAAAGAAAACTGGCTGAATTGTGTTAAAGGCACTGGAGAAATCAAAGAACATGATCCTCACAGTGCTGCCTGCTTCGTCCAGAGGACTGTGGGTTGGTTGAAGTAGGACTTCACTGTATCTTATGTCCCATACTAACACAAGAAAAGAAAACAATACATGGTATTAAATTTTTTTAAAAGCCTATTTTGCCCTTGAGGAGTTGCCGTGTTTCCAAACGGGGTTGGCTCTTGCACGCTTGGCGGTCCGATTCAGAAGTACGTGTGTACTGGGTTTAACGGATAGAAAGAAGAACAGCAAACGAGCCTTCAAAATCTGTGACGGAGGGCTAGCAGGGATGAAAAAACTGTGTGCAGGGCGGTTCCTCTTTGTGCCTTTCACATTTAGCAGAGTCCTTATTTCAAATGTCATGCACTGATTGTGCTGAATAGAAGTTACTTTCAAGGTCTTGTGTTACACAAAAGCTTGGCCTCTGCTGTGAATGGCCTTAGGTTTAAGTCCCAGAGAAAGAACCCGGCAAACACTTTTCCTATTACTGTAGCAGCTGTGCAGCAGCTTAGCATCATACAAATTTGTCTCCAGAGCAACAAAAATGTTTTTGTTTCATTAACCAAAATCATACAGCAGATGTTGAACATTTGCATAACCATCCCATTTTAGAAATCCCAAAATGGAGACACCTGGAAACACTGCAGACCTTCTTACATTTTGATATGTCTAAAATTGTGGGCCGCTCTTCTGTCTTGATTACATGACCCTTTGATTTTGGCTTGTAATGAGTTATGACAGCATTTCAACAACTATTAGCAGGGATTTAACTTGTACAAAGGAATATGTGCACATTAATATTTAAAATCAGCAGGAAAGAGATCATTTTTGATTTTCAGCTGTAGCCTCTTAGGCTGACTCAGCAGATTTACAGACAACTTACAACAATGTACAAAGTTGCTTTGCTCACCATTGTTGTGACACAACAGCCACTGATTCTATTTACTTTAAATCATTCAGGGAAAGATCATGCGCTGTAGAAGGCTGGTAGTGTTCATGCACACACACTCATCATGGAAAACACACAAAGAAATGCATATGATGCAGCTTTTAAGTTAAAGGCAATCAAGCTGGCTGTCAAATAAGGAAATAAAGCTACTGCATGTCAGCTTGACATCAATGAATCAATAGTGACATTAGAAGAGGCAGAGGGAAGAACTGAGTCAGTGTAAAAAGACGACAAAAGCTTTCAGAGGACATAAAAACACTGAAGGAGACAACTTCAGGGGCATTAGTGAGGATGAGGAAGAGAAAGGAAGATAGCGACCAATGACTTTTCTGGTTGGCAAAATTAAACTTTATTTTCTAACCAGACATGTTACTGTCTTGTTGTGTTGAGCCGTCTTGGCGCCCGTACTACCGATTTGCAGGAAGAGCTTGAAAAAAAAAAGCAAGTTATAAATTAAAACCTACAAAAGCACTCAGAGAGCGCAGACCTCCACCAGGGGCACTTATCATGCTATTCGTTAGCCTCTCCAATGCTAACGCAAGTGAGCAGTCTCCTTCTCAGTTGCCAGTGCCGGTCTATCATTAAACAAATCAATATCTGACTTCAGAAGGGATATAGCCTCCTGCGACAAGGAACTAGGCGCCGCTGGGTATGCAATAGTCTTAATTTTGGCTCTGATACCGCACCATACATAATAGGTCTTTGCACTCATGACTTTAGACATGGTTGCACATGTTAATTTATTTGAGGTCGTATCAGAAATGTCCATTTCACATTTTCTGCTTTGAAACATTGGAAATGTCCCCAGAAGATTATGAAGCTTTGTAAGATTCATGGCCCTAAATTGTTTGGAAATATTTTCATTTGAAAATGTAATTCAATAAGTGTTGCTGTGAACAATCTGAACAAGAATCAGAAATACCTTCAGTGTATTTGGTGACATCTGCCTCCAAAAGTTGGATCAGGTAAAAGTTGTTGAGCACTCGTGACAAAACACATGCAGATATAAATGGTGGCAGGATCAAGAAAGCATATGACAAAACTCAAGCCCAGAGCTCTTTATTGTGCTGTTTCCATGTGGCATCAAATTCTTAAAGTGGCATGCAATTTGTACGTTTCTGTGTGTGGCAGCAAAACTCAAAGGATATCTTTGTTCTCAGTCAGGCCTCGTCACACCCATGCTTTGGACTCATTGGACAAACGATGTGTGTGTAACAACAACAGCAGCAGCGGTGGCAGAAGGAGCAGAGCCGGGCTTTGTCCTGAGGTGAACTCTGCTGCAGCCGTGGAGAGAGCTGCTGGCAGCTGAGGGAGCTGCTGGCAGCTGACAGAGCAAAGAAATGAGAGGAGGAGAGCAAAAGGCAGGAGAAAAACCAACACAGTGGAAAACGAGAGTAAGACGCTGACGAGGTGGGCATGGTAAACTAGAAAGAAAAGACAAAAATCCAGAACCACACAAAGGAGGAAGACGCAGATAATGAAAAAAATAGAGAACGGGAATGAATGAGCAAAGGAAAGTTAGTAATTTAGTGACTGAATCCAAGAGAAAGAATTAAAGAAATGATTACAGGAGAACACGAAGAAAAAGAAGCCAAGTGTAGTAAAGTCGAAGATCTTTGGCAGGAGTGAGATTTCCTTACCTCCCTGCAATAATAGTTCTGCATAATAAGGCGATTTTAGTAGCTTAGTTTTAATAAAACACCCAAGTGGCGCTCAATTTTCACATCGTGTTTCAGGCAAATCTGTTTCTCATCATTCTGTGTGTGTTGCACTCATGATGTTCAGCTGCAGAAAAAACTCTGGCTGAAAAAACCATGGTGTCAATGATTCTGTTAGAGGAGGAGCTTAAAGGAGCTTAACGCTGCCAACAAATGTATGCTTTACTGTGACAATTAGGGCCAAAATATTTACTACACGGCTTTTCCTAAATTAGCAGATCAGTTCCTTAAAGTTCATTCTAAGCTTTGGTTGTACCAAAAATAATTTAGCTTGTTGTTTGTCAGTAAATCAGAGCACCTTTCATGCACAGTGAGGGTATATAATGTGCTCTATATGAGATAAAACTTAATGTGAAGGCAAATCCTCAAGGTATCACTATACACGAAACCCCAATCACAAAGTACTACTTGGATGCAATTTATGGTAGGTTAATATATCATAAATATAGTTCCATCCATCCATTTTCTGTACTCGTCCATCATATCCAAGGTTGCAGGGTTGCGGGGGGTGGGGGGGGAGCCTATCTCCAGCGGTCACGGGGCGAGAGACGGGGTACACCCTGGACAGGTCGCCAGTCTATCGCTGAATAAATATAGTTCATTTTTTAAAGTCATATTTTTACTATGTTGTTCATTCACTTATATGTGTCACAGTTTATAACTAAATAGGTAGCTAAAAAGCAATATGCTAGTGAAATATTTAGCTTCAAACTTAAAATTTTAGTTAAGGGGTTAGTTTATAATTAGCTAAAAAGACACTTGATAAGTGGAAGAGGATATCCAGAACATGTTACTGTGAAGTGTCATCTTCAGCCCAGATATTGAACTCTTGGCAGTTAACATCTGGAGATGATGATGCAAAAAAGGATTCTTCATAAAATAAATGAAAGTCTCTTAATGAGACTATCTTGCAAGAAGTGGGACAGGAGAGGTGATGGTACAGGAGATGAGCTGGTGCTGAGATCTCGCAAGAGCTGTGCGTAAGTAATATGGCGGTAAACTGATAAAACAAACAAACTCGGGTAAAAACAAACCATAATTTGTATTTCTCCATAAAACAAAATGGACGAGGAAACTTTGCACAGCCTGGAAAGCTACTTGGACGAGTGCTTTGACAACATTGTTATGGGCAAGCCACAAAAATCCACCTCTGCTATGCCAACAAGCACACCATCACAAAAACGCACCCGTTCTGAGGCCAGCACCTCCACCATCTCGCCAGAGAAAAGCTACAGCGATGTCTTGGACTCAATAGATAAGAAGCTAACCAGCCTAGATGCCCGTCTGGCCCTGGTTGAGGTTCTACACTCCAACTAAAGTGAAAGTAGTCTCAGGTAGAAAGAAGTCTCCGTGGACAAGTAATCCACTGGTACGTAGTGAAAAAAGAGAGTGTCGACGAGCCGAGAGAAAATGGCGGAAAACTCGACTCCAGGTTCACTGTGAGATCTACAAAGAGAGACTGAATAGATATCAGCTAACTATAAAAGATGCTAGGGAATCGTTCTTTTCTGAAATCATCAACAGAAACATTAATAACGCACGGACTCTATTTGCAACAGTGGAAAGACTAACTAATCCTTTAGTGACAGTAGCCCCTGAACTAAACTCTACCAGGGCCTGCAATGAATTTGCCAGCTTTTTCACTGAAAAGATTCTAACAATTAGACGGTCAATCTGTACCTCAATATCGAACCCACAACCAGTGCCATCCCCAATCAACAACAATGTAGAGAAAATGTCTGAATTCCACGAATGAAACCAGAACAGCCTTGAAAAAATCATTATCCAATTAAGCTCCTCCTCCTGCTGTCTTGATATCCTACCCACAGCTTTTCTAAAGAAGGTTCTTCCTGTTATTGGGTCTGATCTTGTTCAAATAGTGAACTCATCACTGCTATCAGGTGTCTTCCCTCAGGCTTTAAAAACAGCAGTTATTAAACCACTGCTAAAGAAGAAAAATCAGGACAACACGTTAATGCAGAACTACAGGCCAATCTCTAATCTCCCATTCATCAGTAAGATTATTGAAAAAGCTGTGTTTCAGCAGTTAAATGGCTTCATAACAATGACAAACCGTTTTGATGCTTTTCAGTCTGGTTTCCGCACTCACCACAGCACCGAGACTGTCCTCGTCAAAGTATTTAATGACATCCGCATAAATACAGACTGTGGAAGAACCACAGTGCTGGTTCTGTTTGACCTCAGTGCAGCTTTTGACACTGTTGATCATGATATTTTATTGGAACGACTGGAGAGCTGGGTCGGACTCTCTGGTACAGTACTTGGCTGGTTCGAGTCTTACCTTAAGAACAGGGACTTCTATGTTTCAATAGGAAACTTTTCATCAGAACGAAGAGAAATCACATGTGGGGTGCCCCAGGGCTCCATCCTGGGGCCCCTCTTATTTAATATCTACATGCTCCCACTAGGCAAGATTATAGCGACCAATAACATTAGCTACCATAACTACGCAGATGACACTCAGCTCTACATTACAATGTCACCAGGTGACTCTGAACCCATTCAAACCCCAAATCAATGCATTGACCAAATAAATGGATGGATGTGCCATAACTTTCTCCAGCTGAATAGAAACAAAACTGAAGTCATTATTTTTGGACCCAAGGAGGAACGATCAAGAGTCAGCACACAGCTTCAATTAATACAGCTAGAAACTACTGATCAGGTTCGTAACCTAGGTGTAGTAATGGACTCAGACCTGAACCTCCAGGGTCACATAAAGGCAATAACAAGGTCAGCGTTCTATCACCTGAAGAACATCTCTAGGATTAAAGGACTGATTTTGCAACACGACCTAGAAAAAGTCATCCATGCGTTTATCTTTAGTTTGTTTTGATTACTGCAACAGCATCTTCACAGGTCTGCCTAAAAAGTCAATCAGACAGCTGCAGCTGATCCAGAACGCTGCCGCTCGCGTCCTCACTAGAACCAGGAAAGTAGAGCACATCACCCCAGTTCTAAAGTCCTTACACTGGCTCCCTGTAGCTCAGAGAATAGACTTTAAAATACTTTTACTAGTTTATAAATCATTACAAGGCTTAACACCAAAATATGTTGAAGACCTGTTGTCATGGTACCAACCACCAAGACCACTCAGGTCCTCCAACTCTAGCCTACTAAACATCCCTAGACTCAGAACTAAACATGGAGAAGCAGCTTTCAGTTTCTATGCTCCCCTTATCTGGAACGGACTTCCTGACGAGTGTAGAGCTGCTGAAACTCTGAACTGCTTTAAATCGAGACTAAAAACCCATCTGTTTAGAATTGCCTTTGAGTAAATGCTTGATGTTATATGTATGAAATGTGTTCATGCTCTCTTGCTTTTTTTTATTTTTCTCTTGCTTTATTGTGTATCATGTATAATGTGTGTTTCTTTTATGTGTTTCTTTTAAATCACCAAATCATGTAAAGCACCTTGAATTACCCTGCTGTTGAAAGTGTGCTATACAAATAAAATTCCCTTGCCTTGCCTTGCCTTACACAAAGAATTTCAAGCTCTAAGGGAATCCCTGGAGTTCAGCCAACAACAGGTAGCATCGCTCGCTGCAGAAACCAAACGCTGAGAGACAGTGTAAAGAAACTCACCGAGGGGATGACGCAGCTGTCCGGAGAAAGTAAGAGGATGAAAGAAACTATCTTGGATATACAGGCCAGGGGAATGCGGGACAAACATCAGTTAAAGCTCCCAAGCGACACAGTAAAAAACATCACTTTTCACCGCGTCCACCGGCTCAGAGGTAAGAAGCCCAACAACAGCTGGCCGCGACCAATTGTTGCTAAATTCGAGCATTACAAGCAAAAAGAGCAGGGGAACAAATCACAGCGTTAACGATCAATATCCGAAGGAAATCCTGGATAGAAGGCGCGTTTTGTTCCCAATCAGGAAGAAATATATCAGTGAAGGCACCAGAGCTACAGTTGCAGTAGATAAACTGTATGTTAATGGGCAGCTGTTCAGGGACCCCCAGTTTACTACTTGGCTTTATTAGTCATGTAACACTGGTCAGATAAGAGTTGTTTTATCAGTCAACTATAATCTAATGTTAGCACAGCTCTGTAAAGTTGTTTATATTACTCAATATGGGCGGGGCCAGGGCTAAGCACTGGGATACTGGCTCTTTTTTCTTTTCTCATCTTCACATGTCTATCACCAAATGTCTTTGTCACCCGTTTTTCCTTCTTTTATCACTCACACACACACACAGAATTTTTTCATAACATAACTATTTCTTTCTCTCTCACCCTCACCCTTAACACCTTCGCAACTTTCTTCTATTTTTCTCTTTCTTATATCTCGGCTTTTGGATTTTCAATCAGGCAACCCCAAGCACAAACTAATAATGCACCTGTATTTATCTGTTTCTATGGTGATATGGACTTTACAACTTTTGTCTCAAAACTATGGCTGCTCTAAGGTTTGTCACGTAGAATGTTCATGGAGCTGGCACCAAAGAGAAAAGAGTTAAGATTTTTAACCATCTTAAAAGATTGAAGGCAGATGTCGTCTTATTACAAGAAACCCATAAATCTACCTCAGCTGCAGTTGATCTTAAATCCCCTGTGTTTCCTAATGTGTTTTCTTCATGCTATAACTCTAGACAAAGGGGAGTAGCAATATTAATAAATAAAAATGTTATTTTTACAGTAATAGATACAGTTACAGATCCAGAGGTTAGATTTATTACAGTAAAACTATCTATACATAACCAAAAGTTATGTATTGTCAGTATGTAAGGTCCAAATGTTGATGACCCCTCATTCTTTAATTCCTTCTTCTCGGTGCTCCTTGAACACTTGGATTGCTAACTTCTTCTTGGGGGCGACTCAACTTTGGTTTAAATGAAGAAATAGACAGGCTCAGCACAGCAGGGACTCAGCGCAGCTGGAAATCTATAGATATAGTCAAACAGTACATGAGCGATTATTGACTTTGCGATGCATGGCGATCTCATGACCCCAATGACAAAAAATATACTTTCTTCTCAAATGTCCACCATTCATATTCTCGACTGGATTACTTGTTAGTCAGCAGCTCACTGTTGACTGACATTTCAGACACTGAGATACACCCTATAGCTGTTAGTGATCATGCTCCTGTTTCTCTAACTTTAGTAAATAAAACAGAAACGCCTCAAAGTAAAAACTGGAGATTTAATATATCATTACTAGAATAAAGAATTTATTAAATATTTTGAAAAAGAGTGGGCTTCTTATTTGGAATATAATGACCTACATGGTATGTCACCATCCATTCTTTGGGAGGCAGGGAAAGCTGTGATTAGAGGTAAAATAATCTCATTCTCATCAAATAAAAACAAAATAGAAAAAAAATTTATTCAGGAATTAGAAGAAACTATTAATTCATTGGAAGCTTCTCTAGATGAGGAGACACTAGGCAAAATCCGTAAAGCAAAGCTAGAATTAAATGAAATTATTAATAAACAGACCCAGTTCTTAATTCAAAGACTTAGGATAGAAAACTTTGAACAAGGTAATAAATCAGGTAGATTTTTGGCTAACCAGCTTAAAATGAATAAAGAATAAACAACTATATCTGCTATTAAAGATCAGACCGGGATTACAGTATCTGAAAGTCGAGCGATGGCCCTGGATTCACCACTAACAGCGGCTGAACTCCAGGAGGCACTCCAAAGCATGCCCAATAACAAGGCTCCAGGCCCAGATGGATTTCCAGCAGAGTTCTATAAAGAATTCTGGAATATTCTGGCACCAACATTCCACAGAATGCTGCAGGAAACCAAGGAAAATGGTCGACTTACACCAAATATGAATTCTGCCTACATTAGTCTTCTACTAAAATCAGGTGAAGACCCTTTGTTTGCTACCAGCTATCGTCCCATATCCCTCATTTATGTTGATCTTAAGATAATCTGCAAAGCCCTCGCAAAAAGGATAGAGAAAGTAACCCCTCTTCTAATACATCCTGATCAAACTGGTTTTATTAAAGGGAGACATTCATCCACAAATTCACGTAGATTAATAGATTTAATAGATTATCTCTAGATGCAGAAAATGCATTTGATAGAGTTAACTGGAAATTCTTATTTGCAACCTTACATTTGGCTTTGGAAATTCTTTTATAAACTGGTTGAAAATATTATACAGTTCACCAAAAGCATGTATCAGGACTAATAACCAAACATCATTTAGGTTTCATCTTCAGAGAGGTACCAGGCAGGGATGTCCTCTCTCTCCCTCCCTGTTTGCTATTTTTATTGAACCACTAGCTGCAGCAATCAGGCAAACTCACAATATTAAAGGCATAAAATGCAATAACATAGAACATAAAATCAGTCTTTATGCAGATGATGTATTACTTTTTTACCAGCATTCACAAACCTCTTTCTCTCGGGCAATCGGGTTGATAAACTCTTACTCAAACGTTTCAGATTATTCTATAAATTGGTTGAAATCTACAGTTCTTCTAATCAATTGTTCTGTCCAGAATCCAACTAATACACAACTGCAGTCAGGGAATATTACTTATTTAGGTATCAATGTCTCACCAAGACTGGCAGATTTAATAAAGCTAAACTACATCCCACTTTTTAAAAAAGTGGAAGATGATCTTGCTAGATGGAAATCCCTACCCATATCACTTATGGGAAGGGTTGCTTCAATAAAAATTATGGTTTTGCCCAGAATCAACTACTTATTCTCAATGATCCCAAATAAACCATCACTAGACTGGTTTAGATCTCTGGACTCCTCTGTCTCTAAATTTCTTTGGAAAGATAAACCCCCACGTGTCAGCTTAAAAACACTGCAGAAGACCAAAGAAAAAGCAGGACTAGATCTACCAAACTTCCATCAATATTTCTTAGCCAACAGGCTCTAATACATCTCAAGATGGTTAAAACATAGCTACCTAGATGAGTCCTGGATAGATGTAGAACAGACACTATGCAATAAGATAAAACTTTCAGACCTACCATTTATTAGCTCAAATATAAAACGACATGAATGCTTTAAAAGCATAAATATCAGCTCCTCTCTGACAGCATGGCGGGAGTTTCTAAAAATGACACCGTCCACAATAATCCCATGCAGACATACACCCATCTGGAATAACCCCAACATCTTGCAAAAAACAATGTATCATAAGTTTTCCAGACTGGAGGTGCAATGGAATTGAATACCTGGAACATATATTTGAAGGAACAGACTTTATCCCATTTAATACATTAATTACACAATATGAAATTGATAAAAACAAATTCTTAGAATATCAACGAATTAAATCTTTTATTAAAGGTAAATTTAGGCTCAATACAGTTGAATTACAAATTCCAGCAAGAGTTTAAGATTTTCTTAATCTCCCCCCCCAAATTGCTGTCTAAAATATACAACACTTTATCTATATTAGATGAATCAATAGCCATCCCTATTTCAAAATGGGAGGTGGATTTATCAGCCAGCTTTGACCAAAACGTCTGGTCTCAGATATGTTTAAGAACCTTTAAAATAACAAAAAAATCCTAATTTGCAATTAATACAATACAAAATCCTTCATAGAGTACACTATACAGGTCAACGGATGTTTAGGATGGGTTTTACGTCATCTAATACCTGCTTACAATGCACAAGCAATATACCAGATACTTATATTCATGCGCTTTGGTTCTGTCCACCTGTTAAGAAATTTTGGTGCCAGATATGTGAGGACTTATCAAAGTGTCTGAAATGTAACATTCCACCATCTCCCTCAGTTTGCCTGTTGGGAGATTTAAATGATGTCACCATGGACTCAAAGTCAGTTCTAATGGTTCACATTGCCTTATGCATCGCTAAGAAAAATAAATAGGCTCTTAATATTAATCAGTATAGAAATCTCTTGTTGGACCATATTGGTCTAGAGACAGCCTCTGGCTCCATATCTGATCAATCTCTGTGGGCTCCTTTGAACGGCTCCATCACCTAGTAGGGGTGGGGGGCACTTGGTTTTGTCGTTTGGGATACTGTTGCTGATGTGGGGGGTTTGGGGTTGGAGGCATCTGGGGGGATCCCTGGGGGTGGGATCACTGGGCGGACGGGGCGCTGGACGTCGTGGCCCCAACCTGGGGTTGGGCTTTGGCGGTTTTGGGTGGTAACTCCTGATGGCTGCATGCGGTGCCTTAGGGGGGTTGCAGTGACGGACATGGGTTAGTGGCCTGGTGACCGTGCTGCACCTGGGTAGGGTCTGGGGTGGGCCTGGGGATTCGGGGCTCTGGGGCGCCACACCCCCTGTCTGTGGTCCTGGCCGGGGGTCGGCCGGCGTGGGGTCTCTGTTGCCTGTGGGGGTCGGGGCCGGCCGGTGGCCGGCATGTGCAGCCGCCTCTCTCTTTTTCTCTGGGCCGATTGTTATCGCCGGTCCCTGTATGGCGTCTCGCCTTGTTTGCTGGTTGGGGTGCCTGGCTGGTGGTCGCGGTGGCTGGGTGGCATTTCTGGGCCTGATCAGTCCTTTTTCGCACTGGACTTAGCTCCTGGGTCTTGGTCTTTGTGCACTGCGGGGCGCTGGGGTCGGACTTTTGCCTGGGTTCGGTCGGACCTGCGGGTGGACTGGCCGGGTAGTGGACGTGTAGGGCAGATGGGTTGGGCGCTGGGTTTTGGTTGCCTGCCGGGCCATTGAGCAGCAGTGGTCACTCCACAAGGGAATGGGGCTGGTGAATGTCAGCCTGGTGGGTCTGCCGCCCGGTTTATCGGTTTGCCACTCATATAGAGTCTTGGGGCATGGGCACATCACTGGGGTCACTATCCCCTGGCGTCCTGGGTCCCAATTTTAATGTACAACTTAGACACTCCCACTCCTTTCTGTTTTGTTTTGTTGTCACTTTTTAAAGTTGCAGTGCCGACTGTGCTCTGAGTTCAGCGCTTATACCACATAGTCCATGCTTAAAAAGCAGACTGGTTTTACCTTAATATGGATATCAAGCAACCAAGTTTCTTTTCATGCTTCTTTTATCAGTCAATTTGCTACTGTTACAGCCAAATTTCCCCTTTGTGAGACAATAAAGATTTATTCTATTCTATGTATCAGATGCATAACTTTTAATTAAAGTGGTGAAATAAATGATGACACTTCTCATGGTTTAGAAATAAATCTTTCATCTTCTGATTCCTAGTAACAGAACTTAACGCTTTTGAATCTGGATTTCCTTCATGCTCTAAAAATGATGGGGTTTTTCACTTCCGCATAACCAAGAAGGAGAGATAGAAGCAGAGATCATAGCTTTCTGGTTTGCGGGCTGCTGCCCAAGTTTCATACCAGAGTTTTTCAGCTTGTGGAGCAACAATCCTTTTATTGTGTAGCACATGAGTCCATTTATTGTCCTTGGCTCCAAGCGTAGTGATTAATGATGTGTAGTATGACGTTTCTCTAACCCTTTAAAGACAGCAGCCTTAGTGCTTTAAAAAAAAATTCTTTTTTAAGTCTTTGTGTCAGCTGTGTTACACATCCTGGTCAGTGTTTAGTAAAAATTGCCCACCTGCATACATGCTGGGCTGCTGAGTTGAGTTTCATGAAGAAAAGAGGCTTTTTAAATGTTCGCTGATGAAAGCTTTTCATCCACACTTCTTGATGAGGGACCACAGGGATTATGTAAACAGGCTACAAAGAGAAGTAAAGTATGTCAGTAATCTCTCATTTTCCAGCTTTGTTGGCAGTGAGGTGCTGCATTGTTGTGAAGTAGAGGCTGCTTTCAAAGCTACAGGCTCTTTTCCAAAATGTGTATTCAACTGTATTAGACCTGGGCCGCAACAGATAAAAAGCTTCTGTAAACATTCATGCAGTTTTCTTAGATTATGAGTGCTGTGTGTTATTGTTTTTTGCAATGTTTAATATGCACAGTCTATGAATGGCCTGTAAATGCCTGGTCGTGTCCAACAGCGGCAACAGAAATCCAGAGCAGAATTGCTCCCTGAAGGGTGGCCAAGTAAACTTCAGCAGTCGAGCTGTTTCACAAGCATCGGATACTAACTTTGTGATCATAGCGTAAGAGCTCCAAAAAATTTATAGCAGATGTAACTAAGATTTATAGCAACCAACAGCACAAAATGATCATAATGTATCTGGAGGGGGAAGATAAGGATTTAGATCAATACAAATGGCTGCATGATCGCTTGTGGAGTTTTAAGACTTGCATGCACACTGGTGGCTATTTCAGTGGCATTAAAGTGATCTATCTATCTATCATCTATCTATCTATCTATCTATCCATCTATCCATCTATCTATCTATCTATTAGGAGTATAACAGTACACAAAAATCAGGGTTTGGTGCGTATTTGAGGTTTTAAAGTCACATTTTGGTATGTTTTCGGTATACTTTAATCAACAAAAATAAATACAAATGTGCATATGACATTAAATAAATAACCTTTTTCATGAATTCTTTCCTTTCAATTCCTGAAATTAATTGGATTTTATTATATTCTATACCTAGCACTGTTATTCCCTTGCAGCAAGAAGGCCCGGGTTCGAATCCCAACCTGGGGTCTTCCTGCATGGAGTTTGCATGTTCTCATCTGTGGGTTCTTTTCTGGTACTCCGGCTTCCTCCCACAGTCCAAAAACATGACTGTTAGGTTAATTGGTCTCTCTAAATTGCCCTTAGGTATGAGTGTGTGTAGGGTTGTTTGTCCTGTGTGTTTCTATGTTACCCTGTGATGGACTGGCGACCTGTCCAGGGCATACTCCCACCTCTCGCCTGGTGAATGCTAGAGATAGGCACCAGCCCCCCCGCAACCCTGCAGAGGGTACACCGGCATAGATAATAGATGGATGGATGTTCTATAACTAACAAAAGTTGAAAGTACAGAACTGACAGGAGATTTGGCTGGATTAAATTTTTTTTTATATATATATATATATAGTGCAAACAGACATAGCCAGAGTAGAAAACAATATAACCATTGATATAATCCGTTGATTTGGTTAATGCATTTGCTTAGGGTTTGTGGGAGAACGTATATATTAAATAGGTGGGGCCCCAGGATGGAGCCCTGAGGTACTCCACATGGGATTTCTGTCTGTTCTAGATGAAGAATTGCCTATTGACACAAATAAGTTCCTATTCTTTAGGTAAGACTCAAACCAGCCAAGTACCGTACGAGAGAGTCAGATCCAGCTTTCCACTCATTTCAATAATATAAGTCAAGGGGTTCATTCAGATGCAGCTTTTGCAAATCCAAGTCATGCAACATTTTCTTTTTGTAAAGAGACTAAGCTTTCTTCTGGCAACCTTTCCAATTAATCCATACCCATTCAGTAATTTTCTATTCTCCTCTCATAAACTTTGAACATTGTGATGGTAATATTTCAAAGCAATGTGAATGAATTGATTAGTTACATGTTAGTAAATGCAACGAGGGAATATGTCATGTAGAGATCATCAGAGTGTTTAAACGGACGTCGGTGTGGAGCAGATTTGAGCAGGACATCCTCTGACCTAGTTTCCTCTACTCTACAGTGTGAAGTGATTTAACCTTGTGAGACCAGAGATCAAGATTGCGTATGAGGGACTGAGGATGAAAATATTGTATTACTTTATACCGCATGGCATTAGGAATAAGAGGGTGCGGGGCAGTTTGAGCATGGCAGAGCTCTGGGTGCACTGTATGTCTTGTGATTCTGGCCAATCTACTTATTAGATATCAAAAACACCTAACGGACTACAGCCTCGTCTTTGTTAGAGGAAGACATTTTTCTGTCATCCCAAAAATTTGTGGAGTTTTTTTTTTGTTTTACATTTTCTTGTAGCATCGAACAGTAAGACCTAGGGGCTGTTTACACGACAACGTTGCCGTTTTTCTTTGAATACGCGGGTGAAAACGCACTGCGTTTACACGACAGGGCGCGCGATGGAAAACGATGTAGTACATATCTCCAGCCTTTAGATGGCAGTGTGCTCCGTGTATGCAGTTTTCCAAGGTTTCCCCCTCACAACCCGGAAAAGAAATATTTCATGATACCCAACAATGGCGGTCTTCTTGTAGTTCTCCGCTCAAATAAAGGCATATTGATTATTTGACGCACGTACTGTATGCGACCAAATAACTTCAGAAGCTGCATCAGCAGTAACCGCATACCTGGATCCGCCATTGTTGTTGTTTTTCTGTAGAAAGGCGGAGTGCGCAAGTGCAACATGTCCGTAGGTGGCTGGCAGTGACGTCATCGTTTTCAAAAGTCTCCGGCTTGCGTTTACACGACAACGAAACCCTCAGCGTTTTCAAAACTCTCCACTCTGGAAGCCGTTTCCCAAAAGCTGCGTTTTCGCCCCCCGTTTTCCCGTTGTCATGTAAACGAGAGGCCGAATCGGAGAGAAAAACCTCAGTTTTGCTGAAAAACGTTGTCGTGTAAACAGGCCCCTAGAGATGAACTTGCTGGGACATCCTCTCTTGAGAAGATTGGTAACCCTCTTAAAAGTTTTCCCCTTGTGAATAATTTTTCTCTCTGTAGAATGGTGAACTTTAAATGGCTCGTAAACAATTTTTATAACTTTTTTTCACAAACTGATAGGCAAGAACAGTTGGATCTCCAAGTTTATCAGTGATGTCTTTTCGTCTTTGCATTGTGACACATTTGAATGTTGTGATTGGCTCCAGCGCCCTTGTAACCTGACATGAATAGCAAGTAAAGAACTGATTGGACTTCATCATTTACTACTCTACAGTGACCCACCAGTATTCGCAGAGGTTAGGAACCACTAATACCTGAGACCCCCCCACTAATAACAGCCTATTTTAAGAGTTCAAACACCAAATAAGATGCATTTATATACACAGTGGAAACCGTTTTAGCACTACAGCAGAAGCTAAAATCTACGGTCTTCCTTATCTCCGCTTTTTGTGGTACAGCCAATCAGCGCCAAGGAAAACTAATAGTGCTCCTGGATTGGTTGGTTTGCAAACGGCAACTAATATTGACAAGTAGCATTGCGCCGATGTATTTCAGCTTTTCCAAGCTCCATTTTCTTTTGAATATTTGAGATGCTCTACGAAAATAAATCTGTGAATAGGCGGGGTTTCCTCGAATAATTCACGCCAAGTACCACTGAAAACTTCTTGAATACTGGAACATGAATAGGGAGGGGTCCACTGTATACGGGTTATCACAGTTACCTTTTGTCAACTGAAAACATACTTTTTCTGCTGAAAAAGTCCACCTTATTGGTAAACTCTACTCTTAAATTGTACCTGCTGCTCCAATCCTTGGAATTTACTATTTCATTGAATGTGTTTATGTCTATAGCTGCTTTCATAGATCTAACTGCTTATAGCTCACTCAAGGCAGATATAGTGGCTTGCAAAAGTATTCAGGCCCCCTTGAACTTTTCCACATTTTGTCACATTACAGACACAAACATGAATCAATTTTATTGGAATTCCACATGAAAGACCAATACAAAGTGGTGTACACGTGAGAAGTGGAACGAAAATCCTACATGATTCCAAACATTTTTTACAAATAAATAACTGAAAAGTGGGGTGTGCGTAATTATTCAGCCCCCTTTGGTCTGAGTGCAGTCAGTTGCCCATAGACATTGCCTGATGAGTGCTAATGACTAAATAGAGTGCACCTGTGTGTAATCTAATGTCAGTACAAATACAGCTGACCTGTGACGACCTCAGAGGTTGTCTAAGAGAATGTTGGGAGCAACAACACCATGAAGTCCAAAGAACACACCAGACAGGTCAGGGATAAAGTTATTGAGAAATTTAAAGCAGGCTTAGGCTACAAAAAGATTTCCCAAGCCTTGAACATCCCACGGAGCGCTGTTCAAGCGATCATTCAGAAATGGAAGGAGTATGGCACAACTCTAAACCTACCAAGACAAGGCCGTCCACCTAAACTCACAGGCCGAACAAGGAGAGCGCTGATCAGAAATGCAGCCAAGAGGCCCATGGTGACTCTGGACGAGCTGCAGAGATCTACAGCTCAGGTGGGGGAATCTGTCCATAGGACAACTATTAGTGGTGCACTGCAAAAAGTTGCCCTTTATGGAAGAGTGGCAAGAAGAAAGCCATTGTTAAAAGAAAACCATAAGAAGTCCCGTTTGCAGTTTGCCACAAGCCATGTGGGGGACACAGCACACATGTGGAAGAAGGTGACATGGTCAGATGAGACCAAAATTGAACTTTTTGGCCAAAATGCAAAACGCTATGTGTGGCGGAAAACTAACACTGCACATCACTCTGAACACACCATCCCCACTGTCAAATATGGTGGTGGCAGCATCATGCTCTGGGGGTGCTTCTCTTCAGCAGGGACAGGGAAGCTGGTCAGAGTTGATGGGAAGATAGATGGAGCCAAATACAGGGCAATCTTGGAAGAAAACCTCTTGGAGTCTGCAAAAGACTTGAGACTGGGGCGGAGGTTCACCTTCCAGCAGGACAACGACCCTAAACATAAAGCCAGGGCAACAATGGAATGGTTTAAAACAAAACATATCCATGTGTTAGAATGGCCCAGTCAAAGTCCAAATCTAAATCCAATCGAGAATCTGTGGCAAGATCTGAAAACTGCTGTTCACAAACGCTGTCCATCTAATCTGACTGAGCTGGAGCTGTTTTGCAAAGAAGAATGAGCAAGAATTTCAGTCTCTAGATGTGCAAAGCTGGTAGAGACATACCCTAAAAGACTGGCAGCTGTAATTGCAGCAAAAGGTGGTTCTGCAAAGTATTGACTCAGGGGACTGAATAATTACGCACACCCCACTTTTCAGTTATTTATTTGTAAAAAATGTTTGGAATCATGTATGATTTTCGTTCCACTTCTCATGTGTACACCACTTTGTATCGGTCTTTCACGTGGAATTCCAATAAAATTGATTCATGTTTGTGGCTGTAATGTGGCAAAATGAGGAAAAGTTCAAGGGGGCCGAATACTTTTGCAAGCCACTGTAGTTAAAGGGGCTATATGCAACTTTTTCCCCCAAATAAACGTAACAATAGCCTTTTTATTTGACCATTTATGACTCAAACATCTCCTGATGAGCATACTGACACCTTGTCAGCTCACAGTGGGTGCACCTATAAGCCTGTATCCAATTTTTTCTATTTTCTGTCGGGTCGGATTTTCACGCGCTGTCTGCGGATGTGACGTCAAGCTAATGTTAAATGTTTCAGATCACTGCCACCACCGCTAGTCAGCAATTAGCCTACACTCGCAAGCAGTTCAATGGATTGTGCAAATACACAGAAGAGACCCAGGGCAACTCTGACACCAACAGTAACTCCACATAAGATTAAAAAAGTTAAACCCCTGACAAGTGCCCGAAAAAGATCGAAGATTGAGAGCGACCGGCGTATGAGCGCGCGCTACGAGAGCGAGCAGAAAGGAAGAGCAGTTCCATTTTTTGGCCACAGGTGTCAGTCGCGAGTTTAAATTTCAGAAAATTGCATATAGCCTCTTTAAAGCAGAGTTTAAACTATACTTTTGTCTTCTATGGCTGTAGTTTAAGATAATCTGCCCTAAATAATAGAAAAACAAAATGACAAATGTATTTGCTGATGCAAAACTACTAAATAAACTCACAAGAAGTAGACATCTTTCTCTGGACTGTTATCTAACTGAAGAACAGTAGCAGCTGCAGTCAGTCTAATTTGAATAGGGTTTGATCAGGAGTCTACTGGGCTCCCCCCTCAGCGAAGTACTACTGGAAGCTGCATCCAAAAGTTTATGGCATTTATGTTCTTACACACTGTTTTGTTCCAGAAGAACATTGAACATTCAAAGATTTAAAATGAGTAAAAATATTTTACTTCCAAACTATTCAGAATTTAATGAGTTTTTCGTTGTTCAAAGCTTCAGGATGTGGAGAATCAAACAAGTCTCAGGCAGAGAAGACGCTTTTTGAATTAATGCAACTCTCCCATGAAGCAAAGGATTTTCATATTGGCTTTTGCTCCAAGTATTTAGAGAGATTGGGCTTTGAGGAAGAAAAAAAATGTTTCAGTGTACGCATCATCTCAGGCTGCGAAAATCTTCCCCCCAAGGACATGATGATGTTTTTGATTTTGTAATTACCCTGAGCTAACAGGGCCAAAAATCTGCAACTGTATAAAAGCAAAATGAAGCAAAAGCGCTAAAGGTTGAAACTCGGCTTGCAGATGGCTCCCGGGATGGAGAGAGAGTAAAGCCACTGGGTCTAAATACAAAAATGTCTCTGGAACAAGTTGACCTCAAAACTGTCGCCAAGTTATGCATTTTGCGTGGGAGCTTGTTAGCTCTGTATTCAAAACAAGGGCATGGGTGGAGAAGAACCAGATGTGGACATTGGCCGTTGGACTGCAAGGAGCCCCTCCGAGCTCGGACAGTGAGAACTGCATGACGTCAGCGCCAGATGGTTTACTCATTAACATCCACCCTGGAAACATGCAGGGAAATGTTGCGCTGATGGCTGACAAGACTAAATGCCACTGAAACCTCTCGGCAGCGCCTCTTTGATGAAATGTTGGTGGGAAACCAGCCAATTGAACTCTAATTAGAGGTCAAGGGGATAAACCGGTGTTCATGAGGTTGCATGCTTCTGAAAGTTTTAATAATTCGTCACTTGAAACAAATCATGAAGCTTCGCCTTTGCTCGATCTCTTTCTTGGTTTGCTTTCAGCTGCGACGAACTGAATGAACTCTGGGATAAAGTGGGGGGCAGCGATAGCACTTTGGCAGGCTCGTCTGTTGTTCCATCTCAGTTTGATCCATGTGTTTGGATGCCTGCAGTGTCCTGGTTTGGCCCCTGCATATCAAATGACCAACAGTGAAGTTAAGTATTAACAGCACATGCTGCGGTTTCACAGCCTCGACACGACAGAAAAAGGATCTCCACAGTGAATAAATACATAAAAGATTTTAAAATTTGTACATTTAGAGCAGAAAACGAATATATTAACGGATTTCTGATGTAAACAGAAAGCTTTCGTCTTGCAGATAAGTCGGTTTTTCTGCCTTGAATGTAGAGTACCTCACAAATCTCAGATATTTTAAACTTTATTATTGTAGATTTGACCTTTTTACTTAATGTAACTGCATTTCTTTAGGTCCCTTTAAAATGTTTTTTTGCTTGATTTGTACAGTAGGTCTAGCCAAAAATAGCTCTTATTCTGTTTTTGTTTCTCCAGTGGCCTGATTATCTATATTTTTTAAACCCATAATGTTAAACAGTTCCAGTAATGAGACTATTTTAGCAACAATAATAGATGTTTTAGTCTTTCAAGTGTAAAGGAAGATTTAAAAAAACAAACTGTCAGCCATGACACTACTTTCCCTTCTTCGCTCTGATAGGTTGATCGGTCCATTGTGACGACTCATTCCCTGAAAGCTCAAACAGCGGAGAGGGGAAGTAAATCCAGAAAGCTTCAGTAATGAAGAACCACAGAATCCATCATGAAGCCTCGTCTGGCCGGGTAAGCCAGAACTGACTGGCGTTTTGAGATTCGGTTGAGATGAATATTTGCATACCAAGCCAAGTTTATGTTTTGTGCAAGACTAGACCAACCTGGGTCAGAACCAACAGCCTCCAGACTGTGGCCTAGCCAGAACATTGTCTGTTTTTGGAGAGATTTTCCAGTAACCGAGCTTGAGAGACGGCAGAAATCTAATCAGTTCTGTGTGTGAGACGGCAGCCTTATGTCAGATCAAAGTAAGGTTGTCAATTCTTTCTTTAGTGACATTTTTGATGCGGAAAGCTTATGGATCCAGATGGTTTTGATACTTTTGATCCATGTTACGTTATTCTTCCACAGCAAATAAAGCTACGCATTAGATCTCAAATTTAAGCCAGAATACCAAATTTTCTTTACTTCTGAGAGACTGAAATACTCCATCTGATTCTTAGACTTTTAGTATTTTGAAAATTCATTTCTAGTTATGAAATATAACAAAAATAAATATTAGTGCATGTTTGTAAATAAACCAACAGTAAACAATGCTAATAACCAGTTCCCATTTTTTTCTCCTAAAATCATAAATGAAAGTTTTAGTTTTAGCACTGATTCTATATTAAACTAAATTTTAATTATACAAAGATCTACATGTTTATTTGTAACAGACAGGATTCCTAATCACTGACAATTCAGACCGAGTCCTCATTGCTTTATGCTCATTTTAAAATATACCATACTGAAATTCACTGAGACGGCATTTAATATGGAACCAAAACCCAGAAATGGAAGGGAAGAATGAAGGTAGGTAGGACACAAAGAAAGAAAGGAGGGTGGAGGGATGCAAAGAAGGGAGAGAGGACACAAAGAAAAAAGAAATGAGATAGGTAGGTAGGATAAAAGGCAGAAGAGGAAGGACATAAAGAAGGAAGGTAGGAGACAAGGAAGGGACTGGTAGATAACTAATTGAATAGAGTCAAGGGATGCAGGTAGGAGACAAGGAAGAAGGACAGAAGGTCAAAAAAGGAAAAGAGGACACAGTGGAGGAAGGGAGGTAGGGCAAGAAAGGAAGAATTACAAGGAACTAAGGTAGGAGACAAGAAGGGAAGGACAAATGGGAGGAAAAAAGGGAAAATGACAAAGGGAGTAGAAGACAAGCAAGGAAGTGAATGAAGACAAAGAAGAAATGGAGATAAGACACAAGGAAGGGACAGAGAAGGGAGTCCGGGCACAAGGAAGAAGGAAGCAGCATTAGGAAACAAGGAAAAGTAAAGGAGAGAGAACGGATACATGATTTAAAGACCCACTTCGATGAAAATCATGTTTTTCTAGGTGTTAACGTGTTCTTGTGGCATTTTTCTGATGTTAGAGGACATATCTTGAGATATTAAGCTCAAAGTTGTATTTCTGAGTATTTCTGCATTAAAATGGGTGTGAATCAGTAGCAGACGTTAAAATGCAGTGCCAACGGCTGCCAACCCACAACGCAGAGGCGAATTGCTAATGAGCTACTGCAGCTCTGCTGAAGCGAAGTCCCAGAAAACGGCACAGGTTTTGTGATTTTGGCTAAAAACGGCATAATCATAATTTAAAGACCACTGACAATGTTTAAAAATTAGTGCTGTCAGACGATTAAAAAAATTAATCTAATTAATTACAGGATTTCTAATTAATTAATCTAATTAATCGCATTTTAATCTCATATCTGCTGACGGTCCCCAAATAAAGAGTTTGAATTCTAGAACACTTGCAGTATAGTGAATGACTAATCAAATAAGAAAAAAGCATATGAAATACACATTTCTTTTATTGCTGACATCTGAAAAGGGCATCTTGCCCAAAATATATACAAAGCTTCATCAAGCAACTTAAATTACACTTTCAGTGTTTTTTATAAATAAATAAAATTTAAAAAAAATGTCCAGCAAACCTATAAAACTGGTGCATTATTCAAAAATGCAGTGCAAATAAAGCTAATAAAATAATAAATAACACTAGGCACTTAACCAGGTGCTCAATAAAACAAACAACAGCAAAACAAGGATAACATACCTTGAAATGTTTAACATCAAGAACGTGAAGTCAAGAGGCATTCCTTGTTAGGAGGACATGACATTGTTTCTAGATAAATAAAAAAAACAATGATGTGGGGCATAACAAACTAAACCCAGAAAACCACTACAGAAAGTAGGGCCACAGTTACAGGTCCTCAAATCAACCTTCCCCCTTTGGTTAAATTACAGAATCTAAGTCTCCTTGAGCCAGTTGCTCAGACAAACAAGCTTGTTTACATTGTCTGAGCGTAAGGCTGCTCTCTTCTTTTGTATGATGTTACCTGCAAGAGAAAAGAGTCTCTCGCATGGCACAGAGGTCGCAGGAGTAGCCAGGTATTTGCGAGCAATAGAAGACAGCTGTCCATAGGCTCCAGTGTGAGCTGCCCACCACTCCAGTGGACACTCACGCATTCCAATGCAAGGCTCAGCTTTGTAACGGGCTAGCAGCCCCGGCTCCTCCTCATCCGAGTCAGAGTCTGAAGAACATAGCAGGAGCAGGCTCTTCTTGGCTGCTGGCTCGTCCTCTGTGGGTTGAGCAGGAGCAGGTCCTGCTTCTGCTAGCATCTCTCCAAGCCAGGTCCACACCTTAAAAGATGGAAAATTAATTTTTGCTTGACACTTTTTAAACTTCCAAAACACTGAACGTCTCAGTCACCCACATACCTCGTCCCTCTCATCCTTGGGTATGCTCTTCAAGTCCTTGAATCGCGGGTCAAGGGCAGTTGCCATCTTCAGCCATCTGTTGTTGATGTTGGCCTTGCGTGTGTCTAAGTCCTTCAAAAAGGTGGTCTTGAACTTCATCATGTAGCCTGGATCCTCATCAGTGGGCTCCATAACACGTTTAAGATGGCAGAGTGCGGGGAGCACCACAGAGCATGACACATAAGACTCCGACTCCCCTCCCAGGAGCTCCGTCACATACCTGCAGTAGAACAAATACAGGGCAATAATGAACTCATATCCATTAGTGGTGTGTGAGCTAAAGTGTGAGTAAAAGGTGTATGGGAGGGAGGGGGAGATGAGTGTATGAAAAGTGCAGAGAGAGGTGAGGTCTGTTTGTGTATTTGTGTGTAAATGAGTAGAGAGTATGAGAAGGATGGGAGATATTAGGTTTGTGAGTGAAGATAGAGAAAGATGTAGGAAGGAGCAGATGAGAAAATTAAAGGAGAGAGAAGAATTGTGTGCAAGAGTGAGAAAGAGAGAGAGTTGTATGACACAGAGGCAGAGCTGAGTGTATAACAGGGGGAAGAGAGAATGAGAGGTGAGGTGTGCAGGTGTGTGAAAGGGTGTGTATATGTGTGAGAGAGCGACAAAAAGGGACATACCTGCAGGGTTCAAGAACATCCTCCAGCTTCTGTAGTTTGACACACTCTAGGTTGGTCAGTGTGGCCAGGTTGTGCTTCTGTTGAGCCAAAGTGGTGTTCACAGCCTCCTGGTTCCGTAGGTACCGTGAGACCATTGAGAGGGTTGAATTCCATCTTGTAACAAAATGAAACAAAAACTGCATTAGTCCCACAAGGGGCTTTAACTTTTGAGAAACACATTGTACAATAGTTAAAGCACACACACACACATTGTTACTGCTGTTATTGGTATTTTTATTGTTGTTTACGTTATTTATATTTTTTATGGATGTTACTGTTATTTTTATTTTTTCAGCCCCTTTGAGACAATGTTTGTTGCAATATTGGGTTTTACAAAAATTTAAGTGATTGATTGATTGACACACACACACTTTCTTTAGGAGCAAAAAACTGTAGATAGTAGTGGACAGTCTCACCTTGTGGATACGTCTTGAATCAATGGCTCTCTGGCCTGTCCGAGGGCTGCCTGCTGCTGGTGCAGTTCTTCTGTGCTGGCAGGGCTGTGCTTGAAGTGTCCGACTATTTTGCGGCACTTTGCCAGGGCGGTGTCAAAGCTGCTGTCCTCAAGGCAAATTGTAATGGTTCTTTGCAGCATATGAGCTGCACATGGAATATGCTCGTAAGGCATCCGGCGTGCTGCCGCGACCATGGTTCTTGCGCTATCGGTCCCGATGGTTGTCACTTTGCTTTCTATTTTCCAGTCCTTTATCACAGCTTCAAACTGCTCGGCACACGCATCTGCATAATGGCGGGTCGTTGTTTTGCACACAGTTAATGCAAAAGACTTAAGCTTCCACTCACTATCGATTAGATGTGCTGTGACCCCCAAATAATTATGGTTGCTCACCGACGTCCAGTGATCTCCTGTTAAGGACACATGGTTGCTTGAACCTGCCAACAGTTCTTCTTTTGCTTTCCTTTCATCACTATACAACTGATGGATTTTTTTCATTACCGTACCTCTCGAAGGTAACCTGAATGTTGCATCCGACGACGCTATCTGAAACGCCTCATTTAGCCCCTCATCTTCCACGATTGAAATTGGCCTGCAATCACCTGCTATCCACTTAGCGATCGAGTTTGTCAGTTTATCTGTGGTGCGCTGGAAGTACTAGCAGTCGCAACATTAGCGCTGGAACCTGCCAGAACATGTTTAGCGTTAAAACGATAAGTCAGGCTAGAGCAGCTTCGATGAAAAGCAAATTCTTTTCTACATAAGCTACAAATAACCGTGTTTTTGTTGACTGTCCCATCTGCGTTCTTCTTGTAAATAAACTTGCCGTTCAATGGCCCCAGCAAAGATTGGCTCGCATCACCTGCACTCTTCTCCATTTCTCTGTGCTCACCTCAGCCCGCTCTGTTTGTTGTATGGACTAGCCTCTACTAACGGCGCATGAAGTGACGTAACCAGTCGCATGTACGGGGGTCAAAGTGGCCAACTCTGAAATGTTCGAATTGTATAATTAATCGTGCGTTAAAATTTATAACGCGTTATTTTACGCTCTAATTAATTGATCTAATTAACGCGTTAAAATGACAGCCCTATTAAAAATAGCTCAAAATATGATCAGAGTGGGACTTTAAACAATGCAGCAGGGAAAGTCTCAAAACATATATTTACTCAAGTTGTTTCTCCATAACTATCCAGACCTGGAGAACTCTTAAATCATATGCCATGCTATGTAGGAACTAGGGGTGTTTACCATAAATCGATTAATTGCGATGTGAAACATGAAAAATCGATAGATTCAATAACCTTACACAGATTCTCATAAGATTCTTTTTCATAAGAAAAACAAAAGTCCGGCCTGCTGCAGACATTTTATGGGACGGACAGGTGGAATCATGGCTGCAGCTAGTGTTTCAGCCATGCAGTGCAAAATGTATAAATACAGCAAATATTTTGCACTTTAGTTGTGAAAGCATCTGTTATGGTGTATCATGTTAGCAGCAACATCTTTTCCCCGGAAATGTCCACTTTTAACGTGCTGATCGGGGCGTCCTCCTCGAGCTGCAGCTCATGTTTACCGCACGTCGGCCCAAGTGTAGCTTCAAGTATGAAACAAGAAGGACATTTCCTTCATTCCATCCCAGCCGCGTCTGTGTAGCGGAGAGCACTGTACTCATAGCCGGCAAATTAGTTTCTGTGCATGACAGGTGGCAAACATCCCATTGGTCAAACTGATGCAAAAACTATGAAAACGCTGTGCAAAGTCAAGAGTTGTGTAATAAATTGTGTTGGTTAGGTAAAACTAAATATATTGATACATTTTTAGTTTGACTTTAGTTTATTTTCCTTCTTTGAATGATGGTACACAGTAAAAGGGGTCTGGCCTGAACAGAGGGTGTGGCGTCATACACCCTGGACAGGTTGCTAGTCCATCGCAGGCCAACATTAAAAGCATTTATCCTTTAGACAGATATTTAGGTTATGAAACCGATATTTTGATGCGCTTTCATAAAGTAGCTTAATCACACTACACTGCATTCCAGAGGTCAAGGTGTATTTGAGAAAATGGGACAGACTCATTCTTCAGCAGTAAAGCAAATATGTTTATTAAGCACTTTAATGTACATCAGAAAATTCAGCTTCATATAATACAGAAATTATTTTTAATGAAAGTTAAATGTACACAAGCTATTTACAATCCAATCACTGAGTCAAATCAAAGTTGACAGACAACAGGTTCGAGACCAACAAGAGAACTGTTTAAGACTATACATCATGATGTCCTGGCTAAAATCCTTCCGTTCGCCCTTCACGGCACGCAGAGAGGTTTCACTGGGGGCTAATGGGTGCTTGTGCATGCAATAAGTTTTCTACTCCCCCCAAAAATCCCAGCTCTTGGCAAAGTATTGCTCACCGTTATCATTTTGAGAAGCCTGCAAAGGTTTGACATGGCCTGTAAACGCCAACGCAGCTCCACTTCACAGGAACCAAGATGTTTCAGTTTTCTCAGAGACATGGCTGACCAAACCCCTCCTCCTCCTTTTCCTCCTCCCACAGGGGTTTTGTCCCACTGAACTTTGTCCTCTAAGCTTCTCACAGAGGAGGCAGGACAGTGTATGCTGTTTCAACTTTGGCTTTACAAGTCTGCATTTCAAACAATATCACTAACAGCTAGAGGAGGGGGGGGGGGTTGTCTTAATGGCTCAACCCTTTTTGCGTCATGCCCCTGAAAAGTCCAGCAGAATACAATGAAAATAACACAGAAACAAAGCCGGGGTTGTGTATGCTGAGCTGCTGAGAAACGCTAAATAAAAAATAAAAAGAAACTGCCGCATTTAGCACCAAAACCTTGCTGACGATACACAACGGTTACTTAAATACTCTTGCACATAAAAACACCACACACAATATAAAAAAACCCAGAAAAATCCCATAGGGACAAAATCAAATTTGTTTTACATCAGAAATTAACCTCCCTCTTGCTTAGATACTTAGAAGCCAAAAAAAATAAATGTCTGCAGGCATCTTCTGAACACAGCACCATGGAAGAATGCAACACAAATTAAAAATGCAACAAAAGTGGCTTGTTTTCCTAAAAAATAAATATGCTTTAGATCCCCGTAAACTGTTTTCCACATGTTACACACACCAGGAGGTTTTTAGCACGCTGATCAAAGGTAACACAGGTTATTTGGGGTCTCTAGAAGGACGATGAATGACGAGCATGTCATCAGTTACTGTTGCGTCCTCAATGCACACACCAGTACACTGCTGTCAGTGTGAGGAAATACAACATGATGCAAAAAACAATAATGGAAGAATTGCCTGTGTTTCTTGTCAAAGAGCTCATAAAACATGGATGGGATACAAAGCGAAAGAAAACAAAACATGTATGTCAGTTTACTCTTTTAAAAGTGCTTACACTGTTTATTAAATAGCATAACGTTAAATTAAATGATATTATGCATGAAAACAGAAGGCTGTAACAGATGTAGGCACATCAAAGTATCGGTTTACGTACGCCATAGGCAGAGAGTTGTGTTATGGCAACCCACAGGAGGTTGGGGGGGGGGGATTAAATGCAGTTTTGTTATGCAGACAGAAACTGTTGCTTTGGCACATTCTCTCCAATGTCAGCATGATGGATGGTGTTCAGAACATCTAAAAAGAAAAACAGGGAAAAAGGAAAGAACACAATTAGTTGTTTTATTTGGGAGAGAGAAAAAAAAAACATTGTTGACACTACTGTAAACCTTAAAACAATTTCATAATGTAAAAATGAAGAAAACTCCAGCCTCAACCACTGATGGAACATTTATTGTTACACTTATGAATTTACAATAAATGTAACTGAAGCATTTAAAAACAAATAAATTTTGATTTATTTTTTTTACGGTGATTGACGCTTCTTGTCATTTCCTATTCATGACTAGACATAACTATTTTGTGCCTTTAAAACGTAAACTTAGAAAATAATTACATAAAAAATGTTTTCAATGGAAGAAAACCCATTACCCTTCCGCCAACACTAAAAGACTTGGGATGCCCTCCCCCTCTCAAGTCTAGGACTGACATTTAAGGAATGGGCCTAAATGTGAAGTTTTCGGCTCACACACTACAGGTGGGTCTGCTGTAAAACAAGGGAACGAATGCGTGTAAAACCGGCTTGTGCCCCTTAAAAGTAGGGTGAAGGAACTGTGATGCTGTGAAACTGTCCATTTTATGCATTTTAAAAGATTTCCCGATGAAAATGTCTCCCAGATAGAACAATTTCTTTCCCTGATCATATTGTTTAGAGATGTGCACAGCTTTACCCAAAGGTTTTTTTTATGTTAGTTTGTATTTTTGCAGTTCTAATTTGTTCACAGCATTGTGTAAAGGCAAAGAGAATTAGAAGAAAACATGTAAAACATACATATTCAATGTCATGTACTCACTTCATTTACTGTAAATATAGATTTCAAATGGCTGGACAAAGAGTGTATAGCTGTGTTTCTCAAACTTGGTCCCTGCTCAAGGCACACTACCCTGCATGTTCTAGATGTTTCCCTGCTTTAAAACACCTTATTCAGATGACTGCAGTTCAGATAAAGCCTGTTAATCAGCCATCCGTTGATATCAAGTGTGCCGAAGCAGAGAAACATCTAAAACATGCAGGGCAGTGTGCCTTAAAGACCAGGGTTGGAAAACACTGGCATTTCGAGCCGTCTTGAGCATTTCTTAAGCACCGTTAAAACAGGATATTTTAAGTAAACATCTGGTGGACACTAATCAACCTTCTTGTGGATTTATTTCCAGTATTTGTCGCATCTGCGGCGGATTCACTACAAACTCTGATCAGAAAAGTGAGACGCTGAAGGAGAGGAAAGCGAGCTGGCGCGCTCGTGCGTCTGAGGAGGCGCGGACTTCGGACTGCTCTACCTGGGATCTTCCTCTCCAACGTACGCTCACTCCGGAACAAAATGGACGAACTGGCCCTGATGAGAAGCAAGAACAGAGACTTTGCCTCATCTTGTGTCTTATGTTTTACGGAGTCGTGGCTCTGTGGGGACGTCCCGGACTGCGCGCTCCAGCTGGAGGGCTTTCATCTGCTCCGCGCGGACCGGCAGGCCACTCTCTCCGGTAAGACTACAGGTGGAGGCGTCTGCTTCTACATTAATAGTGGCTGGTGTACAGATGTGACAGTGATTGCTCAGCACTGCTCTCCCTCTCTGGAATATCTTTTCATTCACTGCAAACCGTTTTATTCTCCGCGGGAGTTCGCTTCATTCATTCTGGCTGCTGTTTACATCCCGCCAGACGCGGACGTGTACGCAGCTCAGTGCGCCCTCGCGGAGCAGATACTGCACATGGAGCGGATTTATCCGGACTCTCTGATTATCTGAGAGATGAACTTCCCAAATACAAACAATATATTAAATGCCCGACCAGAGAGGAGAGGACACTGGATCACCGTTACAGCACGATAAACGGGGCCTATCACGCAGTGCCCCGCGCTGCATTCGGACTTTCGGTTTCACGTGATGATCCATCTGATCCCCGCGTACAGACAGAAGCTGAAGCTCTCTAAACCTGAGGACTAAAAAACTGTGGAGCAACGAGGCTGTGGACGAGCTTCGCACCTGTTTAGTATACAAAGATTGGGACACAATGAGGGGTGCTTCTAACAGCTTGGATGAGTTTACGGATACTGTCACCTCCTATATACACTTCTGCGAGGACAAAATTGTGCCATCACGCACCAGGGTGAGTTATAATAATGACAAACCCTGGTTTACTCCTAAACAGCTGTGGCTAGAAAAGAGAAAGGCATTCAGAAGCGGAGACAGGGACTGCTACAGAGAGGCCAAGTACAGGTTCAGAAAAGAAGTGAACACTGCTAAACACCAGCACTCAGAATATTCAGCAGCAGATCTCAGAGAACGACTTGGCCTCTGTGTGGAAAAGTTTTAGGATCATTACCAACTACAAGCCTAAAACTCCCCACTCCACTGATGACTTGCTGTTGGCCAACACCCTCAACGACTTTTACTGCCGTTTTGACCACCCACCAAGCAGCCCTCAGACCTCCACCAGTCCCAACAATAGAGACACTTTGGACACTCATCCCCCCACCCCCACCACAGAGCAATTAACACCATCAAAGACTTCACCCACAGCAACCCCCTCCTCGCCCCTCACCTATGACGAACTCACATCAAACTCCAACTAAAACCCTTCATATTCATGAAGCTGATGTGAGGAAACAGTTTAAGGGGCTGTTTACACGACAACGTTGCCGTTTTTCTTTGAATACGCGGGTGAAAACGCGCTGCGTTTACACGACAGGGCGCGCGATGGAAAACAATGTAGTACATATGCCCGGCCATTAGATGGCAGTCTGCCCCGTGTATGCAGTCTTCCAAGGTTTCCCCCTCACAACCCGGAAAAGAAACATTTCATGATACCCAACAATGGCGGTCTTTTTGTAGTTCTCCGCTCAAATAAAGGCATATTGATTATTTGACGCATGTACTGTATGCGACCAAATAACTTCAGAAGCTGCATCAGCAGTAACCGCATACCTGGATCCGCCATTGTTGTTGTTTTTCTGTAGAAAGGCGGAGTGCGCAAGTGCAACATGTCCGTAGGTGGCTGGCAGTGACGTCATCGTTTTCAAAAGTCTCCGGCTTGCGTTTACACGACAACGAATCCCTCAGCGTTTTCAAAACTCTCCACTCTGGAAGCCGTTTCCCAAAAGCTGCATTTTCGCCCCCCGTTTTCCCGTTGTCATGGAAACGAGAGGCCGAAACGGAGAGAAAAACCTCAGTTTTGCTGAAAAACTTTGTTGTGTAAACAGCCCCTAAAAGCCTAAATGCTAGAAAAGCTCCGGCCCAGCGGGGGTGTCTCCTGCCACTCTCAGACACTGTGCAAATGAGCTGGCCCCAGTGTTCTCTGGCATTTTCAACTCCTCACTGCAGGCATGTCATGTGCCTGCCTGCTTCAAGACCTCCACCATAGTCCCTGTCCCCAAGAAGCCAAGGATCACTGGACTTAATGACTACAGACCTGTAGCTCTGACATATGTGGTCATGAAGTCATTTGAGCGCCTGGTTCTGTCCTATCTCAAGACCTTCACGGCCCCCCTCCTGGACCCTCTGCAGTTTGCCTACAGAGCAAACAGGTCTGTAGATGATGCCATCAACATAGCTCTTCACTTCATCCTGCAGCATCTGGACTTCCCGGGAACCTACGCCAGGATCCTGTTTGTGGACTTCAGCTCTGCCTTCAACACCATCCTCCCAGACCTACTCCGAGGCAAGCTATCCCAGATGAACGTGCCTGATCCCATCTGCAGGTGGATCACTGACTTCCTGATGGACAGGAAGCAGCATATGAGGCTGGGGAAGAATGTCTCGGACCATCAGCACCGGCTCCCCTCAGGGCTGTGTTCTTTCTCCTCTGCTCTTCTCCCTCTACACCAACTGCTGCACCTCCAACCACCAGTCTGTCAAACTAATTAAGTTTGCAGATGACACCACCATTATTGGACTCATCTCGGACGGGGATGAGTCTGCCTACAGGATGGAGGCTGGACGTCTGGTGTCCTGGTGCAGCCGCAACAACCTGGTGCTGAACGCCCAGAAGACAGTGGAGATTATTGTGGACTTTAGGAAGCACACAGCCCCACTCCCCCCCATCGTTCTGACTGACACCTCCATCACCACTGTGGACTCATTCCGCTTCCTGGGTACCACCATCACCCACGACCTCAAGTGGGAGCCCACCATCACCTCGGTCATAAAGAAGGCCCAGCAGAGGATGTACTTCCTGAGGCAGCTGAAGAAATTCAACCTGCCAACACGGATGATGATGCAGTTCTACACTGCAATCATGGAGTCCATCCTCACCTCCTCCATCACTGTGTGGTATGCTGGAGCTACCATCAGGGACAAAGACTGCAGCGTGTTGTGCGCTCTGCTGAGAAGGTGATTGGCTGCAGACTCCCATCTCTGCAGGACCTGTACACCTCCAGGACACTTGGGCGTGCAGGTCGGATCACAGCCGACCCTTCTCACCCTGGACACAGACTGTTTGACCTGCTCCCCTGAGGCAGGAGGCTCCGGTCCATTCGGACCAGAACCTCTCGCCATAAGAACAGTTTCTTCCCCTCTGCTGTTGGACTCATGAACAATAACCCTAAGACTGTTCCCACCACCCGCTCACTTACATGACCCATATTGTGGTTTTTTGCACCTGTCTGATTTGCACCGATCGTTACCTGCACTCATGTATATATCAATCTGTTTAGCATATTATATTTTTATTTAAGTGTTTGTCTGTTTGTTCTTGTATGTTTGCACAAAGTACCGCAGCAATTTCCTAATGTTGTAAACCTACCCAACATTTGGCAATAAAACCCTTTCGGATTCTGATTCTTCCACAGTCATTAGCAGTCCATCTTAAATTTAAATCTTAGTAAAAACAAAACAAAAAAACAGCCTGTGAGGCGAGCAAAGAGATCCTCATGCCTTGTCCGCTTAAAGATTTTTCTATGATTTGGCCTGTCATCCACACGAAAACGCAGATTTACGGCACAGAAAACGAATCTCTTTAAAAACTCCGGCCAAAGTGAAGATCTAAGTTTTCTCCGTTTTAAGCTTTTGCGCGTGGAAAGAAATGGCTTCGTTTTCAGCTGCGCAACGTCAATTTCCGCAACAAAAATGCTCCGACATCACTTGTGCGACCTGTGTTTACACTCAGAAACGTTATTTATGCCCTCAGAGATGTGTTGGCATCATCGATTGTCCAAGCGCTTTTTGTTTGCTTGTTTTTACAAGCTCAATTACTGCTCTGTGTAGAAGTTAGAACATAGAAAGTTACTCTGAGTAGATAGGATTTGGGGGAACTACTGCCCCCTACAGGTTTGGCATGTCTATGAATGTGCTTATCAACGCACGTTAGGAGTTTCTTTGTTTGTTTTTTTTAAACAAGGTGGTGAGAATATTCGTTTGTCAAAAACCCCAGCTACGTGTTTACATGGCCTCAGAGGAGCTATGACTCTAGATTAGAAAGACAGTACAGAAAAATGGTCATAGATTGCTCTCTCCGTTTGCTCTAACCTAGTAAAACGCTTTAAGACTGCATGCTCTACTTTTGGCAAATCAAAGGTTGAATTTCTTTTAAATATTCAGGTTTCAGATTATACTTCTGCCATAAACAATGAATTTTATCTTTATATTCGTAGTGAAAATACATTTATTAACACCTCCACTTGTTTTCTATTCAATGCAACACATGCGAATAAGTGTGCCTTACCAGCTATAATGGAGTCTCCTTTTTGTAGTTAAAACCAGGGTCTGATCCTTCAATCTGCAGCTTCAGGGCTTGTTTAAGGCTCAGCTCCGTTTCCCCAATGGGGTAGTTCTCTAAAACGTCCTGGTGGCCCCTGTTCTGCACAGTCCGTGGAACAGACACTCGACCCAAGAAGACCTGATTGCCCTGCAGGTGATATTTGGGGTTGGTCATGATCCCGTTCCTTTTTTTCTCGGAGCAGCTCTGCGGCTGTATGAAGAACGGGTCTTGGCACTGCCCTCTCTCCTGCTGCCCGGAACCGATCATGATCTTACAGTGAGGGTCCTTCACTGCGATATTAGCAACAGACTGGTTGAAAGCCATTCTCTTGTCAAACTGGGTCATCTCGTACTCCAGGACCTGGCCTTGGCTGGATCCAATGTTCTTAGTTTTCTTCTCGTCTCCCAGAGCTGCTTTGCTATGTTGAGTTCCGTTCCCCGTTTTAGCTCCCCTTGCTGACTTCGGACCAGACTTAAGCTGAGACCACTCAAATTCATTGGATGGAGACGATGGCGGCTGATTGACTGACTTTGTTGTAGAGCAAGGGGATACAATCAACTGTCTGCTGCGGCTCCGAGGCAGCGAGTGTTGCTGAATCTGCTCCGTAAACGTCATTCCATGAAAACTGTCGATGGGTACGGTTTGAGCGGTAGCCGTGGACGACGTGGTTCTTAAAGAGGAGTTTTTTGAACTCTTGAGGGAGTTGTTTGACAGGGACGATTTCTGTCTGTCCACGGTGGAATCGGGAGACTCTGATGGTGAACTGAAAGCGTGGACGGGTCCGTTGGGAAGACCGCGTCCAGACGACTGCACGTCTCCTGCCCCTGTGCTGCCAGAGCTGCTAGATTTAATGGTGAGGGAATGCATTTTTCCCGTCACTGCCAAAGGGGTTTTCTCCTCCATGGTATGCACTGGGGAGGGGTTGCAGCCGTTCAACGTTGCGGCTCCGTATTTTTCCAGGATCTTAATGATCATGGAATGGCCGCCTTTTGCCGCCACTCTCATGGCCGTGCGGCCAAACTGATCGGCGTGGTTGGGGTCTGCGCCGTTTTCCAGCAGTATCTGCACGACGTCCATGTGACCCTCCTGGGCAGCTATGCCCAGCGCCGTCGCTCCCTGGTTGCACGTGTGATCCACATGCGCTCCGTTTTCTATCAAGAACTGAACCACTTTGGTGTGGCCCTGCCACGCCGCAGACTGGAGGGCGGATCGATTCTCGTTGTCGCAGGCGTTCACGTCTGCGTGACAGTTGATGAGCAGCCTCACCATCTCAACGTGCCCCTGCCAGCAGGATACGTGGAGGGCCGTCCTGCCCTCCGTGTCGCAGGCTTCAACGTTCGCGCCGTTTTCAAGGAAATACTCCGTCATGGCCAGCTGGTTTTCAAGCGCCATTATGTAGAGCGTTGGGCGACCATCCGCATCTTTACAATCTATGTCAGCGCCGTGGCTCAGCAGCAGTTCAACAATGTCCCTGTGGCCCTCAAGAGCAGCTACCCTGAGAGCGTTCCTTCCATCGTACCCCCTCTGGTCAATGTTTGACTTGTCCTCCAGGAGAATCTGCACACAGTCATAATGTCCCTCTTGTGCAGCCAATATCAGTGGTATTCTACCGTCATTATCCACCTCCGAGCAGCGGGCACCTTGTTCAATAAGAGCGTTACATACTTGGCGGTGGCCCTCAAACGAAGCCATGTGTAGCGGTGTCCAGCCTGCGTCGTCCCTGTGGTTCTCATCCAGACCTCTGTCCAGCAGAGTTCGGACCACCTCCACGTTTCCCTGAGCAGAGGCGATGCTCAGCACCGTCCTCCCCTCACTGTCGATGCTATCCACAGCAGCACCCCAGAAAAGCAGCGTGTTGACCACGGACGCGTGGCCCATCGATGCGGCCGCCAGGAGAGGGGTGCGCCCGTTCTTGTCTGTGTGATCCACATCGGCTCCGCCCTCCAAGAGCAAATCAACCACATCCACATGTCCTTCATAGCCAGCCACGAGCAGGGGAGTCATGCAGTCTTTGTCACAGTGGTCAACCTCTGCGCCCCTGTCGATCAGAAGGCTTACAACAGACGCGTGACCTTTACTGGCAGGAATACAGAGAGCGGCCACCGAAAGGGCAGTCCTCCCGTCCACATCTTCATGATTGACTTCAGCTCCGTGGTCCAGCAGGTGCTCCACAATCTCCCTGTGCCCCATGTATGCTGCGGCAATTAGAGCCGTTCTTCCTTCATTGTCTGCCTTGTTGACCTCCGCTCCGTGCTGAAGAAGATTTAACACGATATCTTCATGGCCTCCCCAAGCTGCCGCCCTTAGCGCAGTTCTACCGTCTGCATCGGCACAGTCCACTTTGGCTCCAGCATAAAGGAGAGCGGACACGACCTCGGAGTGTCCGCCCCAGGCTGCGGAGCGGAGCGCGGTCCACCCGTCGTGGTCCGTGTGGTTTATGTCGGCCTCGCAGCCAATAAGGCAGTTGACCACTTTGGTATGACCCTGCCTGGCGGCTAGAGTAAGGGCCGTTTGTCCATGGTTGTCTTCCAACTCCATGTTAGACCCTCTAGATATGAGCAGGTTAACCACATCAAGGTTTCCACTGTATGCAGCATTGGCCAGCAGAGTTCTCCCATTAGAGTCACACTGGTTCACAGAAGCCCCGTTGTCAAGCAACGTTCTTATCGAGTCCTCTCGCTCTAGGGCTTGCTGTACAATACATGAAGCATGATCATCCTCATTGTTGACATGAGCCCCGGCTTTGACGAGAAGCTGCAGAACCTCCTGCTCTCTTGGTATGGAGGTGCTCAGAGAGTCTTTAGTGGGAGTTCCATTCCAGACCATCCAAAGAGCGAGGTTGCAAGGCTCGATCTGCAGGTTGGAGTTGACGAGGTGCAGGGCAAATTCCTGCACTTCCAGAGGTTTCAGCTGCCTCGCTCTGCAGGTGTAGCTCATGGCCAACATCCGATGTCCCTCCGCTGCGTTGCACAGGTACTTCTGGGTGCAGTGCTTCACGTCCAGCAACCATTCTGCAAAACTGTAGTGGAAGAGGATTTTAGTGCTCCCAAGGCCATCGACCAACAGCTTGGAGAGAATGTCCATCTTCTTCTGAAACTCCTCCATGGTCAGCGCCATGCTTTTGGTCCAGACTGCATGGTACAGTTCTTTAACTGTAAGTGGCCTGCAAGTCGCCAAGATGACATTTAGAATGGGCTGGACTTTGGCAAATTGTTTTCTGACGAACAGCCTCTGACAGAGCCACAGGTAGAGCCCGTTGAGAGTGCCTGGGATGTCCCGGATCTCACGAAGCATGATGAAACTCTCAACCACGCCGTCCAGAACGCGTTCCAGGTAGAGGAAACAGCCGCTGCTTTTGATGTGAAGCTGGTTGAGCATCTCGGCGGTCTCCTTGGTTAGGTGCTGCCTCAGGGCCTCCTCCTGGTCCAGCCGGTGAAGGATATACTGCTGCACATCCTTGACGATGTAGGCCTTCCGCAGGTCGTCGAGGCTGATTTTGCGGAATCCTGAAAACAAAACAAAAACAAAAGTATATCAGAGAAGTGGGCTGATAAGAAACAAAGAGCTAAAACAACTGGGTTCAAAGTACAAATAGCAACTCCTGTTTGAAGAATGCATAGTTAAAGACAAAGTCACTTTCCCCACACTGGCTATAATAGATCTTCAATGTATATCCAGTATCAACCAATTGGTCATGAACCTTTAGGTAATCAAGTGAAGCAAACCAGTCATTTCCAGAGGCATAAATATAATTAGCAGAGCAGCCATGCTGTTAAAATCAAGCGGTTTATAGGAACCTAGAACGAAACCCCTCTGGCTCCTTGAAGCAGAAACAAATCAGCAGGTGTTTGTAATCAGCTCCGAAAATATAGATGGAAACTAAACTCAGCAACTGTTGAACATTTGAGTTTCTGTTGCAGAGATATTTTGAGCTCTGCTCAGTCACACTTTGAAATGAATATGGCTAAAGGATCACTGCATAAACACCTTTTGAAAGAAAATAAAACGGAAGCCCAAGTCTCAATGTCCACAGCCTGTAAATATCTCACTGAAACCTTACTCACACATGGATTTTTAAAACCCAGTTTAAAATTTTATTATCACAATGGGTCCTAATGAAGGACTTAAATGGGATTCCGCTGGGAAAAATGCCTCATAACAGCCCTGGCTAATGGACAAAGTGAACTCTTGTTCACTTTGAATACCTCTATAGTTTGTCCAGCCTGCAGCCTTCCTGCATCCTTTTATTTACAGTTCCCATGGTCTTTGGGGCTCCTGGGACAGGAAAAACATGCCACCAGAAGCTCCCCCGGTGTGGCTTATACAGAGAATACTTATTAAAGGCATGCAGCTACAGAAAGGCTTTATATACCCCAACATTTTACTCAATTTTGCATTTAAACTTTTAGGTTGAATTCACAGAGGTTTTAATCTTTGCTTTTTCATTATTCTGCTGAGAAAATACTGAGATTTTAAAGTATTCTTAGCAAATCAGAGCGAAGACATTCAATTCCATTATGAAAACTATTCTATACCATGATTTTGATCAGAAAGCCTGATGGACCAGTGTTCATCTTACTGCATTCTTTCGATGGTAACCACACAGCTGCAGGCCTGATATCTCTGATGTCTTTAACAGCAGCTCCCAAACACTAACTGGCAGTTTAGTAAACAGATCCTGGTAAACAGGAGGAGGACAAGGTTGTCTTTATCACCTGCTCCTGGGTTTGTTTAAGATAAGCACACTGCTCCACAACTGCAACCCACAATAACCTTGTTTCACTTTGTCCTTGAAACTTTTGCAAAACTCATGCTCATCAATATTTATGGCACACTATATAGCAAAAAGGCTCTCAAGTCATTGCTTTGCAAGTCAAAAGCCAGTATCTAGAGTTTGCACTTAGGTCCCAAGTTGAGTCCAAGGTCAAAGCAACTTATTACTGATTTTCAAATTCCAAACTTTGAATATTGAGCCTTAAACAAATTGGGCGAATGTAATTTAGGCTCAAGGTAGTTGAGGCAAAACAGCAGATGTATTTTACTTGCCAAGCGCTCAAGAAAGTACAGTGGACCCCCAACTATTCATGGTACAGTATTTGGATTATTCTGTGGAACCTGACTGAACTAATTGCAAAATTTGTGTCTATTCGAAGATCTTTTTGCAGAGGATATAAAAAAAATAGTCGAAAGAAAACGCAGCTTAGGAAGCTGGCTTAAATGCAATCCTACTTCACACGTTATTGGCTAGCTCGTGCAAAGCAGCCAATCCAGGAGCAACATTTACTTTTCTTAGCTCTGATTGTACCCTCCAAGAACAGTGAAAAGAAAAGGATATTATTAGGATATTAGTTTCTGATATAGTGCTAAGACGGTTTCCACTGTGTGTATGAATGCATATTAAGATATATTTAGTGTTTGAACTAATAAAATAGGTAGATATAAGCGTCTTTAGAGGGGGTCTCAATTATTCACGTATTTTAGCCATCTACGGGCGGTTGTGGGCCCCAACCCCCATAAATACAGAGGGTCAACAGTAAATTTTTTGTACGACTTCTTTCTTACTTTAAAGCTGCACTGTGTAATATTTTTGTTAAAATAATTTTTTTAAAAATCTATAGTCAGTTTTTTTATGTCCTCACGATGCGATTCAGTCTGGTACTTTTTTTTCTTTATATACGAAATGATTAATTTTAGAACATGTTTTAGTAGATTACAGAAGACTGGGTCAACGACGACATGTTTTACTACTTTTACACAGGCATGTTAAAAGGACTTTCCAGCATACATGATCTAAATAATGAACAGTCGCTCTTAAGCTCATCATTAAATGGGTGTTAGTCCAAAGGCCTGACTTATTCTTTAAGTATAAATGCTTAAGTTCAATCTTAAGGACGCCCCGATTATTGTGATGGCTCATAAGATAATCTTATCAAATTTTCCTGCCATTTGTGGTGTGTATAGTGTGCTCTGGTCAGATGGAAGGAAGTCTAAACAGAAAGCGAGGTGACTGGCACCAATACGGCTTGGAATCGTGACGTATAGTAGCTCCTCCTCTATGTCCGCCATATTTATTTACTCCAAAGTCTCGTTTGATCTTCTGAGGCTAACCGAGATTTCCCATCTGACCAAGCAATGATTGTGACTGAAATCTGTTCGTATATCGTCATTGGCGTGTGGCCGCAAACCACTCACTGTAGGACCTAGGGATGTAAGACTATATTGATATGCCGATATATCCCAATATTTTATGGCACCATATTATATCGACATTCAAAAGCAATGTATTGATTTGAATTTTTTTTTATTTGAACGGAAATATTGATGACAGTAGCTGCGTTTACATGGACACAAGTAATCGGATTAAAAGCCTGATCGGAATAAAAACGCTTTATGTAAACACGCCATTCGGAATACTCTGGTCCGATCACACTCCTTCGGATCAAGATTTCATTCCGATTGTTAATCCGATCGCTGTTCATGTAAACACTTATTCCGAATGTCGGTCACTACTGCGCATGTCTGTTACATCATACGAAGACGTACATTACCTCGGCTTAAAACAATAAAGAGATTCGGATTAGAATTTGACTGTGTACACAACAATAAAGGCTTGTAGATGTAAAACTGTGACCAGAAAAAAATAAAAGCACGCTCTTAAGAACTTCGTACCGCTCCATTTTAAACACTCGCAGCCATGTTTGTTTACAGCGGAAGTCCGCTACTTCTTCTACGGCTGTTTCTGGTATGTTCTGCGCATGTCAAAATGATTTATTTTCGATCGAACTTGTGGCGGATGTAAAAGCTTGTTCAAATCAGAATTATGTTTTTAGGGCCCATGTACACAGTCAAATTCTAATCCGAACTATGATCCGATTAAAGACATTTTGCACATGTAAACGCAGCCAGTGATTTTTGTAATAAAATTAAAAGTATGACTGCTAGTTGGTGGCTGTTTTCACCTTCTTCATTCCAGTGGATCAACTAGATCTAGTAATAAAACTGGATGTGTTAAAGTGTGAAACAAGTTGGAGTGTTTAGAATGCTGTGACAGTTTTTCTAAAGTTAAATTCAGTTTTAAAAATCACAATATATGCTAGCGCCCCCCCTGTATTGTGATACTTATCTTGCTAATACGCATCCATAGTAGGACCAAAATACTATAAATCCGTGATTTTTTGTCTTTTCTTAAAAAAAAAAAAAAACTAACAAAAAATGCTGTGGTCTCTCAGGTTTACAAAATCTTAACATTTTAAAATCTTGCCGTGTGAACCAGGCCTCAGATAACCTTCTCCCTGACTGGCGCTTTGTGCCGAAACTTTTTGTTTTTATCGTCTCAAAACTTAATTGATGTGTTTGATTTGGAGATTCTAGATACTATGAGTCAACTGGCTGAAAACTATGAAGGGTAACTGTATTTGACTAAAATGTATATAAAAAAAACAAAACATACTCTCTGCTTGCCTTAATTTATCAAGTAATTGTATGTCACAAGGCTCATGTCAAAGTCTTTTTGGGATTTCATCAAGTCTATTAAGCCTTATTTACATAAAAAACAACAAAAAAAACAGTTAAGTTGCTGCATGCATCAGGACTCAAAATAAAAAATTTAATAGAGTTCTTAAATCCAAAACAGTGAAAAGAACTTAAGACATTCTGGATTTTATCACAGGGGGACTACAGGGATTACACATCTCTAATGTTCTACCATATTTTACTGTCTTCTGTTGTGTATAAATTAAGTGTCAGCGAACATTCTCTACTGACGAAGACCAGCTCAGAGAGATTTACTGAGCTGGAGTCTAAAATAAGCTATAAAGCTACTTCACCATGTTTGCAGTAAATACAAGGCAAACAATCGCTGCATTTATCTTCACTCATCCGTACTAATTAACAACAACAAAAATAGAAGAGCTTAATGTTCCTGAGGCTGGAACTAAGACATTAGCTGAGAGTAAAAACTAAACTTTCATTTATTTTTTTTTACTTTTAACAGATTGCAAATGGTTTGAATACTGCGTCTCTTCCCTGCAGGACACCGTACATGACTGATGGGCCGCTACATGTGCTTTCAGATCCAAACCTACTTTCAGTCTTGTGTTTTCACCGAGACCACGTTCCACACTCTTCTTCTCTGACTCTATGACCTGATGCACAGACTCCCACTGCAGTCCTGGAGCCAGATTCATGGGAAGCATGCAAAGCATCTCAGAGTAGCAAAACATCCCGAAGCAATTCTCTCTTTGAGTGAAAACGGTTTATTTTTAAAACCTCTGCTTAGAAATCTTGGCTTCTGACTCAAGTTTGACAGCTTTTCAAGAACTGAAACGGAAAACTGTGACTCAGGTATGGCTTTACAATTTATTTAAAAAGACAGATACTGATCGAAAGACTCATGGTCCTAATTTGGATTCTTGTAGTCACTGGTTCAATCTTTGGACATAAAAGATCAAATCTAATCCCATGAGGTTAGAGGATTTTTCAAGCTTCCTGTTATTCGTCATGATCCTCCGTTCAACTTTTAAGTTGAAACCAGCTAAAGCACGTTTTTCCTTTTTATTCTTTATCTAAGGCTTAACCTTCACTTTTCAAGCTAATCCACAATAACAAGAACCTCAGTTAACCCAAGAACACAAATGTAGATTTTGATTGCATGCTTACAAACAGAACTTAGTGACTTGTCATGAATGGGTAAAGGGAAAACGGGCAACACAACAAAAAAAAGGCAAAATACCAAAAACTCAGAGGCTACACTGCCATGAAAGTATTCTTTATTCATGGTTGAGTTATTTAATTTGTGATTTATAGTTTCATCACCTATGGTCATTTGTAACAGTTTTACAGAGAACAGAAAGGTCAGGAGGAGAGGGAAATGCAGCTGTTGGCTGGATTGGAACAAAAAGCTGCTTTTCTTCTAGTTAGTCCAAGTGTTGAAAGATTTTCAATAACTTCCACTTCACTGGACATCAGCTGTAGCAGCTGGGTTTCAAATTCCTTCTTTCAGAATAGGAACACTCAAATATTGTGATGCGGCTCATCAAATAAAAACTTTTACAAACTAGAAAAGCTGGAACATAACGAAACAAACTTTTAAAAGTTCTCGTTCACTGAGAAACCAGGCAGTATTTGCAGAGGTGTGGACTCGAGTCAAACTAGAGCCTGTAGCTCAGAGAATAGACTTCAAAATACTTTTACTAGTTTATAAAATCATTGAATGGTTTAGCACCAAAGTATGTTGAAGATCTGCTGTTACTATACCAACTCACCAGACCACTCAGGTCCTCTATTTCAAGTCTACTCAACATCCCTAGAATTAGAGCCAAACATGGAGAAGCAGCTTTCAGTTTCTATGCTCCTCTAATTTGGAACAAAATTCCAGACAACTGCAAAGCTGCTGAAACAGAGTTCTTTTAAATCACAACTCAATGAACTTTAGAAACGTAACCCGTTTGATTGTTTTGAATACCTAGCCACCCAGATAAACGAGCCTAACAAAGCTTTATTTCTAAGTTTATATAAACCACCAAAACTTAACTCTAACTTCTTTAATGATTTCAATTACCTTCTTTCTGTAATATGTATCGACTATGACCAACTAATCATTGTGGGGGATTTTAACATCCATACCGACAACCCCCAACATAGACAAGCAAAAACATTAGATGATACTCTCCACTACTTCGGCCTGACCCAGCATGTCAAACAACCAACACACAATAAAGGACACACTCTGGACTTAATTATCAGCAAAGGTTTAAATATTTCCAACATCTCAGTAATCAATATTGCATTATCTGACCATTTCTGTATTTTCTTTGAAAGTACCATCTCTGCTAAATTATCCTGCCACAGTAAGACCACTATAAAAAAGCGTTTTCTAGGGGACAGTTCAGTAGAAACCTTTAAAACGTATTTACCCTTCCACCACATCCCCCTCATCTCCCAACTCAAACTCAGTAAATAAGATGGTAGATTATTTCCTTGCAAAAATCTCAGACATCATGGATTTCATTGCCCCAACTAAAGTGAAAGTAGTCTCAGGTAGAAAGAAGTCTCCGTGGACAAGTAATCCACTGGTACGTAATGAAAAAAAGAGAGTGTCGATGAGCCGAGAGAAAATGGCGGAAAACTCGACTCCAGGTTGACTGAGATCTACAAGAGACTGAATAGATATCAGCTAACCATAAAAGATGCTAGGGAATCGTTCTTTTCTGAAATCATCAACAGAAACATTAATAACGCACGGACTTTATTTGCAACAGAAGAAAGACTAACTAATCCTTTAGTAACAGTAGCCCCTGAACTAAACTCTACCAGGGCCTGCAATGAATTTGCCAGCTTTTTCACTGAAAATATTCTAACAATTAGACGGTCAATCTGTAACTCAATATCAAACCCACAACCAGTGCCATCACCAATCAACAACAATGTAGAGAAAATGTCTGAATTCCACAAATTAAACCAGAACAGCCTTGAAATCATCATTATGCAATTAAGCTCCTCCTCCTGCTGTCTTGATATCCTACCCACAGCTTTTCTAAAGAAAGTTCTTCCTGTTATTGGGTCTGATCTTGTTCAAATAGTGAACTCATCCCTCCTGTCAGGTGCCTTCCCTCAGGCTTTAAAAACAGCAGTTATTAAACCACTGCTAAAGAAGAAAAATATGGACAACACGTTAATGCTGAACTACAGGCCGATCTCTAATCTTCCATTCATCAGTAAGATTGTTAAAAAAGCTGTGTTTCAGCAGTTAAATAGCTTCCTAACAATGACAAACTGTTTTGATGTTTTTCAGTCTGGTTTCCGTACTCACCACAGCACAGAGACTGCCCTCGTTAAAGTATTCAATGACATACGCATAAATACAGACTGTGGTAGAACCACAGTGCTGGTTCTGTTGGACCTCAGTGCAGCATTTGACACTGTTGATCATGATATTTTATTGGAACGACTGGAGAGCTGGGTCAGACTCTCTGGTACACTACTTGGCTGGTTTGAGTCTTACCTATAGAACAGGGACTTCAATGTTTCAATAGGAAACTTTTTATCAGAACGAAGAGAAATCACATGTGGGGTGCCCCAGGGCTCCATCCTGGGGCCCCTCTTATTTAATATCTACATGCTCCCACTAGGCAAGATTATAGCAACCAATAACATTAGCTACCATAACTACGCGGATGACACTCAGCTCTACATTACTATGTCACCAGGTGACTCTGAACCCATTCAAACCCTAAATCAATGCATTGACCAAATAAATGGATGGACGTGCCATAACTTTCTCCAGCTGAATAGAAACAAAACTGAAGTCATTATTTTTGGACCCAAGGAGGAACGATCAAGAGTCAGCACACAGCTTCAGTTAATACAGCTAGAAACTACTGATCAGGCTCGAAACCTAGGTGTAGTAATGGACTCAGACCTGAACCTCCAGGGTCACATAAAGACAATAACAAGGTCAGCGTTCTATCACCTGAAGAACATTTCTAGGATTAAACGACTGATGTACCAACAGGACCTAGAAAAACTCATCCATGCGTTTATCTTTAGTCGGATTGATTACTGCAACAGCATCTTCACAGGTGTGCCTAAAAAGTCAATCAGACAGCTGCTGCTGATCCAGAACGCTGCCGCTCGCGTTCTCACTAGAACCAGGAAAGTAGAGCACATCACCCCAGTTCTAAAGTCCTTACACTGGCTCCCTGTAGCTCAGAGAATAGACTTCAAAATACTCCTACTAGTTTATAAATCATTACATGGCTTAGCACCAAAATATGTTGAAGAACTTTTTTCATTCGTACCAGTGGATTACTTGTTTCTGTTGATGATTTCAGAAAAGAACGATTCCCAAGCATCTTTTATAGTTAGCTGATAATACACAGAACCGAGTCATCTCCAACAAAAATGATCCAATAAAATAGTTAGTCCATGACAAGTCCGACGTTCACAATCCAATATAGTCTGCCGCTGAAAACTTTTGATTACATGTTGAAGTTTTCCATTAGCATGCTCATTATTAGCCTACAAATAACAGAGCACCCTTCTTTTGATTTTACAGATTTACTTTAGAATATAGGCATTAAAACAAGATGCCCTCACTCCAGTCCAGATGGTGGCAGTAGTGCACCTCAAGTGTTTTGCCAACCAAAGTAAATACCAGTGACTCTTAAAAATCTAAATATCATCTTGAAAATTACATCACCTGTCTTCTTTTGTACAACATTGTTTGCCCTTTTTACATCTAGAATAGGAGGAAAAAGTCCAGATGGGGTTTTTAAGGATTAGGTCTGAAAAGATTAATACAGTTTCCCCCAGTGAACTGTAACCTTACCTAGTGTTTCGTCATTGAATTACAGTCATGTAATTAAGGTAACAACTCAAAAAAACGTTTTTAGCACTGACCCACATCAATATCAAATTGGAACAGATCGGATTGGATCATGATAATCGATTCTAACTCATGAGAATTGGAATCGAATTGATTCTTGAAAGTTAAATAAATACCCAGCTTTACAATGAACTTATGTCACCTACTAGAAATTGACAATATTTGTGTTGTTCAAGAACACCACATTATGAATACATTCATCAAAAGTGGAAATTTATAGTTAACAGTCAACTTTAAACTTTTTTTCCCCCACCAACTGAAAAAGATTAACCAAACAAAGTCGACTTTTCCAAAACAAAACAAACTTTTAGGAATCTTAATCTTTAAACATCGATGAAAACTTTTTTAACTTGCTCCTGAAAGCTGGATCCCTGCATTAAAATGGCCCACAATCTAGGTGAAAGGAAAAGAAGCAAGTTCGGTTCTGATAGAGGGACATTTTCAAGCATTTATTTCTGTTAATTTTGATTAAATGACTTACATCTAACAGAAAGCTAAAATTTAGTTCCTTATAAAATTAGAATATTACATGAAACTGTTAATTTATACTGTACAGTCTATGCTCCTAGTACAAGGCTGGGGCTCCTTTTGCATGTATTGCCACATCAATACGTCGCTTCTTGAAGGCGATAAGCCTGTGGCTCTGTTAATGTGTTAAGAAAGCCCAGAGCTCAGGCTGGCATCTGTCTGTCTTTTAGCAAAATAACTCAAAAAGTTACGATTTGGATTAACCTTTCAGGAAATTTGCCAAGGAATAATCTCTGGTTTTTTTTATTTGTCTCATCAAGCGCTTCAGTTTAAAAGGATGTTGTTACACTTATAAATAAAAGGTTTGCAAACTGTACTGTGGAAACTAGATGGTCCTGCTTATCACTAAAGCAGGTTGTCGCTGTCTCCGTTCGTACTGATGCCAGCCAAAGCAGTGTCTCCAATGACTTTGGCCACACACACGTGTCAAATGTGGTGATCTGTGCACTCCATGTAGAAAATCTGGTCCAACTGAGGGATGTTTTATTGTATTCAGTTTGATATTAAACCATTTTTTCCTTTATTTCCAACAGGAACCTCTCTACTGTCCCAACCGAACTTTGTGCCTCTATCACTTTCTCTTAGGCACTGTTCTTTTTTTATTGGTTACCGGTGAGCTGATAGAACCAAACAGCAATGTTCGGGACAAATTGGACTGATTTAATCTGTTCAAATAAGTTTTAAGTGTTTCCACAGAAGTGAATAACAGCAAATGAAACGATTCTTTGCCACATTGTTTTTTATGTCTGCAGCAGGAATATAACTGCTACGTGCTGGAGGGGGAGGGGGGGAGACATACATGAAGCAGAGGAACCGCTGATATTAGGGGACAAAACTATTGGTGTTAAAATGAATTTGCGTTAACTATGACCATCTTCAAAAGTCTGTTCATCACTTTCCCCCCCCCCCCCCCATTCATGTTTCACCTTCATCTTGGCATCACTGAAATTCCTTTTTTTCGTTTCTCTTGGCCATCATTTTCAGGAAGAACGCAAGAATTTATTGCATCTTTCAGAGGATTTGGTCTGACCAAATATGGTTAATGGAGGGTGTTACTGTATGCAAATGACTGAACGGGAACGAGCGCCTACGTACGCACATGTGCGATTTATCAACAGATGAAGAACGAGTGGCCACCGCATATTAGATAAATCCAGATTTTGTCTGTTCGTGCGAACATTCAAAATATCATTCGGAAGATAGAACATTGGACAGCTTCTACGAACATTTGATAAATGAGGCCCCTGAACTGTAAATGTTGCAAGTGGCTCCAAATTTGCTCCCATTTTCTGTTCATTTTAAAAACAGCTGCAGGCAATGTAAAACCACAGCCCAACAACAGAGACTGGGAATGAAGTGTAGTCATCGATTCTGATACTGGTTCATCAAAAGTGCTCCGAGGACACAGTTCCAGTACAATTTTATAGCTAAAATTGTAAATATTTGAGACTCCCTCTAAAAATGCTTACAACTGCTTACTTTAGTAGTTCAAACACAAAACACACCTCACTATACATTAATGCATCGTATTCTTAGCACCAACGCAGAAGCGGACATCCACGGTTTTCCTCATCTTTGTTCTTGTGGGTGGAGCCAATCAGCGTGAAGGAAAATGAATGGCACTCCTGGATTGGCTGCTTTAAAAATGCCAGCCAATAGCATTTAAGTTAGCATTGCGTTTATATATTTTAGCTTCCCAAGCTGCATTTTCTTTAAAATATATACAAATATTTTTTTTAAAGGTGAATGGGTGGGCCTCCAGTGTCTATTGTTTAAATTAATAAGTAGGGCTGGGGGTAAACGAATTTAAAACAATTATTCGGGCGATTATTTTTATCGAATAGTCGACTATTCTAATGACTAGCAGCTCGTCACTTTGGTGATGCCAATTGGCCATACGCCGATGCTTGTGACTAGATAGCTGTGTTCTGTTAGCTGTAAGTTATCCACCGTTACCATTGTAAGGCAGCCCAACCTCACGCCAATGACTGACGCAATCTGCTGGGATTCTTTAAATAGGAAACTTTTTAACTGATTGGAATGTTTGTATAAATTTATTGAAATGACTTCTTGTTAAGTGCCTTGAGATGACATCTGTTGTGAATTGGCGCTATATAAATAAACTGAATTGAATTCATGCCAGCATTATATGCTATTTCTAACTAATGTTAGCTAAACACAGGTGTTTAGTCACTAGCTACTAGCAGAAACCAAACACAGTTAGCTCGCACCACCGAAGTGTTCAGAGCTCAAGCACACCTTACATAATACAATACACTACACTGCTAACGTTACGCCAACGTGCATTTAGTTTAGCAAACACCGGCGATAGTAACGTTAAATACTTCTGTTCTCCGGCGTCACGAGTGAGTTGTGCTGGTGTTTTTTGTTGTTTTTTTATAAACGTGTCCTGTTTGGCAGTGTGGAGCTCAGAATTGGTGTCTGAGTACCAAGTAGAAGCCCAACAGATTTACTTTCACAAGCGGAGCAGTACAGCTTTTGCTATAGTCCTCCACTTGATATATGTGTGAAAAATCTTTATTATGAATTGTTGGGGTTTTTATTTCCTGATGTTATGGACACGGAGACAGAAAATTAAGGAGAAGAAAGAAGGAAGATGAAGAAGAGAGGTAGGAAACAAAAAGTCAAGAGAGAGGGTGAGTTGAAAATACAAGAGAGGAAGGAGAACAAAGAAAACACAGGAAGACATTGAAGTCTGCCTCCATACCCACAGGACGGCAGAGAGAGGGGAAAAACAAAACAAAACACGAAAAAGGAACATCGACAAAACAAAACAAACATTGTGAACTAAGAATTACACAACCACATCACACAAAAATGGATATAAAAATACAACAACAATGTCACAGAAAAACTCATGGTACCGATTAATCAAGCTCTAGTAATGATAACCTCAGCCCAAGAATATATCCTTAAACAGGATAGAGTTGTGCTGGTGTTATATGCCAGCTCCATCTAGCAAAGACTGCAAATAACTATACCTTGACGCTTATGGCTGCGTTTAAAGTATTCCCACACCTTCAAGGTAGGGCGGCAGCCGGCGGGTTGCGTTCTGGTGACATGTAGAGCTTGGGAGTGCAGGCTGCTGAGCCTGAGAGGTGGTTGGAGACGGAGTGTCGTTCTCCATGCTGCTTTGTTCTGGTCACTCACATGCGTGTGGCGAGTGGGCGTGGTGCGTCGACTATCGGATTTGACGTCGACGATTTTTTTAGAACAGTTTTCAACGCATCGCTACAGGCCTATTAATAAGCTTTTTTTCCCCTTTACCAAAAGATCGCTTCAGATTTGCTTTTCTGGTGGATAGACTTGTCAAGTCATCATGCCACTGTTATAGCTCTACAAAGCTCTAAACAATCAAGAAGGAAAGTTGTGAAACTTGTGTGGTTGCAAGAGAAACAAAGTGAGACTCAAGAATGCAGCAGGTCTCTCTGGCTGCAAACATTCAGATGTCCATTTTCTGCCATAAATTTCTTGCTTCCATGTGGCACCGTTACATCAGACACAGTGTGTGAGTTCTGAACATGTTTTGAGCTTCTTTTGGGTTTTGTCTGACAGGATGGCTCTCTGAACAAAACCGACTGGTAAACAAAAAACAAATGACACATTGATCAGGGTGAGGGATGCAGCTCCCGAACGCGGGCCTCCGAGCCAGCTGCTGCTCGTTACAGGACTGGATACCAGCCACAGGAGATAGAGCCCCACACAAAAGACAGCCTGTTTGCTTTCTAGATTAATGTTTTCAGATGATAAATGAGACGGCACGCATGTGCTCAGAGAAATTAGAGGTACGTGCTCATCACAGAGGATTTCAGAGTGACGGCTTCTCAGATTCGACATGTTCCTTTCCAATACACCCTTCTCTAGTCACTGTATCCACAAAGAAAACAGAAACCCAAGCCTTGCTGCCCTCTCCTCGGGCTCTCCAGTAAACCTTTGCTCAACAAACGTCTGTTCGACAGCTGCAGATTTCCCCCGCTCCAAGAAACACCAGAGCGCCAACCTCCTAAACACAAGTATGTGGATGAGAGTCGGTTCCAACCGTTTGCAAACAGCAGCAGAAAGTGTGCAGCTACTTAGGCTTTCCAAGTTTGATCGCATGAGGCTTGATTCACACGGTAGGAATTTTCGCAAGAGTTTCAGATAAGGGCACGCGCGGCAATATAAAATTTTTTATAAATCACGGATATTCCCGTTTTGGTCCTACAGTGTGTGGTGTGCGGCCCCACGGCAATGACAGACACCACACATGAACCGATTTCACTCACAAATATTCCCAGTTCAGACAGGAGAGCTCACAAAACCGCATGATAAATAAATATGGATGCCGAGGATGAGGCATTGGCAACAGTTTGTGGACTAGTTAACAGAAAAAATTAAATCCTGGCATTTGATAAAGGAGTGGACACAGCAGGAGCAGGGGCTCTACTAGCTATACAAAGGTATGGAGGTGAATTATTGTGTGTTTTTTTTTTACACTGGGAAACATCATTACACACTTTGCTCTGATGGCTCTCTGTTTCATTTGAGGACTGCGGTCAAGTGAGCCGACACTTGGAAATAATAAGACGCTTCCAAGGTGTATCGCTGCCAGTCACCTCACTTTCTGATTGGCTACACATCACATGCAACAGGCTGCATGCTCGTCTGTCCCCGCACCACACATGCTGCGGTATCCCCGATTTGTGATCGGTGTGGTCCAGATGTCCAACAGAGCTGACCAGACTGCTCTGAACACATCACACACGGCAGGAATATCTGTTAGGATTATCTTAAGAGAAATCCCAGTAATCGGGGCAAAATTAGCTTAAAAACACTGCCTTGTGAAGCAGGCCTCAGACAGCATGAAAATAACTCCATAAATATATTAACTTGAAACAAGAAGCTTCAACAAACCGTCTTTTTTAGAACAGCAGCTAATTTAATTATTTACTGTAATAACCAACCACTAGCGAACGATTACACTTTGGTAATTAATTAATGTAAAGTGAAGAGAAAGCATATGAAAGCATTCCTGCCCAAACATGCCTTCGGTCGTGTTTTTGTGGGAGCTGAACTTCCAGTTTCCAGTCTAACCTGTTGCAGAGCAACTAAACAAAGCTGATACAGTGATGGGGGGTGGGGGTGTTAACAGGATTACATCTGTCTTTACAGCACAACTTACTGACGAAAACCCAAAAACAAAAATACCAAACACCTGCCTGAAGAATGACACATTAGTCATACGATCAGCTCTTTTATCTGATCAGTTTTTCTTCCCATTTTCATTGATAGAATCCCATCAAGTTGACAAGAGGCTGAGTCAAAGGCAGCGCACCTGGTTAGACGCGGGCGTCTTCGCTCTTCTTGTTCCCTGATGAATACAGACTCCGAGTTGCCACTATACTTCAGAGCTTCATGCACAGCTGCAGATGGCAGAAAAAAAAAACTGCAGCAGAGCAACGATAGGAGAAAACGCAACAACCCAACCAGTTTGACCTTCACTGAAACTTGGCATTTGTCAGACCATGTGTGGAAAGCTTCAGCTTTAAATTTTGTCAATATAAAAGCCTTCATTAAAACAAAGATGTTTGCTATGATTTTTTTTGCTTCACAACACTTGTAGCATTCCCGTGCCCCACAAAGGTTATTTTTTCCTCAATATGGGCTCTTTTTTTTGTTCATCAGTACACTGGCTGGCCTCCAAGTGACCCCACTTAGCTCCAACGATTTAGGTTTCCATGCACCTGCACAGAAAACATCTCCCTCCAGCTCATGGAGAGTTGTTTGTTTGCCATCAAGTCCCCAGATAGTCATCATCAGCCTTCTAAACGACCTGCCAGGAAGGTCTGCAAGCGTTCTGGAAAGATTCCCCATGTGCAGACTGCAGAGCGTTTGGAAAAGCTGCGAAATGTTTTCTGTGGAATCAGGTAGTTGCAAAGTCATGCTTGGCACGCATATTCCTGCTGAGGGTCAAATTAAGACTTAATAACAGCCTTCATCTGGATGAAAAACAAGCAAGTCTACACCACAGTCTTGAAAAATCATATGTTCATAGAAGTGGCACATACCCTTTGGTATGTGGCAAGCCTGTGCCACTTCTATGAACTTATGATTTCACCTTTGTTCACCGTGCCCCACGTTGCGTTGCTGCAGGGAGGGATCCGAGGTGTTACACATGCAGACACGGTACACCTGTAATTAGCCCGGCTGTCAGACTGCATGGTGGTAAATTACAGTATTCAGCAGGGATTATGGTCTTCAAGTCATCCAAAGTGATGCTCAGCATGCAGCCTCACAGACGACAACTCATACAAGAATATGGACATAATTCAGCTTGTTTAAAGCCAGTTTAAAGAAAGGGAGGGAAAGCGAATTAAAGGTGTCGTCCTTGGTCCTCTTGAGTCATGAAATCATGACTAAAGAGAGGACGATAAGGGCTTTGTGGTGATTTAGTAGAAGCAGGGACTTGTTGAATGTTCGCCTCGGCTTAGATGGTGAACTGGAGTCTCTCTGGTGAAGCTTAAAGAACGGCCAAAACATGTTGGAATCAGAAAGTCTTTTTGGGGCCTTTTGCTCAAGAGCGTTTTGGAGCTATCCCACCTCGGACAATTACTGTTGGCACCTAACCATTTATAAAAAGTTTAAAATTAGTCTGCTGCATTCGAACCACTTACTGGGGAGTCTTCAAACCGAGGCCTCTTTGTCTCTCTTCAGGGAGCGTTCCTCAGCCTAGAAGAAACAAACCGTCCTCGCTGCTTTTACGGCGGTGTTTGTGTTGTCAGGCGGCCAGAAGGTCTCGTGGTCCCTCCCGGCAGCGCTCACATTTGACCAAAAAGAAAGTATTAAAAAAACTCCAGAGGGAATAAAAACACATCAGGTTGGGAGTTCTGTTGACCTTCTGGCGGAGAGCACCGCTTACGCTCGTGGCGGATTCACCCGCAGGGCTACAGTGAGAGGTGGAAGAGGCTGCTTTTTTTTATTTTATTGTTGGTGGTAAATCTCTCATGATGGGCAGAGTGGAGGTGGGAAATGTGGTTCAGTTCCTTGCTAGGGTGGGCTAACTTGTCCCCCAAACTGACAAACAGACAACAACAAACTATATCATGAAGTGTCTTTTTTTTTTCTTTTTAAAAGGGAGGTGAATTTTGTAAATACGCATCTGTAAAATATAATGTAAGAAAGCAGACTCGCTAATTACTCAAAAGCAAAAAAGGAAATGTGTTTTTTTTAAACAAATGAGTAAACCCCAGATATTAATAGTCCTTAAATCACAAACTTTCCTTGGACTGAAACTAAAACAAAACCATCCTAATCAAAGCTGTTATTCATCACCAAGAGAGGACTTCATACAGGGGCTCATCGTCATAGTTTTTAGGTGGTTAACCTCCTCTTAATGAAGAACAATAGGATAGTTGAAATGCTGACGTTTCTAATAATGATTCATATCGATCGAACTGAAGCTCCTGTATCTCTAGAGAGGAATAGTTGGAGCTATTACATTTCACAGCTTCAGCAGAACATATGTTAGTGCTGACACAGCATCTGATCTTTCCATGAACGTCTTGTGTTTCTAAAGTTCGGCTTGCACAGGGTTTGGCTTCTTTTTGTAGTGGATTATACTGATCGGTGTCATCTGCCTCGGCCTGCATGTCGGGCTTAATCACACGGGACAATGAAGCAGCAGCGCACTTTGAAAATAACCGATATTTGTTTAAACTGAAGGAGGAAATCATAAAATACCCGCTTATGCTCAGATTTAGGACGCTGTAGAGTTTAAATGTTTCCTTTTAATTAGTCAGGTACACATAATTGCCCTATATTTAGAAGTTCTTAAAAAGTTACAGCTGCTCATTTTTGAACAATTAGCTACTGAATTGCTATTTTTGTATTATGGATTTTAGTACCACTAACAAGCATTTTAAAGCTGTAAATCTGGGAAATCTACTGATATGTGTGTTTCTAATCTCGTTTAGCTTTAATGTGGAAACTATAATCTTATAGAATCTTTTGAGGACTACAGAACCATTTTTTTTAATTCAAATCAATAAATCAACTAATCTATAGATATAAAGTTAGACAACTAAAAGTAACATCTTGATCCGGACATGATTTAAGATGTCCCGATATGTCTGGTATAAGCATTAGACGGGGTAACCAGCTCAGGGTGTGGGGATAAGATGTATTCTTTGATCCATCAAGATGAGAACAGGGACGATTCTGACAATTATCTTAGCATCAATTTGATTGGACTGGTGCAGAGATCCTACATTTTATTCTTTTTTCTTTCACAGTTGATGGTTTGGATGATTTAGATGTACTTTGAAATTATTTTTTGTTTGTTTGAGGTATTTAATCTCTGCCAGGGGATATAGCGGTGCGAGTTTGGGAGGCTGGTGTTGGGGGGAGTTGGTTTCGTAGGTTTCTGTATCGTAATCCAATAACGAAGTGAAAAAAAGATTCCCAACTCTACTGCCAGCATATAACTAGAGCAAGAGCCTTCAACCCTTGTGATCAAAGAGCCATTTTTATCCTCAGTCCAGTTAATCAAAACTCATTTAGAGCCACAAATAAGATTGTAGACACCTGTGATGCCAATTAATGGACAGACCTTGAGTTAACATGTCCCTTTGGTCACATAATTTTCAGTCTTTTCTAGGTGTACTGTCATTTTTGTCCAGGCCTGTTTCACGAGTTACATTTTTTTTTTTTTTATTATTCGGTTGAAGCATGGTTGAAACCCAATGTCTGACTTTCACTGGTTACATTTAATAGAATTTCTATTTATAATTACTTTTCTCAGAATAGTTATTAGTTATTTCTGTGACCATTTTGAGTATTTCTTTCATTAACCGAAGGGTACAAACAATTTTGTCCAGATGTGTATTCCTATTCCTATTTTTGAGTAAAAAAAAAAAAAAAAAAAAAAAAAAAAAAAAACTTTGCAAGAAGATAACCATAATTTCTTCTCTTTGATGTTGATGTTAGCACATAGTTTCCAGCCTAATAAGAAAAATAGATCTAAATAAACACTAATGGCACTTTGAATGTAATTCTGATGTGCCAAGTCCATGGAAATATTCCACAAAAATACTGAGAAACTGCTAAAACCTGAATTTGTTATTACATCTATAATTCAAAACGTAAATTGGTTCTTTATCATTTTTGGCCAAAGTTATTAAGAGCCATATTAGAAGGGTCCAAATAGCCACTTGAGACTCCTGAACTAGAGTCTATGCTGTAGTGTAGCCATGCTACAGTAATCAGAAATTACATGACTCGTTTAAGCGCCACAGTCTACAACAAGCCTTTTATCAACCGAGCTGGTTCCAGTGCTAGTTCTGTGCCAGAGCCTGACCTGGCACCTGTTTCTTGGTTCCAAACCATTGCTTGACCAAACAACAGCTCCTTGCTGGGCCAGAGACAGTGTTTGCTGGGAACCGCTTTCTCCTCCAACCACATTGTAATACAACCAAAGTGTGGGGGCGGGATTATAAAAGTTTAGCATAGCAAGGCAAAACGCACAACCGCTATTTTCATTCATAACAATGGAAGGTAGAAATAAGCCGCCTAGGTCTGATAAGGAGACCCAGTGTTTTCTGGCTTTGTGAAGAACATATCGTTAAAATATCTCTCTCTTTTCACGTGCTTCCTGTTTTCTTCTCCCCATGTGGGCGCATACAGTTGCGCTGCAAAGCTTTAGATACTGTTATGACGCAGCACCGACTAGGCCTCGCTTCAGTGGAAAAGCAACCGGCTAAGAACGAGTAAGCACCGGCTCTGGCACCAGCACCAAACTAGCATTGGTTCTTTTAGTGGAAAAACCAATTTATGGAGGAATATGAGCAGAGGTACGACTTGGTGCCGTTTAATTTCTACAACTGACCTGTCAGGGATAACAAATCTGCTGGTAGACCACTGCGAATGCAGTAGTAAAGACGGAATAAATCATCCAACTTCCTGAAAAGGAACAGAGGAATGAACTTTAAGCTAAATGCTTTTTTTATATAAAGTGGAATAGAGCTGAAAATTGCAATTTAAGGCCTGTACAAAATAAGTTCATTTGTTAATTTTGATTTTTTTTAACCAAGACAAATATTACAAATGCGTTTGACACATTTGGTTTATAAAATTGTAATTTTTGTATACATCATCACCCCTAACCTGCTCCTTCTGTCCTGCGTTTGTTATTATAATAAAAGCAGCTGTCGTTCACTGTTGATTAGCTCCAAATCTAATCATAGCACCAGAGATAGTAATAGTATCTCTGGTAGCTTTTTCAGAAACCTGCCTGCCAACCGATCCTGAATGCCTGGAAAGGAAAAGTAGACTGGACTTGCCCAGAATCCATGATTCGATGTTTATGCAGGGATAATGAAAAACATGCATCACGGTTGGAGGGATTTTAATTCATCCGTAAAGGAACGGCATCACAAAAGCTAAAACGTTTTGCTTTTCATAGCATTTACCACAATGTCTGAGAAGGGTTTATTCCAATTAACAAACAAGATGTATGCTACCTGGAAAATAAAAGTTCAACTGCCAATTTAGCATACATGCAGACCAGAAATTACTGCATAAATCATTTAATTTGCAAGAATCTAAAACGTCTAGACACAAACCGGAGTGCATGGGAGTAGGCAACCTATGCTGAGGGATTTAGAGAAAATGTCTGAATAAAAAATTTAAACCAATAAAAAAAACTTGAAGAAATCAATAACCAACTAAGCTCCTCCTCCTGGTGTCTTGATATCCTACCCACACATTTTCATTGTACCCCAGGCATTAAAAACTCACCACAGCACTGAGACTGCCCTTGTGAAAGTTTTTAATGACATCCGCATAAATACAGACTGTGGTAGAACCACAGTGCTGGTTCTGTTGGACCTCAGTGCAGCATTTGACACTGTTGATCATGATATACTATAGGAACGACTGGAGAGCTGTCAGACTCTCTGGTACAGTACTTGGCTGGTTTGAGTCTTACCTAAAGAACAGGGACTTCTATGTTTCATTAGGAAACTTTTCATCAGAATGAACAGAAATCACATGTGGGGTGCCCCAGGGCTCCATCCTGGGGCCCCTCAGTTTAATATCTACATGCTTATTTAATATCTACAAAACTCATCCATGCGTTTATCTTTAGTTGGATTGAAAATAGAGCACATTATTCCAGTTCTAAAGTCCTTACACTTGCTCCCTGTAGCTCAGAGAATAGACCTCAAAACACGTTTACTAGTTTATAACAATCATTAAATGACTTGGCGTCAAAGTATGCTGAAGATCTGTTGTCACTATACCAAAGCCCCCAGACCACTTAGGTCTTCCAAATCTTGTCTACTAATCATCCTCAGACCCAACCATGGAGAAGCAGCTTTCAGTTGCTATGCTCCCCTTATCTGGAACAGACTTCCAGACCACTGCAAAGCTGCTGAAACACTGAGCTCCTTTAAATCAAAGCTAAAAACCCATCTGTTTAGAACTGCCTTTGAGTAAGAGATTAATAGTAGCTGGAATGACACGCTTTATTGTGTCATGTTATAAGTCGCCAACGTTGTGTTTTATGCTTTTATTGCTGCTTTTATTTTATCCCGTAGTTATGTAAAGCACCTTGAAATGCCTTGTTCTTGAAAGTGTGCTATACAAATAAAGCTGCCTTGCCTTGACATGTTATTGAGGAATTACCAGATCCTCCAATAGTCAACGAGAACTGCAAGCAAGATCACCAAACATAACCGATACCTTGTGCGATATACAGTGTATCGACTGTTTTCGAGAGGTCAAGATGTGGCTTGCAGCCAATTTTCTGCATATAAAAAGACAATAAAACTGAAATCTTTTTCATTAACCACAATAATAAACCTATTCCTTGTCCCTCCGAGTTAAATTTTTTTGGCTTCTTCACTCAGATCCTCAGCTGTGAATTTTGGTGTTACAATTGATTCCAATTGATTAAGGATGGATGTTCAGATAAATTCTCTTGTAAAATTTTGTTTGTTTTTTAAACTGAGGTGCATTTCCAAACTTAAATCCATCACTAGTAAGCGCCAGCTTAAACAGCCATCCATGCTTTTATTACATCGTGACTTGAGTATTGTAATGCCCGTGTCTATACAACATTTTTTCACTTCATTTCAGAGTCAATGTTGCTATTTTCAGTTACAATTGTATTTTTCAATACCATTTTTAATGCTAATGTTTGTTTTCAGTTTCATTTTAAGCTGGCATTGTTTTGCTGCCATCGAGTGCAGTTCAGCTTCATGTGGAGCGTTCAGGCCACAGCAGTTGAAATCATCATAATTAATACATGTAGCCTATTAAAGTGCTCGATGTGTGATGGGACGATGTGGATTCTGTTCAGTTTGTTCTTATTGATTAATAATTAAAATGAATGAAAATTAAACACTACGGAATATGTCATTATAATCATCTTAAAAATTAATGGGTAAAAATAAAGTGACTTTTTTTCCCCTACCCTGTCAGTCAAAAAACTGTAGCACGACCGCTGGGGTGGTGTTTAACTTTCCTGTAAAATCTCTAATTTAGCAACACTAGAACAAAGAGGATAAGGGGTTTCAATGTGCCTTACTCTCTAATTCTCCATGCAGCGCTCCCTTGTTCCCCGATGAGAGTATCTGCAGATTCGGCTTGAGAAATACTGACTTTGACAGGCATGAATTGGGCAGATGGTAGGCATTACAGTTCAGTGATGTCTCTACACGATAAAAAGATCACACACACACACGCGTCTTGCTATACTTGTGTTGACATTGTATTGACTTCCATTGATTTTACTATGCCTAACCCAGACACTTTCCCTAAACCTAACCATTAGTGATACATGCCTAACCCTAACCTAATTCACACCATACCTCTAAACCTAACTAGTAGAGTTTAATAGCTTGTTAAACATTGTGTGGACCAGGCAAAATGTCCTCACAACGACAAATGTCCACACAATGCTGGTGGCCTGTCAAAGGTTGGTCCACACAAGTATAGCTATACATGTACGTACACACACACACACACACAATAGGGTGGATCAAACACTGTGAGGAGCCTGTGATTAAAATTAGGTGGTAGTTATTTTGATGAGACCGTAAGCGACACAATTATTCCGAAAGGTGAAACGAAAAGAGGCAGCAGCAAAATCTTTTTTGGATCAGAAAATTAACCTCGATTTTGAGAGCCGGGGCATCAAGAGTTCTTCTCGGTTATTAGAAATCATCATCCACCTTTAAGGAGAAAATAATAACAGAATAAGGTTGGACATACAAAAAAAATAAAAATAATAAATAATACAGTATGAGAAGCTTTCTCTATTTAAACACTCAACCCCCCACCTCCATTCCTTTGCTCTCTCCCTGCCAGAGGCCTTGTTAAATTTGCACAGATTCTCCCCAGCTCCAAAACAAAAATCGCTGCCTAAGTGTTTCCATTCTGCTATCCCTATCATGCCCTTACAGTAGCACAGCCTACAGAGGGGGTAGGACACAGGAAAAAAAGAAAGCTTCGCCATATGTGTGCTGTTAACAGGGGACGGAGACTCATCCTGAGATTTCTGAATGACTCACATCCCAGGAATATCACTTCATTCCCATTAAATGATACCAGAGGAAGCTTTAGGCCCAATTAATCTGGAGTGGTCGTATAATATTAGTCAGAGAGGGGGACGCACCATGCTAAATTCTTGTTCTGCTCCTCACGGACAGAGTGGTCTTTGTTTGCACGGCATTAGCCGAGCGGATGCCAGTCAGTAGTATGGCCTCAGTCTTCCTGCTCGGTCTCAGAGGTGTTGAAAACTTCCCAAAGCACATTCCACTTCCAGACAGACACAAGGAATAACAGTTCAGCAAGGGCTGAGGAATTCAGAAAGCTGCTCCTTGGGAAGGAAACCATCCCTTCTGCTCACCTCTTTAAGCAACTATCCAAAGAAAGTATGTTCAGGATTATATACATCTTGTGCCTCAAATTCACTAACCAGATCTTCTGATTTTGAAAGTTTTCATCAAATAAGTTTGGAATATTGGGAAACACACAGAATGCTCCGCTTAAGACAAAATAGGTCACTTATGTCGAAAAAAGAAAAAGAAAAGAAAAAAATTGGCTTAGCAGAGAGCATGAATGCTTTTCTGCCAGGTCACCATCGTCTCCCAACTGTAAACACTTCCAAGGGCCTTCAAGTCGATTGGTTGCAGTCTTTTTCCGGTCTAGCAGAGGACAAACAAGGAGCAAAATGAAGACCTGAATAAAGTCTCAGTATGTTTGAGCCTAAAGCGGTTTGCATGAGAGGAAAAGAGGCAAGACAACTGAAATCTGAAGATTGAATCAGGAGAAAGCAGAGGCTGCTGAAACCAGCAGCAAGGCTTTGAAAGTTTTTAGAACAGAACACTTTCTCAATTGTGGCCTCAACATTAGATGAGTTGGTTCGGCTCGACCCCCTCTTCTAAACGCAGGCCATTACTTTTAAAAGCATTTGTGGTGCAATTTCAATAAAAGCCTGACAAAAGTTTGGCAATCAAAGAGAACGGAGTTTAAACCTATCTCTGAAGAAATTTGAGATAATGACCATATATCAGATAGTTTTGAGATGAAGCTCCCTTTCAGACACAAAAACCAAAGAGGCTCGTCAGCTCCAAACAGAAAGAGGATCAAAAATCAAGCCACCAGACACAAACAGCACTCCGAAGCTCTAAGGTGGAGATAAACACTTTCTAAAGGGGTTCAAACCCAAATCATTTAGGACTATATACACTCCTGCCAGCTCCTCCGTCTGCTTTATTCCCAATCAAAATTCAATTTTAGATACAAATCTATTATCTGAACCCCACTGAGCTAGCATATAAGCTAGAAGCAGAAAATATGTCCTAATGCAAATTACTGCTGAAAGAAAGACCGGATTCTCTCCCTTACATCGAACTATAAGTCACTGCTGACGCATGTGAACACTTGCATGTGAACACTTGCTTCGGTCACCTTATGCATAACCGATAAAAACAAACCCACAAGCTAGCAAAATGATTTTAAAAAACAGAGGTCTTTGAAAAGCAGGGAAATGTTATTGAACAGACAGAAGAAGAGCCTAGAACTTCCACAAAAACGATAGCTACATTGACGATACCAGGAGTCATACTTAAAATATGGATTTATCGTGACAGGCAATTTCCATGCACCAGGCCCCCGCTGTGCTTAATATGTGGCAATCAGCTTTCTAATGAGGCAATGAAACCTTTAAAACGGCCCCGGACGGGACCGTGTCATTACAGAGAAACGGCAACTGATTCAGAGTTGCGGTAAGTTGTATTTTTCAATCCCTTTATAATTGTAAATGTGGTAAATCTTATTTTAAAGGCATGTTTAAATGTTACCATAGCAATCAACAAGCGTAAGGGGGCAGGCAGGATGTTATGTTATTTTGTTTGCCGCGATTTTATGGAAACCCTAATAGAGTTAGAGTAAAATATTGGATTTACATTTATTATTTTATTTCTAAATAATTTAATTTATGGCGATCTTTTCTTTTTATTTTGTTGCATTTATCCGCTGACCCGTGTGAATGTTTTGACATTAAAACCAGTCCATACCGGGGGAAAAAAAAGATGGGGGCCGCTGTGCTAAAATTGTCATCTTTAAACCGATCATCTATGCTACAAATGTTTTCTGTCATCCACTAAACCATTGAAATTACACCCAACTATGACAAAATAAAAAAATAACACTCATTTGTGTCAAATGTTTTCATCCAGTAAAAGCACTGGAGCCGTGCTGCCGCGGTTGAACAATTCCTCTAACAAAATGAAACCTAGGGATGACTAATTTAGATCATCTCTGTACAGATGATCGAAAAAGACACCGCAAAGCTAACTTTATAAATACAGTTAGCTTTGCGGTGTCTTTTTGCGCTAAATTTAGCACAAATCTTCCAGACCCGTTTTAAATAGCTAACGAGTTATAGAATGACACTGATCAAAATTGGCTGTTAGATAATTGTAGTTATCCTCATACTGAGCTTATGTAAAGCAGTTTTATGGTCATTAAATTGTGTCCATCAATTTCATACATTTCTTAGTGATTCATGCTAGCAATAGCTTTAGCTTTGCACACTGACAGGTTATTTTAAATTATTTAAGATTTTATTAAGACTTCAACATGCATTCATGAAGTGTGTTGTTTTATGCTGTATTGTGTTGGGGGCGGGAGCCTCACTGTTGAGGACAAATACAGATGCAACAAGCTGATCAAAAAGGCCGGCTCAGTGGTTGGACTAAGTTTGGACTCAGTGGACATTATCATGGACAAAAGGACAATGAGTAAAGTTAAAACTGTTCTGTCTATCAAGAACCACCCTCTCAACAGTGTTTTTATTGAACTCAGGAGCTCTTTTAGTAGCCGAATGGTAATGCCCCATTGTACAACTGAACGTCTCAGGAACTCTTATTCCAGCTGCAGTGCGCGTTTATAATGTGCACTTTGTATGATCTTATATTTTGTTGTTTTATAACGTTGTGGCGCAACGGTTGCGGCCTATAGCAGAGTCCAGTGTGAATGTCTTTGTCGGTGTATATGCTACATGTTCATGGCAACCCAATTTCCCCTTTGGGGATGAATAAAGCTAACCTTACGCAAACTGAGCAGATTCTATCATGAAACTTTTTGCTCCCAGGATCTGGATGAATCATCCAGTCGAACTCTCCTAGTGGCTATTAATCATTGCCTGTGGCACATCTCATTAGCTGGAAACCTAAATTTCACATTACTGTCCTCTTTTGTCTATTTGTGCAGCCTACAGCACTACACGTGTTAACCATACTGACTAGATTTCATTTCACTGTTAATTAGTGCAGTCTGTTGACAACTGACAGCTAATAACTTTGGTCGTTTCGGCCTCCAGCCAGAAGCTAGGGGGCGGGAACTTGGGCAATGACGTCAAGTGTCAACATGCGTATACGAACATTATTGGCCTCCCATCTGCTTCACTAAAATGTACCAAAAACCAAGTAATTTGAGACCCTTAATGTTTAGCCCTTCTTTAAACTGACTGCAACGACTATTTTGAGGACCCTCTACTACAAAAGTATAATTTATAGGACACAGAGCTTATTAAATTTGAACTTTTTTCAAATGAAATCTGTAACATTGAAGACATGAGGTGAGCTCCTACATTTAGTAGTTTCGGGAAGGTAGAGGAGGAACCCACAGCAATGTGAGCCTGCAGAGAGAAAACATCATCCCACACAGAGAGCTTCTTGATTAATGTTATGCCAGCTCATCTCCGCAGAGCAAACTGCTTCTGGACTGACGAGGAGATAATGTGGTGGAGTGGCACAGTCTCATTAGAGCACACTAAGCAACGCTAAGAGGTCCACAGTGGTGATTCTGATGCTTGCAGACATGGAGAGTTGGTGTACAAACAGCAAAATAAATCACGCTGCAGACACAGCTGTGCCAACAAGTACAAATAACATCAAAAATATCCAACTGCCATTTTGAACTGTATTTACTGCCTTTTTTTACCGTCGCAATGGATTAAAAGCAATAGGCAGAGCTGGGTAGGATACCTGTGAAGAGTTTGGTGATGGCTTTGTTCTGCCTACGTGCAGAGCAGATGAGCAGCAGCCAGGGAGGCAGGAACTCGTGGTGGCTGGCGAGGAGCTCGGCGATCGTCCTGGGAGATCCCGGCGAGGACCTCTGCTCCCCCTCGCCGAGCTGAGAGCCTTCGTCGATCGAGTCCACAAGCAGGAAGAGGGACTGCGGAGGTGGCTTCACGCTCAGGAGAGGCAAAAGGACGCACCTGAGGGGAGAGCAGCGAGGTGAGAGAAATGGAAAAATTTGTTATGTGATAGACCAACACGAAGTAGAAGGAACCTTTGATCTAAACCTTTTCATTGTACCTCTGGCTGTATGTTTAGCTTAGTTTCCTGATGGATAGTGAATCTCAACTCTAGTCCAAAATCTTTTTGCAGCCTCTAAACAGGTATTTTTTAAGAATCACATTGCATTTACCTCCGTTTAGCTTCCTATTAACTTTGACATGCACTGTCCCTACTAAAGAAAAGCATCCCTACAGCATGATGCTGCCCCCACCATGTTTCACCACATGGATGATGAGTTTAGGGTGTTCGCTTCCTCCACATATTGCATTTTGCATGTAGGCCAAAACATTTAACATGGGTCTCATCTGGCCAGAGCTCGTTCTTCTAATGCATGGCTTTTAGTACACTTTAAGCAAGATGTTTTTGGCCTTTCTTCTAATAATTCAGTCCTCACCTCACCAGGGGTCTCGTTAAACGAATACTTTCCGTATTTGACAGTTTTTTTTGTTTAAAAAAAAAGGATGATGGAAAAATCTGAAGGCCGTTCGTCATTTTGACAGATTAGTATTTACACCTGACCTCTTGGTGCAAATGCGCAGACATTTTCAACTTTATGCATGGAGTACTAAAATCAATCAAGAACACATTCCCATGAGAGTATCTGAGCATCATCTCCTGGACACTGTACCCAATGCATCTCGCTATCCGGGAAGTTAAGGAGGCATGGAGCGCATCTGTGGCTGCACCATACAGAGACTGGTGATGACAGATTGCTGCAGTTCAACTACTGATGAAAAATTAAAAAAAATGCATGCAGGGGGATTTTTCCCTCCACTGAAGCGATCAGAAAAGTCCTCGTTCAGAGAGTCTTGCAGAATTCTGATCACTTCATTTGGAGAAATGTTCCCAGATTTCAAAACCGTGGCTGAAGCGTTCAGGCCACAGCATGTGAAGTGTTCATAGGTAATACATGTAGCTTAATAATCTGCTTGATGTGTGATGACATGATGTGGATTCTCTGATTAGTTCGTTTGGATTGAATGAATGAAAATGAACTACTGAATATGTCATTTAAAATATTGACTGGTAAAAATGAATTATGACGGAATTTTGTAGCGTGACCTCTGCTCCTCACTCTTCCACAAATGCCAGATTTGTGGAGTGGAGAACCAATAGTTTCTACAACCTGAGCTGCGAACCTCTGCAGCTCATTCAGAGTTGTGAGGGAGATCTCTGCTTTTTCCTAACCCTACCCAGCTTTAAACTTCTCCACAGCTTTCTCCAGGACATGTCTGCTGTGTTCCTTGCGCTTCATGATGCCGTTTGCACTTTAATGTTCTCTAAACAAACCCCTGAGGGTTTATACAGACATTTAGCTACACACAGCTGGACAATTTACAAACTGCATGACTTTAAAAGGAAGCAGATTGCACTGGATTTTATTCATGGGTGTCCTAGTGTATGAGGTTGAATACATATGCACAGCACAGTGTTTAGATGTCTATTTTCTTTTCACATCATAATTAAAATACTACTGGTGGTCGATCACATAAAATCCCAGTAAAATACACAGGTTTGTGGTTGTTACGTCAAAAACTTTTCAAAAGCTTCAGGTGTGTGAGTACTTTCGCGGTTGCACAGTACAAGCCATAGTACATATGAATGAAAAAGGGCTCACTGCCAATAATCTGAGCTCAAAGGAAACATTCACAATCAGACACAAGCATTGGGATTCTATGGGCTGTGATTGAGAAGTACACAACATGAAAACTGTTTTATGCATCAAAGATCAACAATGTTCCCCACAACATTAATACTGACGCCAGAATATCTATACCCATTAAAAAGCAGCCATGTGAAATCCAGTGATAAAGCAAACATGATGTAAAGCATTCTGTATCATCTCCACATCAATACCAATGTGAGCACCGCTAAACGCTACATTATGCTGTTATCAGCAGAAAAGTGCAAAACCAGAAAAGTAATCTGCCTCTTTCAGAGCCAACAGCCAATTTCACACAAATGCTCAGTGAAGCAACCAACAGATTCTGTTTCGTTCACCCCCCCCGGTGCAGCCATGTCCGTGTTGGCAAGACCTCTGTTCCACTGCGACGTCACTCGATCTTTGGGAAGGTGTCATTTTTCTGACAATCATAAAATTACTTCCAGCTCAACTGGCTGCGATGAGGGATCTGAAGATTTCCTTCAAGTGACATTTGAATCTGCCGCTGGGTTAATTAGACGCTTAAGAGGCTGAACAAATGAGTTTATCCTAGTAAGAACTTGACTCGGGAGTAGATGCAGCTGTGGGGCATTTGAGGCTCTTCACAAGTGGCTGTCACAGAGATAAAAATCTGTCACCTTCCTGATGATAGGACACTCTTTAACCACCACTCTCCTTTAATGGAACAGGCGCTGCTTGCAAGCTTTGACATAAAAATGCTCAAACACTCATTTTACTGTCACTAACCCCGTCTCTCAAAAGTAAGAGCTTGTTACAACAATGCTTTACATTCCCGGATAAGTGATTCAATTCAAAATATGTTGTAATTTTGCTAAAAGGTGAAGGCAAAAACCCATCCCCAATAGAGCTGTGCGATATAACAAATCACGGCCAGCTAGGTGCACTCTGTAGTGCCCTTAATGCCTTCACATTATGTTAATCTAGTTAAGATGCTAAAGCTCGTGGGGAGTGGTGGGAACATTATATTATGATGAAGAAGAAAAGTGCCCAGAAACTGTTTAATTCCCAGGGACAGATTTGCAAGATGATTATGCAACTCCAGGGTGATCAGAAGGACAATAATACAACAAAAGCAAAGAGAAGCATTCAAAATCGTTCATGCTCAGAGTTAAAAAGGTACATCAGTTTCTGGGGGGGGGGCTCGACAAATACAAGAACACCAGGCTAGGATTTACCAAGAAGCGTGTTGACAAACCCCAAGTTTCTGAGAGACTATATTTTGGTTTAAGCTTTTTGGCCAGCTACATCAGCTCTATGCTTACAGAAGGAAGACATAAAGCTTTCAAAGAAAAGAGCAAGATACCTACTATAAAACATTGAGGGTGCAATGTTTTGTTTTGGGACTGTTGTGTTGCATCTAGGATGGGGAACCATCAACCTGTGCAGGGCCCATGAAGTCTGGAAAATACAAAGGCACCTTGGAAGGAAAAACACTGCCCAGTGTCAGAAAACTCCATCTTAGGTTCAGGTCGTAAGTCCTTCGACAGAATAATGACTCAAAATGTACAACGATCAGCCAAAAATCATTAGCATTTGCCTAAAAGTGTATTGATGCCACCTTTGCTGGCACAACAAGCTTGACTCAGTAAAGCATCATTACCGGGGTTCTGTGAAATCTGGAATCATTCGATTTGTTTGTCCAGCACATACCACATATCCTTGATTAGATTGAGATCTGGGGAATTTAGAGGCCAAGTCAACACCTTGACACGGTGCGTTTTTCAGCCGTCATAGACGAATCTGTCATCGTGAATAGAGTGGTGACGAAAAGCGCTGATTCGCAGGTCTGTGGCCGTCCAGTTTGACGGGCCCTCCGACAGCTTATAGAGCACTCTCATGACCACATCCAGCCTCCGAAAGTCTTCAAGAAGTCTCAGAAAATCTACTACTCTAGTCTGCAATCAACCGATGAAACTTCACCCAGGGAGTGACATGAAAAACTACTGACAAGAGTACAAAGTGACTGTAGCAGTATCAAAATTAGCGACAATGGAGAGTACACACAAGAACATAGAAGCCGGATTTATTGAGCTTGGGCAACAAAGAAAATGCATATATGAATGTATATTTTATTGTTGCCATCTTGGGTATCCGTCGCCTTTTAATCACGTATGCTTTTTGGCAACGTATCCTTGTGACGTTGGGGTGTCCCGCTGGAGCAAAATGTCGTACAGTTTGACTCAATTAAATCTTGGGTCGTAAACCTCTCAAGAACTGTCACAGATTGACATGAAGCAGTCCTTTGCACAGTGTTGTAGTCAAGTCACCATCTCGAGTCCAAGTCACACTTGAGTTCATATTGTTCGAGTCCAAATGCAAGTCCTAGTCACATTGGATTAGTCCAAGTCAAGTCGCTAGGTCCTACAGGCCAAGTCAGAGTCAAAGTCCCAAAAAGAATCTTCCAATCCAAGACAAGTCATTATCACCTGAGAGCAAGTCAAAAATAAGAAAGCTGGTGTAGATTTTAAGACTACAATAATGGCAGCCTTACACCATTTACTTTACTTAAGTTATTACCCTAAGGAAATTATTTGTCCAGTAATCTGACCCAAAAAAACAACAACTAACATTCGCATCGGCTACATGCCAATTCCAACAATAGCAATTTCACGTGTCAGAGTCTGAGTCCAAGTTGCAAGTCCGAGTTAAAGTGCAACTCAATGGCATGCTGCTCAAGTCAAGTAATAGGTCCCTTATACGTGACTCAAGTCAAGACTTGAGTCTGACTCATGTACTCCATTCTTTCCTTTGCGACAACGAAAAAACGCACAGTGGGAACAGGGCATAACAACTTCATCTGAAATGCTTTTAAATTCCTACCTTCCACCACCAGGTGGTGTGATAAAGAATTCAGTGTTTTTCACCTCACCTATTAGTGATCATAGTGTCTGATGTAGAACTAAAAAAACACTCAAGAATGGAAGGGTGGGTGTATTTTCAATATCTTAGCTTTAAGAACTGAGATAAAATTCTGAGCTTTAAAACTAAAATAAACTGCAAATTTTCTCTAAGCAGCATGAACCATCAGTTGGAATGAAAAGTACTGTTAATGCCTTCTAACCGTCTCGCCGCACCTCAGTGCTACTCAGGCTTTTTAGCGGCGCAGTCAATCATTCAGTCGTATTGTCACCGCCCACACAGAACCTGCAGAGCCATCTGGGAGTCCTGCCAAAGGGAATGTCCATCCCCAGGGGTGACTTGTGTGTAAATGGTTGTGTCTGAGGCCACGTTGCCTACTGAGACAATCAAATCCACAGTGACAGCAAGTGGGCAAAACAAAGAAGCATTCTTCTCTCACAATCCAGCTACTTTCAGGCTGTCAAAGAGTCAAAAGAGAGGGATTTCAAACAAAGAAAAACTCAGCAGGGTATGGGAGATGCAGAAAAAAAAGCTGGTTTCATTTGTTAGAGGAACATTCTGCATACCTGGAAAACTAAAAGCAGTTTACCTACAGACACACGCTATGGTCCTGGACCGGTGCTCCAATTATTCTGGTTCTAAACAAAAGCCCAAATTGATTCCAAATGTAAATTAAAGCGATGAAAATGGGGGGAAGGGGGTCTTAAAGGCATCAAATGGTCTCCCCATCTGTCATGTTGTGTTGAGGGCTGCAGCCGCCGTCGCCACAATCATAATGTGCAAAGGGAAGCTTTCAGTGTGAAGACGTCTGGGCTGAGAGAGATGCACGAGGCAGCAAATCCGAGCCCCGCACATTCGCTCTATTCGTTTTGTATTACTGGCAAAGTCACGAAGCACACCGAAGACAGAAAACTGTGTTGGGGGTCAGAATATGGTCTCAAAATAACAACCATGGAGGAACGGCCCAGATATGTGAATCTCCAAGCAGTGGAGTCAAACTGACGAAGCTCTCCTCTGCTTTCATTAAAATATCCACCTCTTCATTTAATATGGAGCCAATTTAGAGAGGGTCAGCTGGGCGCCTTTGCCCCGTCAGGAAAAAAGCTCAGCCGCACAGAGGCAAACCACAGCTGAGTCATGTCCCGACTCACCCAAACCCAACAAAACTAGGATCAGGAAGATTGTTTCTTCTTCCATTATGCAGAACAATACTGCAATCATCCCTCTCAATGTAATCCCAGTAAGGACAGCAGTAAGAGTGACCCATGCTGAGAACAAATGTTCTGAACATCCAAGTGTACTATAGACACACCGTTTATTTTTATGGTCGTTCCCTCGTCGGTTTGTTTTCCTCTGTCAAAGTTTTAGCAGATCTGACCAACTTTTGCAGATTATAAAAAAAAAAAAAAATCTCAGATTTCTTTTGTCCCAAACTGATAAAACGGGGAAAACTGGGGTTCAGCCATCCTAGGGAACGACATTAACATCAGTTTGTGCCACACAAATATACGAACTGAAGAATTCAGCGTTACAGAAGTAACTTAATACTTCAGGTACACGAAAACTGCCATTACAGAGGCTATTTAAGGTCGTTTTCTCACCTGATAGTACAGTAGACTAGCTTCGTTTGAGGACCAAAATTCCTGTTGCTCTCTTTAGCTGGTGCGGTTCACATTCACACTGCACTTTGTCAAATGAACCGAACCTTTTTGATAAAAATGTTCATCTCCTCGGCTGTGGTGGCGCTGCACTAAGAAGCGGTGAACATGGGGACATTTCCTGTTCCGTGAAGTGTAAACGAATATGGGACGGCATCAGAGGTTAGCAGTTTTAGTATTGCTCTGTGGTCTTTGCAAATGTGCCAGACAAAAACAGAATGAGTAGTTGTTGCTCGGTTGTTTCGGTTGCATTTACCCAGAATGCCCTGCGCTATAGCACACTTCCTGCTTTTAGAGCGTCCCCACGGCCCGCTTGGCATTCACATTCGCACTCGAATTGCTGCAGCGTTCACCTCAAGAGAGGCAAAACCTTGGTTTTTAGGGTGACCAGAGTTCGCTTTTTTGGTCTGAATCAAGAGTTCGATTGTGGTTTAACACCTCCCCATACAAATCTGACTTTCTTCGCAAATGGATTAGAGTTTGATTTGAGCGGACTAAACAGGGCTGGTGCGAATGCACCCCAAGAGAGCTGGATGAAGAGAGGTTTCCATAGGGAGCCTAAGTCACGCCTTTCTAGATCCGGTCCATGGGTCCCCTAATGTAAAAAAAAAACATGATTGACAGTCAATGGAGCGATAAAAGTCATTTTCTGATCCCGTTTTAAAAATGCGCCATGGATATAAGATGCCTGACATTTTGATGCAGGGAAAGCGCTAATGTTCGACAGGCAGCAAAAGTTGCTTTAGGTTATGTGTGAAAAAAACGTAGTGGACTACATCCTCTCGTCTCACAGGATTTACGCTACCAAACCACACAAGGAGAAGAAGAAGAAGACGAAGAAAAATGGCCGCGAGTTTAGCGAGCTTCGTAGCCTTCTTTCAGGACGAAGGAAGGAGCATTAAACTTGGAGAAAACGCAATATAAATCAGGCCATGTGGAAAGTGGCAGCTATACTGAGGGAGAAATAGTTGGTCGAGTGAGAGCCAGCATGTGGATAAAAAGCTCTACAAGGCCCCAGTGAGTATTTCAATTGCTATATATGGGACTTCTTATTTGTAGTATTTTTATTTACGAATTTTTACAAGAAAATAAAATCACAAATCACATGACAAGACAGTCAAAACGCACACAGTTATTTAAATTGAGGTACAGCATGTGTGTGATTCAAGGGGTAAGGCAAACCGGACCAGAAAATAACTCATTGCTCCGTTGACATTCATTCTTCCCCCCCAGTTAGGGGACCCATGGGCCGACTGGAAGGGTAGGAGACTTAGGCTCCCTCTTAAGTTCAACTAAAATTAAATATAAACTCTGAAAGTCCTCTCTATTTAACCGTAAATCAGCATGTCCCTCAGGTGAAGCAGGCGTGCCTCTATTAACGTATTTAGCTGTAGGGTTAAAGGATCATTGGGTCAATCTGGCACACTATAGCTCACATGTGATTATAAAAAGAATGAAGGCAGAAAGGGTCAAAGTTCTCTGTCCGCATGCTGCTTTGTTTTTAGTCTCCATACAACTTATCTCCATCCACTGAGCTAGTCCTGACTTCCTCCACTATTGCCATGTTTGCTAATTGTCCAAAGCTTGGCTCTAACTTGCCAACTCAGAAGTGCCCTTTGGTTGATTACGAGCCTAGCAGGCATGCCAACGTTGACAACATTAGAAATAGGCAGCCATATTTAAGTGCATAAGTGACCCTTAAAAAGGTTGAGCTGTGAGAAGCAGGTGGAGATGAAGTCCATTTTTGGTTTAATCACTGACTAAGACTGCTCATTTTAGACTAAGTGGTGGAATCAGGGCAGAGCTTTTTACACCACCATAAATAAAGACCATGCTTTCCTTCAACAGCACAATGTCAAAGTAGAAACATCATTAAAGTTACCTCTAATGTTTGGGATCCTGCGAGTCAGAATTTATCGTGTTAACCCTATAAATTTAGCAGCAGTTGCTCAAGTGGTTTAACAGCTAAAGCTGTGAAAATTTAATCTTCTTGAAAAAGATTAAAGTCTAAGTTTTCATAACCTCCAAACTCTAAGCTTTTAAACCCCAATAGAGAAAATCCGAAGGATAATAACAGATTCCTAGACATGGATTAAACCTACAAGTCCAAGAAAAGATTTACTTTTCTATGTTTGACAGACTATTGACATCAATGTAATCTGCCTCTGCTGACACAGACTGGCGGTGTCTAACATGCAGGAATCCTGACCTGTGCTTTTATTTTCCCATTTTATTTATTTAAGGGCATACATGATTCTGAACACCTTTATTATAACCCTCTCCAGGCTTGTGGTTCATTCTAGTTACAAAGAAATCTGAACACAGTCTGAAGTTTAGTAAATTTATAAACTCGTAACTTTCTTTAAGGAATACAGATTTGAAATAACTGATAAATCTAAGTCAAAACCTCCAACGCCCCAGAGATCAAACACACCTTAAAAAGATGCTGGCACTGCTTCCAAATGAAATCTAACTGGGCTCATTAATCAGCAGACAACCGACACAGCAAAGAAAAAGTCTGAGAACAGTATGTTGGAGACGTAACAAACCGGCAGACTACAGAGGGATTTAAAAGAGCCCTGACCCAAACCCAGTCTGCCTCTAACGCATCACAGCGGCCAAAAACTGTGAATCAAAACACAAAATCCTCACATCAGCTGTTTCTCTGATGCCAAAGGGAAAACATTCCTCCGAACATCTGTGTTACCAGAGCAACCTACTTTATATTTGTGAGACATGAAGGAAACGTGCAACCTTTCAGCGGTAGCTGTGTTCCTGAGCCATCGCAAATCTGGAGGACAAGAAAACTCACAAGGATTCGACTGATTTTGCAGCTTTCTTCTCCATCTGTGGCAAAGAACTTTGTCTCAATATTTTCATAGTTTCAGTCAGATACTAAGGGTTAGTGGTGAGCCATCTTGGGTGCCGGACGATTTGATTCGGGTGCTACGAACCTTTTATAAAACGACTATTTTGTTGCATCTTTTTTTTTTTCATTCCTTCCATGGCTACTTTCTACTTTTAAATCCATTCAGTTTCCATTAATTGAAGTAGCCAAACACATTTATGTCCCGTCTTTTATTTATGTGAAACGACAAATAAAACCAACGCGTGTCCAAAATATCTTTATGACATAAAGGTCAAATTTTTTCCATGAAAGCTAAAGGTAATGTGTGTTGGCACTAGAAGTATAATATAGGGTGGACCATATTTTGATTTCCATAAAAGAGGATGCTTTGTCCATTCCTTAAACACTTCAATCATATTCTGTTAACTTAAAGACATTTGATTTTAACATACTTGAAGTTTTCCTGCTCTATGTGGTTAGAAAGAATAGTTAAATAAACTTCAGCGAGGCTTTTGCAAGTCATTCATTAGAGAAATGACTTTAAAATATCTGAATAGAAACAATTTTCTTTATTACCTATAAACAATATTTGCTTAACTTTTAAGTCACACAGGACAAGAATTACACAAAAATCTCAAACAATATTCTGAGAAAATTAGTATTTTCTATTCAAAGTAATAAAAATAAAAAGGAGCGTTCTCCCAGACAGTTAAAACGTTTATACTGTAGTCTTTGGTTTTTCGCTATCAATTTAATACACGAACTCTGACTTAGCGCAGCGTTTTCATTGTTTTTGCGTCAATGTGACCAACAGGATGATTGGCTCTGGTGAGACACAGAAACAAACCTGCCAGCTATGAGCACTGTGCACTCCGCCACACAGTCGCTACCAGGACGGCATGAAGGACATTTCCGTTGTGGTTCATCCGTAAAGCTACAAGTGAGCTGACGTCTTGTAAACAGCAGGTGCCCTGCGCTGCAGCTCGGGGAGGACGCCCCAGACAGCGGGTGAAAAGTGGACATAAAACAACAAAGACACTCCTATCACAACTAAGGTGTAAAAATACTTGCTGTAGTTTGTACATTTCGCCCTGCATGGCTGAAACACTACCTGCAACCATGCTGTTTCTGCCGTTCCGTAACCAAAAAATGTCCGGGCAGCAGGCCGGACTTTGATGTTTTTCTCATTTAATTATGAAAAACGATCAATTTTGAACATTTTTCAATTGCTATCGGTTTGGCATGTTTAACATCGCAATTAATCTTTGTATGGTAAAATCGGCCCACCACTACTAAGAGTTGTTTTCAGGAATGCAGTTCCTCTCAAGTCTCTTCAGTGTCTTCTTGTTGCTATTACATTTTTTAATTTCACCCCTGGAAAGCAAAAAGACTCCTTTCCATTTGTTTGATTTACGGCTCTTTTATTGTTAAAGCTGTCTTAAAATGTCACTCCACACTAAAAAACACGAGACATCGCTTTCTGAAGACTAATGTACTTTAACATTAAATAGCTTAAAGGATTCAAAAGACCAACTTGTGAGCCACAGCCATTAAGCATTTCCCACAAATCACATCTCAAAATGAAATTAAACATCAGCAAACACCCCAAATTACAGTCAGAAATGGTCCAAAAAGCACTTTAAAAAAATGCTTGTTTCTGCTCTTCTTGAAATGGCTGAGACAATGCAACAAATTGATTTGGTCTTTATCGATTTCCACAGTCAGTTCGGAGCTACATCCCTAAGCAAAGCAAAGCCTCTGGTCAACTGGAAATAAATCATGTCTTGCAGATGACTCGCCACAACAAAAGTCGAAGGGAAAACGTGTGAAACTGTTCTGGAAAAATCATCAGATGCAAAAGGATGTTTAGAGACATTTTGGGGTAAATTTCAGATCATCTTTGTGTCATATTGAGATTATGGGAAAATACTTTAACGGGACTAATCTTATGGATAAACTCATGCTGAAATCAATGTTGTCTTCTTGTTTTCATTATAATCTTTCCTATCAATGATTTGCCAGCCTGTAAACAATCTGAAAGCAGCACACATACCTCCTCATAACCAAATAATCCCCCCCCCCCCAAAGCTTTTCCAAACCCAGACGAGGTGTGCATTCCTGGCCAGCTATCCAATACTGTGAAAGGAATCTGAAATTTCATCCTTCAGGTCCTCTCCATTCCAACACTCTACTCCTGTTCTGCTCAAACATAAGCGTGCATTCATCTGAATGAAAGTAGAGGCGATCAACAAGCTGTCCGGTATAAAGAAGAGCTAGTCGCTAGCTTTTCAGTAACAAAAGGGACAACAAAATGGCTTTTCTGGCACAAAGAAAAGCTTAAAATGAGAATATTCTATGCATTTCTCATTCGTTGTGACTCCAGTTTTACTTTTTCTCTCTGGGCTTTGTACATGTATGCGTTGGTAAGCGAGAAAAAAACAAACACAAAGTTAGTGCAAATTTTCTTCAAGTTTTTCAAAATGATTAACCCAACTACAACTGTCCTGTATTCAATTCAGGTTTTATGTGACAGACGAGCAAAAAACAGCAAAACATAAAATATATATATTTTTTTTAATCATAAAGAAAAATTATACACTTATTAAAATGTATTCCCAATTACATAAATTTGAAAGGTGCATGAATATTCAAGCTAGAGCTTCATGATACAAAATATTGCGATGACGATATCAGTTGCAGTTTTCTTCCTTCCCATCTTTCTAGTCATTGCTTCCAATATCCAAACAGGTAAAATGCAAATGCGTTACACTTCGAATATATAAGCAAACAAGTATTGCGATCAAAGAGTCCTTCATGGCATGAATATCGCACATTGGGATGATGACATATTCACGACACATTGTGCAGCCCTGGTTCAAACCTAGAGTCAGTACTTTAGTACAGCTGTAAGTCTTTTGGGGTTTGTCTCCAGCAGCTTTTTACATCTACAGGTTACATGTCTTGCCTATTCAAGAAAAACAGCTCCGTCAGATCAGACAGAAGGGGTCCAACTATAGTTTTATATAAACCCAATTTTTCTTTTATAAGCATAAACGAACATCAGGCATCTGTAGCTGCATCGCACACTTGTGGCACATTCAAGGAAGGTTCGAAATATTTGTGGTGAGTTCAACAATGTAGGACTTTTAAAACTTATAACACAAAACACTGAAAATAACAATCATAATGGCATAAGCCAAAAACTGCTGCTTAATGGCGGCTGGCAAGCAATGTTTGGTGCATACTAAATATGCCTTACTTATTTTTAACAAAGTACTATAAATATATATATATATATATATATATATATATAAAATTAATTTTGTCTTCTTAACATACCTCAGGAATTATTATTTTTAGAACTAGACATTTTGTTTAATAAAAAGGTCTTGGATGCCTGTTGCAATTTGATATCTTGTGGATTTTGTACCAGCTCCCTTCTCTTAAAAGTATACCTCAGGCAAAATAATGTAACATGTTCCGTCTCTTCTTGAAAAAATACAAGGTTTTTATAGATTTTAAAAGACATTTTGTGTTTATGCTACAACACCAGCAACCTATGTAGCACCAGTGTTTACAAGCTAAAAAAGTTAACGTACACCTCTGCAACGTGACAAGTAGTGAAAAATTAAGAGTGTTTCAGCACCTTTTCAAGGCACTGCATATTAACCAATAAGGGTCTAGAGGAATTTGAATCATACAGGATAAAAAAAAATAAAACAATTTGACTGGGGAGCCAGGAAGCTCAGATTTAGATTTTTTAGGCTCCCACAATAACAAATCCTAAAAACAAACATGTCTACTTCTTCAAAAAGTCCATCTTCTGTTTCCTTTCAAAGTAAACAGAGTAATTTGAGGTTGCATACTGTTAGAGAGAGATCACAACGGAGGCCCATGATGGCCAGTTTTCACAACTCCCTACAACCACAGCCATTCTTTGCTTTCGTGAAAAAACTCAGGGCTCCTCTTGCTGTGGTCTTATGAGTTTAAAAGTTGGGCGACCGTTACATGAATGAGTTATGAGTTCCCCCGACTCCCCCCCACCTTTTGTTTCTAAAACGCAGCCCTAATCCCCAGCACATTTTCCACAACAGTGGGCCACATGAAAGCTGAGGAGCTGCGTACATTTTACGTCCCTTAACCCAAATAAAGATGGCAGTCAGTCAGGTCAATCAGCTGCGCAAGATTTTACTCAAGGCTGACACTTTGGCCAGTCTGAGCAGAAACGTCTCAGGTTATTCGGCTTGTCAAAATTTGCTTGGAACAAACAAAGATCTACAGAACGGGTTCCCAAAAAACAACTCCAACAATTGCAAAACCAGATTCTTCCACACTAGGGCTGGACGATACAAAAATAAAGCATAGATACAAAGAAAAAGGTTGTGTTCATCAATATCAATAAATATCACAAAATGTACAAAATATATTTTAGGTGCAGCCCTGGTCATTTACTGCTATTCTTTAATGAATTAGGTTTAATAAAAAAAACAAATACTGAATTCAATTCAACCCTTCAAATACTTTTTTTTTTTAACCATAACTAAAAATTTGTCAGAAAATAAATCAAATTAAAAGACCTGATTGACATCCGTAAATACCAGAGTTGGGTAGTATGTACTTAAATTTACTTTTTTGAAAAAAAAACAAATGTACCTTTGGGAGTAGTTTTACTGCACCATACTTTTTACTCTAGTACTATCATGAAGTATTACTACTCTTACTTGAGTAACCTTTTCTGGATACTCTACCTACTGTGGGTAATTTCACTGAATCAGAACAAGCAAGTTTTAACCAAAAATGCACCAGACAAGAACTCAGACCGACAGTTTATGTTAAAGTGAGACCTCTTGTTTGTACAAAAGCTTTGTTGTTCTTCTAATGTTATTTTGTTTCTGCTGAGGTTTGTGGAGATCGATTGAATAAACGGTATATATTGTCACTGGAAGCCCTTTAACCTGTTCTAACAGATATGCATTACCTACTGGAAGTATTACTTTAATTAGTTTTTAGTTGAACATTTTTATTTTAAAAAGCGTTTCTTCTGCTTCAAATCTGTTAATTTGTAACTATACGTCTTAATTATTTTATTGTACATTTAAAAACACCAGAATTTGCACATAACTATTTTTGTCTGATGAAATTTTCAAAACAATCAGAGCCAATAGAAATGATCCGACGTTCTGATCAGATACTCTGTACTTAAGTAGCCTTTTTACACATTACTTTTTTACTGCTTAGGTCCCGCCACAAGAATTTTGCTGACCGTAGTACTTCCTGTGTTTTTATTTTGTTCACAATCGTTACATTAAGTGTTGGTGTGCATCACGTATCGGTTATAAATCGGGACGCGACATGTACCTGCTGGCGAACTACTGAAACCATTTTTCGGGACAAATCCGCTCCATCGTGCCTTGTTGCGACATCTTCTGCAGTTAAAATCGTTTGTTCTCTTTTGTGGTTTGAGAGGAGTGAGGGCTCGCTGACGGGGCTGGGCTTGTGATTGGTTGGGAGTAAGTAATGACTGTAGTAATAAGCTACCATATAGGCTATAATGAAAAAGGAAGGCAAACTTTTTTTTTTATGGAACTTTTTTAAAAATCAACCTTTTTTTCCTCTATTGCACCACACGTGTATCGATCAATATATATCTTGTTATTGAACTATCGTCCAGCCCTATACGACACCTGTCCTGAGAATAAAACACTAGCTGAGAAAGTTCAAGCTCTTTTTCACAGATTTAAGACAATATCTTACACCCCTTTAGAGGCCTGTGCCCTTTAAAGTGAAATAAAAACTGGTCTGCAGCTGCAAATCAAATGACATTGTGTGCAAAGCCATTTGCAAAATCAGCAAAAAAAATATATAAAAAAGCCTGTAACTTGAATGGGTTAATTCTACCTATTCTCAACTTGCTTTGTCCTGCCGTATGACCTTCCTATAATAGTGGTTGTTTGAAACTCTTCCAAGTTGGCAAGCCTTCGACAAAACACAGAGGTGAACTCTGTAGTGTCCGCAACTAAAGCAAATCTGAACAAGACGGAGTTAAACCCTCCATGTCTGCAGCCAGACGGTTTCAGGTATCGGTGATGGCAACAAAGTGGGCCACTCTGAAATGTAAATGAAACAAAAATATCCAGTTTATTGTCTGAGCAAAGACAGCCAGCACTGGCTGATTCTGATCAGAAGAAAGGCGAACTGAAAGGTGAAACTTCCTTTTATCTCAGGATCTGTGGCAGCTGCTGGCAGGCATTTGACCTGCTAATGCATCACATTACTTTCAGGACGTGTAAATTCAAAAATGGGCCTTGAAAAAAAAAAAAAAAAAAAAAAAAATGGCTGCTGGAGTTATTTCAAGGCTACAAACAAGATTTTGTTTCTTAAGAGCTTTTTTCCTGAAAATTTGGACTCAGATTTAAATTAAAAAAAACAAGAGTCTTTAAAAACATATCTGATAAATATTAATATTTTGGAATCCAGAAAGACAGGAGCATTTTTCTCCAAACAGAACGTCCAGGCCCAACAAAAACCGTCCAGGACTTTATGGGACGGTGTGTTAATGCCCGAAAAAACAAAACCCTACATGAGCTGAGTGCAAAAATTCAAGTGACCAATGAAAACACATCCTCCGGTCACATGATTCCAAGATAGCAGCCCGCTGTTTTCACGTCAAAACAATGAATGTAATGGAGACAAGAGATGGATTTGGAGGAAATGCTGCTTCTCATTTTGTTTATGAGGCGACATCGTATAAACAGGTGTACTATTGCCAAATTTCAACAAGTTTATCTTCTAAAATGTAATCTTCTCCATGGGCTGCCATCTTGGAATCATGTGAGCAGAGACCGCGTTTTGATTGGTCACTTGAATATTTGCCCTCAGCACACAGCTCACGTAGAGCGCACAGTGAGTTTTTCACCTCGCGAGGCGAAACATATCAAACCTGTTTGATTTTCACCTCAGCGCCTAGTGAGGCAGAAAACTCACAGAAAATTAGCCGCACACAGCGAGCTATCTGCTGAGCAAACGGCCACGAATGACTTTTTGCTCAGCAGATAGCTCTCGTGTGCGGCAGGCATAAGAAAGATTTCAGCGACCAAGATGCCAGAGTCCATACAGTGTGTGTGTGTGTGTGTGTGTGTGTGTGTGTGTGGCATCTATCATGTCATTTTCCAATATCACGCCACTCTACATCGGAATGACCTTAACCAGGTGGAAGAAAAAAATAAATAAAATGGCCCAGTCAGATTGTAAAAAAATCGGTGGGATCATCTGTTGAGTGCTGTGGATAAGAGATGTCATCGCAATCTGAGAGGTTCGGAGAACATTTCAAAGGTAAAACTGGTAAATATTACCAATTTAAAATGTAACCTGTTGATGAGAATCCGACCAAAGACAATAGCTGCATTTACTTTCCAGGAGGTTCAACAAAATGCCCACTTCTAAAAAAAAAAATGTTTTTTTTCAGCTAAACTGAACAGGAAAGTAAAAAAGAAATAAATAAACTTCAAACTTATCAAGCGCCCTTCTTAATACAAAAAAACAGAACATTTTAACCAGGTTGTGTGCAATTTTTATGCAATAAATGGAATTTGCTCCTATACGTTTATCGTACACAAAAAAAAAAAAAAAAAAAAAAAAAAAAAAAAAAAAAAAGGAGCCGTGCAAACTTGAATGACAAAAAAGAAGACCAACTTTAAACTCTCACACTGAAATACAGTTTTGGTTGAGGCAGTGGGACACAATGGAAAACAGAGCAGAAGCAGAACTGACTGGTAATAATATAGAAAAGCATCTGTTAGGGGTTAATATATCGATTTATCAAATTTTCTATTTCAGAAGACTGAATTTTTTGGAGAGAGAAAAAAAAATTGAGATTTTACTAATCCATCTCTTTGGTTTCTATAGTTCAAAGTGATGTCAGTCCGACCAAGGCCTTCCATCTTGTTCTATAAAAAATTTTATAGCGTGTTTTTATTTGGACTTTGAATTCAGGTCAACTCCTAGAAGGGAATTTGAAATAAAATCAAGTTTAAATAAATATTTTCTCTCATTTGTATTTTTTTATATAATTATATAATTTGAATGATATCAAAAATGGAATTTGCCATGAAAGGAATGGAAGATTTTATTTTTAACCTATATCGTCCAGTCCTTACCTACTGTTGCATAATGTCCGATAACATGTTTAACTTTTGAAAATAAATCTTCAAATCAAAAATAACATGATATCTTCAAATAGCACCAGGGAATGTTAAATATTGACAAAAACTGTGATGTTTTACATCGTGATATACATCAATCGTCTGATATGAAAAGTATTATCTTGATAGAGTTGGGTTTTTTTTGCATTTTGCATTATGTAGCTTGAATCCCTTTTTTCAGTATTTGTCATAAATTCGGAAAAAAAGCTTCAAAAAAAAAAAGAAAAAAAAAAGCAGTTGATTACCGTGGCTCTTACTGGTTGAGTTTTAGTCACGACTTCAGGCTTGTTAATATGTAGGAGAAAAGTGAAAATTGTCTTGCAACTCCCACCATTGTTGTCCTACTGATTTACATAAAAAGGAACAGTGACAAATCTTAGAAGATAAGCATTTCAGCACTGAAGCATGTTCAAATTCCTGTTAAAGCAGATGTGTGTGTGTGGTGGTGGGGGGTGGGTGGGGGTTTAGCCCAATCTAAAAAGCTGTAGCTGCAAACTATTAAGAGGTCAGAATCAAATTGCACAGGTGGACCTTAACTCATGTCAAAGCTGTTTTATTGTATTAACATAAGAGTGAGGATTACTACCAACAATGTGACTTGTTTGACTTTGACTAGGCTGAAGAATTTGGCAGGGCCTCTTGCACTCACTCACTACACTGTTTAAAAAGAAGAAAAAAAAAAGAAACAAAAAAAATCACAGCTGGAAGGGGGTGGGTGAGGGTGGGGGTCCAAAAGCTTTCACAGCACAACAAACAAAAAAAAGCCTTCCCGCCTTTACTGAATAAAACCTCTGACTTTTACTGAAAAATTTGCAAACCTACATCAGTTAAATCGAAACCAGGTTTTGTGACTTTTTATCCCTCCAGTAAATTAACAGTCATAATGCTGAACCAACAGTAAAGTTTTATGCTTTTCCATGTCCCGCTCCGCTTTTATGTCTTTACGTTTCTCTGCCAGACATCATTCTTGGCTTCTTTGAAAGCAGATAGCATCGGGAGCAGAGAGGAGGTCGTGAAGAAATGAAGATAAGGCGCTCGACCAAGTGTCCCTTTGGCCGACAAACAGGAGGAGGAGTGATAACGAGACTTGAGGCCTGGGGGGTGTCGACTGTTGGCCGTCTCGACGCCCAGCTGAGTGGCAGCGAGAGGTCTGTCCCCGCCGGGTCCGTTCCCGGTTTATTTCGTAAACAAAAACCTGCCTTTTATTTCAGAGAGGGTCAAACTGGAGTCAGAGTCGCCAGAGCCAGCCGTATGATTACGAGCAGATGACAAGAAGAGCGTTGGCTTCTTTAGGAAAGATTGAGTTTATATGGAAAGTGTGCATGGTAACAGAGCATTAAAAACATGATTTACCCCCCCCCCCTCCCGCTTTAAGTGTGTGAGGTTGAGATGCTGTGTTAAGTGTCACCAGATTGCAACAAAAGCATAAGTGTGTGTGTGTTCCTGTACTGCATTCCAGCCTGCGTTACACAGACGGCCTGACCTATGCTGCGCAGACAAGTCATCCAAGTCCACCGCATACACTCACGTGCAGCTCCCTTTAAAGCCTCGGCTTGCAATAACAGTCCATCTTGATCGCGTTACATGCCCAGGCAGGGAGCTGCAAGCCCCCCAAAAAACCTACTGTACACTCGCACTTCATCCCTTTTTTGAAGCACAGTCACTCTTCAGGTCTGTGAGTCAAGTCTCAGTTAAAAGCTCCTTTTTCTCGTGAGCATCAGGCCACCTGAGCTCAACTGGGACTAGAAAAAAGACAAAACATCTGACCTTTTGTTGTAGCAGAACCAGAAAGCTGAGCGGGGACAGTCCCACCCAGCGTGCAACACACCGGAGGGGGCCAACAAAACCATGACGGCAAATAAGAGGGCAGGCTTGTGAGGAGGAGCTTTGGGTTGTGTGTGTGTGTGTTAGCAGAAAAAAAAAAATGAGGAGGAGGAGGGCATCCGGGTCAGGAGGTGGAGATGAGACGAAGAGGAGGGGGAGGTGTTGAGTTTGGATTTTAAATTTCAAGACAACTAAACGCTATTAAAACCTGAGGATGGATGGATGGATGGATGGATGGATGGATGGATGGATGGATGGATGGATGGATGGATGGATGGATGGATGGATGGATGGATGGATGGATGGATGGATGGATGGATGGATGGATGGATGGATGGATGGATGGATGGATGGATGGATGGATGGATGGATGGATGGATGGATAGATAGATAGATAGATAGATAGATAGATAGATAGATAGATAGATAGATAGATAGATAGATAGATAGATAGATAGATAGATAGATAAAAGCAATGTATCGATTTTTTTACAGTAATTTTTCTAGTAAAATTAAAAGTATGACTTCTTGTTTGTTCCAGGGGATCAACTAGATCTAGTAATAAAAAGTGGATGTATTAAAGTACGAAAAAAGGTTGGAATGTTTAGATTAATGCGGTGACAGTTTCAACAGTTAAATTCAGTTTTAAAAATCACAATATATAGTCTTACTCATAGTATCACAATACATCGTATCGTCCCCCCTGTATTGTGATCGTTATCGTATCACCAGATTCTTACCAATATACATCCCTAATAGACAGACAGACAGACAGATACACTTACTTCTTGAAAGCTTCTGCAGGGTTCCTCTCGCACTCTCCGGGCTGCAGAGTGCTCTGGACAGCTGGGTCGCGCACCTTTTCCTCGTATCCCGGCACCAGCCCGCCTCGGCGTATCTGAGCCACCAGAGCCCGGATGAATCCGCCCACACACAACGTGTCCGAGTCGTCCGCCCGGCAGAAGTGGAACGCCAGGCTCTGCTTGTGCAGGCTGCGGTACGCCCCCTGGGCCGACGTGGGCCACAGAAGCTCCGTGCAAAGGGCAGTCTTCCCACTCCCGGGTCCTCCAACCAGCAACACCCCCCAGGAGCTGCCGGACTTCGTACATCCCGTCGTGACGCCGCCAGGGACGGGAACGCCTCCGCCGGGCACGGGTAGGGGCAGCTTGTTGGGAGTGCTGGTCACTCCGCTGAGGTTGTTTGTTTTTTCCTGGAGGCAATGTTGGATCTTGTGGAAGACCCATTCTCGGCAGTAAAAATGTTTCCCCTGCAACAAACTGGTTTGGGCCATTTTGAACTAATGCTGCTGCTGGTGGTGTTCCACTTCTTCCCCCTGCTCATATGGGTCCCTTTATTTCCCCCCCATTCATTTTTTTTATTTCAGCAGAAGCCGGCTGTAAATCTCAGCATCCATTTTCTCAAAATGTTCCCCTAGAAATCTGATGTTGCTGCAACTTGAGTGAAAGTGGAACAGAATAAAGGGAGCTTTTCTCCCTAATCTAGGTCAAAAAAAAAAAAAAAAAAAAAAAGGAAGAAAAAGCAAGACTGACATTGGGACTCAAATTGTAGATTTTCCAGCAACTTTTTCCACAGCTTTCCCACCGGTTGAACGGAGCGCACCTTGTTGTTGCCCACGTGTTGTCTTAACATGGCGCTGGGCCGGGCAGGGCAGGGCAAAAACCGAGCCAGCACAACCTGATATGATTAGCCATGGGGGTTCCTCGTATTTCCACTGACGCATTTCAGATGCTGCTGACCAGAAGCGCGTTTCCATCACATAAGCATGGATGCGGCGGCTAGTGCAAAGTCGCTCTCTCCGATAACATGCTGAATCCCTGGGGGAAGAAGAAGAAGAAAAAAGAAAAAAAAGAGGAGAAAGAGAATTCTGCTGCATCTTAAAAATCAAAATATTTGAATAATATTCAAAATATCTAACATTTTCTTTCACAAGGTTTCTACGCTTAGGATATTTCAGCGATGCACCTCCCTCACCTGTTGCTGCACGCTGCCAGTCAGATGGCTGAAAGTAGGCTTCTATATTCCCAAAGAATAGAGAGCTACGGCATGGAGGGTAAATAAAAGCCGCCGGCCATCACTTCTATTAAGGGTACTGCTTTTAGGAAGCTACATTTGCCAAGCAACCCCAGAAGAAAGACCGGCTAACCTGCTTTGATCTGCACACACTTCTAAAATCAAAACAATAAATAAATGCTCCAGATGACATAATGGGAACAGTTAGGATTATTAAACGATTATACATTTTAATTTAATTAATCACAGGGTAGCTGTGAATTAATCACGGTTAATTAACATTCCTAAATAGGACTGTATAAATACAACCTTCGGTACAAATAAAAGGACAAAACTGGAAGCTGTTGCTCTTTTTTTAAAGGAAATACAGGAGAGATCCATCGAACCTTTGTTTTGAACTCCACTATCACATTTACACTTGGCCCTTTTAACCTATTTATTTTTCAGCCAGTTGCTATGGCAACTTAACTGGTTAACATTTTCTGAATGTAAAGCTGACCGTTTCTTATTATTGTTGGACAAGCCTGAGCCTCCTCTTCATGCAATTGTCCGACAACAACAGAGTGTCTTCAGTCAGAGGCTTCCTCAGGCTTGCTGCCACACAGACTGCTACAGGAGATCATTCTTGCCCACAGCCATCAGGATCTACAACAACTCCTTTAGGAATTAAAAAGTATAAGCTACAACAACCATTAATTTCTCTCTGGGATAAGTAAAGTATTTTTTACATTTGATTTACTTTTTCTAAACAATAGAGTAGGGCTGTGCAATTAATCGAAATTCAATTACGATTATTACACTAGACGATTACAAAAATGGCATAATCGAGCAAAAAACAATCCTTAAGGATGTTTGTTCACCCAAAGCACAGAAAGCCCATCCTGTGCTGTTTGCGTGAGTACAGCTGATCGGCTGAACTACCTGCAGCATGATGAATTGTTTTATTTGTCGTGGAAATAATAATAATATAATAATAATTTTTATACGTAGCTCTTGAGATAACACTGATAAGTGTTCACCTTTTGCTGAAAGAAGAACCGAAATTTAGAAGCCCCTATATCCTTTGCCCAGGGCTGGTTGTTGCAAAAAAGTCTAAAACTCTTCAGAGGAACAGCTCAAATCAAACTCGTATTATTTCATGCCGCTGTGATGATTTTGTTTCTGTTCCCTTCGCATTTCACGTGCTAACTGACGGCACTATTCTTTTCATAGCAGACACTGAAGCACATCCGTTTTGGCGCTAGACCCCTTACCAATTTACTGGTTTTCGGCTGCAGCCTTCATTTTGCCTATCACAAGCTTTGGTCCGACACAAACAAAGAACGCTGAGTGATGATGCAATCAGGCCGCGCCGCTTGGGTTGCTTTGGCAGGTATGAGGGCCGGCCAGCAGGGGGCAGGTGACCAGCTGTCTCGAATAGAAGATTAGTTTAGAAACTGCAGCATATTTAATATAATTTGGACTTTTTTTTTAACTGTCCAAAGAAAATATTTTGTATAGTTTTTTTAAAAGATTTTCTTTAAAGGCAATCAATAATCGTTTGAATAACCGTAATTTACATTATTGGTAAAATAATCGTGATTATTATTTTTTCTACAATAGAGGGATTATTTGTTTATCAACACAGCAATTCCTCCAAATGGTTTGACACAGAACCTTTACGTTACTCCCTGGTTCCCACTGTTATTATTTACAGTCATCTTGCAGCGTACCAGTTCAGCTGCAGTGTTGGTTAGCTATGTTAGCTTGTTTGGTAGTCAAGGCTTACCTGATGTGAAGTTATTGGATTCTTTTAATCATCTGTTCGTTCCAATCGCTTCTTCTGATCGCAACCAAAAACGTAATTTGTTTGCCTTGAAAAGGGCGAGTCGATAGAATAGAGGTCACATGTTTATGTGACGAGGGGGCGCTGAAAGCAGCGGGGCTTGAATCGTGGGACAAACAGAGCTGGTCATTCTGTGCCTGCGTTAATTAATCGAGTTAAGTCTACAAAATAATAGACCTGCGTTAACACATTAATTATGACAGCCATAGTAATATTATATATTTTTTGGGTATATACAGCATTAAAATGTTTATTTTAAGGTTTTCATATTCTCGAGTTATCTATTTTATTATTTATTATAGATTTATTATAGAAAAACAGTACAATTACTTTAAAAACGTGAAAATGGAACTAGAGCAGATGATTTGCAGCCTGAACGTGGGACAAAAGGTGGGCAGGCTGGTTTTTCAGCGCTTTTATCCTCCACAACCCACATCACTGCCTCCCTGCCTGCCTGCAACTGAATTCTTAGCAGGATTTTTTTTTGTTTGTTTTTGTTTTCTGGTCCAGTTTCTCCAGCCTATCCACTGATCCGGTCCTCCTTCCTATGTGGCTTTAAATCCCAAATAGTCCACATCCGTCCTGAACTGAGAGTGAGTGTGTGTGTGTGTGTGTGTGTGTGTGTGGAGGGGGAGAGAGAGAGAGAGAGGGGGGGGGAGTCCACATTTTACACCACTTACAGAGTGTAAGTAGAGGCATTAAAGCCCTTTTTAGGAATATCAGTGAATAAGCACCGACAGTGGATCGGGATTTAATATATTTCCTGCATTTCAGTCTAGTGTCCCTTTAGCTGTGCGCTACAGGAGCATGAAAAAACACACACACAAACACACACCTTGCAGGTTACTTTGTAAGGTTGCCAGATAACCAGACCCCCGTACATTTTCCACCTTTCTGTGTCTCCCAGGCGCTGCATACCTCCTACAAACATTACCCCTCTCCGTAAACGCTTAGCATAGCACGGGTCAGCTTCTTTAACAACAAAACGCGTTTTTATTATTTTTATTCATCCAATTTATCTAAGCGAAGCGACACGAATTCGTACGAGTTGACTGAGAAAGCAGTATAAGTCTTTTGTACGGCCAGACAAACCTCACCCTTTTTTTTTTTTTTTTTTTTTAAAGAGAGATTTATACCTATGGGGGGCTTTTAAGAAACCAAGAAGAGATTTGCTAGCAGACTGAATACCTTTAGGACGAATCCTGCATATGTTAAATGTAGCCTAGCTTGTCACTGCATTCAACAGCGACTGTTTCCACAACTCCAACTGAACCAATTGTGGAGCGTTCCGCTCGTTTTTCGGCTCAGTTTCTACCGTCTGTAACGAACCCCTGACGGGGTTTCCTCTCACCTCTCTCTGTTTTTGGGGGGGTGTGGGGGCTTCCGACGCAGGGCTCCCTTTAATCCCGCGTTCAAACCAGACGTTTAAATAAGCAATCCTCCTTTTTTCTTCTCGTCGCTGAGCATCAGGGTATCACTCGGTGTCTTTTCTTTGATTCGGTCCTTTCTGTCGGCGGTCGGCTCCTCCTGCCGCCCGACACAGCTCCACAGCGAGCCGACTGACTCTCTCCGCCTCCGACCGCTCCAGATAAATTCACTGCGCGCACACGACAAGCAAAATGCTCCGCCGCAAGGCCCCATGGGATTTGAAGTCTCTTACCTTCAAGGCTAGAAGCTAGAACTCCCAAAAATAACTGGAAAACTGGAAAATCCAGCAGCAAATAGAGTATAGTAAGGAATATAAATCATATAAAATGAATAAAGCTAACCGCATAAAGTTAATTATTTGAATCAAGACTTAGAAACATAGGGCTACAAAAAGGATTCAAAAACACAAGTAAAAAGAAAAATTGTCTCATATTGTTGGATAGTAATCTAGCATTTTCTTAAAACTTCATCTGTCATCAAAAGAAAATGATGCAGCTACAGTCACTCTAAGTATACATATATAGAGTTACACAAAACTGACATTTGAAATGTTATCTTTAGAATAAGTATTAAAACGTTGTTTTTAATTCTACATTAAGATAAGCCATGCTGTAAACATTTTATGAATCAGAATACTATTAACTCTCAAAAAAATTATGTGACTGACTTTATAATACATCTATTCCACAGAAAGATGTCTTAAAGAAATCAAAACCACTCAATAAAGAACGTGTATAGATAATAAAAAAACGAGGTTCATTGCATTACTTGCAACAATGATATTTCTTTTTTATTATAAAACTTTCCGTTCTCATTTGTTAAGATAAAGATTACAGTACAAAAATAAATATTTATTTTACTTATTTGCTTCCATTTTAGTGAAATGGTTAAACCCGTTTTCATTGCTGCAGTCCTGGAATAATTAGTTGTTTTAACACATAGAGCTTAACAAATCTAGCGAAATGTCAACATAAACACTCAGAAACCTCTTAGTACACAAGTATACAAAATGTTCATTATCAAGCAATGGCAGTGGAAGAATCAGTGAAGAACATAAAGTGCAGTATTAAAGTATAAAGTATTAAAAAACGTTATTTTGTTTACTATAGATGTGATTTTAACTTGATTATGACGACCCTAATTTAGAGGCAGGAAGAGATCTGAAGAACACAATCCCTGCAGATAACCACGGAGGTGGGAGCTTAATGTGAGGGGCTGTTTTTCTCCATGGAGTACAGAACGACTTCCTCATACTTTAAAGTTAAAGGATGGGGCCATGTACCGAGAAATCAGGAAATGAAAACCTTCTTCCCTAAGCCAGAACACTGAAAATGAACCCAAACCGGAGACTGGAATTAAGCGCCACTTCACCCAAAGTTTTGAAATGAGGGAACATTTCTCCAATTGAACTGATCAGAAGTTGGAAAAACTCTCTGAACGTGCATGCAAGCTATCGCTTCAGTGGATGGAAAATCCCGCAGCATGCACTGTTGGTTAGCACGACACAGTAACTCTTCAACGTCAGCTCCTGGTTAGCGAGATGCAATGAGTTCAGTGTCCAGGTCTGAGATGATGCTCAGATGCTCTCATGGGAATCTTTTTTAAAAAATGATTTAGTTACCAAGATTAGAAGCAACCCAACCCGAATCCATTCCTTCTTTGAATAGCTTGTTTTAATATTTGAATCTACACAGATGTCTTGAACTTTATGATAAGACAGACACTTATATTAAACTGACGGAGCACTAAGGCCTCTGGTTTAAATGTGAAGCATGAAATAAATGTATAGATCCCATAATTTAAATGCATAATAGAAGCAACTTTCAAGTTTAATTTTAGATGACTGAGCTTTAATTTTTGGATAAAGTTCATAGGAGTTCCTCTCTGCAGGTCTTCATGTCACACCATGGTATTCCTAAATACGTCTGCACATGCATGAAATTAAACCCGCTTCAGTCATCTTATGCTTTACAGGTGTCATGTTTCCCCCACCTTAACTTGACCTTTTGCTTACCTACCCCATTGTTCTCTCTCAGCACAACCTCAGCTTTTTCCCAAAGCAATCCGACTTGTAATGCTGAACCATGAAATTGGGCTCCTGCAGGAAATCAGATCTGAAGTGGAACCTGTCTTCAGCAACAGATTGAATTATCTCTGTAAGCACTGTCAGCATTAGCCGGAAACAATCCGCCGGTTATTACAACCTTCGGCATCTTAAAGTTACATCCCCTGAGAAAGTTCTTCAGCGCACGCTCAACAAGATGTAGGATCAGCAGCTTCGGATTAGATCAAAACACATCAGCCTGAAAAGCCTCAGGTTCAGTTGAAAAGGAGGAAAAGTTTGAAAGACACATTCCTGCTACACGTTTCTTGCTGTCTTTATTTGCATTGGGACTTGCAAAACTACTTAATTCAGCTGAAGTAGCAAAGTGTTGAGCCATTAACAAATCTCACTTGTATTTAAAAAGACAGAAAACACATTTATTGCATACGAGGATTTAACTAACGTTGCTGCTCACAAAAACTAATGAATTGGACATATTATAATACTGTAGAGACTCCCATGACAGGTTGCTGTGTTGTTTTCATGTTGTCTAAAAAAAAAGTCCTCCCAAATTAAGTTAAAAAGTACATTTTCAAAACACACACCAGGCTTCTGCTCACCGTCAATGACAACATCTGGTGGGTCATCTGTGAGGTTTGAAGCACATTGCAATCCGTGGCTCCACCATTAAGAGAACCACCTGGGATGTTTTTTTTTATCTCCTGGTAAAACTTGGTTCATTAATGTTTAGTGGTTTGATAAACATGCACACAAACAGCTGCTGTGATTTTATTTAACTGGAAATTCATCTAGAGATACATCTAAAACAAAGACATCTCGAAAACAAAGTCACAATTAAACTTGAAGTTGCTTTAAAAATCTTCATACCAGTACAGGAGTTGAAGAATTAGACTGTGAGAAGAAAATATTTTAAAACTCTGTCATAATTAAAAGGTTAAAACCTCCCTCATACACACTTTATCCACAAGCTTAGAGCTAGCAGCTGCAGAAATTTGCATGTGACAAGACTTTTAACCATAATGGTAAAAATGTATCTGCTAAATAGCTTTTTGCACTTTTTCAATTAGTGTCATTAAAATGATAAACCTCAATGTGTATTGGGGGGATTTTATGTGAAGACCTATGCGTTGCCTTAAAATGCAAAGTGAAAACAAGTTGATGCAAGGCTTTTTTCTCAACACTTCTTTCTTTGGTAAAAAAGGTTGACGTATTATCTCCACAAATAACACAAGCCCGAATGTGTTCCGCCGTCTTGTGGAGTTGCTAATGGTTTGCTTCTACTAGCAGAGATGTGCTCTGCCCTCTGCTGGCCGCAAAATCAATACAGCCTTCCTATTGGCAGTCCCAAGTCAAGGTCATAAATGAAAACACGTAGTGGACTACAACTGCTCGCCTCACAAAATGTACGTCACCAGCAGAGGAAGAAGAAGAAGAAGAAGAAGAAGAAGAAGAAGAAGAAGAAGAAGAAGAAGAAGAAGAAGAAGAAGAAGAAGAAGAAGAAGAAGAAGAAGAAGAAGAAGAAGAAGAAGAAGAAGAAGAAGAAGAAGAAGAAGAAGGTTTAGCAAGCTTCAAAATAGTCGGTCGAGTAAGAGCCAGCTTCAAAATAGTCGGTCGAGTAAGAGCCAGCTTCAAAATAGTCGGTCGAGTAAGAGCCAGCTTCAAAATAGTCGGTCGAGTAAGAGCCAGCTTCAAAATAGTCGGTCGAGTAAGAGCCAGCTTCAAAATAATCGGTCGAGTAAGAGCCAACTTCAAAATAGTCGGTCGAGTAAAAGCCAGCTTCAAAATAGTCGGTCGAGTAAGAGCCAGCTTCAAAATAATCGGTCGAGTAAGAGCCAACTTCAAAATAGTCGGTCGAGTAAAAGCCAGCATGCGGGACAATCTCTACAAGGTGAGTATTTCAAGTGCTAGCTAATGTTAGCTAACGTCAAATATGCAACTTCTGATTTGTAGTCTTCTTAATTATAAATTTTTATAAGCAAATAAACAAGAAAAAAACATGACAAACACAGTCGAAACGAACATAATTAGTTATCATTTAGATTTAGGTACACGATTGCGTGAAAATAACTTATCGCTCCATTGACTTTCATTCATTCTTTTTTTTCGGTCAGGGGAACCATGGGCCAACTAGAAGGGGAGGACACGAGGAGGCTCCCTATGGGGGTTGGAGAAAATTTTTCATGTGCAGCATGCATATGCGACTCAGAGTGATCGATAGTATTTAAAAAAGTATTACACGGTTTCTGAATGAGACCTTTAAGCTCTCGTTGGTCATTTTATGTAGATTGTCATGTTTTTGAAGGTTTGCAGTTGAGCCACCCTTTTTCCATGTTCAGTTGTTGCTTTGAACAGAGCTCTGTGAGATGTTCAAAGCTTGGGATATTGTTTTAATACCTTACCCTGTTTTAATCTTCACCATAACTCTGCTGTGTTCCTTGGTCTTCATGATGCAAATTTTTCACTTATATTTTCAAAAGACCTCTAAGGCGTTCACAGGACAGATGGATTTATACTAAGGCTAATACTAATGAGTCTTTAGATTTTTATTCAGATTTTTTTTTTTTAAACCATGATTCATTTTCCTTCCCCTCCACAATAATGCGCTACTTCATGTTGATTCATCACATTAAAATTCCGACATAATTCACTGAAGTCTGTGGTTGTAAAAAAGCAAAATATGAAAAAGTTCATAGTGTGTGAATACTTACAAGGCAAAAAAGATGATGGCAAACTGTGGTGGCTTTAGCTTTACACATAGTTGCCATTTTTAAATTTGACTCATTAGAGGAACTTCTATTAGCAGGACCAATATTGAAAATTACAGAACAAAACCACTTCAATAATTATCTCCAGTAATAGTTGCCCAATGGCAAAAGAATAATAGCACATCATAAACAACCCCAGGACTTTCAAAGCAGTAGTTCAGAGAGTTTAAAACTGTGACTTAACTATTCTAGCTTCCTGTAGCAGCTAGCTATGCAACCTCTGAAACACTACCTGTAATTAAACAGGAGCAGAAAGCATTTAATTTCTGTTCTCCCCTATTCCTAACGGTAATACTGTTTATAAAAAAAACCACTAAACCCATACATGAGTTCAATTGTAAAAAAGAAAACCATTCAAGTAAAAGTAAACCAATTAAAATGTGCAGTGGGGGGAGTCTGAATGATGGCTCTTTGTGGTTATGAGTCATCTCACAATCAGCTTGTAAAGCTTTGTTGGCAGAGGGAGATGTTCCGTAAGACTTTGCTTCTTTCTAAAACTCTGTTTCCAAGGTTTCAAATATGCTGGAACGGTGTGAGAAAACTATTACTATAATATGACAAAAAACATGTAAAGGCAAGAAATGGCTTTGAAAAAGGGACAAATGCAAAACATCAAAATGATGAATGTAAAGTTAATATTTGGTTCAAAGAATAACCTCCAGAGATTAAGATAGAAAAAAGGGGATAAATACAGCAAAAACAAATCAAAGAAGCTGTAAAGAAAGAGAAAGGTAAGAGATGATCTATTAGGAAGCAACAATAGATAGATTAATTAATGAAGCAAAGCTAACCGTTCTTCAAGCAAAAGGAAACAGCTAAAGCTAATTTAGACATTGAACATGATACAGTAAACCTCACCTCTGCAAATACAGTATTTGCAGAGGTGAGGGACCACGCAAATAAAATCCACAAATACTTTTGACTCCCTCCAAAAACAGTTATAACTGTCTATTTTAATTATGTGCAGTTGAAACCATCAAAGAGAGCTCCCCTAGAGGAAACACTGTAAGGAAGATTAAAATAATAGGTCCAAATATAAAAATAAACAGTGGATAATATGATAAGACTAAATAGTAAAACACTGATAAAATGCATTAAGTAAAACACGTACAACAATTAAACAGACTATAATAAAACTTAATAAGTTAAAAGCTAAGCTAATATGTTTAGAGCCACAAAGCTGCTTGAAATATACAGTACGGTAGTACCTATAGGACATTTGTTTTCATTTTAATTTTGTTTTCAAGTTTTAAAATAAAATTTAAAATCATTCAACCTTTACATAAAGAGAATGTATACATTTACTTTAATAGGACGTTTAAAAAAGGCACATAGTTTGCAACCAAAAAAAAAAAATCTTTACACCGTTTTTGTCATTCTTTGCTGAAAAGCTGAGCACACATTGCAAGATATTGCCTGAGAAAACTGCTGAAGCTAGCCTTTTTAAAATTACCTTTACATTTTAAAACTGTGCTAAATTATTGCTGCATTTTGGCCAAAGTTATTAGGAATCTCAGTAGAAGGTCTAATGGGCCACATGCGACTTCAGAGCCACAGGTTGCAGACCCCTGAGCCAGGCCATGCTTTCTAACACAGAATGGATTGTTTTCTTACTGTAAAGTGACCTGGAAACTCTAAATATTTCAGATGATCCCCATTGCCATGGCAAAGTATTTCCCCAATTGAATGTTTCAGATCATAAAACCAAAATAAATACAAGAACAAAATAGCCTGAGTAATTACAAGATTTTTGTAAATTAATATTTCGTTGATTAAAATACAATTTCTACAGCCTACCTTTGTGTAAAAAGGTGATTGATCAATTTTCTAAAGTAGAATCAAGAAAGTAAATAAAAAATAAATTTAAATAGAACCTGTCTGACAACAAGTGGTACACTAAAACATTTCATGACCTGATCTAAAGAACAGATGAAAAACAAACCCGCTGACATCTATCAGTCTGAAAAGCATTACAAAGCCATTTCCAGGGCTCTGGCACTCATTTGAACTACATTAACAACCATTATCAACAAATGGAGAAAACAGGGAACAGGGGAGTGGCCGGCCTACCGAAACTACTCCAAGAGTGTGTCGCTCACCCAGGAGGTCACAAAAGGACCAAGAACCAAACAATGTTTAAAGCACCGTTAAGGTCAATGGTTCATAGTTCAACAGTGTCACTGCTGAACCATGCGTCTAAATCAAACTATTGCAGTAATCAAGCTAATATCTTAACCAGAATGGGAGCCTTTCTCTGAGTTTAGATGGTCAGTAAAAAATATAATTACTGAATGATGTGGTAGGTGGCACCATATACACGTCAGCACCAACGACATACGAAAACAACAGTCTGCTGATAAGTGCGACATTATCCATCTTTTTACCCTTTTAAAAAACTCACATGCGACTGTTTTTATCTCCGGCCCCACCCCTACTGTTTGCAGAGGAATTGGACGCTTCAGTAGAATATTATATTTAAACACCTGGCTTTCCTCTGCCACTGTGATGCACAATATCGCTTTTATTGACAATTTTAACATTTTCTGGGGCAGGAGTCAACTGTTTGGGGCAGATGGACTGCATTTAAATAGACAAGGCACGCACATGCTGGCACTACACTTGGCATGCCCACGTCCACCCATGTCTACCACACCGGCCCCAACTACTCGTGCCCTCTCTGCCCCTTCCACCACATTCTGATGTTCAGCTGGTCCCTGCTTCTTTAAACTCAGCCCAGTTCTTAATTATAGCACCTTTGAATATACTGTGTCTGTTTCTAGCACTCCTCAGATTTTATGTGTCACAGTTTATAGGCCTCCAAAAAAGAATGCATTCAAGAATTTTCAGAGTTTTTATCAATCTTGTACAACTCATATAAAAGGATAATTTTAGCTATTGATTTTAATCTACATGTAGATCACTTTTTAGATCCCCCATCAACAGACTTCTTAAAGATTTTGAATTATATTAGTCAACATGTCACGCAGCCAACTCACAGAGGACACACCCTGGACTTGGTCATCACATATGGCCTGTCCACCAGTGTGTCCTCTGTTGTTGACTTGGCTGTCTCTGACCACTACTGTGTGCTTTTTAATATCAGCAGTTCCTTTCTATAGGAGTCTTCTGTGAGAACTGTCAGGAAATGTCATTTAACCCCTGAAGTGGCTGCAGGTTTCTTAGGTGTAAAAAAAATAGAAAACAAATGCTGTCGACAGTGAAGCAGACGGAGTAAAATCAAGATTTGCACAATGACTGAAGAAATGGACGACAAAAACGCTGCAGCACTGTATATTTAATTCATTCATACATACTGTACTGTTTGATTGTGTTCCACTTTTTGTTGGTGCTGTTTTTATTTCTATACCGGTATTGTTATTCGCGCTTCCATGGTCTCTTCACTTGCGGAAGGGGGAGCAGCCAGGCTGCTAAAAGCTCGACTAACCTGGGATATCGTTTACGTGCAGAGAAATTTGTTTTTTTAACAGCATTGTCTGTGTGTCTTAGCTCAGTTAGGAGGAGGATGCAGCAGGACAATGATCCGCAGCCCATCAGGAAGTCCAACTATGAAGGTTTTGAAATGGCCTAGTCAAAGTCTGGACTTCTAGAAAAAAAGAGTGGGGCACAACTCCTGCATAGTGATGCAAAAAACCTTACTGCCAGTTATCACAAATGCCTGAACGCCTTCTTTTTCACACCAAGCCAGGTTGGTTTGAAAAACTTTTTCCCTCAACAAATGTACTCACTTGAAGTTTGCATCTGTTTTTACAGTGCAATCTGTTATGGTTTTCCGATTTAATTTAGTTGAATGAAACATTTTGTCAGGGGTGTGTGTGGAGTATGGACCCAAACGCAGACGCTGATAGCAGGTGCAGGATGTTTATTAAAGGAGGAGGTGATGATGCTGTAGAGGACCACGGCAGGAACGGAGAGGCAGTAAGATGACACACCAGAGAGAAGAGCAAGAAAATAAAAAAGCACCCTGCTGCAAAGGAGGTTCGTGAAGGATATGCAGAAGGTTGATGTGACAGAGAACATGGCTTTGCAAAGGGGAAGATGGAGGCAAACGATCCACGACTGGCTTATTTTTGGCTTTGGAGCTGCTTCATGTTTGGGAGTTGTAAGAGGTTTCTCAACCTACAAAAAGCATGCCTCTGAAAATGAAAAACACATTTGCAAAACAGCTGTAATGGAGAAGAATGCAACCCAACAATGGGATTCCTGCTGACTGGGAAGAAAGCAAACCAGCTCTTCCCATGTTTACCAGCTGTTCTGGTTTAGACGTGTAACCTGCTGGTGGCACGCAGAGCAGGAAATGTCGAAGTGTCCCTCGTGGATATGGGAAGGAGATACACAAATCTATATATTGACCTGCTTTCCAGAATATTCATAAACGCTGATTTACTATACATGGTTGAATGCCCGTCGACATGTGAACAAGAGGAAGACAGATGGAGCTTTTTATTTTACATCAATGGATGAGTCATTTTACAGTTTTCACCTTCATCAAAGCTCAACCGCAGCAGTTTAAAAATTTTTTTTATTGCAAATTATTAATTTCGGTTGGAGCCGAGAAAAATCAATTTTTCTGACCAGAAACTGTGTTCTTTTAGATGAGTTTGAAATGTTGCCCCCAACACAGCATCCTACAGTAGTAAGAGCACACAGACTTCTTGTGGTAACTCTCTAAGAGTCCTCAGTGAAACGCTCTCCAATCTGCCAGCTTTTCCAGGATCAGCAGGAGACAGTTTACAAGTTTGCACATCCCCGCAGGAAAACGGCAAAGACACATTTTTCTGCAGCGATTCATTCTTCTCACACTGAGCTTGATGTGCAGATCCACTCCCAGCCGCGTGCAGCAATCTGCCAAATTCACACAATTACTAAAATATTTTCGTCTTTGTGTTGATGAAACAACAAAGCCGTCCAAGCCTTCGTCCTCGGGAGAATGGATCAGCCTGAGCTGCCGTGTTTGTTCCCTCTTATGTGAATATTCTAAAACACACTGCACTTTGTTATTATGAACAGGATGACGCACATCTGGTGATTGGGGTTTGGCTTGAAAACTCAGAAAAGTCAGACTGTCTTCTAAGTTCTTTTTTTTGTTCTCTAAGTGCTAGCCACTGAGTGATGAAATGAGTCCAGATGCTGTGGTGTCAGCTTAGTCTTCATGAAAGTATGGGGTTCAACTTTGTGCTTTTTTAAAATGTTCTTTCTGGGTTGAATATGTTTTACTCCTAAAACCAAAGGTGTATCAACAAGAAAGTCATTTTTGGTATATTTCCTCTAAGACATGATCCATTGTTCCGAGAACTGTTTAAATTTATTTCTATTTGAATTTGTCTAAACATTTGTTGCACTTTACTTTAACTATATGAATACAGAAACCAATGGCTGCAGTGAGTGGAAAAGTGCTAAAAGAATGGCAAACTGAAAAGGATTTGCGCAAGAAGAATGTGTTCCTTTCCTTTTCTCTGCAGGTCTGTTTGTGTTTCTGTTTCTGCAAAACTGCAAAAACCACCTGAAAATATGAGGAGAGGCAGACCATAAGAAAATAAACCACCAAATGCATTTATATACAGGTGTGGATATGAAAAAAAAGAGATTGTTGGGAGTAAGACTAAGGATGGAGCAGAACATAATAGATGATCTGAGATTTGACTGCAGGGATGGTACTTGTTGTGGTAATGAAGCGCTGATTTACCGGTTCACCTATTCTCCCCGACACAAAGAACAAGATCATGGACACAAGGGGTTGAAGTAAGCGTCATAGGAAGGTTGGCTGGACTGTGCTTTAGAGATAAGCTGAGGAGCTCGAAGAAGAGATGCACTCCTTCCAGAGGTGGGTTGAGTAGCCAAAAATTGTACTCAAGTAAAAGTACCACTATTTAAACATATTTTACTCAAGTAAAAGAACAAAGTTGTGATCCAAAAAATTACTGAAGTAAGAGTAAAAAAGTATTTGGTAAAAGGCTACCCAAGTATTGAGTACTTGTTTTGAGGTCAAAACGTATACCATAATTTAGTATTTAAAATTGATGTAATTGGACAAACATATAAAGTTATGTGGATTTGTAAACGCTAAAACAAATAGAAATTTATTACAGCATTGAAAAATAGCAAATTTGAGTAGAAGAATAAATTTTCCCATCCATCCATCCATCCATCCATCCATTTTCTTCCGCTTATCTGGAGTCGGGTCGCGGGGGCAGCAGCTTAAGCAGACAGACCCAGACTTCCCTCTCCCCAGCTACTTGTTCCATCTCCTCGGGAGGAATCCCAAGGCTTTCCCAGGCCAGCCGAGAAACATAGTCCCTCCAGCGTGTCCTGGGTCTTCCCCTGGGCCTCCTCCCGGTGGGACGTTTCCGAAACACCTCACCAGGACGGGTCCAGGAGGCATCCTGACCAGATGCCCGAGCCACCTTAACTGACTCCTCTCGAAGTGGAGGAGCAGCAGCTCTACTCTGAGGCTCCTCCAGATGACCGAGCTTCTCACCCTATCTCTAAGGGAGAGCCCAGACACTCTACGGAGGAAACTCATTTCAGTCGCTTTCCCAATAATTTTTATTTTCAAAGTAAAGCTAGTAAAACCCCTACTTACAGTCTGTAATGTATATATGTTAGACCAGGGTAAGGTACCCCCACTTCACTTCCAAATGGCACAACATGCTCATCAGGAAGAAAATAAGGTTAAAATGATGAAGCTGTACAAACAAGAGGCCTCACTTCAACATGAAATGTAGATTAAAGTCTCCTGCAATTCTGGTTAAAATAAGATTGTTCTACATTCAGTGAAATTACTGCCTGTGGGTAGAGTACCCAGAAATTTTACTCAAGCAAGATTACCAATACTTCATAATAATATTACTCAAGTAAAAGTAAAAAGTACAGTGCAGTAAAACTACTAAAATAATATATTTTTTCAAAAAGTGACTTAAGTAAATGTAACTGAGTAAATGTAACTAATTACTACCCACCTCTGACTCCTTCACATAAAAAAGAGTCAGCTGAAGTTTATGAGGTGTCTGGGGGGGCAGTAAGCAGTCTTTTTATTTAAACCCTTAGCGTTTTTATGTACGTTGGCGGTACGTTACAAACTCCCAGATCAAATTTGCCATCCATCCATCCATCCATCCATCCATCCATCCATCCATCCATCCATCCATCCATCCATCCATCCATCCATCCATCCATCCATCCATCCATCCATCCATCCATCCATCCATCCATCCATCCATCCATCCATCCAGCGATCATCTTCCGCTTATCCAGGGTTGGGTCGTGGGGGCAGCAGCTTAATCAAAGAGACCCAGACATCCCTCTCTCCAGAGATTTGGCCAGCTCCTCAGGGGGAATCCAAAGGCGTTCCCAGGCCAACCGAGAAATATAGTCCCTCCAGCGTATCCTGGGCCTTTTCCCAATGAGACGTGCCAAGAACACCTCACCAGGGAGCTGTCCAGGAGGCATTCTGACCAGCCACCTCAACAGACTCCTCTTGATATGGAGGACTGGCAACTTTACTCTGAGCCCCTCCCGTATGACCAAGCTTCTCATCCTATTTCTAAGGAAGAGCCCAGACACCCTGTGGAGGAAACTCATTTCAGCCGCTTTAATCCGTGATCTTGTTCTTTCAGTCACTACCCAGACGTTGTGACCATAGATGAGGTTTGGAGCGTAGATCGACCGGTAAATCGAGAGCTTCGCCGTCCGGCTCAAGTCTCTCTTCCCCACGACAGACCAGTACAGGACTTGAATCACTGCAGATCAATCAGTCTCCTGCACCATTTTTTCCTCATTCATGACAAGACCTCCAAATACATAAACTCCTCTTTTTGGGGCAGGACCTCGTCCCCGACCCAGAAAAGGCACTCTACCGTTTTCCGGCTCAAGACCACGGTCTCAGATTTGGAGGTGCTGATTCTCATCGCAGCCGCTTCACACTCGCAAACTGCTCCAGCGAAAGCTGTAGATCATGTTCTGATGAAGCCCACTCGACCACATGATCTGCAAAAAGCAGAGACCTGATCCGGAGGCCACCAAAACGGATCCCCTCAACACCTTGGCTGCTCCTAGAAATCCTGAAAGTAAAAGTTATGAACAGGATCGGTGACAAAGGGCAACCATGGTGGAGTCTAACTCTCACCGGAAATGAGCCAGACTTACTGCCGGCAATGCGAACCAAGCTCTGACACCGGTCGTACAGGGTCCTAATAGCTTGTATCAAGGGACCTGGTGTAATGATATATGGTTACAGACACCCGTAGGTGGCAGTATAACCTCAAGGGATCTGTGGCAGACTGAATGTGTGTACAGGAGCAGAAGGAGAGTTGTAGCACGAGACCACAGTGATTAAATAAACAACTAGCTGAAGCTAGTATGAAGTTCAAGTGAAGCTTTATTTCATGAGTATATGAACATTACATGGTACCAGGACGGGGTTAAAGAAAAAAAAGAAGCAACACAATGGATGCAGTAAAACCGCCAGGTCAGTTAAAATTAACTGGAAACGTTGATGCAAGTTGGAGAGCATTCAAGCAGCAGTTCCTGCTGTACATTGCGGCGGTCGGAGTGGATCGAAGAGCGGAGGGAAGGAAAATAGCTATGCTGCTCACCATCGCCGGCCCAGAGGCAATTGAAGTCTTCAACACCTTTGTGTTTGCTCAACCCGAAGACGGAGAGAACTTTGACGAGCATTGCATGTCAAAGAAAAATGAAACGTACGAGAGATACGTCTTCCGCTCACTTGTCCAGCGCCAGGGTGAGCCATTTGATAATTTTCTCACCGACCTTAAGATCAAAGCTCAGTCCTGTAATTTTGGAGAACTCAGAGACTCTATGATAAGAGATCAAATAGGTTTTGGAACAAATGAGAAGAAGCTCAAAGAGAAAATGTTGAGGGAGACAGACCTCACACTTGGCGGTGCTATAAAAATATGTCAAGCCAGTGAGCTTGCACGACAACAGGTACTGACTTTCAGGGAGCCTGCTCATGGAGCAGAGCACCAAGACAACGAAGCAGTGAACGCTGTGTTTGTGAAAGGAAAGTCGCAGGGCAAATTTAAAAACAGTGACACCAGGAATAAAAACAAGGACAAGGAGATGTTCACTTGCAAGAGATGTGGTGAGCGACACAGACCAAGACAATGTCCTGCCTATGGAAAAGCATGTGTAAAGTGCAAAGGACAAAACCATTTTGCCAGAATGTGTCTCTCTAAGAAGGGACGGGGTGTACACACAGTGCAGGAAGAAACAGATGACAGTGATGATCTGAGTGACACATTTTTCATAAAGACAAGTCAGGGAAGTCACATGATGAAGATGTTAAGACACTGTCCTCCAGAATTAATTATTCAGATCAGGCTGTAAATACAGTAACAGATGATAAATTGACTGCTCCACTGTTAGTTAATGGGACAATTGTAACATTTAAAATTGACACTGGGGCTAAAGCTAATTTGATCAGTGAGAAAGATTTGGATGCACTGATTGAGAAGCCTAAAAAATTCACAGAAAGAGTCACACCCCTGAAGGCTTATAATAATCAGCCAATACAAACAAAAGGTGGATGCAGACTTAAAATAATGGCAAAAGGCAAACAGCATAACCTGTTATTTACCATTGTGCCAAATGGACACGAGTCTCTTTTAAGAGACAAAGCCTCTGAGGACCTAGGTCTAGTAAAGAGGATCTATCAGATAAATACTGACAACATTAAAATAGTCATGCAAGACAAAGGACAGGAACACAAACAGTGTGAGGGAAGTGTGAACATAGTGGAGAAGTTTCCTTCTGTCTTCAAAGGACAAGGGACTTTACCTTACACTTACAAAATACAGCTCAAAGATGATGCCAAGCCTGTAGTGCACGCCCCAAGGAGAGTGCCAGCATCACTCAGAGCTGGCTTGAAAAAAGAACTTGAAAGAATGACTCAAATGAGAGTCATTGAGCGAGTGGAAGAACCCACAGACTGGGTCAACTCTATCACATGTGTCAAAATGAAGAACACAGGTGCCTTAAGAGTTAAGAGCCTTGATCCCAAAGATTTAAACGAAAATATAAAGAGAGAACATCATCAGATCCCGAAACGGGAGGAGATAATGAGTGAAATGACTTTTGCTAAGTTTTTTAGCAAATGAGTTGCCTCTCACGGGTTCTGGCAACTGAGGCTAGACCCAGAAAGCAGTAAGTACACCACCTTTAACACACCATTTGGCATTAAATCGGCGCCAGAGATCTTCCACAGAGCAATGGAGTCCATGATAGAGGGTCTGGACGGCACCAGAGTTTACATAGATGACCTGGTCGTCTGGGGAAAAACACGACAACAACATGATGAAAGACTGGAGAAACTTGTACAGAGTTAAAGAGCATGTACTAAAATTGAATAGGACAAGTGTCTCTTTGGTTTCAAAGAGAAGATTTTTTTGGGAGACAAAATCACAAGTGAAGGTGTGGAACCTGATCAGTCAAAAGTGCAAGCCATATTGGATATGCCAGCCCCCACTGACAAAAAAGGTGTCCTGAGAGCCATGGGGATGATCAACTTCCTGAGCAAGTTCATTCCTAATCTTACCACCAAGACAACATGCCTCAGGGAGTTACTACATAACAACACAGTATTTGAATGGACTTCTCAACATGAGAAAGAGTGGGAACATTTTAAGGAAACTGTAACTACAGAGCCAGTCCTCACATTCTTTGACCCATCAAAACCCACAAAGATCTCTACTGATGCCTCAAAAAATGGTCTGGGAGCAGCACTGCTACAAATGAATGAGGACAAATGGCAACCTGTGGCATATGTGTCTAGATCGATGACAGTGACCGAGCAACGCTAAGCTCAAATTGAGAAAGAGACTTCGGGTTTAGTGTTTGGGTGTGGAAAGTTTCACAGTTATGTGTATGGACTGCCAACCTTTACAGCAGAGACTGACCACAAACCGCTCATCACAATCCGAAAAAAGAACCTTAACAACATGTCATCCAGAATTCAGCGCATGATGATGGCGTTGCAGCGCTACGACTTTGAAGTTATTTACACACCAGGGAAATATATTGAACTGGCAGATGCTTCATCTCGAGCACCAGCGCCAAACAGTGACATGCCGGTCACCCCGGTGACAGATGATGCTGAAACACACATCACATGGTGACTGCTTCACTCCCAGCATAAGATGTTATGCTACAGCAAATTATACAGGAGACAGCAAAAGATCCTCCGCTGCAGAAAGTGACCCACCATATCCAAAACGGATGGTCAAGAGGAGTCTGCCCAGGGTTCTACCCTGTGCGTGCAGAATTGTGTGTGGCGGATGGGCTGCTACTTCAACAAAACCGGATTGTCATCCCACAATCCATGCATCAGGACATGCTTCGGCGAATTCATGAGGGACATCTGGGCGTGGAGAAATGTAAAAGGAGAGCAAGAGAAGCAGTTTACTGGCCGGGCATCAACAAAGACATTGAGGAGATGATACAGCAGTGTGAAACGTGTCTCAAACATCACTACAAACAAACAAGAGAGCCGATGCTGATAGCAGACCCACCCACTGCACCGTGGCAAAAAGTGGGCACAGATTTGTTTCATCTACATGGAAAGGACTATCTTCTAGTGATAGACTATTATTCTAACTATTCGGAAGTTGCACAACTGTCCAGTACATCAGCACAGTCTGTCATTACACACATGAAAGGTTTTTTTGCCAGACACGGAATTCCGCGATGTGTTGTCAGTGACAATGGTCCACAATATGACTGTGGGGAGTTCAGTGAGTTTGCACAGGTGTATGGATTTCAGGTGTATGGTCTGGTATCCTGCTTGGCTGCAATGCCCTGTTGGACGGGGGGCATCGACTGGGATGGTGCTCCCAGTGGCTGAACAGCCACTGTGTCCTGTTATCAACTTTTTACGTTCTGTAACATGGAGGGTACTCTTATATCAGATCTTCTGTTCCTTCTGTGTTTCTGCTCTGTCTTCTCAAACCCCCAGACGGTTGTGGCAGATGGCCGCTCCTACTGAGCCTGGTTCTGTTGGAGGTTTCTTCCTGTTAAAGGGGAGTTTTTCTTCTCCACCGTCGCTACATGCTTGCTCAGTATGAGGGATTGCTGAAGGATTGCTGGGGTTGGAAAGTCTGCATCAACGGGGCCCAACCTCACGCCAATGACTGACGCAATCTGCTGGGATTCCTTAAATAGGAAACTTTTTAACTGATTGGAATCTTTGTATAAATGTATTGAAATGACTTCTTGTTAAGTGCCTTGAGATGACATCTGTTGTGAATTGGCGCTATATAAATAAACTGAATTGAATTGAATTTATTCTGCTGTTTGGCGCATAAGCGCAAACAACAGTATGGACCCGTCTCGCCACCCATAGGCAGAGGAACGCTACCCTCTCGTACAGGCGTGATGGGGGGCAACAAGCATACACTCCCCTGCTTGGCGCCTCTCAGCGGGGGCAACTCCAGAGTGGAAGAGAGTCCAACTCCTCTCGAGGAGAATGGTTCCAGAGCCAGAGCAATGCATTCAGGTGAGTCAGACGATGTCCAGTAGGGAAATCTCAACCTCGTACACCAGCTAAGGGTTCTTCCCCACCAGAGAGGTGACGTTCCACATCCCGAGAGCCAGCTTCTGTAGCCGAGGATGGAACCACCAAGGTCCCCGCTTTTGGCCACCACTCATCTCACATTGCACTGTGGTACCTCCCAAAGATGGTCCACAACAAGTCTTAAGTCCACAATCCAACATACTCAAAGATGCTCAAAACCTTGGTAATTTCGTTCTACGTGTGTATTTCTCACCAAGTGTGTATCATAGATACCGTTGGCATGCTCATATTAGCCTAAAAATATCACGGCATTCTTCTTTGTGATGATTTTTTGCAGCCGGCAAACACCAAATTGGTGCATTACCGCCACCGACTGGTATGGAGTGAGGACCAGAATTAATTAAATAATTGAAGGTTGCGCTTGCCTCTCTAACACTGGTGATGTATGAGCACCGTTCCTGCTTGTGCTAGTTTTGCTCTTGTTTTCATTAGGCTGAGCTCTAATGTCCATTTTGACATAAAACCGTTTTAAAGTACTATCTTTATTGTCTCCAAAAATCCCAATTAAAAGCCTACAACACCCTCTGCTGGTCAGGGTTCAATACTTTGCATGGTTGCAATTTAATGTACATGCGCGTCGAAATCTTTCTTTTGGGCAGGCCCGATACCTGAATGGACGGTCCCGGCCCCCCATTGACGGTGGGCCTGCTTTTACCAGAAGACAATTAAACGAGTTTTATTGACAAATACACGTTCCAAATTTATGCAAAAATGGAAAAAGAAAATTGACATTGCACCTTCATTACAAGAAAGGCAGAAGAATTCATTCTGTTGAGGAAATTTTAGGCGATCACAGCATGAAAGGAAGAAGAATTCAGTGAGTGTTGAGGAATTGTTGGGGGTGACTGTGGCTCTGTGAGGAGTTTGTCTTGTAACCAGATGGTTGCTGGTTCGAGCCCTCGCTCCGTCTCAGTCGTTGGACAAGACACTTCACCTTTGTGCCTACTGGTGGTATAGAGGGCCCGGCTGGGCCAGTGTTCAGCAGCCTCGCTTCTGTCAGTGTGCCCCAGGGCAGCTGTGGCTACAATGTAGCTTGCCATCAACAGTGTGTGAATGTGTGCATGAGTATGTGAATGACTGAATGTAGTAAAGCGCTTTGGGGTCCTCAAGGACTAAATAAAGCGCTATACAAGTTCAGGCAATTTTACCAAAGAAGGCAGGGAAGCAGGCAAGATGGATGGATGGCATTGTTCACTCATACAGTTAAGATGTTTGTTTACATGTTACTACTGAGAGAATTTCATCAGACATGACCAAAAATGTATCCCTTGTTGGACGCATTTTGCCACTTAAAAGCTACGAACTCTGACATGCAAAAGTTTGGTGATCAGAAACATTTGACAAAAAACCAAAAACAGGAAAAAAAATCTGAATGGAGGTGAAATACTTTTTTATTACACCAGGTTTCCTGACAAGATGCAGCATTCTCTGTGACTGGACTGACATCAAAAGGAAGAGAGCAGGCATTATGGCCCTGGGGGAGGGGATCTTCTTTAAAAATTCAGCTATCACTACCTAAGTTGACCACACACGTGCGCAGTATTTAAGGTGTGTGATCCCTGCACAGTTACAAAATTTTTTTTATATTTCACCACAAAGAATGATAATGTGTGAATAATAAACAGCAAGGACGGTGGTGGCTTGTGCAACAACACCTCTGAGCCTTTCTGAATAGAAGCTGAGTGAAACATAATTGGCAATCATGGATCCTAAAGCCACAGGCCCGAAAGGCTCTAATTTGTAGTCACAGGATGGGGCAGCGCTGGCACTCCGAGAGGTTTCAGTGCTTCCTCATGTATTAGCTCATGAGTCACAAAGAGCAGAAATAATTTTGTGAGTGATGATAAGCTATGCAAAAGCAGATTAAACCCTCCGTGTATCTTGGTAGCACACATGCCCAATTACTGTGTCCATTTATTTATAGGATGTCATTTTATTAAAAAGAATTATGGCAGCACACGGAGCATTCAAAAACCAAAGCTCAGCTTGACTTTAAAATAAACCTTAAAAATTCATCACAGAGGATAAATTTGTTTAAAATATAAAATGAACAGAACTAACAAAGATGGCTGTACACATCCTGTGATGAGCAGACCTTTCAGAGTCTTGCTTACTTACAAAAACTTTTCAATCAAATAAAAGTATGCATTCCCCCAGAAAATGCAGCTCCACAGCAGCCTTTTCTGTCAGTCTGATTTAGTGTTGCTGGATTACCAGGATTTTAACCATAATGGCCATAATAAATCATAATAAAAGATGAGCGTCATTATTTCAGACCACATCACTATGCATGACTGAGCTGCAGATACTGACAGACTGACAAAAACTTTTTTTTGGGTATAAGATAATTTATTTGCAAGCAGAAGCACAGTGACCATACAGTGTGCTATGAACATGAGATAATTTGGATATGTGATGAATTACACCTTACACAAATATTGCCACTCCAGTTTAAAAAAAGGCTTAAATGTAATTCATTTTTTATTGCAGCAGTACAAACTGACACTGAAAGTGGGAGGGCATTCATTCAGAAAGACTAATCCAGTTTTCTTTCTTAACTTCCTTTTATTCTGGGGTATAAATATAAGGTGGCGTTGCAGCCTAATTCTCTTATCCATGAGAGAACTATCAATTTAAATAAAGCTAGAAGTGTCTACACGAATTGTGGAAAAGCATCTCATGTCCCCTGTTTTGTATAGTGGAGCGTCTGTTATACTGTGGGCCTGAACGCAGTCTCTCAAGGTCCTCCAGCTCTGCATGTTACTGAAATGCTCACCCACTTGTGCGTAGTCAAAAAGTGGGATTGCTGCAGATGTTATTGTCAGGAGGTTTGGGATTTTTGCCTCAGACAGATGACTTCTCATGGGGGTTTAGATGTTGCTCTGAAGACTGAATCTCCGTCCACTGTCACACTGGAGACTGGAATTAAAGTGCCACCTCAGCCAAAGTTTTGAAATCAGAGAACATTTATCCATTTGAAGTGATCAGAACTCAGAAAGACTCTCTAAACAAAGTTTCCTGACCTGCAAGCTATCGCTTCAGCGTGAGGAAGTCCATCCAAATGCAATGAGTGTGGTCTGCATGCCAGATGACCTGCTAGGTACCTGACCACACCACAAGGCATTGTCTTGCATGGCCAGGGAGCATTTACGCTGGACAAGGGACCAGTGGGCCTTAGTAGAGCACATCACCCCAGTTCTAAAGTCCTTACTCTGGCTCCCTGTAGCTCAGAGAATAGACTTCAAAATACTTCTACTAGTTTATAAATCACTGAATGGCTTAGCACAAAAATATGTTGAAGATCTGCTGTTACTATACCAACCCCCCAAACCACTCGGGTCCTCTAATTCCAGTCTACTCAGCATCCCTAGAATCAGAACCAAATATGGAGAAGCAGCTTTCAGTTTCTATGCTCCTCTAATTTGGACCAAACTTCTAGAAAACTGCAAAGCTGCTGAAACACTGAGTTCTTTTAAATCACGACTAAAAACGTATCTGTTTAGAGTTGCCTTAGAGTAATGCTTTGTTGTATCATGTTTTGTATATTCTTCTTGTTTTACTGCTGTTTTTTTACATTATATGCTTTGTCTGTGTTTTACTTCTATTTTTATTTTACCACTTAATCATGTAAAGCACCTTGAATTACCTTGTTGTTGAAAGTGTGCTATATAAATAAAATTGCCTTGCCTTGCCTTTCCTAGTGCTGTTTCCTGATGAGAGTCGATTCACGGCGAACAGAAATTATGTCCAACAACGATGTTAAGGATGTCAAGGAGAGCGCTATGCATCAGTCACTGTTGTCACCAGACAAACCTTTGGTGGTTGTGCTAGGGTTTGGTCAGGTGTGTCTAGTCAATACATAACTGACCTTAACTTATAGTCAGTGGTAAAAGTAACATAACATTATTAATCCAGTCATTGTGTCATTTAATCTTCATGGATGAGAATGCATCGACTCATCAAGGTTGCATCATTGAGCACAGACTGCTGGAGACCGAGGTACCTCGAATGAAGTGGTCTGCACCTTCTCCACACCTGAATACCATAGAAAACGTCTGGGATCAGTGGAGGCTTGTAACGCTGTAACCCAGAACCTCAATGACCTGAGGGCCGCCTTTCAAGACGAGTGGGATGTCACACCTCAGCAGAACAGCTTGAGACGTTGTTGTACAGCTATAACTGATGCTTAAGGTCACATGGCACATTACTGAGACAATGACAACCAATTTTGTTGGCTTTTGTTTCACTATATTGTCTAAGATATGGAAATCACAATTGAATGCTTCTACTTAAATGCTGTACTTTCAGGATGTTACATTGTTGCATAAACATTTTGTGGTTTCTATAAATTTCACTTGAAAGCCAAACATTTCTAACTTTTTGTGAGTAGTGTATGTTGCATTCCTATGACTGCAGCCTAAAGTTGTTGAGGGCAAATGGAGATTGGTCTGTTTTTCTGTCACTTTGGACAATTGTTCTCAGCTCAGAGTCCACAGGCTCATGGATGAATAGTTGACAGTCAAAGTCTGATTCAGACAAGTGTCTACTCCTGATATAAGAGAGCATGCCTTGCAGTTTCAAGGTTACAAAGGTGCACATTTCTGAAAGAAGAAAAACATTTTTAGAATTCAGAGCACAGTTTTCCTCATATCTGAAAGAGGTGGTGATAAATGTGACAGCTGTTGGGAAGCACATTGTGGAGGAAATTACAATGTGTCTGGAAAGAATTAAAATTAAAATGTCATTTTGAGTCTCATAATACGCTTTTTAATACTTCATGACTGACAAATTGCATCGCAGAATGCCTGGCTTACATCCATCAGTCATGTGCTGACACATTTCAGTTAAATTTGCGGGATGGTTGTCTGAAGAGTTGCTTAACTTTATTTTATTTTCAAACTTTGCAAGATCTTCCTGAAGGTAATAGGGCCAGTTAATTAACAGTGGCCTCACTGAAGACGATCTCAGCCAATAGGAAGAATTGTCTCGAATTTTTCTTATCAATCTCTTCCATACTGGCTTCTGTACATTAAAAAATGCCTTAAAGCCAGATTTCTGATATCAACCTTACTTCATCTACTCAATAAGGGTCATGAACTTGTGTCCCTTTATTCTTGGAACTTTGCTTGCTCTTATCCTGCGGGCTTGTCCAGCTCAACAGACTGAAACTAACAACAATGCTCTGAAATATTTATGTCCCAGGAGAGAATCTGTGTGTCAGTCTGGGTGGAAAAGCAGCACAACACAGCTAACGTGCCCTCTACATTAAAGTAAAGGAGTTTCTCTGTGTTCATCCAGGCTGCTTCCTCCTCTGTCCCTGTCAGGAATACCTAGAGTTTTCCTATTTCCAAGTCATAAAGCAGCGAATCTTACATATCAGATCACAAAAAAATAAAATAAACATATTATCATTACTGGCTAACTTTCTTTATTTTAGACAATACTCATTTGGTACTAAAAAATAGGGCCCCACACCTTGGGTTTGTACTTGAACAACGGGAGGACTATTGGACCAAAGCTGAGATGTTGGACATGTAAAATAGTTCCACAATGTTGTTCTTCATCTACATTGTTGAAGATCATTGTCCATTTGGAAGAACCATTTGTGTCCAAGCGTCAACTCTCTTGCTGAGGTCTAAAGGTGTTGTTTCCTCAATGATGCCATCCATTTTGTGAAGTGCACCAGTTACGGTTGGGATGATATTATCCCACTGGTTTTCCACTGGATGCCTAAGCGGCACGTAACGTCTGCGAAGCGTAATACGCAGCTAATAGCCCCCGTTATAGTCACCGGGTTTGTTTTCACCGGGCGCAAATCGAACGCATCCCAGAAGCATTGTTTCGGGGCCCTTTCGTACATTTATGTGGGTCTATTTTTTACGCACTACGCTTCCAGAACACGTTAAGCTCAGCAGTTTAGATTGGGCCAGACAAGAAATCAAACAGAGGAGCAGTGTACAGCTTCCGGAAAAAAAAGACACGTCGATTTCATATTGCTTAATTATGAAAGAAAAAAACCCGTCAATACCTGTGACACAAAATTTGAAGTCAGTCATTCTGTGGATCAAACTTGTTGGTTTTTATCACGGACGACGAGAAGTTTATCCCTGAAGTGGAAAATCACCCAATTTTATAAGACACCAGTGATGCTTTTTACAAGGACGTCTTGAAAAAGGATAAGGCATGGACAGAAATATCGGCAGTTTTGGGAGTGGATGGTGAGTTTATGATACTTATTGATACAGAACTACATTTCCCCCCCTGCATACTACGCTATCAGTTATGCCATTTGCAATACGCAATTTTTCGTGATCTCCCAAGACCAGCCGGATGGAACGCATCCGTAGGTGTTTGACGTCTAAAACGACCCCGGTTGGTAGGAACATGCTGTTGAGCTCCCATCTACTACGTTACGTGTCGCTTACGTATTCCGTAGAAAGCCACGGTCAAGCTTGTAAACTTCCCCCTTTTGCATAAAATGTAGCTTCACTGTAAGGCTTCAAACTTTTCACCAGGATAATTGCTTCTTCATTGCTGAAAAGCCATTTCAGTCTATGTGGGTACTGGACTCATTTCACTGTTCATAATGATGCATTCTTACCTATTTCAGCCAGCATATGTACATGGTCTTTTGCTCTTGTGGGGTTGTTACACACATTCAACCACCGTACATTTCCCATCAAAATATATGTACATCTGCGGAGGACAGAATCCGTCTCCTTAATTAACAGTATGATAACTGGATATCTCCATGTTGTTTATACTTGTGTATATTTGTTTGAACAGATATATGTGGCACATTCAGGCATCTGGAAATTGTACCCTAGGATGAAACAAACTTATGAAGGTTATTTAGATTTTCCCAAATGTCAAACAAGGAAGCATAAATGAGTTACTCTTTTCAACTTACTTCATTTTTTAGATAATAAACCAAACCATGGGTCAAACTTATACCCCAATACTGTTGTGTGCATTTAACTCACAGCTGGATTGGTCCATATTTTCACCCAACACTTTGTGAGCAAAGGTTAACCTAGTTGGTTATTTTTAACCCAGAGAGTATGTAGGATGAGCTTCTAGGCAAAAGACTGGAGTTTTTTTGGAGTGATTAAACAAATAAAGTAACATTTTGTTGTCTGGGATCCATTTATCTCCACTTCCCATGTTTAGAGAGGCGCTCCACTGTGTCAATTTTACCGCCATGATTCTTGTTGTTTAAAGGATGCACTCTCTCACTGGCTGAAATTGCTGTTTGCGTTTGAGAAGGCCATAAAGACACTTACATCAAGGTGTCACCCTGCTTTTGTGTCCATCCTGCACCTTCTATCAAACTAGAGGAGTTAGGTATGGTAATTTTCTGAGCAATAAATTATTCTAACATGTTATTAATATAATCTCCAAGATCAAGTGTACACAATTAGGGAATCATTCACATACAGATAATTCACAGATTCTGTCTCAACACCTTAAAAAAGTAACTTACAATATGTCAGAGGTGGGTAGAGTAGCCAAAAATTGTATTCAAGTAAAAGTAGCACTACTTCAACATAATTTTACCCAAGTCAAGATACAAAGTTGTCATCCAAAAAATTACTCAAGTAAGAGTTAAAAAGGCTACTCAAGTATTGAGTACTTGTTTTGAGATCATAACATATAATTTAATATTTAAAAATTCTTTATTTGGAAAGAAACATAAAGTTGTGTACACATTCTGAAGATTCAAATAAATAGAAATACATGACACAATTGTAAAATAACAAATTTGACCAAAAAGAATAATTTTTCCACATACATTTTTTCAAAGTAAAACTAATGAAATCAATACTTACAGGTAGAAAATGTATATATGTTATGCCAGGGTAAGGTATCCCCACTCGACCTCCAAATGTCTCAGCAGATAGAAAATAATGTTAAAATGATGAAGCTTGTGTACAAGAAAGAGGTCTCACTTCAACATACTCTGTATGTGTGAGTCTCGCTTTACTCAAGTAAGAGCAGCAATACTTCATAAAAATATCACTCAAGTAAAAGTAAAAAGTATGCTCTAGTAAAAATACTCCAAAAGTAAATTTTTTGCTAAAAGTCATTGAAGTAAATTTAAATAGTTATGACCCGCCTCTGCAATCTGTAAGTAAGTTAAGGATCAAGCGATTTAGTAGGATCTTTTGTATTTTTAGCTGTTTTCAGAATGTGTAAATGTGTAGTTTAATATGGCAGAAAGTATAGGTGATCCCATGTTCCCATTGGTTTTGGACACATCTCTGTTGTTTTACAGTCTAACTTTACACCAAAGTTGGAAAACACCTACAGAAAAACAATTTCTCACAGGCTACAACCCCTGACCGTTGCTTTGGTCCTGGGACATCTAATTTGGAGGGGTGGGGGTGGGGGGTTGTTCTGCAGTGACCTCGCGACAAATGGCTTAATTATCCGAGCTACCAGCAGACTTCAGGCATTCTCTTGTTAACCCCACGCTGTCACACTCAGTCACACTCACTCTGCTGTGCGCTGACCAAGGAGTTCAGAGTTCACTGCACTCTGAGCAGATGCTCCTGACTTTTCATGTCACACACGGACTGATTTAGTGACTTAATGATCAGTGGCTTGCAGAGGGAGGGAACTTGGTGGAAGTTATAGAAGGGGCAGCAGAGGTCACAAGAAGTAAAACTTCTTGAAAAAGCCATTAAATGCATCATCAATTTGCAGATAAGTTGGATGAGACAACACTGTCTTTATGGGTTTCATTCTGTGCTAGAAAGAAAGTATCTTATTTAAAATTAAGTCGCCACACAGGACGATACAGTTACTGTTTAAAGCAGCTCCCCAATCTGTAGTGCTCCGTTCAGCTCTCTTTTTCGCAGCACTTTGATCATTTTAGTTTGTCCTGACGTTTTTTGTCATGTGCTTTATTTTTTCAGGCTTTTATAGCTGCATTTTATCACAGATTCTTTGTGCTAATGTCACTGATAAAGTTGTTTTAGAATGTCCTCAAAATGTTAAATGCAAACATAAAACAAAGCAAATGTAGCCATATATTTTGGTTTAAAAAATGCAGTCTCAGTTAAGTATGCAACACAAAGAAGCCATAAAAGTGATAAAACGAGATTAATTTTCTTCTAGTACCTCACCGAGCAGAAGTTAGGGCTAAAACTATAGACAGTTTTATGTTTTTAATCAGTGATGCAACGAACCAATGAGCAAAAGAGCTGTTGGAGATTTTGAAGTGTTGCCAGTAGGTTAGAGGAACATTTATTAATTATCAGCCAAATGTCTCATTAAAAAGCACATCTGAAACCCCCTGCTGCTGACCCCATATTCAAGTTCAGCTTTTGAAAAATAATCTGAGTATTGATGTAGTGGGAATATCATCACGGCGGCACAAAGAAAGAATACGGAATTATAAATCCAGTCTGAAAACTTAATAGGTATTTACACATGCTGTTAAGAAAATTGAAGTTATGCAGGATTGTGGTGGGTCACCAAAAAAACTTTAGAACCCAAAGTTCCTCCAAACAGTCTGGACAACATCATCCTGAGTTTTTAAAAATTCAATCAGTCAAAGCGTGTCCAGTGTAAATGGCTAAATATCATGTAAGTAATTACGAATATTAAACTGTAAGAGCTGACCTCTAGATTGTATGGGGTGCCGTTACACAGTCAAAAATTAACAACAATAATTTTGGGTTATTTTGCCTGTCATAAGATGAATACAAGTCTACAAACTAAATATTTGGTTTGTAAGCTAAATATTTAGCACCCAAATTAAATGTTTAGCCCCAAACTAAATATTTAGCTTGTCAACTAAATATTCAGTATACAAACTAAATATTTAACTTTGAACTAAATACTTAATTAGCGAGCTAATTATTTAGTTTGAATCTAAATATTTAGCTTGCAAGCTAAACTAGCTAGCTAAAATTTAGCTTTGAACCAAAACTTTAGCTCAGAGCTAAATATTTGGCTAATTTGCAAATATACTTGCCAATTAGCAGAAGTGGACTGCCAAAATAAAAGCTGGCACTTGCAAACCTTGCAAACTGCTTGCATGTCTGAATGTCACCTCTTTATTGTTGTTTATTTTATTCCCGACATGTCCAACATTTCAAGCGTGAAGCGTAGGATGAGCTGTTTTTAATGACAATACAGACTTTTACCAATAGATTTACAGCAGCAGTGACTGCATCAGGTTTAGCAGTTTGTGGGAAGCAATTTTTATTTTTATAGTCCTCTTTCGCTTCTCAACAAGCACATTTGCATATTAGCTAAATATTTAGCTCTGAGGTAAAAAAAAAAAAAAAAAAAAGAGAAAAAAAATATATATATATGTATTTTTTTTTCCATTTATTTATTTTATTTGTTTATTTAACAGGGACAATGTGCAAAAACATTAATTAAAGATGTTTTACACTGTATTATAGCCAAAGCTAGTTTCCATCTGCAGTCCCTAAGCAGGTAAGAAATGTGAATTAAAATATCTTAAATTGTAAAAACACAAAAATCACTGATTACATATTACAATCATTCAATAAAATATCACTAAGACCAATATCTTAAGTAATTAAATCCTTAATGTTGAAAGTGTTGGTTTTCTAATAATAACTTCCTGACATTGCAAGAAAGAATTAGTTGTAGTTGAGAGGAAAGTTTCAAAGTCTGTGGGAGTTCATTCCATATATATATATATATATATATATATATATATATATATATATATATATATATATATATATATATATATATATATATATATATATATGTATATCAGCTAAATATTTAGCTCTAAGATAAAAAACACATAAACCCCATGTATAATTTATATATGTGTGTGCGTGTGTTATTTTGTAAATTATTAAATTTTATAATTTGTTTTCATTTGAATCATTAAACTACCAGAATTTGCACATTCAGTAAAAATATGTTGAAGTAATGCTACTAATACTTGAGTACAATTTTAGGGTACTCTAAACGCTTCTGAAGTAAATTTTCAAGGGACTTGGGGGGAAAAGCCATTACTCAGTAGTAGCCATTACACATCAATCAAATGATTACAATCAAACGTTGATGTCTGAACTACCTTTTTACTAACTTACCAACACTACTTTTCTACTTGAACTGCGATTTGTTTCTTTCAGAAGAAAGTAACTGCATGATTTTAACAGAAAGATAATTGATTAGAACAATAGAGTAGAATAGAATAGAATAGAAAATTAAATAAACGAATAGAATAATCCTCTATTGTCCCACAAGGGTGGAAATTCAGCTGTAACAGCAGCAAAGTGACAGGTAATAGAAGCATTTAGATTCACACAAGAAAAGTATAAAAAACAGAATCAAGAATAATATATGTACATTTAGGACAAAATTATAAAACCAAAGTACTGTGCATGTATTAAAAATAAAGTGGCATAGATTTGAATGTGCAACTGAGTATGATCATTTAAAAAAATCTTTCTCTTTGAAATACATTTATTCTATTGCCTAAAACACGACAATTTCTTGTAAAAATAACATTTAAATTCAGATATTTTTTTTATGAGTAAGTGGTTAAGATTTAGTTCAAATGAAAGCAACATGCATCATGGTTCCAGTGATGAGAAATTAAAATGCAACCTGGAAGCACAGTATAAAGATGAAATATACAAATCACCATCAACATTTGCAAGCTGTTTTTCTCTGTGAGCGTGCCTCAGCGCTCCTCAGATGCATTTCAAATAAGATTGCTCCGTCAACCTCTTTAAAGGTGCCGTTTCACAGCGTGCCACTTCCAACCCTTCCACAACCAATATGCAATTATTGCCTAAAGTGGGCTCTGTGCTGGAAACTGTGAGTCTAGCAGGAATGCTGTAAAGTGAGGGTATATTGACATTAACTCCACTCCTGTATGCCATTATGGACTTTTACCCGGCTGTGCAGGTGCTCCACTGCAGGTTTGGAAAACGACACTGATTGAAAAGCAGGTGGAATGGCACCATTGATGATTTTGGGAAAATGCTTGCCTTTTTTTTTAAGAACACAGATCAGCTTGTCTTTCTCCGTTATAACTTGTGCGCTGGCACAGAGGGATAATAACGGATGAGGAAGAAACAGAAACCACTTCGGAGACAGCGTTCTGGAACAACACAGCCTTACAACCGCCTACACACAGCTTTTATTCAACGTGTTGATTCTTTTTAAGATGCAAAAAGAACTTCATCAACTTTCTGAGCCTTCTGCAGCTTCAATTTAGTTGAGAAGAAAATAATGTTAAATACTAAAACAGTGATGAGTTTATGTTTTTAACCAGCAAAGGAATTGCACTGAAAGGTATGAACACATGTGCATCTTCTGCTTGAAACCTCTTCCCTCCTCTCTATAACAATGATTTCAACCTATCTTTTAATTCATTGTCCTACTAACATAGTTAATGACCACCCAGTTTCAGGTTTATAACAGCTTTTTATTCAGACTGGTCTGGTATTTCAAACACTTCATGATGCCATGGCCCTGCAACAAGTGTCATTAGAGTCACTATAATGCTGCCTGGCTAATAATTTGACTATTGATTCAGATTATGTAACTCCATAGAGAATAATACTTTATTACTTACTTTAAACACCACTTTGAACATTTAACATTAATTAGTATTATAAATAATAGTATGTTAAGTGTCAATACTTACAGTGGATTATAATTAAAACAATAGGAGAGACAGAAAAAAAGGAAAAATATGTAAAAACAATATTGACAAGTATTTTTTGCATTAGTTAATACAACTATTAATATTAATAATGATAATAATAATAATTATAATATGCTAAGTTATTACAAATTAATCATAACATATCTATACAAATAAAAATGATAATAATTTATTACTATATTCTTCTTCATATTATCTTTTAATAATAAATATCATTATGATTTTATTATAATATCAATATTATTACTAAAATGTTTATTATTTTAATAATAAATAATATTATCTTCTAAAAATATTTTATTGTTCAGTCAGAGACCTCTTTGGATTTGTTTCAAGACTGACTGCTGCTGCAGACCCTTCCTGCCCACAACATCACTATCCACAACGGCTCTTTGAATGATGATATGGATGAAGTTACGACAACATTCAATTTCCTTTTAGGATAAATACAGTTTTTTTTTTTATTGTTATTATTATGTAAAAAAAAAGATGATTTATTATTATAGGGTTCGAATCCCAGCTGGGCTCTTTCTGGATGGAGTCTGCATGTTCTCCCTGTTCATGCCTGAGTTCAATTCAATTCAGTTTATTTATATAGCGCCGATTCACAGCAGATGTAATCTCAAGGCACTTTAAAAGAAAAGTAATTTCAATGCAATCATACAAACACTCTAATCAGTTTAAAGTTTTAGTTAGTTTCCAATAATCCTAGCAGATTGCATCGAGTTATTGACTGGCAGTCACGCCCCATTGATGCAGACTTCCAACTACAGCAATCCCTCATACTGAGCAAGCATGTAGTGACAGTGGAGAGGGAAAACTCCCCTTTAACAGGAAGAAACCTCCAGCAGAACCTGGCTCAGTGCAAGTGGCCATCTGTTCCAACCGTCTGGAGGTTCGAAAGGACAGAGCAGAGACACAGAAAGAACAGAAGATCTGATATGAGTACAAAACAAACCAAATAATATGAACTAAGAACTACACATCCAGAACACACAAAATACATAAATTCAACAACATAAATACAACAACAATGTCCCTGAAAAGCTCTTGACACCAATTATTCAAGATCTATTGATGATAACCTCAGACCAAGAATATATCTGTAGACAACGATGTCCCCACACCTATGAGTTTATATGAGCATGCTGGTGCATAAAAGGTTTGCCCATACGAGTGTTTGATAGCTGGTGTGAGGAGCTGTCACCCCACCCTACAGGAGTCGACGCAAACATGAAGGAGGTCAGGGACACAGATGTCCAGAGGGCCCGAGAGCCTAGGAGCGCCAGGCGGAACAGCTCAGGGCTGACCGCACCCCCCAAGAGAGGAACAGAGGGAAGCCCCAGGGGAACATCCACCAACTACAATGCAGGGGCCCGGGAGGCTGTAGGGACAAGCCCATGGGCTCCGCCAGCAACCGGCTACGCCAGGGTGGGCCCGGTCCAGGACCCAGGGCCACCCCACCCCCCAGCAGGACCCCAACCAGGGACCGGCCGACAGGGGTCCCCCGCCGCCGCCACAAGGCCGAGGGAGGGGGGCTGCAGCCGGCCGATGGACGACACACACCCCCGCCACAGCCCCCACCGCCGACACCACAGCCCCCCCCACGCCGGGGCGCCGCAGCAACTGCCACAGCGGACGGCTCCCCCAGGCCATACCCAGCCAGAACCCAGACACCAAGATCTACCAGTTCCCGGGCCCAGATTGGCCCCACGCAGAGAGCCGAGACCAGGCACCCACCCAAGGCCAGACAAACCCACCAATGAACTGACCAGGCACGGAATCAACAGAACAGGCAGTGGAGTGCCAGGTCCGTGCCACTGTACGGCACTACCCAACAACCCAAAACTGGCACCCCCAAAAGAGGTGCCCAAACCAACACGAGGAAGACATCGGCCCGACACATCGGCCGCCCGCCACACCGGCCCACCCAGGCATTCTCAAGGTGCTCCCTCAGTTCCGGAATGTGTTCTCCACCCAGGATCTCGGGGATCCCGCCGCGCTGGGACTGCTTCCTGGAGCACGGAGCAGAGCATCGCCCCCTCACCAACTGCCTGCGCGGCCGCTGCTTCGTCTGATCTTCCGTCGACCTACGCAGCAACCCCGCCTGTCTGTTCAGACCCCACCTGTTTGGCTGTGTCGGTCAAACCAACATCAGAGACGGAGGACGACTCTGAGCAGCGGTCCGCGTTCATTGGGACAAGGCTGGTGTTCTGTTCCCCAGGCTGGTCCTCGACGGCATGTCGACGTAGGACCGCTTCCAGGGAGGAAGTCTGAGCTGTCCGCTCGCTTCCGGTCCTCCCTGCAGCGATCTGCGCACCGGCTCCGCCCAGTCCCTCAGCTCCAGTCAGCCCGTCGAGACCAGCTTCCCCTGTCTCACCGCTGGCTACAGCTCTGATCTGTCCGCTGGCTTCAGCCTCAGCCTCAAAGACAGCCTCAGCCTGCTCAGCCATGAAGTCAGCCACTGTCTGTGAGCCAGAGTCAGTTCCAGTCTCAGAGTCAGTCCCAGTTCCAGTCTCAGAGCCAGTCCCAGTTCCAGTCTCAGTGCCAGTCCCAGTTCCAGCCTCAGAGCCAGTCCCAGTTCCAGTCTCAGTGCCAGTCCCAGTTCCAGCCTCAGAGCCAGTCCCAGTTCTGGTCTCAGACCTAGTTCCAGTTCCGGTCTCAGAGCCAAAGCCAGTCCCAGTTCCGGTCTCAGAGCCAGTCCCAGTTCCGGTCTCAGAGCCAGTCCTAGTTCCAGTCTCAGTACCAGTCCCAGTTCCAGCCTCAGAGCCAGTCCCAGTTCCAGTCTCAGAGCCGGTTCCAGTCTCAGAGCCACTGTCCTCCTGACGGTCACAGTGGTAGCTCTCCAGCTACCGACATTCCCTCATGCATTGCCAGAGCTACCAGGGAGGGTAAAGGAGGACCCATCCCCATCACCAGAGCTTCCAGGGAGGGTAAAGGAGGACCCGTCCCCGTCGCCAGAGCTTCCAGGGAGGGCCATGGAGGACCCGTCCCCGTTGCTAGAGCTCCCAGGAAGGGTCAAGGAGGACCCTTCCCCATCGCTGGAGCCTCTTCGACGCCAACCTTGTTGTTTGAGCCTCCAGACTCTTCTCAGACGCCCTCCGCACCATCAGACTCTTCTCAGCCGGCCTCCGTGCCGCCAGACTCCGCCAGACTCCCCGCCAGAGTCTTCTCAGCTGGCCTCCACGCCGCCAGACTCTTCTCAGCCGGCCAGGCCTCTTCATCGCCGACCTGTCAAGGGACGACCTGTCAAGCTCATCAGCGCTGCCTGGGCGTCCCCTGGTTTAGATTAATTCCGAAAGCTCGACTGAATCAAAACAGTCCAAACACAAATTAGGTTCTATAGTTCTCTCCGATGCTGCCTCACTTACTGAGAAAGAAGTAATCATTTTTTGGGGGGATGCTAATGATTTTATTTTCAATACAATTAATTTTATTCATTAAGAATCCCATAATGCTGTCATTATGAAGAGCTGGGGGAATAGTTGGCTCAACAGAGCTATGACTTTGGCAATTGTACTAAAAGAAACCTAGGATCGTTCTTATTCGCTTCTATTAATGATGAAAAATTTGCTGTTCTAGCTCGTCAAAGGGTCTTTTTATACAGCAGTAGACTGTTTTTCCAGGTTAAATAAGAATCGTCTAGGAGTGCAGAGCGTCATTTTCTGTCCAAGTTCCTGGTATTCTGCTTTAAAGTACACAGCTCTGCATTAAACCAGGAAGTCAACCTCCTATGGCTAATCACTTGCTTTTTTAAGAGGTCTACACTGTCTACTGCCAAACACAATGAGGAAGTAACGCTATGAGCGTTGTGAGACAGGTTAGTTTTACCCAACTGATAATGTGATGTTGCAATAGTTTTCCTGCTCACCCGGTACTCTGGCTTCCTCCCAAACACATGATTGTTACATTGATTGAATCCTCTAAATTGCTCCAAGGAGTGTGGGTGTCCATGGCTGATGGTCCTGTGTTGCCGTGTGATTGACTGGTAGTCTCTCCAGGGTGTACACTGCCTCTCACCCAATGACTGCTGGAGATAGGCACCAGCCTCCACTCCACGACCCTGCAAGGATAAGCAGGTATAGACAATGGATGGATGACTTTTTATTGTATGAAGCATGCAGGCTGTTGGAGGCTTTTTAGAAATCTTAAAATCTAGAAGGTCCTTTTTATACTTGTACACATTATATTGTTTGATTCTTTACTGTAAATATGGGTCACTGTGATATTGTTGTCAAGCATACAATACAGTCATTTGTACTGTATCTGTAACCTGTACAATGCCTTCCCTATGTGAACATTTGGAAACAACACTGCTGTGTTCAGAGATACGCAGCATCTGCAGGGCTTTTAAATCACATGAACATTTTTCTTCGGACAGAGCTACCAGCCACCAACAAAAGCATTGTGTTTAGCAGACACATGGTGGCATTGAGATACTCGTATAAAGATTGCTTGTTAAACTGTAAAATATTTTTTTCTCCTTTTTTCTGTGAAAACACAAATGGTTTTCTCTGGTGGTTTTATGCAGCTTTGATAATGTCTGCTTGCTCTTCTGCAATTTTTTAACATATGTTATGAAGTATTTCCATGCCAATGGGAAAACTGTGTCAGAGCAGCATAATTAGATTTTTGAAGCCAATGAAATGCCTGGTATATGGCTCTTAAATCAACACAAGTTTATGAGGAGACATCATGGATTTAGGATGATAGTAGAATATTAAAAAAAGGAGGATATAGTTTTTATAATGTCTCCACTTGATGGTCATAAAGTAAAAAGATAAGAATTTCTCAAGGCAACCTAGCACAGGCTGCACTCCTACACAACAACACTAAGAAGACCAGGGAAGACAGCGAAGGAGATTTTTCAAGCAGGGTTAGGTTGTAAAACAAGATGTAAACATCTTCAAGTACGAAAGAGTATTAGGACCATTGTAGATGAAAGAAAAACAAATTAATGTTCATCAAAAAAAAAAAAAATCTGAAACTTTTACATTTCCTTCACATATTTTCTAGGAAAAACTGAGAAATTCTCTGATGTTAAAAAGTCAGAGAGAAAATCAAGAAAACTCCATGATGAATTTCCATGATTGAAATCATACATTTTTGATATTTAAACTAGGATATTTTTCTGACATTGTAAAGTCAGAAATTTACTAATTTATCAGAAAAATTCTGAAGTTTGCTGAGATTTTAACTCAGTTACTTCCGACAGAAGATCGAGTAGGTGTTATGATATTGTAATAACTGAAGTTACACACTTGCACAGTGCTCAATGAGACCTACTTAATGCAGCCATGTTCCAGCTTCCTCCTCACAATTTTTCCCGTTCGAGGCTTTCATGGCAAGTCCGAACCCGGGAGAAGTCGTTCTGATCCGGGAAAAGAGCCGCATGTAGCTACCACTCACATTTGTGAAAATATCCAGATGCGCATCTTGTATATTCAACACTTAACCATTCAATAGTTTATAATCTAGTAAAAATAATTTGAAGTCTATTCTCACTTTAGAACTGGGGTGATGCTGTCTGATTTTTAGACCGACCTGTGAAGAAACTGTTGCAGTATTCAATCCGACTAAAGATAAACGTATGAATGAGTTTATCGAGGTGACCCTGGAGTTTAAGCTCTGGGTCCATCACTACACCTAGATTTCGGTCCTGATCAGTAGTTTCTAGCTGTTTTAAATGAAGCTGTGTGCTGACTATTGATCGTTCCTCTTTAGGTCTAAAAATAATTACTTCACTTTTGTTTCTAGTCAGCTGGAGAAAATTATGGCACAACCATGCATTGATTTTTTCAGAGCATTTGCTCAGGATTTGGATGGGTTCACTCACTTAGAGACATTGCAATGTCAAGCTAAGTATCATCGGCATAGTTTTGGTAACTAATAAGATTAGTTGCCATAACAGGCAATAAGATTTGTAATATTATTGCTTTTTATAATGTGGGATAGCGGGACCGTGTAGATATTAAAAAGGTGGGGCCCCAAAATGGAGCCCTGGGGCACCCCCATGTGATTTCTGTCTGTTCTGATAAAAAGTTGCAGAGTGACACAAATAAGTCCTTTTTCTTTAGGTAAGACTCAACCCAGCCAAGTACTGTACCAGAGGGTTCGACCCAGCTCTCCAGTCATTGCAAAGAAGAATGGACAAAAACTTCAGTCTGTTGATGCGCAAAGCTAGTAGAGACGGACCCCAAAATTTCTTGCAGATGTAGCTAAAGTGAAAGGCAGTTCTACAGAATCTTGACTCAGAGGTGGTGAATACAAAACCATTAAAAGTTTTGAGATGTGTGTTTTTAGGTTTGTAACAATTTCTTTTTTAGAAAACTGTTTTTCTACCACTTCACAATCATTTTCTGGTTTGTTTTGGTGTATCATGTAAAATACCAATTAAACATATAAACGTTTATTTTAATTAGGCAAAAAATGTGAAAGAGTTTGAAAGTGTTGGAAAATAATTGCAAGGTGCTGTATATGAATTGAATGAGTGCAATAGCTTGTTGAGCAGAGACACATTAAGCTGAATAAGGAAAGAATGATGGAGTAATTAGCTGATTAAATTTCAGTCAGGGAAATAAATTCCTGGAAAATAGTCTTTTATGCACCAACAAAGTGGAAGAGGGCAGATTCATGCGAGAGTACAGATGCTCATCTTGTGTTTTTCAGAGTTATGTAAAGAAAGTTTTTACCAGTGTTATCATTCAGCAGACATTACAGCATATCATATAATATATTTCAAGACTTGAAATGGCCTGATATGTCCCCAATCTTCTATGACGGGGAAGCTCAGAAAACATGGAAATGAGAGTCGGCTAGCTGCCAAGGAGTCAAAACCCATGATGTTCCTCACACCATCTGGTGATTTTTTTTTCCTGAAGGGCTGTGGGTTATATCTGTGAGATTTCTGTTTGTAAATGTGAACTCAGTGTGTGTTCATGTGTGCATTTGTGCAGGAAGAGAACCCAAGGGCATATGGCCTGTGAACCTAATATCAGAACAGTGTGGCGGTGGGAGAGGCTGTGAGCAGTGATGGTACCCGCTTGTTCGCCAGTCCATCGCAGGGCAACAGAAACAGAATCAGGCCCGAAGTGTCACAAACTACCAGGATCACAATGGTAGTTTTGTGGTTTTTATTGATGAACACACCCAATTGCAGAATATGGCCCAGCGGGGAGACAGAGAGGACTGGAGATCGGTCTAGCAGACAGTAACTCAGGAAGGCATTGGACGAGATAATGGAGGAGTTCTGGACTTGAGAACCAGATGAAAGAACAGAGATGAGGTAGGTGAAGCCATCTTTTATCTGGTGACCCAGCAATTGGGATGAAGAGATGTCATTTGGAGCAGGTGTGAGAGGTAGGGGCTGATGAGGTTCTGACAGTAAGTAGTCGGGCAATATGTAAACTTTGTAAAACACATAGAGGGTTCTAGAATAAAGTTCTGGGTCAGGTTGCTGGGGAAAAAATTAAAACATTTTCAAGACCAACGAAATAGAAAAACATTTGACCCATATAGTTCGGAACCAGAACACCTTTCTCTTATTAAGAAAAATGTCTATGGGACAGGAGTATTTGCTTTAAACGATCAACAGTCAATAGTTTCTGGTCAATCATGACCCTGCTGGACCCTGAAAGACTCTGACAGAATGAGTCTGGACTCATCTGATGAAGGTCTCTTGCCATGCTCTGGACTTACTCCAGCTCAACAGGGAGGCTTCGGTACTGCTTCGGTTCTGATTCTGACCGCCAGCAGCAAACAGATTCTGTTAGATGATGGAAAAAGAAATGTTTTGCTGATAAAGGATAATGTCTTGATGTTCTGCCTCAGTTATGTGAAGACTCAGGCCGGGTGTTCTGTAAAATTTGGTCTCACACAAGTATACACAACAATGCACGCACACACTCATACTTAAAAGCAACAGAGAGACCAATTAACCTAACAGCCATGTTTTTGGACTGTTGGAAGAAGCTCGAGTACCCGGAGAGAATCAAAGATTGCACAAGGAGAACAAAAAACGCAAAGCAGAAAGACCCAAGGCCTGGATTTAAACTCAAATTGAAGCACTGATGGTTAAGCTGTGAAACTGCTGCAAAGTTTGTCTACAGTTTATTTCAATAACCTCGTGTTATGAGTTGCCTAAAGAAGCATTGTGAAGGGAAACCCTAAAGTAGCTGAAGAAAGAAAACAAAGATTTGTATTGCTCATTAGGGCTCTATTTGGCTGGATGTCTTGGCAAAATGGGAAATTAGGACAACACTGTACCGCCTTTATATTTGAACCACAGACTCAAATTGTGCATTTTCAAACAAAAGTTTTACTCACCTTATTCCTTGCGGTGCGGCTAAGGATTATGTTAGCAACCTCAATTTTGATAGTTTGTTATGATATGAGCTAAGTTGTATTTTTTAAGTAAATGATTACCAATTTAGCTAAACAGATCTATTTTTGTCTGTTACAACGATGACACACATAACTGTGCCTGATCTGAAATGTACAGAACTTAACATGCTATTCAGTGATGATTTTTGGTCCAAATGTCACTGGTGGATCTTCTCGTTTAGATGATAAAAGAGCCCCTGACACTTTACTTCCTCTACCGAAACATGTATTGCCTGGCTTAATTCAAATCAAAGACCTACAGAGTGATCACAAAGAAACCTAAAACACAAGTATGGTTGTTTTTTTCAGCTAGTTAGCCTCATTGGCTATGGGTTGGAAGCTAACTGTGGTCAAACCTCATTCAACAACAACAAAGCATAATCAAAAACCGAAGTGCATTCACGAACGTTCAGTTAGTAAAACTACATCAAACAGTACAGGTGTGCTTATGTATAAACTCGTACCTGAAAAGGTGAGCAAATAATAAAACAGCCACAGACACGTTACTTCCTCTACTCAGTCGTCGTCATATTCGCTGAGAGACTCTAGTGCGTACACACTTGACTCAGACACAGAGGAACAGAGAAGCAAACTTTTATTGGAGGATTCGAAACTGGCGGCGGGTCGGTTGGGCACTGGGAGGAGCTCAGAAGCCCCGGGGAACTCATCCCTGGAAGGAGTTAGGACAGGTGAGCGGGACAAACTTGAGAGAGGGGATGTTGCACGGTGAGTGAGTTGACAAGATCTTACTTGCAGGTTGATGGGGAGCAGGCTGTCCGGAGGGGGTGTGTCAGTCCGGTCCATGGCGGCGTGCGGGTGCGGCCCGAGGTGTATCCTTTTCCCAGCCTTGGGAGGGATTGAGGGTGAGCAGGCAGGGGAGACCAGAGCGAACCTGGAGGCAGAACCCCGGAGCTCTCTGGGGGGATCGGTGCGTGGGAGACGGATTGAGTTCCAGGGAGGAGCAGACACCTTGAGCTGCAACTGCAGCTTTCCCGAAGACCGAACGTGGGGACTCGGTGAGACTGTGAGGAGGAGAGAACAAAGATAAGACTTTCACTAGGAACTAACTTGAGCGAGATGCTAGAAGTTGGCCTGATTACCACTCTGGGCGCATAACCATCTGGCGTCTGCTCTAGGTCACCACTCCCCGTATAAAGCCCTTCAGTGATGGAGAAATCACGCACCGCTGGCACCTCATCTGCGCTGATGAACCCTGTGGAAAAAAGATGACACGCCCACACAGGCACATAATCCCACAGACGTGTATTGGCTGTGAGAGAAGCATTGACTGTAAATGAGAAGGATGGAGCCTCCGTGACGTCACCCTTAGGTTTCTGAAAAACTGAATTGAAGCCCAGTGGGCGGTTCCCACCACCGCCATCTTGGTCGCGTCACGCATCTCGTCACTCCCAGAAAATACAAAAATGGGCAAAGAGATGGAGCTGACAGTGGGACTGTGAAGATGGGGGCGGATGATTGACCCATCAAACTCTGAGCTGATGTAGCTATGAGCTAACTGAGCTAACCCGGAACTAACCGAAGCTTTTCTTTTAGCCAGAAAACCGCGGTTGAGCGACTCTACTGTCTCTCTACCTTCTGGGCAGATTAAATCATATAAATACAAATAAAATCATGAAGCCTTAATGGTCCATTACTTTAACTAAAACTATGTGAATTTTATTTAAAACAAGTTTTAAAAATCAATATCTAAAGTAAAGAAGAAATGTGATCATTTTATCCCATTTTTGACCAAGCAGCAATATCTTAAATGGACAGCAGAAATATAGTTTTGATTTGATTGATTTGATTTATTTATTTACACAAATAAAAGACATATATAAAAATGAAGATAAATTATAATACAGAGAAATAATATCATGTGATGGTGTGTGTGACAGAAATCCGCATGGGTTTATTCTCATGGTCACACAGAAATATAATTTTGCTGACCAAAGAAAATGGAGCAGAGACTTCTTGGAAGGTCTGTTAGTGCAATCAATACCACAGCAAGCCATCTTTGTCCAGTAAGTGCCTGATCAACATCCGAACACAAATAAACATTGCGGACGCAACTGATGGTCAAGTGCAGAGAAATGGCCTAGACTTTTAAGGTGAGGCCGATGTTGCTTAAACCTAAAATGATTTTATGAACCAGGCTGTAATCATGTTTATTTTTGCTGTGAAGTCGGCATTTTATACATGGGAGTCAATGGGAACTTGCTCCTTTCTGGAACCAGCCCCTAGTGGATGACAGGGAAACTGCAATTTTTGTCACTTCCGCATTGGCATCATATTTGGCTGGTGGAGTTTGCCCCTTAGGGAGAAGTGCGTCACTCTCTACTATGGCTCAGTAGTGCTCCCCCTGCTGGTCCCATTTTATTTACTACAGCTACTAAATCAATTTAGACATTAACATCTATTAAACAAAGCTACAGCCAAACACATTGTAAATGTGAACAGTAATGAACACATTTCCTTTAACATCTATTAAACCAGCGGCTCCCAAAGTGGGGTGTGCCATTGTCAAAGTTATTGCGGGGGGGCACGGTATAAATGGATAAAAATTAAATGCTAATATAAAGGACAGGTCTTTCGACGAGGCTCCCACATAAACACGAAGCAGAAGATAAAACATCACCATATTAGCTTCTAAACCAACTTCCTTTCAAGCCAAAGTGTAGAAAACAAGCATTTCTTGCCTTTAGTTTTGTTACACCAAACACCTGCAAATGCTCGATTGAGCTCATATTTTGTTCAATGTGGTACAGTGTGAAAAACTGCACACAACTGCAGAGGATTACATACTTCCCTCCACTATGGTCAGTAGGGATGTGTATTGGTAAAGATCTGGCGATACAATATGTATCGCGATACAGGAGAGAAGATACGTTATATTGTGATACATTGCAGTACTATGAGTAAGACAATATATTGTGATTTTTAAAACTGAATTTAACTGTAGAAAAACTGTCACAGCATTCTAAACACAGTACCGTACCACAGGAATTTTATATTGCTGTAATTAAACCTTTACTTTAGAAACTTTCCCTTGCTCAAGATGTCTTAGTTAATTACAGACCTTTATCTAACCTTCCTTTCTTATCCAAAATCCTTGACAAAATAGTTGCTAATCATGTTTGTGAGCATCTAAACAGTAACGACCTGTTTGAAGAGTTTCAGTCACGTTTTAGAGGTCATCATAGCACTGAAACAGCACTGGTGAAGGTAACTAATGATATTCTCATGGTCTCAGATAATGGACTTGTGACTGTTTTGCTCTTGTTAGATCTCAGTGCTGCTTTTGACACAGTCGATCATAATATTCTCTTTGAAAGGTTTGAACATGTTGCAGGGATCAAAGGAACAGCACTAGGCTGGTTTAAATCATATTTGTCTGACAGATTCCAGTTTGTTCATGTAAATGATAAATCTTCACACTCAAGGGTTACTTGTGGAGTTCCACAGGGTTCTGTGCTTGGACCAATTCTTTTCACTATACATATATATGCTTCCTATTCTGTAGAATCATTAGACAGCATGGGACAAATTTCCACAGCTATGCTGATGATACACAACTATATTTATCCATAAATCATTATGAACCCAGTTAGTTAGGTAGATTACAGGCATATCTGGAAGACATAAAAATATGGATGACTCTAAACGTTTTGCTCTTAAATTCTGACAAGACAGAAGTTGCCGTATTTGGACCAAAAGCTCTAAAAAATAAACTGCTTAGTCAATCACTTCATCTGGATGGCATTAAATTGTCCTCCAGTAATAACGTAAAGAACCTCTGCGTTATTTTTGACCAAGACATGACATTAAATCCCATATTAAACAGCTTTCTAGGATTTCCTTCTTTCACCTCCGGAATATTGTTAAATTAGAAACATCCTGTCCAGGAGTTATGCTGAGAAACTAGTCCATGTATTTGTTACTTCAAGGCTGGACTACTGTAATTATTTACTATCGGGTAGTCCACAAAATGTAACTAAAAGCCTTCAGTTGATTCAAAACACTGCAGCAAGAGTTCTGATGAATATTAAACTATATTGCATACAATGCAACTCTCCAGTTGCATTGTATGGTGTCATTTAGACTGTTAACTTTGTTTTCTCTCCATAGAAGGCACACCTGATCAGATATCCTGCTTGGCTACAATGACGTTTGAACTGGGATGATGGTCTCGGCGGGTGAACATCCCCCTTGTCCTGTTATCAACTCTTTACTTTCTTTAATATAGAAAGTACTCTTCTATCAGAGTCTGCATCAATGGGACGCAACCTCAATCAATCACTTGATGCAATCTGCTTGGATTCCAAGGAAACTAACTAAAACTTTAAACTAATTGGAATGTTTGTATGATTGTATTGTAATGACTTTTCTTGTAAAGTGCCTTGAGATGACATCTGTTGTGAATTGGCGCTATATAAATAAACTGAATTGAATTGAAAAACAGCCACAAACTAGCAGTCATTCTTTTAATTTTACTACAAAAATGACTGTCATCATTAATGGTTCCATTCAAATCGTAAAAAAAAAAAAATAATAATAATATTTTGCTTTTGAACATCAATGCTAAATCGGGACATAAAATATTCGTTCTGTTTCACAGCGAGTCCCGATAACTGTCATGTGGGAAGGTGCTGTCCAGGGTCTTTAAACTGGCAGATGAGATTCAACATATTTTTGAAGGAAGAGGGCACTGACCTTGACCACAAATTTTACTCTAACACGTTTTGAAACTTGCATACAGTGGTGTATTTCTGAAAGTAATGTTCAACGAACCAAATTCTGTGATGCAGGGCACGGACTCATACCTCCACCTGGAAGATAAAGTGAAGTCACAGCAGGCTCACACCAGTAACTCAAAAGTTGTGATGAATGAAGATCTCAGTTTTGCAAAGCAATCTTTACAATTGTTTTTTCCTCTGTTTTGAACTCTTACCAGTTATCTGGATAAAGGAGACTACAATGCACTAAGAGGAGCTATTACTTTAAATACAGAGCAAATCATTAACCAGCATTTCTTCAACCTGGAATTCAAAGTGTTTGGAAATGGGCTGACTTTATTCAATCACAAAAGAAGAAATTTTGCACTCAACACCCTAGCAACCCTGTTTTTTTTAAATATATATATGAGCCACAAGGTTCGCCTTTCTCGCTGCTTGTACTGAACTCTGCTTGAAATGGAGTGTTCACTCCTGTTTGTTGATGCACCACCTCTCTCGAGGCTGACAGATGGTAGGGAGCCACTTTGATGGCCACAGTCTGCCTCACATGGGTAACATCAGTCCTCCCTCTGGCTAAAATGTTTTGGATAACAAAACACGTTTGAGGATCCGACAGAGATAACCTGAGTAGATACAAATGATGATTTCATAAGGAACAAAGCCATCCAAAGCAATCTGCCTCCATTAAAAAAGGTAATGCCCCTTAAACCAGACAACTTCATGTACCGCCATTAGCAGCGAAAGTCAGAGCATCTGCCATCAAGATTTTAGCTGAATGAATCTCTTGCATAAGGAATTTGGGTCTACTTTTCTTTTCAGAATATTCTAACAGGCCTGTTTAAGGTCAGAATAAACTTTTTATTTTGACTAGACCACTCTAAACATTTTTGTTGTTTTAAACCATTCAGAGGTTGATGCGGTGGAGTGCTGTGAATCATGTGGCATCTTTTCACCTGGATAATTTTATTAAATCTGCATGGTATGTTGCCACTTCACCGGGCCGGCCCGATTGGGCCGCTTTTGGAGCCATTTCAGGAACCAACCGAGTTTCAGCCTTGGGGTATGTACTCAGAAATGGCCTGGTAGAGTCGCTGGGCGGGACTTGTGGTTAAGCCATGCTGATTGGTTGTAATTCAGAGGGAAATGATACCACTAGATGTCTGGCGAAGCGGTGTATAACAACATAGCAAACAAAAACAGTAATAATCTCTGCTTCCATTGTTGATCTCTTGTTCTTCTCCGATGCTGTAGGTGTCTTTTGGCGCTGATCAGTGCTCACTGCTCACTGCTGAAATGGTCATGATTTGTGGCCGTCTTAGCAAATTCCTTAAAGGGTCAATTTTGTATGGAGACACAACGGCTGAGAGGACCGGGCCAAGAGATTTACCGCAATAGATGACGGTCAGGTAAAACTACCTTGTAGTTCCAACAGTGGAAATACACCTAATGTCCTGCTGCACAACCCATGAGTGCTTAAATTTCTTTACATTAAGGCAAGACACGTTTTTAAAGCCCTTTCAGTCAATTTCATGTTGTCATACAAGTTCTTTTAAAATGATTTCTTGATTTTACACATCACGGGCATTAATCAGATATTGCTGTTGTTTTTGAAATTATCAATCAATCTATTAATCAAACTTTATTTATAAAGTGCTTTTCATACAAAGATTGGAACTCAAAGTGCTTTACAGATTACAAATGACCCCATGTAAACCACATTCCCATCCCTCCCCCACAGATCTAAAAGCATGATCACATTTCTACCCCCCTCACACACTTGTTTTTAGTTAATGTTTTTCAATGATTTTTGAGTTAGTCAGAGCTCTGTTTTGAAGAAAGCATATTCCTAATACATTTACTTTTGGTCCCATAGTCTGACCCATAAATTATTCAGACTCCTAAACTCAAGGGATGGGCCATAATTTTTCAACAGATTGCTTAACACATTATTTCGTCTCTAAACTATTTAGGGAAAAAAAAAAAATAATTATTCAGTATAAAATGCCTGTCTCCATGTGTGACATTGAACTGGCATAAAATCTGATTTTTAAGTCCTTGTTACATCAGTTTCACACAAAAGATATTTTTTAACATTTTGGAACATCTCAAGCTGTCCCACATACTTAACGCCTCCACTGTAAGCAACAATTATGGAGAAAATATGTGGGGTTTTTATTATGTGGTGATTTGCAAATAATTTCCTCACCTCACCAGTTTGTTGAGCTGGGCCTTAATTAGATGGATGAGTCATCTTTGAAGCAAATGTAATCTAAAAAAAAAAAAAAAAAAACTTCAGTAGCAGCGGCAAAATGAAAAGACATTTCTGTTTCTGAAAGCTGTCCTTGTGAATTTGCAGTAACATTATTTGCAAATCCACATAAATATTTAATTGAAACACTTATCGCATCAGCAGGTCAGTCATATCAAGCTAAATTCGCGAAGGAAGACGTATAAAGTTAAATTGTTTACTTTTTACAACATCTTTTATCATAATACAGCAAAATCTGGATTTCAGAACTAATTCAAACAGGAAGTTTAGGACAAATAAATCTTTACAACATACATAATTTACTGTCTGAGGGTTAAAATCACAGATAATAACCAGAAAAGCACTCAGACGACCCAGAGCTATGCCAGGGCCACTCAATCCCCCCCCATCCCCATTCCCATGTAGTTACCTATTTATAACCTTCGGTAATCTTCCCAATAAAGTGTCTGTTAATGGAATGCATGCTCTTCCAGCAGAGAGTGTAGATTCGGGGCTGCTGCGAAAGGGAAGCCGATTGTGAGTGGTGGTTAAAGCAGCTGGTCGGTGGGTGGATACGCGCTTCATGTCCGATCAGCACCAAAATTGAATCAGTTGTTCCTGGTCCCACTGTGGAGATTTCCTGAAAATTTAATCGATATCCATCCATTACTTTTTGAGTTATGTTGCTAACAGACAGACAGGCATGAAAACATTACTTCCTGGCGGACATATTAACCTTTTGAACTCATTGCTATCTTAGTCAAATCTTGTCTCCTTAAGTTTCTTAAGTAGACGATATCAGAGTTTTTAATTTAATGTTTCCAACACAGCCTTTTTTCAAATAAATAAATATTTTCAAATCGACGTTTGTAGTTTTTTTTTACAATTTTAGCAGAGATTATGAATCAGCAATTAAAGAGCAAGTCACGGTTACATTTTATTATAAAGACTCAAATAAAGAAGAAAAACTATAACAAATACAAAAGGGACCTCAGAGTGACAAACCAATTTCCTGATGTCATCAGAGAAATCAACATTTGCATTTGTGGAGAAATCTTTTGTGATTTCAGTGAAAAATGCTGCAAAACTGCTTCAGGATTGAGAAACTTGCAGTTTTAGAGGAGAGGTCAGGAGCAATGAGACTATCTGATTGTGCAAGTCCTTCACCAGGAGAAACAGAAACCAAATGATGCCGGCATCTTGATGTCTTTCCAACATGTCTCGCTGGCATGTGAAGTATTCATGGCGCCTCAGAATGCATCTGTTGTGAGGCTGCAGCTCGAGAGGCCAAAGACGTCACTGTTACGGTACGAGTGAGCACCGTGTCACAATCTGTAATCCTGCAAGCTGTCATCAGAGGACAGAATGACGACGAAACGTCCAGTTAAAAGCAGACCTCACAAATGCACTCCTATGACACTAGATACAGATCTGTTAAATTTAATAAACACCTTTTTTTGGTAATCATTATATGCAGTGGAGGATGACATGGAAAATGATTTTCTTTGCTTTCCCATGCCACTCCCATTGAAAAAAATAACTTTTTGTCCTAATCACAGAAAGCAAAGAAAAGTAAAACTCCATCCTGTCCCAATTCCAATAAAATGATTCCCACTCCCTCCCAGTCCCAGCAGGTGTTTTTTATTTTAGGGTGCAGCGATCCTAAACAAAAGCACAAAACAAAAAACAAAAAAATTACTTTTATTTGCAGAAAAACTGCTGAATAACATTTTCATAACCTGGAGGTAGGAGTAAACTTGATTAGTTTGTTACACGTCTGGCAAACAGTGTGTGTTGTTTCACTTCTGTCACTTTACTTTAAAAAAAATAGTGCAATATGTCTGCCCTCCCTGACGGCGTTTTGAAGGTGATATGGCCATCTTTATCTTTATCCGCTGCAACTCCTTTCTTTCCGGAAGTTTCGCCAACTCCTTAGCACGGAAAGTATTGGCTGTTCCAAAAGTCACTAGAAGACTAAATGACGTCATCGCCTCGTTTGCATAATGTGCATGTAATTGTAAATAATAATAATTATAATATAATAATAAACTTTATTTATAAGAGCTTTTCATACAAAAAAATGCAGTTCAAAGTGCTTTACAGAATAAAAATCCCCCCCCTACAAATTTAAGCATGAACACAATTATTCTACACCCCAATCTTATCCCCATGTGCGGACACATTAAGAAGCAACATTAAAAGGACATTAAAATAGAAAATAGGATGGACACTGGGCCGAGTACAGATGAGCCAGGTTAGGTAAGGAAATGCCATCCAGGGAGCCCTCTGCCCCGGCAGCACTAGGTCAACAGCAGCAGCCGAGGCACTGACACAGGGCGTCCAGAGGAGAGGAGGCCAGGATCCTGACCTCCACCCAAGCACCACCTGGAGAGCACCCAGGCAGCTACAGCTGACCACCGCTCCCGGGGCAGAGGGCTCCCACAGAGAAAACACTGGAACTGCACTACACATGTGTCTATGTTTTTATCATCTGTGTAAAACAACAGGCTAACATGTCAAAATACACAAATAGATAGACTTGAAGTCCATCATCCTGTAGAGGGAAGGAAACATTTAAAGTTGCTTGTACTCAAATATTATTGACTGAACAAATGTGGCTTGTTTTAGATGCATTAAAAGCATCTTCTCCCTCAAAACAACATGACAATATGACTCAGGTTTGCAAAGTTAAATCTGAATGATCCTCGAGACTTCTAGAAGAATATTCCTAATGCAGGCTAGACCAAAGCAGAGGTATTTGACTATAATGTGCAGCAGGTTGTGAACAAATCTATGATAATAAAATATGTTCTTTCCCACTGCATTTTTTTATCCATCTGCAGGAGATGATTGACAGTTGCTGACTGCATGCCTGATGGGAGGTGTCGTCCTCTTCACTGCTTGCAGTGGTGGTAATTGAGTGAACTCTCACCTTCTTTTGCATGATGTGTTGATCCATCTGTGAGAGCAGAGCTAAATAAAAAGCAGTGCATGAAAACACCATCTTTCTCTTCTTCACTTCACCATAAACCAACAAGGTTCATGAAGTCTAATGTACATGACCCCCTTCTTCAGATCATCTGTTCTTTAAATCCAGATCTACTGTCTTATCATTACCAGTAGGTATTTAGGTCTGATTCCCCTCAATGGTCATTTTATGTCTTCTCCTTCAGATTAATTAATGCATTATACTTAATTTTCAGCTTTAGAATTATGTTTTACAGTTCACAAATGCGTTGAAAGTCCTTTCTGTTCTGTTACTATGATAAGGGGTGCTGATCTCGCAGACCGTTGTCTAAAACTGGAGAGGGAACATTTGAGAAAATGCATCACAGGACCTGAGTTATGAAGAGCAGAAAAGCTTCTACTAAAATGAAGAAGGACAGATTCTAAATTTAGATACATGTTCACCTCTCTGCACTGAACTGCAGGAAAATCTTTAAAATTAATGTCTGGCATGCAATTGCACTTTGTCCCCTTTACTGTGATACCCCTAAATTAAATCTGATATTTGAAGTCAGGTAATTAGTAAACAGAGTCCACCTCTGTTTAGAGATAGATAGATAGATAGATAGATAGATAGATAGATAGATAGATAGATAGATAGATAGATAGATAGATAGATAGATAGACAGACAGACAGACAGACAGACAGACAGACAGACAGACAGACAGACAGACAGACAGAAAGACAGAAAGACAGACAGACAGACAGACAGACAGACAGACAGACAGACAGACAGACAGATAGACAGATAGATAGATAGATAGATAGATAGATAGATAGATAGATAGATAGATAGATAGATAGATAGATAGATAGATAGATAGATAGATAGATACTGGAAAGACGCCTCACAATGAGTGTGTGTCCTGACTTTTGGGATGACAAGGAGATGGCTGCCAGAGGAGTGCAGAGACCGTGAAGGTTCTCATGGTAAAAGCAGTTCTGAAAGACAAGAAGGCCCAAGACCATTAAGACACTTAAAAACCATAAAAAGTACCTTAAAATCGATCCTAAAACATACGGGGAGCCAATGCAATGAGTCTAAGACAGGTGTAATGTGCTCCCGCCTCCTGGTCTTCTTCAGGACACGTGCTGCTGAATTTTGTAGGAGTTGTAAACCTGATATACTCTTTTTGGGATGACCACATATCAGGGCATTACAGTAATCTATCCTACTGGAGATAAAAGCATGCATCAGCGTCTTCGTGTTGGCCCGAGAGAGAATGGGGCGGACTGACTCTCCTTATAGAGAGCCTAATGGCATTCTGGGTAAATACAATGAAAGCAACTACACAACAACAACTCTGCCTCGTTCTCTGCTCATGCTGAGCGCAACATATTTGTCTGGCATATTTGCCAAAGATACCAGAGTAATCCCAAAACTGCTAAAATATGATGTACTCCATGTTAGTTTACATTTCATGGAACAGAAAGTGTCCATGTGTTCAATGCTTCTTGGTGCAGCACCACCACAGGCGAGGAGGTAAACATGTTGCTCAAAAGGTCCTGTGCCTTTATGCGTGACTTTATAGGGCATTCATTGAAATAGTTTAAAATTAAAAAGTCAACCCTAGAGCGTTACTGTGGTATATAACTTTTATTCTGTTGTAACATTTTTCAAAAATGTTTATTCTTATGCTGAAAATCACAGAAAGCGAAGTGATCAAATATAGTCCCTAAATAAATCTCACTACAGTTTATGGGAGATGGTGTAGAATTTTTTTTTCTGGACTTAAAGTCTATGATAATGATCTAATAATTTTATCACAGTAATTTTTAAAGTCAAGAAAGAGGCCGTTCACCCATTCTGATCTAACTGTTGACTCCTCGACAGTGAGAAGTGTTTTGGTTAACCTTGCAATGAAGGCATAACATCAGGGGACTGAAGGCAGAAGCTGCTTGCAGAGAGGGCAGACATGATCTGGGTGCGAGAGAGTTCGAGTGCTGGCCCAGACAAGCTCATGCTCAATACTGGCCGTAATAAAATATGAAAAATGCTGATGCAGACTCCAGCCTCATTCTTATGAAAGGCAGAAGATACATGTCTTCCCATGACAGAGAGTATGTACAAAGAACATGAACAAGTTAAATAAAAATTACTGCAAGGAGAATAAGTATTTGATACATCAGCATTTTTATCAGTAAGGGTATTTCGACTTGGTCTATTGACACAACATCTCCGCCAGATGTTGCCATCAAACCAAATATTGAATTCATACCAAGAAATCAGAACATTTAAGTATGCAAGTTGAGTCATAATACATAAACTGAAATGACAGGGAATAAGTACTGAACACACTTTATTTAATACTTTGTAGAAAAGCCTTTGTTGGTGATAACAGCTTCTAGATGCCTCTTGTATGGAGAGATGAGTCGTCTACATTGCTCAAGAGTGATTCTGGCCCATTCTTCCTCACAAACGGCCTTTAAATCTTGAAGGTTCCTTGGGCCTCTTTTATCAACTTTGATCTTCAGTTCACTCCATAAATTTTGAATGGGACTAAGGTCAGGGGATTGACTGGGCCATTCAAGCAACTTGATTTTCTTTCTTTGAAACCAATTCCTTGTTTTGTTGGCCTTGTGTTTGGGATCATTGTCTTGCTGAAATGTCCACCCTCTTTTCATTCTCAGCTTTCTGGTAGACGGCAACAGATTTTTTATCCAGAATGTGCCTGGATATAATATGAAGTCTGCCAGTATCCTTTGCTGAAAAGCAGCCCCACACCATGATGCTTCTGCCCCAAATCTTAACTGTTGGTATGGTGTTCTTGGGGTGGTGGGCAGTGCCATTTCTTCTCCAAACATGGTGTGTAGAATGACAGCAAAGAAGTTCAATTTAGGTTTCATCTGACCATACTATAGTCTCCAAGTAATCCACAGGCTTCTCCAAACGCTGTTTCGCAAACTTTAACCGAGCCTCAACGTGTTTTTTGTTCAGTAATGGAGTCTTTCCTAGAATTAAAATCAAACATGGAGAAGCAGCTTTCAGTTTCTATGCTCCTCTAATCTGGAACAAACTTCCAGGCAACTGCAAAGCTGCTAAAACACTGAGTTCTTTTAAATCACGGCTAAAAACCCATCTGATTAGTGCTGCCTTTGAGTAATGATTTCATGTATCATATGTTTTGTGTGTGCTTCTTGCTTTATTACTGTTTTTACTTTATTCTAAATTCATGGAAGCTTTGTCTGTGTTTTACTGCTATTTTTACTTTATCACCTAATCATGTAAAGAACCTTGAATTACCTTGTTGAAAGTGTGCTATACAAATAAAATTGCCTTGCCTTGCCTTGCCCTGCGTTGCCTTGCCTTGCGTAGTAAGCGTGCATGGATGCCACGGCGGTTCAGTGCATTGCTTATAGTCTTCTTTGAAACAACAGTACCTCCTGATGCAAGGTCTTCCTGAGGTTTTGCCCAAGTGGTTCTTGGCTGTTGGAGAACTCTCCTGGTTATTCTTTGGACTCCTGGGTGAGAAATCTTAAGAAGAGCACCTGATTGTGGCCAGTTTATGGTGAACTGATGCTCTTTCTATTTCCGGATGATGGCCCCCACAGTGCCCACAGGAACATTCAGCATTTTGGAAATGCAACTATAAAAATTCCCATCTGAATGCTTTTCGAAGATTTCTAATAAAGATTTCTCACATATATATATATACACATGTACATATATATATATATATATACACATGTACATATATATATATATATATATATATATATATATATATATATATATATATATATATATATATATATATATATATATATATATATATATATATACAGTGCTTTAAGTGGCCCAAAAGAGGTGCCGGTACTCTATTTTTTTCCCGCCTCCCCTGAGGTAACAACAACTATATTGAATGGGTTTTATATACAACAGTCAACAGACAACCTTATACAAAATAATAAATCATTTTATTAGTTTGTGGATTTGCTTGAGCTAGAAAGAGCTACTGAACATAAATAAAATGTGCACAAGGTTATTGAAAAAATACCCTTAGAAAGAGCTACTAGAAAGAGCTACTGAACATAAATAAAATGTGCAAAAAGGTATTGAATTTTTTTTTAAACAAAATGTACATAAAATAAATTATAAACTAATTTGTATTTTGCCCTCTCTTGAGTCACTGCTGCTATCAGCAGCAGCACTTGTAAAGTGTTTTTTTTACACAAAATGTATATAAAATAGATTATAAAATAATTTGTATTTTGCTCTCTCTCTTGAGTCCCTGCTGGTATCAACAGCAGCACTTGTAAAGTGTACCTGCAGAGCTTGGTAGTTCTCCCATACTACTTTCACTGCTCTCAAACTTGAAGCAACCCAAACATAATAACCATAAAACAGTAGAACATAATCTTGAGTCTTGAAGATGGTTCATTTCTTTACCCCTGAAAAATATACAAAAACAGATTCAGCAAAATACAATCACAGTACACCAAATGAAAAATGAGAAATACTGTACAAATCATTTTACCTAGAAAAGGCTCCAGCACGTTTTGGGCTCCACTTTCCTTTCACTTTGGGCTTCGCAGTTTGTGGATGCTGCACTTCTCCTCCCTTGTGCCAGCCATGTCTGCACATATGTTTGTGCGTTAAACTGATCCAAGGGTGGTCCGTTGCATTTCAGGAAAATCAGATTTGAAAGCCTTTTGATGTCGAGAGAGTTTCTTTTATCTGTCAAAGTATCATTCATTGAGCTGAAAGCTCGCTCGCATTCACTTGTTAATACTGCAATGGTGTGGACAGCTGTAAGAAGCGGCTTCAGGGCTGCTGGTGTCTTGGAAGCTTTAAGGTCTTTATACTCCCTAAATCCTAGGACACTTTCCCTCTCCCCAACTCTGAATCTCTGTCATAAACGTCTGACCACTGCATCCCCATATTGAATATCTAGAGATGCAGGCCAGGAGTCAGACTGGAGGACCTTGATGTCTGAGAGGAGGTGACTATCTGTCTTTTCAGATGAGGTTTTACTGACATGCGAGGAAGTTGTTGGAGTCATCCTGCACTTAATATTTTCAGCCAGGCTACGGAAAAATTGGCCATGGTTGATTTTTATAACCCTCTGATTTTCATGCAGGCATACATTTCTGAAGATTTTCTCCTTTTCAGCTTCAATGGCAGTTTGTGTGTAGGGACCAGGTGTGGATACCATTGACTCAAACACCCGGATTTGTCGGTCCAGCTGCCTGTGGGCTTGATCCAAAGTCATGTCCCGTCTCTGGAGCATTCTTGAGAGGTCACTGAGTTCTGTGAGAGCGTCATACATGATGCCAAGATTGACCACAAAAGAAACAGTACTGAGAACATCATTGAGTCCTTTGTATTTTGCTCTCTCTCTTGAGTCCCTGCTGGTATCAGCAGCAGCACTTGTAAAGTGTACCTGCAGAGCTTGGTAGTTCTCCCATACTGCTTTCACTGTTCTCTCACTTGAAGCAACCCAACGCACTGATAAAACACGGCCTATCACAAGGAGACGTTGTCCAACATTGTGAGCACTGTCGGTTAACTCCCTTTGGTTTTTTGGTGATGCATGGTAGAGGGAGTAAAGCTGATCTAAAAATATTTTAAAGTGGTTGATTCCTCCTACCTCCTTCAAAACATCACAAACTGCCAGTTCCAGTCTGTGATTCGAACAATGCCAGACAAACAGGTAAGGGAATTTGGAACAAAGCTGCGCAGCAACTCCTGCTTTCCTCCCAAGCATCACTGAGGCTCCATCACAAGCAAATGCCAACAAATGTTCCTGTAGGTAGTGAGGGTCAAAGCCATTATTATGAAGACATCCTAACAGTGCTTCAGTGATGTCCTTTGCTGTGATCCCCTGCAGCTCAATCAGTTCAAAAAATATTGTGTTTGGATTTTCACTGGAAATAGCTGACCCCAGGCACACGACAAGCACAGACTTTCCACTTATTGCAGTGGATTCATCAATGAGCACACACAATTTTCTTTCATTCATCACTATGTCATTGACTACCTTCTTTTTCATTTCAGCTGCAATGTGATCCAGTATATTTGCACATGAGTTATTAGAGTGCAAAACTCTGCCCATCTTGACACCATTTAAGACTTGCAACTGGACATCTATTGGCATGTCTGTAAAGGGACGCCCATGCTTGCCAATCTTATAAGCTGTTCTAAACACGTTGCAAGTTGAAGCGTAGTCAGCCTTTCTCATATCTTCAAAGGGTTTTTGCATTGTATTTTGTGTTGCCTTCTCTTTTATTTCAACTGCTTTCTTGTGATAAATTGAGTCTCTGTGCTCTTTTATTTTCTTTGGTAGTGAGTTTTGTTGTGCAGCCTTGTCCCTTCGAAAAGACGAGATTAAGCACCCACTCCACTCCTGCGACACTCTCTGCCCTTGCTGCATGTCCAAACTTGACTACACACACTACAACCCAACTTTTGATTTCTGCTGATCAGCCACTTGTAATTTGTGGAGAAATACCGGACTTGTGCTTGGGACCAACATTCTGGCCACTCATGCTCGCTAACGCGGCTGTTGTCATCGGTAGAAATGGTGTCATTCTCGTCCTCGTCGTCGCCAAAAGTGCCGTCGTCCGCGGCACTGGTGCAGCTTTCATTAGCTTGCGTCTGACCTGCAGTGATATCATTCTGGCTTGGTGGGGTGTCAGCCAGCGAGTCCTCTGATTCTGACCTTGTTCTTTTACTACTCAGAGTCTGAAGCCAGGAGAGCATATTAAGTGTTCATTGTTTTTGTATTTTAACCGAGCAGCTGTTTGCGCGTTTTACACACCCTCTCCGGACCACGTTGAGTTGTTGACATGACAACGGCAAAAGCAACGCATGCGCTTTTCACTTGTAAAACACATTGGTGTATGGGTAATGTAGTCTCTGCTCTCGGTGGGACGAATTAGGAAGCGTGCTTGTGAAGGGCGCTCTGAAAAGCGGCAGCGCAGCCAAACGATTATAACAGATGTGCGAATGAGAGTACCGGTACGCTAAAAGCACGTTCTGGGCGCATGGAGAGGTGGCGGTACTCTCAAGAGCTATATTTAGAAGTGGCGGTACTGCGTACCGGCCCACTTAAAGCACTGTATATATATATATATATATATACACATGTACATATATATATATATATATATATATATATATATATATATATATATATATATATACACATGTACATATATATATATATATATATATATATATACACATGTACATATATATATATATATATATATATATATATATATATATATATATACACATGTACATATATATATATATATATATATATACACATGTACATATATATATATATATATATATATATATATATATATATATATATATATATATATATATATATATATATATATATATACACATGTACATATATACATATATATATATATATATACACATGTACATGTATATATATATATATATATCAAGCGGACCACTATAGCAAAAGCCGTAATGCTCCACTTGTAATAGTAAATCTGAGTGAATCTACTCAGACTCCAATTCTGAGCTCCACACTACCAGACAGGACAGGAGTGAAGCAAAAATGCTTTTCAACGATAAGATTATGAAGATCTTGGGAGAGTTCTTTGCTTTTGCCCATCATAAAGTCTGTCCTGTGTGCCTCCTGGGTAATGAGAAGCCTTTATAGGCCATCATTTAGGACTAAAGCAGCTGATATTAATTAGTACTGATAGGGGGCAGGGTTTCTCTCTCAACACTGACAGATTTTGGATGATCTCCTGGCTTTCAATGCCATTTTGCACCTTATCTTCATGTGTTTAATACTTTTTCCCTGCGTCTTTTCACTTTATTACGCATAACTCAATTTATGGACTTTGCATGAATTAATACTTGAATTGATATTGACATGTGGTGGGAATGTTGTGTCAATAGCTTACTTAGAAATACCCTTACTGATAAAAATGCGAATGTGTCAAATACTTATTCTCCACCCTGTAATTTAGAATATCATAGAGCATTATAAGACACTCTAAAAAATTCTAGCACATTTCAGAATTTTACATATTGATATATATATATATATATATATATATATATATATATATATATATATATATATATATATATATATATATATATATAATATTTTAGAAAGTTGTATCTTTGAACAATAAATACCATCTTAGATCAAATGTAGAATATTAGAATATTTTAGATGGCTGGCACGATAGCTTCTCCCCCTCCACTTTCCATAGAATGTCTTAGTAAAAATATATGCAATATTTTTACTGATGTTATTACTGTTACGATTATTATGAAAAATGTTAATTAGTTATTTGCTTGAAAAGCAATACATTTATGCAACTCAAGTGTAAAATAACATGTGATCCTCACAATCCACTCATATTGAGCATTTTTAGCTTTATAATTTTTTTATGTGGGATTATATTTCTTACTGAAATAGTGCAAATTTCCCAAAACATCTAGGTACCTGTCTTAAGCTCTTAATACTGGACTGTGGATCTGAGCCTTGGCACCACACTTCATAATGGAGCCAATCCGCCAGTTCCATCAGGGTGTACACTGTACCAGCACGGCGTCCTAACTGTCTGGCATGATTGTGATATATTATCTTATAACTGAATTAACTTTTAACAACTTATAATGCTTGTTTGGTAAAAAGAAAAAAAGAAAAACACCTTACAAATAGAGCTTGCTAAATTCATAGTAATGTGCATGCGAGTAAAGCGCATATATTGTTATGTATTATAATCATGTCTAAAAATAGACATATTTGTTTTCACTTGTTCCAGGAAAATGATCAAATATTGTTCTGATTTTACTGTCCCAATTTCACCAATTTAATAAAGTTTCACATATATATATACAACACATATATCCTTATTTAGCACAACTAATCAACAATGTAATGTTGTTTCATAAATTTACCATTGTTAGTTTTAGAGATCCGACTGTAAACCTGAGAGAGGATAAGCTGCAGAATTGCGGTCTTCTGGTTCTGGAAATAAACTAATGTTTAGCGGGGCACAGATCCGCGCTGATTGGTTTAAAGGCATAATGGCGCGAACTGTGATGAAACTTATTTATGTTGATTGGTTAGGTGAAATTGTGATCGGAAGTGTCCAATTTCCATATGGTGCACGGACGTCAGTTAGAATGTACAAGTATTTATTGAATGTCAGTTTTGAACTGTTGACAGCAATGAGTAGCCTACTGACAGTTATCTGCTTATTATTCACTGTTTGATTCACGATGAATTAAATCCCTTTATGGATTCACACTGGTGTATAACAAATTAGGCTTTTCTACTTTGTATATTGGGGGTGGGGAGCATTCAAACCAAAGGCATTGGACTAGCTATTTTATTGGAGTGCATTAATTGGACACTTGTGGATTTAAAAAGACCAATTTTGTTTTAGATGATTCTGTTCTTTCAATGATATTAGGGCTTCTAACGGTGAGTTGTGCATAATTTGTTTCCTGAGTGGTTTGACAAAAGTGTTTACTGTGTCTACAGTTGTGATCATGTCCTTGATTGGCATACATCATTGGAATCATATGTATATGTACATAGAAAGAATGCCACAAAAAAGGCAGATTTGACTTGGAAATATGTAACATACTGCCAACAGGACGTAAAAAGGCTGAGGGGTTAAATAAAGGCCGTTTACCGCCCACCCACCCCACCAGAAAAGGCCTCAGGAATACAGTCAAACAATATACATTTAAATATGTAGCTGTTACTTGACAAAATGTGGAAAACTTTTAAAAGCATAAATGATCTTGGAAGCCACTATGTAAATAGACACTGAGTAATCATTTCAACCATAGTTTTAAAAAAAGAGTTAGATTTCTCAGTGGGTTTCCTTATCTGAGACTACTGATAGTGCTTTTTGTACATCAGGCTGCGCAGACATGAGTTAGCAATGGTATCCTAGCTTGAAGCTACAAAAGTAAGACGTTTAGATCCTCATAGCAATCATACTATGTAGTGTGATGATTTTTGATACTATAATCTCATTCAGCAGGTTCCCACAAGTTGTGTGAAGCTTTCGATGTGGGTTTTCTTGTGCTTTAAAGCATGAAAATAATAAAAAGCTTCCCTTTAATGTCTTAGATTTCCTCTTCTGCCAAATGCCTGACTGTGGTATATTCCATTTTATTACATCACATTGACAAATTTTGAGATTTTACAAGGAACCAAATCCAGGAAGAAATACAGAGAGAAGTTGGAAAAAGTGAGAGATGTAAGTTAAATCTATTTTCTTAGATACACTTTATGAATTCCATATTCATTTTGCATGAGCTACAGAGAACAATAGTCTGTTTTTCACACATTCTGCAAAAATGAAATCTGTATTGAGTGTTCTGTTCTAGAGACAAACAAAAAAGTAAAAATGACACATGTGGACATGACGGTCATATTTCATGTGACAGTCTGTGCGTGTCGGTCTGTTTGCTGTGGGTCACCATCAATCAGTCTCTCCTCCATTTAAAGGAGAGGGGTTGGTCTGAGAATGCAATGTATTTTGGTCAGAGTTACTGACAGACAACAGCTGCTGAGAAATGCTGCATGTTGATCTAAAGTGAAAAATGAAAAAGAAAAATATGAAATTTTGTCTACTTGTTAACAAATGCATGGCCACAGAAAGTGGTGGACGTAACCAGACTTGCAGAGATCTCTGCTGTCGCAACAAACAGAGCAACCGGCGACCCACTGAGTCAGGAGACGTCTGTGATATCAGCTGTCTTTCTGTAAAAACACCCTCCTGCTGTCGATTCAATCGGATCATTTACAAACTCACTGATCGGCATAGAAACACATGCAGAGAGCTCTGAACTTCCACATAGCTTCTCCACCCACAGTGCAATATTTCAGACAGATAATGAGCTATGATTCCACAACTGGGATGCATGGAACTTTTTCTCTTACAGTGCAGATGGCTCCAGCTGCCTAGAGTGAGAATATAAGATGGAAAGAGACACAAATTAATAATTTCTAAGCATTAACAAAAGACACTTCCCAACAAAGGACACATGGAGACACGTGGAGATTGAGGGCGGACAGGCACAGAGACTGTGGAGCTTCCGACTGGTCTGACTTGGGTAGCTTGGAACCAAACTTCCTAGCAGAGAACGATGGAGGATAACAGAGGATTAGAGTAATTAACCAGGGGAGGAACCTAGAAGGAGCACAGGAGACAGCTAACACAAGGAAAAGTTGCAAGAGAACCATTAGAAGCCCGCAGGAACTCGGAGGGCTAGAGGTACTGCGGGAAGATAACACTCAGGTGCTGAAGGTCTGCCAGCTAGCTCCTTTTAAAGCAGCCTGTTTTGATAATTTCTGCCAGTTGTGCCAGCAGGCACAGCCTGGAGAGGGACAGTTAGAGTCCTCTAACGGCGCCCCCTGGTGGCTCTCTGCAGAAAGGTGGAGAATAAGGTAGAAACAGAGAACAGACAACCTGGAATCCTGACACAGAGCAAGATTTAAAAATGGTCATACAATTTCCAAACCTTGAGAGACTACACACATGACGATACAAAATCGTGGATAAAACAGTTTATGTCCTACAGCAGTTAAATAGCTTCCTAACAATGACAAACCGTTTTGATGTTTTTCAGTCTGGTTTCCATGCTCACCACAGGACTGAGACTGCCCTCATCAAAGTATTCAATGACATCCGCATAAATACAGACTGTAGTAGAACCACAGTGCTGGTTCAGTTGGACCTTAGTGCAGCTTTTTACACTGTTGATCAGGATATATTATTGAAACGACTGGAGAGCTGGGTCGGACTCTCTGGTACAGTACTTGGCTGGTTCGAGTCTTACCTAAAGAACAGGGACTTCTATGTTTCAAAAGGAAACTTTTCATCAGAACGAACAGAAATCACATGTGGGATGCCCCAGGGCTCAAATCCTGGGGCCCCTCTAATTTATAGCTACATGCTACCACTAGGCAAGATTATAGCAACCAATAACATTAGCTACCATAACTACACGGATGACACTCAGCTCTACAGTACAATGTCACCAGGTGACTCTGAACCCATTCAAACCCTAAATCAATGCATTGACCAAATAAATGGATGGATGTGCCATAACTTTCTCCACCTGAATAGAAACAAAACTGAAGTAATTATTTTTGGACCCAAGGAGGAACGATCAAGAGTCAGCACACAGCTTCAATTAATACAGCTAGAAGCTACTGATCAGGCTCGAAACCTAGGTGTAGTAATGGACTCAGACCTGAACCTCCAGGGTCACATAAAGGCAATAACAAGGTCAGCATTTTATCACCTGAAGAACATTTCTAGGATTAAAGGACTAATGTTGCAACAGGACCTGGAAAAACTCATCCATGCCTTTATCTTTAGTCGGATTGATTACTGCAACAGCGTCCTGACAAGTCTGCCTAAAAAGTCAATAAGACAGCTGCAGCTGATCCAGAACGCTGCCGCTCGCGTCCTCACTAGAACCAGGAAAGTAGAGCACATCACCCCAGTTCTAAAGTCCTTACACTGGCTCCCTGTAGCTCAGAGTATAGACTTCAAAATACTCCAACTAGTTTATAAATAATTACATGGCTTAGCACCAAAATATGTTGAAGACCTGTTGTCACGGTACCAACCACCAAGACCACTAAGGTCTTCCAACTCTAGCCCACTAAACATCTCTAGACTCAGAACTAAACATGGAGAAGCAGCTTTCAGTTTCTATGCTCCCTTTATCTGGAACAGACTTCCTGACAAGTGCAGAGCTGCTGAAACTCTGAACTACTTTAAATCGAGACTAAAAACCCATCTGTTTAGAAATGCCTTCGAGTAAATGATTGATGTCATATGTATGAACTGTGTTCATGCTCTCTTGCTATATTGAACTGTCTCTTGCTTTATTGTGTATCATGTGTTATTGTGCATCATGTTTAATGTGTGTTTCATGCTAATTTGCTACTTTTAATTTCCAATGTTATATTCCATGTTTCTTTGTTTTGATTGGCTCACCAAATCATGTAAAGCACCTTGAATTACCCTGTTGTTGAAAGTGTGCTATACAAACAAAATTGCCTTCCCTTGCCTTGCCTTGCCTTACAGTGTGCGGTGTGACACTCCACACACAAACTGATTTTACCCACAAACATTCCTAGCTCAGACAAGAAATCTCACAAAACCTTACGAAATCAAATGAGACTAGTAAAGTAAAAGGAGTGAATAAAAATGGCGGACAAGGAATAGGCTTTGGCAGTAGTTTGTTGACTAGTTTTAACGGAGAAAAAAACTACACAAAAATGGTGTTGGATAAAGGAGTGTAGACGGTGGGAGGAGGGGCTCAACTTGCTATCACTGGAAAATAAAGTCTACTTCAGAAACAAGGAAAAAAATAAATAATAAATTTTGTTTTTGCTTGTAACAAGCTAAAAAATCTGCCAAGTTCATAAATGATGGTAGGATAAAGCAGGAGTTAACTATGTTATAACATAGATCTCAACATAACGGTGTGTTGGTGTTCCAACCCTCATGTAGGGTAGAGAGATGTGTATCATCTCGGTCGGGAGCAAACCTTAGAGATAGGGTTAGGTGCCCCTTTTCTGGGACAAACTCAGAGTGGAGCTGCTGCTTCTCCATGCTAAAAGGTGTCAACTGAGGAGTTTTGAGCATCTGATCTCCCTGGAGATTTTCTGGGGAAATACCACAGGGAGGGGATGCTGGGCCAAACCCGCAACTCACTGTTACTGCATCCCTTCTGGCCCCCAAAATGAGCTAAGAGTGTGACTGAAGAGTAGGATGTCTTGGTTTTCTACCATTACCCCGATAACATCATCTCACATCAGCGCAAGACAATGGGTGGATGATTTTAGTGTGTGGGATAAATCTAAAAGAGCAGGAAAGTTGGGTAATGATCTGTTTTGGAGAGAAGACCCTAAATAATGAACCAGGTCACAGCAGCAGCGTTAAAGCTCCAAACAGAAGCATCATGGCAGTTAAAGATCTTCCTCGGCCTCTCGCCCTCCTGTGAACAGCTCGTCAGCTGTGTCATTGGCCAGCTAATGGGAGAGATCACGCATGGCTGTATAACAAGAACAGGACAAGCTGTCAGCGCTCCTCTGACAGGTGCAGTTTTCCCAGAATGCCTTGCAGCTGTGCAGCAGAGCACCGACGAAGCCCCTAGATCTCAGGCTGCCCCACCATCTCCCGCTGATTTGAGTAATGAGGTTTTTCACCCGGGCTTCCACCATTTTAAACCGGAGACCATCTCCCTGCTGCTTTACAATCTCCCTCACCTCCGGCTTGGTTTTAGTTGTTTGCGGTGTCTGTTGGTAAAACACGAGGGAGGGAAACAGTGACAAGGAGCCTCACAGAATGAGTGATGGTTATGCACAAACCTCCCACAGCTAATAATGATTTGTTACAATAACTGCCAAAACATTTCATCTGGTAATGGAGTGTGGGAGTGGAGCCCTTATCATTCATTCAAGCTTGTGAAGCAGACACATCATCTCACAGCAGCTATTTATTTACATAATACAGTTATATAATGAATATAAATGCCTAATGCAGCACTCTGAAGCCTGGGCTTAGCAGACCATTAAGATAAAAACAGCATGTAAATCTTAAGAGGAGGTTTAGTTTGTGCCAACTAAATTTAACTTTAAAGCAGAGACATGTTTCAGATCCAGTAACCCGGCTGTGATTAGCATCTGAATTATGTTTTAGATAAACTCCGCAACCCAGCTGCACTTTTCCTGCAGTTTGTTGCACAAAGACACAAAGAGGACAACATCTCAACCCATTTCATTACAGCACATGGTCATGTCGGTTAAAGGAAAAGCGTGCAGATCAAACATAATTGATCTGTTGTCAGTTTTCATTTAATAGATGAAGCTAAGTGTTTATATTCCAATTACATTGTCTTAATTGGAATCCTGTGCATTACTACTGCCAGAATAAATGAAGATGTATCAGAATATTAACACATCCGATAACCCTTTTCTTTCTCTCGCATTGATCCTCAAATCCTTCTGGGTGTCTGAGAAAGGTCATTACAAGGCTCCTACACAACTTGTTGACATGTTGAGGATTTAATGATTTTAAGGGAACCTAGGATGTAGGTTGAAGTCCTCGTTATTTTTATTAACAGATATGTTTTTAGTTGTGATTTAAAAGAAAAGTCTTTCAGCAGGTTTGCAGTTTTCTGGAAGTTTGTTCCAGATTAGAGGAGCATAGAAACTAAAAGCTGCTGTTTGGTTCTAACTCTAGGGATGCTGAGTAAACTGGAGTGTTCTGGTGGGTTGGTATAGTAACAGCAGATCTTCAACATACTTTGGTGCTAAGCCATTCAATGATTTATAAACTAGTAAAAGTATTTTGAAGTCTATTCTCTGAGCTACAGGGAGCCAATATAAGGACTTTAGAACTGGGGTGATGTGCTCTACATTCCTGGCTCTAGTGAGGACGCGAGCAGCAGCGTTCTGGATCAGATGCAGCTGTCTGATTGACTTTTTAGGCAGACCTGTGAGAACGCTGTTGCAGTAATCAATCCAACTAAAGATAAATACATGGATTAGTTTTCTAGGTCCTGTTGCGACATCAGTCCTTTAATCCTAGGAATATTCTTCAGGTGATAGGAGGCTAACCTTGTTATTGCCTTTATGTGACCCTGGAGGTTCAGGTCTGAGTCCATCACTACACCTAGATTTTGGGCCTGATCAGTATTTTCTAGCTGTATTAACTGAAGCTGTGTGCTGACTGTTGACCGTTCCTCTTTAGGTCCAAAAGTAATTACTTCTGCAAGGTTTGGGTCTGACCATTGCTCTCTTTCTGGAGGAACCTGTCTGGAAAGCTTCAAAACTGAAGTGTTCAAGCGGTATACGATATAGATGCCTGAAGCCCCTCAACTGACGTATTTTGATGCAGAAGAGCAACAACTTGACTATAAGTTCTCCCCTGATGAATGAGCTTCTCACCTGATCTCAATAGCATAGCTCATCTATGGGGTGCCATTTGTAAAGTCACAGTCAAAAGTTAACAGCAATAATTTGGGTTTTTTAGCCAGCCAGTTTAGTTGACAAATTAAATATTTAGTTTCAAACTAAATACTTAGTTAGCAAGTTAAATATTTAGTTTGAAGCTAAATATTCAGCAAGCATGCTAAATTGATTGGCTAAATATTTAGCTTTGAACTAAACATTTAGCTCAGAGCTAAATATTTAGTTCAAAGCTATATATTTAGCTAATATGCAAATTTACTTGCCAATAACAGGAGGTGGACTACCAAAATAAAAACTGGGTCTTGCAAACCACTATATAAACTGCTGACGAAATTGAGCATCAAATTATTAATGATAGTTTATTTTTGTCCCAACATGTAGGCCTACAACGTTTCAGCTTAAAACGTAGGATGAGCCGTTTTAACATTTACCGATGGATTTACACCAACAGTGACTGCAACAGCCGTAGAAGTGTATATATAGAGGTCTGTGGGATGCAGCTTTCATTTTGATAGTCCATTTCTGCTTCTCTGCAAGTAAATTTGCATATTGGCTAAATATTTACTTTGAAGCTAAATATTTAGCTAGCCAGTTTAGCTTGAAAAGCCAAATATTTATATAATATTAAATCTAAATATTTAGTTTCTAAATTAAATATTTAGTTTGTTATCTCAATAATTACATTGTTACCTAAATATTTAGTTTGGAGCTGAATATTTAATTTAATAACTAAATATTTAGTTCATTAGCTAAATATTTAGTTTGTAAACTAAACATATGCCAAATAACCCAGAATATGGTTGACAATTTTTGACTGTGTAACTTTACAAGCGGCTCCCCATACTCATCTACCCTTGAGAAGAAGCTCCCTTCAGCCTTTTTTATTTGGTTCCCGCTTTCAGTCAATCTTTATTTATAGAGCATAAAACTACCCCACATAAAACCACATTCCCATCCCTACCCCACAGAACTAAAAACATGATCACAGTTCCCCCTCCCCCCAAACCAATCCTCATGCACATACACTTAAAAGCAACAATAAAAAGGACATATGGCCGAGTACAGATGAGCCAGGTAAGAAAACACTATGAAAGGAGCCATCTGCATCGGCAGCAGCCCATCAACAACAGCAGCCAAGGCACCGACACAGGGCGCCCAGAGGAGGCAAGGCCGAGACCCCCACCTCCACTCAAGCACTACCTGGAGAGCACCCAGGCAGCCACAGCCGACCACCGCTCCCGAGGCCTCCCACAGAGGAAACACTTGAAGGAAGATTAAAATAATAGGTTAAGATATAAAAATAACATGGATAAATGTGATAAGATTAAATAGAAAAACATAGATGTAATCAATTAAAACACACAGAGCAATTAGACAATAATAAATAGTAATCAGTCAAAAGCTAGGCTAAAAAGGTGAGTTTTGAGCCTGCTCTTAAAAACATGAACGTTCTCTGTGGCCCTGAGGTCCTCTGGCAGCCTGTTCCAGAGGTGCCACAATAATGGCAAGATGCCTCGCCATGAGTGTGTGTCCTGACTTTAGGGATGACAAGGAGATGGCTGCCAGCTAACACAGAGACCACAAAGGATTATGGTAAAAACATTTCAGAAATATATGAAGGCCCAAGACCATTAAGACACTTAAAAACCACTAAAAGAACCTTAAAATAGATCCTAAAACGTACAGGGAGCCAATGCAATGAATTTAAGACGTGTAATGTACTCCCGCCTCCTGGTCTTCGTCAGGACACGTGCTGCTGAATTATGTAGTAGTTGTAAACCTGATATACTTTTTTGGGGAAGAATAGAAAGCAGGGTTTTACAGCAGGGTTCCCAAATTTTCCAGCTTTTGACCCCGAAAATAAAAATGTAAGAGGCTTGTGACCCAGACTCTTGGTTTAACTTGCAAGCATTTTTACAGAGTCAGTTAAAAAGTGGTACAATGATACACAATCTGCATCAAGAACCCAATATGTTGCTTATATTTATAAAGTCCTGTTTTTAAACTCTTTTACACTATTTATAAAATGCATATGCTTTCTTATGACCTTTTTTGGTATTTTAGCTCATTCTCTAAAGAGGACCTTAAGACTCCACACTTGCATATCTGTGACCCCAAGTGGGGTCCCAACCCCAACTTTGGGAACTACTGCATTACAGTAATCAATTCTACTGGTGATAAAAGCATGCATCAGTGTCTCTGTGTTGGCCCGAGAGAGAATGGGGCACACGCTGGCAATGTTCTTTAGATGATAAAAACCTGTTTTAGTAATATTTTTAATGTGAGGGATAAAAGTCAGCTCAGAGTCAAAATTCATGCCCAGGTTCTTCACTTGTAAAGAAGGATTAAAATACATTGATTGTAGTTTTGGTAAAAGTTTCTCTCTCTGAGCCTCAGGACCGATGACTACAACTTTAGTTTTGTCCTGGTTAAGCTGGAGAAAGTTTTCTGCCGTTCAGGATTAGATGTCTAAAATTGAATTAAAAAGTGCATCCATCGGCCATGTGTAATCAGTAGACATGGAGATGTACAACTGTGTATCATTAGCATAACTGTGAGAGTTAACTCCACGTTTTCCAATGACCCTGCCAAGGGGGAGCATAGAGATTAAAAAGCACTGGGCCTAAAATTAAACACTGGGGCACACCACATGTACTCCTGTGGACCTTAGAAGAGCAGGTATCCAAACTTACCATTAAAGTCCTGTCTGTGACATAGGATGTGAACCACTTCTGAACAGGACCAGAGAGGCCAATCTGTTTTAAAGGCGTTAAAAGAATAGTGTGGTCCACTGTATCAAAGGCAGTGCTTAGATCCAGTAGAACCAACACTGTCACCTCTGTGCATCATAGTTTAATCTGAAATCATTTAAAATCTTCAGAAGGGCCATCTCTGTGCTGTGGTTCACCCTGAAACAATACTGAAATTTCATCAGGATATTGTGTGCATTAATAAAATCATTAACTTGAATTAAAACAAGCTTTTCTCAAATTGTGCTTACAAACGGTAAGTAAGATATAGGTCTAAAATTAAAATCATTATCTAAATTGCTCTTCTTCAGCAGAAGAAGAACTCCTATGGACAGAAGTCTTTATTTTATGTGCTCACTAAAGTCTGGAATGAGACCCCACAAGACATCAGGACCATATCATCCCTAAGTCTATTAAAAAGAGAATTCGTTCTTCTTTTAAAGGACAGATACACCTGCAACCACTGAAGAAGGTGGCTTCATAATTTCTCCTCATGATGCTTCTCTTTGTATTGTATGATTGTTCATTCTTGTTTTGGTATTTATGATTGTGTGTCATGGTTTCGTTTAAACTCCTGACCCACATGCAGAATCAAGCTCAGACACCAGGACAAGGTTACGTGGTTTAATAAAAAAAAAAAAAAGGGAAAATCGAAGTGGTTCAGCTGGAACGGCAGGGATCGCTTAGCGTTGGTCCGGTGGCTTCCAATTCTGGGGCTATACGAGAGGTCAGCTGAGCGGCGAAAGCGGTTGCAGGGATCCGATGGATCGAATCAGGAGGGGGGCGTGGCAGAGAGTGGGCAGGCAGGTGAAATGCTGCGCACCGGGCTGGCTTGCAGCCGAAGGAAGCAGTCAGCTTGTCAGAGTTACTTTATCTCTTACTTGAAGGCTTCACTTGGCGAATGGCGGGATCAGGAAACTCTTCAGAGGAACCTGGAGACACAGGGAGCACTGAGGATATGCAGGAGAACTCTAGGAAAAGATCAAGAGAAAACTCAATGATCAGAGGCTTGGAGGTACCGGTATGGTGACCATCAGGCGTTGAATGGTTGTCAGCCAGCTCCTTAAGATGCCCAGGAACATAAAGGCCAGATTGGCACCAGGTGAGTGCAATAAGCCCATGCAGCTGATCTCCACCACAGATCCTCTCTGACCAGATGACTCACTACAACCAAAAAACAGACGCACAAACACAGAACCTCACATTACCCCCCCCCCCCCCCCCCCAACGTCCCCCACTTGGCGACGAAGAGGCACCAGCCGAGCAAGAGGCCTCAAAATCCCTAATTAAAGAACTGTCCATAATGAAAGAACGTGGAACCCAAGAACGGTCCTCAGGGCCGTATCCCTCCCACTCCACCAGATACTGGAAACCCCGACCTCTGCGGCGCATGTCCAAGATCCGCCGAACAGAACAGACCAGATGGCCATCAACAATGGACAAAGCAAAAAAGGACAAAGCAAACTGGAGCGCACAGGCTTGTCAAGGGAAACATTAAAAACAGGATGGATCCACAAACCAGGAGGTATCTTCAGACGAACAGCAGAGGAACTTAGAACCTTCTCGACCACATGAGACCCATTAGACCGGGGAGACAACTTCCTGTTAAGGTTCTTCAGGCGCATGTCTCTGGTTGAAAGCCAAACCTTTTGACCGGGTACGTACTGGGGAGCAGGGAGCCGCCTGCGATTGGCAAAGCGAGCATTTCTCTCTGATGCTCGATGGATGGCGGCGACCGTGTCAGACCAGATCTTCCTACAGCGGATGAGATGGGAACGGACAGAGGGGACAGATGCACGCTGTTGATCTGAAGGAAACAGAGGAGGCTGATATCCCAGGGAAATCTCAAAAGGAGAGAGACCAGTAGAGGAAGAGGAGTGACTATTATGAGCGTACTCCACCCATGCAAGCTGTGTGCTCCAGGAGGTGGGGTTGGAGGAGCAAAGACAGCGGAGGGCAGCCTCAAGCTCCTGATTCATCCGCTCGGTCTGCCCATTGGTCTGCGGATGAAAGCCCGAGCTGAGTGCCACTCTAGCTCCCAAAGTCCTGCATGAATCCCTCCACACAGCTGAAGTGAACTGAGGACCCCTATCTGACAGGATCTCAACAGGAAGGCCATGCAGCCAAAAAACATGCTTCACCAGAAGACGAGCAGTCTCAAAGGAGGTGGGTAGCCGTCTCAATGGAACTAGATGGCAGGCCTTGGAGAACCAGTCGACTATGGTCATGATAACAGAGAAACCATTGGTAACCGGTAACCCAGTAACAAAGTCCAGTGCTACATGCGACCAGGGACGGGATGGTACAGCAAGATGTTGGAGCAGCCCATGATGGGGTTGTGTGCGGGATTTGTTGCGGGCACAGGTTTGACAAGCCAAAACATAATCCTTCACATCTCTAAAAAGGGTTGGCCACCAAAAGGTCCGACGGAGAAGGGAAACAGTTCTTCTGACCCCAGGATGACAGGAGAATGGGGCAGTGTGAGCCTAGTGGATCAGCCGGGAACGAACAGAAGACGGCACAAAAATGAGATTCTGAGGACCTGAGCCTGGATCGTGCTCGTGCTGCTGTGCCTTGTGAACTGCATCAAGGATATTCCAGGTAACTGCACCCACAACACAGGAGAGAGGGAGAATGGTAACAGGTGTTTTATCCTCATCGGGGGAGAATTGCCTAGACAAAGCATCTGGCTTTGTGTTTTTAGTGCCAGGCCGATATGAAATAATAAAATTAAAACGGGAGAAAAATAAGGACCACCTGGACTGGCAAGGATTAAGCCGCTTGGCCTCTTGGAGATAAGCCAGATTCTTATGGTCCGTCCAAACAACGATTGGATGTTGCGCCCCTTCCAGCCAGTGGCGCCATTCCTCGAATGCCAACTTCACTGCTAAAAGTTCTCGATCCCCCACGTCATAGTTGCGCTCTGAGGAAGACAAACGTCGTGATGAGAAAGCGCATGGATGCAGTTTATCATCCTTAACACTAACCTGAGACAACACCGCTCCCACCCCCGAGTCAGATGCATCAACCTCCAGGATAAACTGCTTGTCAATCTCTGGCTGAGAGAGGATGGGGGCATTGACAAACTTCTCCTTTAACCTGTGAAAAGCTTGATCTGCCTCTGGAGTCCACCGGAAAGCTCTCTTTGTAGATGTAAGTGCTGTCAGGGGTGCAGCAGTCTGGCTGTAGCTCCTAATGAAGCGGCGGTAGAAGTTCGCAAATCCCAAAAATCTCTGGAGCTGTTTTCAGGATGATGGAATTGGCCACTCAGCAACAGCTTGAATTTTCTTGGGATCCGGCTTCACCTGCCCGCTCTTGATGACGTAGCCAAGAAATGTGACAGATGGAACGTGGAAATCACACTTCTCAGCCTTGACAAAAAGGCGATTCTCGAGAAGCCTCTGAAGAACCAGACGGACATGGCGCTTGTGCTCTGTGAGGGAGGAGGAAAAAATGTGTATGTCGTCCAAATAGACAAAAACAAACTGATTTAGAAAATCTCGAAGGACATTGTCGATCAAAGACTGAAAAACTGCTGGAGCGTTTGTCAGGTCAAACGGCATAACTAAATATTCAAATGCCCAAGCGGGGTCTTGAACGCCGTCTTCCACTCGTCCCCCTCTCGGATCCGGACCAAAGGGTAGGCGTTTCTTAGATCCAGCTTTGGTGAAGACATTGGATCCCTGGAGTGGCTCAAAGGCAGAAGTGAAAAGAGGTAGTGGATACTTGTTCTTTATGGTTAGGTTATTCATACCCCGGTAATCGATGCAGGGCCGTAGACTGCCGTCTTTCTTGGCAACGAAGAAAAAACCCGCACCTAGTGGAGATGAGGATTGACGAATAATTCCTGCAGAAAGGGACTCATTTATATACTTCTCCATGCATTTGCGTTCCGGGCGTGACAGATTATAGACGACTGGAAGGTAAGGGAGCTCCTGGGAACAGGTCTATAGCACAGTCATATGGCCGGTGTGGAGGTAAAGACAATGCTCTGGATTTGCTGAAAACCTGCTGTAGATCGTGATAGTCACGTGGTACCTTAGAGAGATCTGGAGGTTCCTTCAGAGGAGCAGAGCTGACCGGTGTATGGGAGGCAACTGCGGACCCCAAGCAGGCTGACAGACAGTGTAGACTCCATGATTCGATCTTACCCTCCTTCCAATTTAGATGAGGATTGTGCCTTTCCAGCCAGGGGAAACCCAGAACAATAGGAGAATGTGGAGACGGGAAAACGAAGAAGGTTATTTGCTCTATGTGATTTCCTGAAGAGATGAGTTCCAAGGGTCCAGTCTGGTGAGTAATGGTGGGTAGCTCCTTCCCGTCCAAAGAGTTCACAAGCACACGAGTGGGTAGGGACTTCAACTGGAGACCAAGTTGTTTGGTGAGACTGGAGTCAATAAAGTTTTGTTCACAACCAGAGTCAATTAATGCTTGGGTCTGAAAAGAATCTCCATGAAAAAGCAGATTTACTGGTAAAAACATACGGGATTTATTCTTTAGAGATCCATCCACCAGTACTCCTGTATCTACCGGCAGACCGCCCCTTTTGGGCGAGATGGACAAGTTGCAATGAAGTGGCCGGTCTTCCCGGAATATAGGCACGCCCGGGCCTCCAATACGCCGTTGGCGCTCCTCAGGGGAAAGTCTGGCGCGACCTATTTGCATGGGCTCGTCGGGGGTCAGGTTCATTGAGCCGGGTGGCTGGGAGGGGGATGGCAGAGACTCAGAAAACACACCCACAAAAGAGCGTTCATGCCTGCGTTCTCTGGCTCGCTCATTAATGCGATTATCCAATTGGATGACTAAAGCTATCAGTTCCTCTAACGTTCCGGGCTCGTCCTGGTAAGCCAGAAGATCTTTCAACTGATCGCTTAGGGCATTAAGAAATGCTCCCTTGAGAGCCTGAGCGTTCCAGCTGGATGACGCAGCTAAAGTGCGGAAATCAATACCAAACTCGGCTACTGAATTGCGCCCCTGTCTTAAACTCCAAAGCTTACGGGTGATTTCAGTCTCTGTGCTCTTGTAGCCAAATGTCTGTTCAAAATTAGAGATGAAATCCTTAAAGGACATATTTAGGATGGTGGAATAGGAATACTTTGATTCTGCCCAGCTGAGGGCTCGATCCCTGAGCAACCCAATTATGTACGAAATCTTGGATGCGTCGTCCACGAAAGTTTGAGGGGAGCGGCAAAACACTAGGGAGCACTGCAAAAGAAATCCTCCACATTTACCGATCTCTCCGGAGAAGTTTTCAGGGGTGGGAGAGGCGGCATCGCGGAAACGGGGAGGTGAAGGCGGTGTTGCTGGCGGAACAGCGGACGCTCTGGCTGAAGGCGGCTGGTCGTGAGGCGACAGTTTCTGATTTATCTCTTGCAGGACTCCGGCTAACTGATCCAACCGCTGAGAGGTATAACTCTGTTGATCACAAAGAGAATGCAGCATGGTCTCATGTTTAGCGAGAATAGGGGATGGATCGGATCTTGGGTTCCGAGCTGGATCTGCTGGGTCAAACTGGCCTGATGGTTCTGTCATGGTTTCGTTTAACCTCCTGACCCACATGCAGAATCAAGCTCAGACACCAGGACATGGTTACGTGGTTTAATAAAAAAAAAAAAAGGGAAAATCGAAGTGGTTCAGCTAGAATGGCGGGTATCGCTGAGCGTTGGTCCGGTGGCTTCCAATTCTGGGGCTATACCGGGAGGTCAGCTGAGCGGCGGAAGCGGCTGCAGGGATCCGATGGATCGAATCAGGAGGGGGCGTGGCAGAGAGTGGGCAGGCAGGTGAAATGCTGCGCATCGGGCTGGCTTGCAGCCGAAGGAAGCAGTCAGCTTGTCAGAGTTACTTTATCTCTTACTTGAAGGCTTCACTTGGCGAATGGCGGGATCAGGAAACTCTTCAGAGGAACCTGGAGACACAGGGAGTACGGAGCATACGCAGGAGAACTCTAGGAAAAGCTCAAGAGAAAACTCAAGGATCAGAGGCTTGGAGGTACCGGTATGGTGATCATCAGGCGTTGAATGGTTGTCAGCCAGCTCCTTAAGAAGCCCAGGAACACAAAGGCCAGATTGGCACCAGGTGAGTGCAATAAGCCCGTGCAGCTGATCTCCACCACAGATCCTCTCTGACTAGATGACTCACTACCACCAAAAAACAGACGCACAAACACAGTACCTCACATTGTGCTGCAGAACAGGAACCTGCTGAAAAACTGTTTTAAACTGAGTCAGGTCTGATTCTTTTAATCTTTTCCTGTTTAATAAATTAAATGTATACAAATACATACATCTCTCGTGACACCAAGAAACTTGAACGTCTCCATTTGAGACAGAGACTGACCTACGACCCAAAGAGAGCCTCACGCCTAAAGGTGCTGATTGTCATCCTGGCTGCTTTATACCAAGTAAAGTTGAGCCGGATACTCGGCTGAAACGAGTATCCGTTACGGATAAAGCACTTTTGCCGAGTACGAGTATCATACGAGTAATACAAGTCAATATCTGTACTAGGATTGAATTAAAATTCTCATTGCGTAGCTGACTGTGTCTGTGTTCTGGTCACAGCGCCGCTCTACTACACACTCGCTCACTCACGCACACACAGACACGCACACAACACTGAGAAGAGAAAAGAAGAGAAGCGAATATCTCTCTCTCTCTCTCTCTCTCTCTCTCTCTCTCTCTCTCTCTGTCTCTCAGTCCCGCGTTTGTTCAGGTGTGTTTTTTACTGTAGTACTACTTACCTATTTACCCGTACAGTTTTGGTAAACGTGGGGTTTGTTCAGACGTGGTGCTGCTTGGTAGAATGCGACTCGTGTCTCTGCCTGTCGGAGATTCTTTTTTAAATCTTCAGCTGGCTCTAAACAGTTTTTTTTTACTTCACGCACTGAATCTCTGACACTTTCTTGCGGTATTTAATTAAAAAAAAGGAAGTAGTGGTATAAAACCATATTACAAAATAATTGGCTACACACTCTCTCCCTCTCTCTGTCGGTCATCTGAGGGTTTTTTTTTTTACCGTCAGGTGGTTCTAACCAGTTTTTTTTACTTCAAGCACTGAGTGACACTTTCTTGCTGTATTTTATTAAAAAAATAAAGGTATAAATAATATTACAAATTAAGCTACACACACAAACACACTCACACACAGACACACATACCTGGTGTGAAAAAAAAAAGGACCAAAAAAAATAAATAAATCACACTGATCATAAAAAAGTTAAAAGTTAAAAAAAGAAAGTAATGTTGAGATGAAAACTCTTGTGTGTTGTATTCATTGTTGCAAAACTTGGTCTGTATATAGTTTGTTTGTTATTGTGATCAAAACCCTTGATCTGAAGCTCAATGCTGATGCTGTCATGTAAATAGTTTTCTAATCAGCAATAAATAAAACAATTTCTGATAAACCCATATCAATTGCATGTTTAAAATAACATACCGGTTAAAGCACCGCCCATTTCAAGACAACTCGACCCACTTCCTAGTTAAACCCCGCCCACTTCCGTACAGTCCGAGTACAGATACGGATACAGATAATTCATATGGTTAACAGATACAGATAATGTTGTACTCGCTCATCCCTAATACCAAGCTGTGAAAACCTCCAGTGGATGCTACTGATAATGTGGCCACAAACCCAAATCATCTGCAAAAACCAGGGACCCAAACCAGAGACTCATCTCTGAGCTACTCTGCCTTGAGATCCAGAGACCAAAAACAACCATGGTGGAGACCAGCCTGCAAGAGAACAGGCCCCAGTTTTTGCTGAGAATGCTGACACAGCTCAATTCAATTAAATTCAGTTTATTTATATGGTGCCGATTCACAACAGATGTCATCTCAAGGCACTTAACCAGAAGTCATTTCAATAAATTTTTTACAAACATTCCAATCAGTTAAAGAGTTTCCTATTTAAGGAATCCCAGCAGATTGCGTCAGTCATTGGTGTGAGGTTGGGCAGACTTTCCAACCACAGCAATCCTGTAGCTTACCACCACCAGTTCGTAAATGCGTGAATGACTGAATGCGCTTTGGTCCTCTGACTAAAAAACCACTATACAAATCCAGGCCGTTTACCATTAGCATTTTTGTTTATAAACTTCCTGCAAACAACAAATTAGTGCATTACTGTCACCGACTGGTATGAAGTGTGGACCAGGGTCAATAAATGGTTAGAACTTAATTACATGGGCGTTGTAATCTGTCTTAGGTTGGTCCTATATCTGAATGGGCCCAGGCCCAGGGCTGCACAGTTGTATTTCTTTTAACTTCTCATTTTCATTTTATATTTTTTGAGATGTGTTGTCACTATCGATTGTCCAAGTGCTATTTGCTTACTTTTTATTTTTTTACAATCTTGATTACTGCTGTATGTAGAGGTTAGAAAGTAGAAAGTTATTCTGAGTGGATAGGATTTGGGGGGAACTACTATCCCCTACAGGTTTGGCATGTCCATGAATGTGTTTAACAATGCACTTATGCCATTACTGTAGGTGTGGACTGAGTTTTTTATTTAAACAAGGTGGTGAGAAGATTCATCTTTTTAAAACCCGGTTACATGTGTACATGGCCTTAGTGCTCAGACGTGTTACGTCAAGGTGTGCCACAAAACAAAATATAAAAAAACAAACATTTGCCAGTGGAGGCAGAGGCAACCCGTTATGGCAAATCGTTTCATTAAAAACTCCATATCCTTGATATCAACTGTTTTATATGCCAACTAGTACGCGACTACATTGAACTAGTAAAATCTTTTCCCCTACTAGTTCAAATCTTTGCCCAACTAGTTCAGAAATACACCTTTAGCACACTAGTATGACTCGGCTTGCCACAGTACACTGGTCCTTGCGACCCATACATCAGACAGGCCCACCGGGAATTGTCTTGGTTCCCCCGATACCCACTCCGGGCCTGAAACCAAGTTTTATTTATTTTAAGCTCCGAATATAGACTTAGCACAGGATGACTGAACCTTGACAAGATGAAACTGTTGAGACATGGTGAGTAGAAAAGAAAGACTTGGCAATATTGCTTAAAACTGTTACTAAATGGTAACAAAAATAGTCGAAATAACAATCTATTTACATCTTGAGACTTTGGCTCACATTTGCAGTAGATTATGTTGTAAATTTATGCTGCAGAGTAAAAAACATCATGTATAAAACCTTTTTATATCTATATGTAGATTTGACAAACAGCAGACAAGTTGGGATGTAAGTTTTGTTAATTTATGTTCTTCTTCAAAGATGAGAACATTTTTCTGCCAGACATGAAAAACTTTTGAGAAGTTTCCATTTTGTGTGCCAAATCTCTGATGATCTGCCCCTTATTTTAATCAACACAAATAGGGCGAGATGAGATGAAGCTGCAAGTGTCTATTTTTAAAGACCAGCATATATAACTCATGTTTTTGGTTCTGTCGAGGAAAATATTGAAATACTCCACCTTGCTGTATTTATGCTGGTTCTATGAGTCAAACAGCAGATGCACCACTGGTCTCACTGCTGAGAAACAACAAATTTACTTTGGCACGAGCTTGCAGGCTGCAGCCGAACAAGTCCTCACCGACGCAGCCAGCTGTCGAGGAGTTGCTGCTCCGTGACAAAAGAAGTGATTTTTATCTTGAAAGGCACTGCACACTCTTACAGTCTGGTCTGTTTGTGCAGGAATGTGTGAGAGTGCGTTGGTGTGAAGCAAAGAATAAAATGAACTTGTCAGTTGGTTGAGGTTGTTGTCATTCCAAACCTGCTAAAGTTTTGTTTGTCTTTCAAAAGTTTCACTCAGTAGGGTAAAATATTCTATAAAATGGCATACAGAAGATCTAGGTGCTTCTCTCATTGGTTCTCACTTATGATGGATTTAAAACATTGGACAGTTGGAAAATGTCCCAGGATAGAAAAATATGTCAATGGATTTTTATTATGAGCCAATGATTTCGTTGCATCATTTGTGGAATCATTATAAAGCAGTTTCTACGTTGCCTGGGTCTTGCAATAAGATTTAGTCTCAATGCAATACTAAAATTATGCTGCATTAAAAGTAAACCTTGGCAGGGTAATGAGCATAGTACGTGTGAGTCATTAGTCTTTCATGTCTATTTATGCAGATGGAAAACCGTCTCACCCATCTCTGTGATCCATATTTCAATCCCTGAGATAGTATAATTGCAGGCTACGCTGATCTATTTCTGGATCCCTCCCTTGACTCTGAAGACACAACAAGGTTTCATGAAACCTTGTTTGGGAGCACGGCTGTCATGGAAATAAGATGCTTCAATAAAATGATTATCTTTGCTGTAAATCTAATTTTATCAGGTGGTGCATTTATGCGGCTTTCACACCTCTTGCTATGTCGCAGTCAAAAAACGCTCACAAAGCAACTAGTTTGAAGCGTGTACATTTTTAAGCCTAAAGCTTCCAAAGCTTGCAAAGCCAGACACTTGCTGAGCAAAAAAAAGAGCGCGTGGGCGGGGCTTCCTCTGTTGCCAGATGTTTTAAACAATGGTGGATCATATTGAGAGAGTGGCTTGGCTTTATTTGCTAAGTAAAGATAGACAACGTTGAAGTCGGATGTATTAGCACTGTTTGTGGATACACCCCATTCTTGAGAGGCGTTCTGAGTTTGGAGAGTTTAACCATTTGCTCCAGGAGCTGCGAATGGACGAGGTTCGCTTTCAGCGCTACTTTAAAAATGTAGTGACGTCACTAGTGAGACGCTCTGATTGGTTAAAGCTCAGGGGATGACGCCAAAAGTTTAATTAGCTCAACTTCTGCGTTGCTGGCTTTTGCCGCTTTGAAACTTGGAAAGCAGCAAACATTTAAAAAATTGCCATGGCCAAAGCACACAAAGCATCGCAGAGACTCTGACAGCCTCAACCATAGACTGAACATTTAATCTTGCCTTTCTGGGTGTTGACATTTTGGGCAGTGTGAACGTGGCTTAAGTCTCATTCAATGGGATAAGAAACAAGATATCGTTGCAATACTGATTTTAAGATTTTTAAAAGATCACCTATGGATATACATCCATCCATCCATCCATCCATTTTCCGGCTAATCGGGGTTTGGTTGAAGGGCCAGCAGCTTAAGTAAAGAGACCCAGACTTCCCTCTCACCAGCTACTTGGACCATTTCCGCTTGAAAAATCCCAAGGTGTTCCCAGGCCAGCCGAGTCCCTTGAGTGTGTCTTGGGTCTTCCTCTAGGTCTCCTCCTGGTGGAACATGCCTGGAACACCTCACAAGGTAGACATCTAGAAGGCATCCTATTCAGAAAAACTCTTTGGCACACATTAGCTAACTTTCACACTCTTTCTTCACACTCTGTTGCAAATCACTCCAGGACAATTGTAAGGTCAAAGATGAGACCCTGAAGTTGCTAAACAAGAAATCCTGCTGGCCATAACTACCCAACTACAAAATAAAATCCTGATAGTAGTACAACCAACCACAGAAGCAGGCTCAACACAGTCCAGCTTTGTTTATACTGGGACCAGATAATCTGTAAAAGCAAAACCCAACTTAAAACAGCTCAGAAGTAATGGATGTGTGCCTTGCTGTGATCCACAAAACATATGTGAACTGGTCAGTCATACTCCCACGATCCTGTCAGATCCTTATTAGCAGACCAACGCATTTCGGCTTGTGGCCTTCAGCAGGGTTATGTCCCATGCCAAAACTTGCTGGCCTGCTAATAAAGTTGTTTCTTACAACGTCAAGTGTTGCTGAAGTCTTCACTTCACCAGATCTTTGACCCTCTCCATGCACCTTGGGAGTTGGTGAAGGTATGCCAGAAACAGCTGGCTGCCTGTCAAAACCTTCAGAGGAACGAGATGATATCCACACAACTGTGTCTGGATCAGAGAGACATTTAAATTAAGTTGAGAAAGCGCTTAGGTCATTTTCTTCCTCTTTACTATCTCTTTAGGTTTTGTAAATGTAACAATGTGCAAGCTGATCCTTTTTAATTTCATGCAAAGAGAGTGGATTTTTCTCATGGACTTTGGTTGCTTTTGTACTAATTTTCAATCTAATCTGCTAATGAAATAGGATTAACAGGCCTCGATAATCATTTTAAAAATATAGCCTCAGGTGTTGCTGACACATTTTCTGCATCACCTTCTGAGGGTAAATTACCAGACATGCCAGGGGTGCTTGTGTCTCCAAAGCCACAGCCTCCTGTGAAGATTAACATCTCTTCCCTCCTCTTTTACTGAGTGTTGTATTTGTTGAGTGTCTGTTTTGACTCCAGAGGGTGAAATCTTATCTAAGAGGAGACAGAGCTTGTTCTGCATCAGCTCACCTTGAGAGAAAGTCTTGAGCTGCCTTAGAAACATCTGTAAAGTGCTGTTATGATGGACACTTCAAGTGATAGAAACCAAAGTCTTTGTGTATGTAATGAATTTCATGGATTTTCAAAACAACTCATCTGATAGTCTTCACATCGCTAAAAAGAGATCAACAGAGATTATTTGTGCCGTTCTTGTGCAACCTGCTGCTTTTATCTGTACCAACTATAACATTCTGTACTGGTACAAAACATATCTTTTCTCAAATCTGCATCTGGGAAGTTTATGAGCGCTGAAATAAATTCACTCTTGCAGCTAAGTTTGTTTCCATCCACTGTCTCTACATGCTGGAGGACAGATTAATGCAAAGCCAATGGCTCAATGCAATCAGCTGGGCTTCATTAAAAAATGTCTCACCAACAGGCATCATACGATCAGTTGAATTTGACTGTATTGTGTTGGGCTGGACAGTGGGCAGTTAGTTGCCTGTTGCCTTGCACCAATATGTCCTGGTTTCGAATCCCTTCCTGGATGTTTTCTGCATGGAGTTTGCACATGTGAGTTTGACTATGTGGGTACTCTGACTTCCTTCCACAGTCCAAAAACATGACTTTTAAATTTATTGGTCTCTCAAAATTGTCCTTAGGTGAGAGTGTGTGCGTCCATGTTCTTTTGCCCTATGTTTCTCTGTGTTTCCCTGTGATGGACTGGCGACCAAGGATAAGTGGGTATAGAAGATGGATGGATGAATTGATCTAAGTAAGGCAAAGCAAGGTAAGGCAATTTTATTTGTATGGCACACTTTCAACAACAAGGTGATTTAAGGTGCTTAGTAGACCTAAAACCGAATTGTCTATAAGATGGTATTGTACTGGATACTAGATACTTACACTTTTTGATTGTCTATTATTTCTTCAGAAAGAAGGTCACATTTGTAGACTTCCTTGCATACACACACCTCTTAAGTCTTGTTCACAAATGTTTTATTGGATTGAGGTTAATACTTTGTGATGGCCATTCATAAAAATTTACTTTATTTTCCTTAACCCAATTTGTAGCTAATTTAGCAGTATTCTTTGAGGCAGTGTCTATCTGGAAAACCCATTTGTGCCAGAGCTTTAACTTCCAGGATAATGTTTTGAGATGTTGTTGTAATGTTTCCACATAATGTTGTTTGTTCACAATGCCATCTGTTTTGTAAAGTGTAATACAGCATATGCATCCAAACCTATTTCATAGTTCAGATGGTGTTGTCAGGCTTGAAAGTTTTCACATTTTCCATGATCTCTAAAAATATATGTCTTTGTCTCAGAGTCCCTTTTCCAAATATAGCCTTGCTTATTAGGTTGCTTTGGAGAAACAGCAACAGCTTTTTCCTCACTGAATGGCCCTTTAGGCAAGACACTCTCTTATCAGGTCCAGTAGGCATCTTCAAACCTCAGAACAGCAGTAAATACTCTTCACCTGCTCCAGCGGTATGCTGAGACCTGGTGCCAGAGGAATTTAGCTGGGGGGTGCTGTGACTTATGTTGGGGGGGGCAGTAAAGTATTTTTATTTAACCCCTTTGCATTTTTATTTCCCGCTTGTGGTGCGTTGCATATTTCCGGGTCAAATCTGCCTTTCTTTGCAACACCTTTCCAATGTACATACATTTATTATACATCAATGGAAAGCTAAGATTCTGGTGATTCCAATGATGTATTCCAATCAAGGATACAATCATATCTGTTGATACAGTAAACCATTCAGAGAGCATGTAATATGCAACTCACCATTTGAAGTCACATATCATTGACAAAGCCGAGCCATCTCAAACAAACATTGTGTTTTTACATCCACAAGGGTCCAACTAATGTATTCCAGTAAAATAGCTAGTTCACAACAAGTCTTACGTCCACAATCCAACCCAATCTGCCGGTCAAACCCTTGGTAATTCCCTTCCTTGAGTGTATTTCTCACCAAGTTTTCATCATAACAACCGTTAGTAAGCTCATATTAACCTAAAAATAACACCGCAGCGCCCTTCTTTGTGATGTTTATTGGCGGCTGGAAAACAAGAAATTGGTGCATTACCACCATCAACTGCTATGGAGTGTGGACCAGAATATCACTCAAGGTTGCACTTGCCTCGCTAAGACTGGTGACGTTTTAATTAAGCTGAGCTCTAATGTCCGTTTTGGCATACCACCGTATCAAAGTATCTTCTTTACTGCCTTCAAAAGACCCAATTGATAGCTTAAAGCATCCTCTGTTGGTTGCCTTAGGTCAATTCATTGCATGGTTGCAACCTAATGTATGTGGGTGCTGTAATCTTCTTCATGTTCGTGTTCATGATCATGTTCTTTGACTTCTCCAATGCTTTTAACACCACAAAGCCTCTCATACTGAGAAACAAACTTATGGGTATGGGTGTAGCCCCCTACCTGTCATCTTGGATTATGGGCTATCTAAAATCCAGACCTCAATACGTCAGGGTTGGGAGATGTGTTTCTGGGACACTGGAATGCAGCACTGGGATCCTACAGGGGACTGTTTTGGCTCCCTTTCTGTATGTAGTCCTGCCACATCCAGAAGTATTCAGATGATACAGCTGTTGTGGCATGTGTGAGTGGTGGAGAGGAGGGGGAGTACAGGGACCTGGTGGAGACCTTCACTGACTGGAGAAAAAAAACATCAACTGTCTCTTGAACACCACCAAAACTAAGGAGCTGATGGTGGACTTCAGGAGATCTAAACTACCAAGACAGACAGTCTGCATCGATAGGGATGAAATGAGACTGTGGAGTCCTACAGATACATGGGGGTGGTTCTGGACCAGAAACTGTAGTGGACCACCAACACAGACGCAACATTCAGGAAGGGACAGAGTCACCCTTTCTTCCTCAGGCGGCTAAGGTACTTCAATGTCTGCAGTGACATGCTGCAGATGTTTTACCACACAGTCATCGGAGGTGTGCTTCTGTATGTTGTGGTCTGCTGGGAAGCAGCACTGCGGACAAAGACTGCAGACGTCTGGACAAACTGGTCAAAAAGGCCAGTTCTGTGCTGGGTCGGGAGCTGGATCCTGTAAGAACTGTGGTGGAGAGACAGATGAGGAGGAAGCTACATGGCATTCTGGCTAATACAAAACATCCCCTCCATGATGTCCTGACCAGCCAGAGAAGCAGCTGCAGTGAAAGACTGATCTCTTTGAGATGCAGGACGGAGAGGTTCAGGAGATCGTTTGTCCCTGCAGCCATAAAGAGTGTTCAATACCGATATCCAACATGTTTCTTACTCCATTTATTTGTTATTGTTTAGTTTTCATCTAATATATATATATATATATATATATATATATATATATATATATATATATGTGAGCACTGGACAAAGTGAATTTCCCCTTTTTGGCGATAAATAAAGTATCTATCTATCTATCTATCTATCTATCTATCTATCTATCTATCTATCTATCTATCTATCTATCTATCTATCTATCTATCTATCTATCTATCTATCTATCTATCTATCTATCTATCTATCTATCTATCTATCTATCTCTAAACAGAGGTGGACTCTGTTTACTAATTACCTGACTTCAAATATCAGATTTAATTTAGGGGTATCATAGTAAAGGGGACAAAGTGCAATTGCATGCCAGACATTTTTATTAAGATTTTTAAAACCATGTATCCATTTCCTAACACTTCACTGCTTTGTGTCCTGTGGTCTGCGAGAATACTTTTGGCCCTGTAAGGTAATTTGAAAGATTTTCCTGCAGTTCAGTGCAGAGATGTGAATATGTATCTAAATTTAGAATCTGTCCTTCTTCATTTTAGTAGATGCTTTTCTGCTCTTCATAACTCAGGTCCTGTGATGCATTTTCTCAAATGTTCCCTCTCCAGTTTTAGTCTGCAAGATCAGCACCCCTTACCAGAGCAACAGAACAGAAGGGGCTTTCAACGCATTTGTGAACTGTAAAACATAATTCTAAAGCTGAAAATGAAGTCTAATACGTTAATTAATCTGAAGGAGAAGACATAAAATGACCATTGAGGGGAATCAGACCTAAATACCTACTGGTAATAATAAGACAGTAGATCTGGATTTAAAGAACAGATGATCTGAAGAAGGGGGTCATGTACATTAGACTTCATAAACCTTGTTGGTTTATGGTGAAGTGAAGAAGAGAAAGATGGTGTTTTCATGCACTGCTTTTTATTTAGCTCTGCTCTCACAGATGGATCAACACATCATGCAAAAGAAGGTGAGAGTTCACTCAATTACCACCACTGCAAGCAGTGAAGAGGACGACACCTCCCATCAGGCATGCAGTCAGCAACTGTCAATCATCCCCTGCAGAGGGATAAAAAATGCAGTGGGAAAGAATCCTATTTTATTATCATAGATTTGTTTACAACCTGTTGCACATTATAGTCGAATACCTCTGCTTTGGTCTAGTCTGCATTAAGAATATTCTTCTAGAAGTCTCGAGGATCATTCAGATTTAACTTTGCAAACCTGAATCATATTGTCATGTTGTTTTGAGGGAGAAGATGCTTTTAATGCATCTAAAACAAGCCACATTTGTTCAGTCAATAATATTTGAGTACAAGCAACTTTACATGTTTCGTTCCCTCTACAGGATGATGGACTTCAAGTAGTTCACAAGTGGCCTTAAAACCACCCCCAGATTGATGGGCTGCAACAGCTGCTTCTCCAAAGTCATTGCTGATGTATTTCCTTTCTGGCATTTAGTTATCATGCATCCGTTTACTCCAGAACAGCAAACTGTAAATACTACTACCAATATAGAGAGGTCTCACAGAGGTGGTTGCACATGACTCGTATTAATATTGAATATTACTTGTGAAAACTCATATTCTGCTCCTTATTCAGCTGGATAAATACTTCCACGCATTTTCTCCAAATCAGCCTCACTCTGCTGCAGCTGAACAGAGTGAATTCTGCCCGCCATTCACTGATGGAGTCTGACAGACTTAATTGAGTTGTTTAGAGACCTCCAACTGGCAATTTAATCCCGACGTGTTGGTCAGAGACAAATTGAAAAGAAACGAGAAACTGTTTCGAACCCTCTAAAATCAGGAGGAGAGAAACTGAGCCGAGCGTTAATTACAAGTGATTATCATTCATAGACCAGTGAGACTGGGAGTTATTGAATCTGTGCTCCGGAGGAGGTTGTGAATTTTAAATAACCGCACCGTTTTTAAATAAAGGAATTGGAGGCTTTATCTGTCAGTGGGGGTGAGATCTATCAGTGTTTGAAAGGGAAGCAACAAACACAGACAAGAATGAGATTAAACATTTTTATCAGACACCTGAATCCTTGGGCTCAGTGACACAAAAAGCAAATAAATGGTTTACTTTAGTCAGAGCATTTTACTTTGTGTGGCCCATTGCATGCTGCTCCAGACGTTATTTTATTTCACAGTTGTGCACAGTTTTACTAAACATCTTGTTTTAAACACAATCAAAGAAAATATATCTTAGATGCTGTGTTAAGTAAACTGCTCTGTGTTAGGCAGAACAGGTAAGACAAGTTATCAGTAATCGATATCTTTAAAAGCGCCTGATTAAAAGTTTTTATTTTTGCCATCTAAAAAATTATAAATTTTTTTATGAAATATTATAAAATTAATGATACTAACATGCATGGGTTGGTAAGATAAACTTAGGTGAAAATAGTATGGTTGGACGGCATGTACACCAAACTGTTGTTTATTTCAACTGCTGCTAAACTAGAACATAATGATATTACAGTTCTCAGCACTATTGCCTTGCAGCAAGATAAGATAAGATAAGATAAGAAATACTTTAATCATCATTTAAATTAAGTTTCAGTACAACCAATCCAAGATCATACAAACATTTACAAACATTAACACAGCACAGGATATGGAAGACCGCGGTGGCAGCCGGCTTACCCAGCGCCCCTTATAGCAGATAGAAAAAAGGATTCACAGAAGGTAGGGGGGGGAGACGGGGGAAAAAAATAATGTGCAACTCTGCCCAGCCCCCTACAGGGAGCCGAGCCGGGGTGCTGAAAAAAACCCACTGCAAAACATATAAGCACATATATCACTCATCACATGTGAGAACACAAATAGGACGGGGGGGGAGGTTCGGGAACCCTCCACACAGGGAAAAGCGGTCGCACCCATCCAAGCGCGCCCAGTATTTCACTGTCCGAAGAGTGGGCAGGAGACTGTAAGGTTAACAGCGAGGACATTGAACTCAAGGAGCGTGTGTATCTGTAGTTGTGGCGTGAAAGAGGGTCCTGTGCCCTGCAAAGAGTTTGCATGTCCTCTCTGTGCATTAATGAGTTCTCTCCCTGTACTCCAGTTTTCCCCCACAGTCTGTGTTGCCCTGTGATACCCTCATTACACCCAGGAGATGATTCAGTGATACAGCTCAGAAGGAAAGGGAGCAGCAGAGTAGGACCCGTCTATGACGGTAAGCTGCTCCACTAATAACAGTAAAAAAGATAGTCCCTCCAGGAAATTTGACACTTCTGCTGCTCATAGACAACTAAAAGGAGCTGATTCCCAGTTAGCCCGCCTGCAGTCAGCTGCACTAGACAGTCATGCAGCTCTTTAGTCTCGCTGCTGTAGTTTTCAAAAAAGGCCCTACATAAGCTGTTCGTCCTGCAAACCTTCAGGAAAACCAAGAGTGCACAAAAGATCATTGATGTTCCCATACCAACCCTGGACCACATCCATTCTGTCTAAAAGAGCAGCAATTAGGTCTGACTTCACACACCCTGGATGGTGTCTTTTTGACACCCTGCCCTCTGGCAGGTTCAGGGTCATAAGGGCAAGACAAAAAAGAGTAAAGAACAGCTTCTTCCCCTGGGCAAATAAGCTCTGATGAAAGCCTGAGGGTGTCCTTACACCCTGCGCTTTCACTATATTTAATGGACATAACTAGCTTTTTCAAATATTATGTTTGAAGTGCTTGAACCATCACATAATTTAGCCGGTTCCCAAGAAACGCACCATCATGGGGTTAAATGACAACAGGCCTTTCACCGTGACATCTGTGGTCATGAAATCCTTTGAGCAACTGGTGTCGAAGCATCTGAAGGACATCACAGACCCCCTGCCTGACCCCTTGCAGTTTCCGTGCCGTGATGAAGCCAACTTAGGACTACACTTGTACATTTGTGGATTTCAGCTCGGCCTTCAACACCATCAGCCCAGACTTCATCCACCAGCTAGGGAGCATCTTCTCCCGCACAAGAACCAGTGGCTCCCAGGGGTGTGTTCTCTCCCTACTCATCTTCTCTCTCTACTCAGATGAAGTTTGCAGGTGACACCACTCTTATTGGTCTGATGTAGGGCAAGGATGAGCCATTATACAGACAGAAGGTGGATTGGTTGAGCCACTGACGTGTTCAGAACCACCTTTAGCTTAACCAAGACTGTGGAGATGATGGTTGACTTCCGGGGAACCCTACCCACTCTCCCTTCCCTCAAAACAACAGTCAACAACACTGTCTATTGTGGATCACTTCCAGTTCCTAGGAACCACCCTTTCTCTTACTTCTTGCAGTATCTCAAGAAGAACCTTCCACAGGAGCAGCTGGTCATCTTCTACACAATTATTCAGTGTTCGTGTTCGTCCATCACCTGCTTCAACCTTCTTCCACGGTCTTCTCAATCTTATTAAGAAGAGGTATGGTTTGCTAAACAGGAAAACATAAACGAACCCAGAACTCAGGAGGATTGTGTAAATATCTACCTCTCTGTATGCTCCAAACCTCTGCCATGTCACAAGAGACGAACAAGCACTGTCTTGTTAGCAAAAAGGGCTCTACAGAGTATTAACTTCAGCCTCTGGTGACATTCAACCACATGCAGGTGTGTGAAACCCTAGAGCTTGTATCTTTCTCCATGACCTTCCCCACCCTTTAGTGTACTAGGATCCTATTCTTGAAGCTAAACCCATAACATTAAACTGGCTTTAATATGTACCAGAGGTTGGCAAAAAAAGGCATGTTTGTCAGGGATCTAATCCCGAATGTGCCACATTATAGCACATTTTCTATCCCACTGAGGTAAACCTCGAGTGGATTAACCATGTTGTCAAAAAAGGCAGAAAAATGTGCTTCAGTAATAGTTTTCTGGGGAAAGATGGAGTGGTACAATTATGTGATTCTGAACGTACTTTGCTCCCAGTGTATTCTAATGTAATCAGATGCCCATGGACATACTACAATTCTGGTTCAGCTCAGTTTCTGTTAATAAGCCCAATAAAATATTGGATGTACTAAATGTTGAAGCCGAAGAGGCAACTAGAATGATTGCTCTGCATCAGACCAAGTGTAACATAAGATATGTCCATTCATTGTGAAACTTTAAGGCCTTCAGTGCTGTGCATTTTTCTAGAAAAGATCATTTATGGGATTTATTTTCTCGTTCAGTGGGTGTAATTTGTGGTGTGACCATGGAAAGTACAATTTAAAAGTATTATACGTCGACTGTAAATGCTCATTAGGCTGTCACTCAAAGTGCAGATGCAGGTTGGTTTATTTAAAAAAAATGTTTTATGCAAACTTTTGAAGAAATTCATTTAAAGCAGATGTAAGGCTTTATTAAAGAATGGCTGTCAGTACATATAAATAGAAACTGCTAACTAGAAACATAACACTGAAACTTAAAACATCTTAACTTTGTTTTGTTCGTTTTTTACGAGACTTGAACTCCATTCAGATAGAACACAATGTTTTCTTTAACAGCAGCATTGCTGCTTCAGTTACCCTTCAGACAGTTGTTGCTGCCATAATGGAGGCAATGTGGAGGGAAGGAGGAAATAACTTATTGCTGGGAAGGAGAAGTTGCTTTTGTTGTAATCTCTGGGAAATCATCAGGTGTGCTCTTCTTTCTAGAGAGTTTTGTGCCAGATCTGCCCAACTAGACCTCACCAATTTTAGCATTGCTGGCACCTTTTGCATTGTCTATTGAAACGCTGGTGGAACATCCATGTTTGCCTCTAGCCTTGTTCTTAGCAGGAAAACGATGTATAAAATTTGCTTCTGGCTGTGCTTTAGCATCTAAAAGAAAGCCTTTTACATTTGTAGCCGGTGCTCATCTGCATTGTGCTTGTACTGAATTGCCGTGACACGGTGATGTCTTTGGAGAGGGACAACCTCCATTTATTTCTGGGTACAAAGCAAAAAGAAGCAGAAAACCGCCATGTTATGCCCACTAATGGTCCTCTCTCACAGAAACGAATACAAAAGGCCAGTTTAACATTAACTTTGAATGCATAACATAAACTTATGAGCATTTTTACATACCTGGGTACAAAGCAAAAAGAAGCAGAAAACCGCCATGTTATGCTCACTAACGGTCCTTAATAAAAACAAAAAATAAAATCAGTACATTTTTCCACTGCATTGATAATTTCTGATGTGCCTTCAAGCAAGTTAATGCACAGAGATAAAAATCATATCGCGATTACAACTGATTTGTGAACATAAACCAATTCATGGTAAGGACACCCACCTCTCTCACAGAAACAGATGCAAAACGGGCGAGTTTAACAGGAACCATGAGTTTAAGGAAATCAAACCACAGAAGAAGAACTATTGGGAGGGAGGCATTTAAAGAGACAGACTCAGCGGTTTACCACTTTTAGCCAGATATGGAACATAAGATACAACATATTTTGTGTAAATATAATATAACTGAATACATGGGTTACACATTGTCATTGTACAAATAAATGACCCTGTGAGGCAAAGTAAGTGCTTCCACCTCCAGCGCTCATCATGCCAACTGCAGGAAAAGCAGTAAAAATGCACCACAGGAGACACGGTAAACATGTAGCAGTGACAAGTAAAGCCTACTGGCAAATCAAAGCCAGTTGCATTTATTTACATGGGAAGTTTAAGAATCCTACCATCCTTAAAAAATATTTGTGTTTAGATGTCTCTGGATTCATAAAGTTTATTGTATTAAGCCATGGCTAAATCGTAATAGGGCAGCCATATTGCTGCTGTGCTCTTAGTACTCTCTAATTGGTTTCTTCCTACTTCTCAAATTGTTGAGATGCCCTCGATTCACTTTATAAATAAGCAGCATGTTCCCATGACAACTGCCCAAGATTGCTCCACACCCCAGCCTTGACCCATCACAACTACACATGTTGAAAGATCTCGCCAGTAAAGTACCACACCAGGTTGTCTCCTTGATCTAGTTATGATCTGCAGAAGTTTTATTTTGCCTGCATTGTTTGATATTTATTAAAGATCCTCAAAGAAATCAACTGGTGACTGAAATCAGATCACTCTTAGCTCGATTGTCCCTGACTGGTGACCAGGTGATCATTTTTCAACCACTGAATGCATCATACCAAGGAAGACAAAGTTGGTAAAAAAAAAAAAAAAACTCACACACACTCTTGGGTGTGGATGCTGCTACTGAGGGAAGAAGAAGGAAGCTCAGAGATGTAAACAGATTTAAAAATGAAACCCGTATTTTCCATGACATACCACCAATTAATTCAGGCTGCATTAGAGAGAGAGAGAGACTTTTACCATATGGTGTTGAACTGAATGAAGTACACTGTTTTGTCCTTTTGAACCTGCAGCTTCTGGATTTGAAAATGTTGGATGTCCTTTGGACATCTCAGATCAAATAATTCCTAACCCTGGTCCTCAAGGCGCACTGCCCTGCATGTTTTAGATATTTCCCGACTTTAACATGACTGATTCAGATGACTGCAGCTCAGCAAAAGTCTATTAATCAGCCGTCAATCGAAATCAAGGTGTGTTGAAGTAGGGAAACACCTAAACGATGCTAAATCCCATTTGAAAAGTCATCATCATAATCATGTTGATTATGGCTATCAGAAATATGTATAAAAAATGTGTATTTGAATGTCCCTGCCGTACAACTTGCACCTCTATAGAAAATGCAGCTGAATAGTCACCAAATTGTACACTGGCTAAAGCCATGAAATGGCTTTGATATCTATTTTACAGCTCTGTGATATGAAATTCACAGCAGGATGAGAACTACTGCTCCAAGCTTTCAATTATTTATTTCAACAGCTCAGACTTTTAGGTCTACTTTTGCCTTCAGCTCCCACAGCTCCTCCCTTCAGCTGCAGAAGATGGTTTAAAAAGTATTTTACTGGTCTGCCACGATAAAAAACAACATTTCTGACTGTCTAGGAACTGTTCAACCAAGATTATGCAGCTAAAAAAATTTAGCAAGTGTCTCTTGCCAATTACAATTTGGCTTCAAGAATGTAGAACATCCTTTGGTAAAATTTTACACTGAGCTTTATTCCGCCTTGTTCTACAGGGATCAACACTGCTACACTGTTTACAGGGTGGATTGCCTTTTAACTAGATTATAGTTTTGACACTTTCAAGTACAACTTTTCTTTTCATCTGATGTTCAAAACAAAATTATATATATATATATCAAGGGACTATCAAAGGTACAATCAAGGGATTAAAAAAACTTTGAGATTAATTAATTATGATCTGTAGTTAATTAATCTCTTTTGTCATCGCACCTAAGAATTGCTGAGAAAAGCCTTCATCTTGAGGTATTTTCCTTCATTACATTACATTCATTACATGATTGTGGCATAACAGAAGATTGATGTATGCTATGTATGTGTGTGTGTGTGTGTGTATATATATATATATATATATATATATATATATATATATATATATATATATATATATACACACATACATACAGGGGAAACTAGAATATTGTGCAAAGTTTTATTAATTTTAGTAATTCAACTTAAAAGGTGAGACTAATAATATATGATATAGACTCATTACATGCAAAGTGAGATATTCTAGGCTCAAAGTGCCACACTCTAATCAGCTAATTAATCCAAAACACCTACAAAGGGTTCCTGAGCCTTTAATAACATTGATAACTGGAGAACTTTTTGGGGAAAACCTGGTCTGATCCGGAGAGACGGCATCCATCCCACTTTGGATGGAGCAGCTCTTCTTTCTTGGAATATGGCCGAATTTATTAATCCTCCAAAACACTGACAACCCAGGGTCCAGACCAGGAAGCAGAGTCGTAGTTTAACCCACCTCTCTGCTGCTTCTGTACTGTTACCCACCCATTACCCTATAGAAACAGTGTCTTGCCGACGGCCAAAATTAAATGGATTAAAAGTTAAGCCAACAAAAGCAAATTATGGAAATCTCATAAAAATAAATACAACTTTGACTGAAAATAAATCTATTAAATGTGGTTTATTAAACATAAGATCTCTCTCCTCAAAGACTTTGTTAGTAAATGACTTGATTTGTGATAATCACATTGATTTCCTTTGTCTCACAGAAACCTGGTTGCAGCAGGAGGATTATGTCAGTATAAATGAGTCAACTCCTTCCAGTCATTTAAATTTTCACATTCCTAGAAATACTGGGCGAGGAGGAGGAGTTGCAGCCATTTTCCGTTCTGATTTACTAATTAGTCCCAGACCAATTGATAGCTACAGTTCTTTTGAGCATCTAACCCTTAATTTTCCTCATCCAAGTTGCAAAACATTAAGACCATTTTTGTTTGTGGTTTTGTATCGTCCACCAGGCCCTTACTCTCAATTCTTGGATCAGATCTCACATTTTTTATCTGATATAGTATTAAATACTGATAGGGTTATTATAGTGGGGAACTTCAATATTCATGTGGATACTGAAAGTGATAGCCTAAATGCAGCCTTTAATGCTATTTTAGACTCAATTGGCTTTACTCAAAAAGTACAGGGATCGACCCACTCAGGTAAACACACTTTGGACCTTGTACTGACATACGGTATTGAGTGTGAGGAAATAACAGTCCACCCACATAACCCGGTCCTGTCTGACCACTTCTTGATAACTTTTGAATTTACTTTAACTGACCATCTTAAATCTGAAAGAAAATTTCATTATAGTAGAACTTTATCAGACAATGCTGTAACAATTTTTAAAGAATCTGTACCATTCTTACTTTCCTCAGTGTCTCAGAGTAACACAGTGGATGGCAGCAATTCTATCTCTAACCCTTCAGAAATTGATGGTCTGGTTCACAGCGTTACGTCCTCATTGCGTTTGGCATTAGATAGTGTAGCCCCATTAAAAAAGAAAGTGGCTAGCCATAGGAGGCTGACTCCTTGGTTTAACGCAGAGTTGCGTACTTTAAAGCAGAATACTAGGAAGTTGGAGAGAAAATGGCGCTCTGCACACCTAGAGGATTCCTATTTAACCTGGAATAACAGTCTACTGCTGTATAAAAAGACCCTTCGACAAGCTAGAACAGCATATTTTTCATCATTAATAGAGGCGAATAAAAACAATCCTAGGTTTCTTTTTAGTACAGTTGCCAAACTTACACAGAGTCATAGCTCTGTTGAGCAAACTATTCCCCCAGCTCTTAGCAGTGATGATTTTATGAGATTCTTCATAAATAAAATAAATTTTATTAAAAATAAAATCATTGGCACCCTCCCAAACATGATTACTTCTTCCTCAGTAAATGAGTCAGTATCGGAAAGAACTGTAGAACCTCAGTATTGCTTAGGCTGTTTTGATTCAGTCGAGCTTTCAGAATTATCAAAAATATTAGCCTCATCTAAACCTTCAACTTGTATTTTGGACCCAATCTCAACCAAATTATTTAAAGAAGTGTTCCATTTGGTTCCTGGCCCCATTTTGGATATGATGAATCTATCCTTAGTAAACGGATACGTACCACAGGAATTTAAAATAGCTGTAATTAAACCTTTACTCAAGAAAACTTCACTTGATCAAGATGACTTAGTGAATTACACACCTATATCTAACCTTCCTTTCTTATCCAAAGTCCTTGAGAAAATAGTTGCTAATCAAGTCTGTGAACATCTAAACAGTAACGAGCTGTTTGAAGAGTTTCAGTCAGGTTTTAGAGCTCATCATAGCACTGAAACAGCACTGGTGAAGGTTACTAATGATATTCTCATGGCCTCAGATAATGGACTGGTGTCTGTTCTGGTTTTGTTAGATCTCAGTGCTGCTTTTGACACAGTCGATCATAATATTCTCTTAGAAAGGCTTGAACATGTTGCAGGGATCAAAGGAACAGCACTAGGCTGGTTTAAATCATATTTGTCTGATAGATTCCAGTTTGTTCATCTAAATGATAAATCATCTTCACTCTCAAGGGTTACTTGTGGAGTTCCACAGGGTTCTGTCCTTGGACCAATTCTTTTCACCATATATATGCTTCCAATTGGTAGAATCATTAGACAGCATGGGATAAATTTCCACAGCTATGCCAATGATACACAACTATATTTATCCATAAATCCTGATAAACCCAGTCAGTTAGGTAGATTACAGGCATGTCTGGAAGACATAAAAGCATGGATGACCCTAAACTTTTTGCTTTTAAATTCTGACAAGACAGAAGTTGCTGTCTTTGGACCAGAAGTTCTTAAACAGAAACTGATTAGTCAATCACTTCATCTGGATGGCATTAAATTGGCCCCCAGTAATAACGTAAAGAACCTCGGCGTTATTTTTGACCAAGACTTGACATTTAAATCCCATATTAAACAGGTTTCTAGGATTTCTTTCTTTCACCTCCGGAATATTGCTAAAATTAGAAACATCCTGTCCAGGAGTGATGCTGAGAAACTAGTCCATGCATTTGTTACCTCAAGGCTGGACTACTGTAATTCTTTACTATCAGGAAGTCCACAAAATGCCATTAAAAGCCTTCAGTTGATCCAAAATGCGGCAGCAAGAGTTCTGATGAATATTAAAAAGAGAGATCACATTTCTCCTGTTTTAGCTTCCCTTCATTGGCTCCCTGTTAAATCCAGAATAGAATTTAAGATCCTTCTTCTTACATACAAAGCCCTTAATAATCAAGCTCCATCATACATCAGAGATCTAATTGTTCCATATGTTCCTAAAAGAGCACTTCGCTCTCAGACTGCAGGTTTACTTGTAGTTCCTAGGATCTCTAAAAGTAGAATGGGAGGCAGATCTTTTAGTTATCAGGCTCCTCTCCTGTGGAACCAGCTCCCAGCTTTAGTCCGTGAGGCAGACACTCTGTTTACTTTTAAGGCCAGGCTTAAAACTTTCCTTTTTGATAAAGCTTATAGTTAGAGTGGCTTAGGTCATCCTGAGCTATCTCTGTAGTTATGCTGCTATAGGCTTAGACTGCTGGAGGACAGACTTACCAATTTTCTTCACTCTGCTACTTCCTTTTCTCCTACGACTCTCCAGTTGTATTACAGAACATTCTGTTATTTCCACTGTTAACTTTGTTTTCTCTCAGTGTTTTTCTCTCCATAGAAGATATACCTGGTCTGGTATCCTGCTTGGCTGCAATGCCCTGTTGGACGGGGGGCATCGACTGGGATGATCCTCTCAGTAACTGAACATCCACTGTGTCCTGTTATCAACTTTTTACTTTCTGTAACATAGAAAGTTCTCTTATATCGGATCTTCTGTTCCTTCTGTGTTCTGCTCTGTCTTCTCAAACCCCCAGACGGTCGTGGCAGATGGCCGCTCCTACTGAGCCTGGTTCTGTTGGAGGTTTCTTCCTGTTAAAGGGGAGTTTTTCCTCTCCACTGTCGCTACATGCTTGCTCAGTATGAGGGATTGCTGAAGGATTGCTGTGGTTGGAAATCTGCCCAACCTCACGCCAATGACTGACGCAATCTGCTGGGATTCCTTAAATAGGAAACTTTTTAACTGATTGGAATGTTTTTATAATTGTATTGAAATGACTTCTTGTTAAGTGCCTTGAGATGACATCTGTTGTGAATTGGCGCTATATAAATAAACTGAATTGAAATTGAATTGAATTGAAATGGTCTCTCAGTCTGGTTCAGTGGGAATCGCAATCATGGAGACTTCTGACCTGAAGGTTGCGCAGAAAACCACCATTGACCCCCTCCATAAGGAGGGAAAGCCTTAAAAGGTAATTGCAAAAGGAGTTGGATGTTCCCAAAGTGCTGTATCAAAGCACATTAATAGAAAGTCATGTGGAAGGGAAAATATGGATGAAAAATGTGCACAAGCAGCAGGGATGACTGCAGCCTGAAGAGGATTGTCAGGAAAAGGCCATTCAAAAGTGTTGGGGACCTTCATAAGGAGCGGGCTGAGGCTGGAGTTAGTACGTCAAAAGCCACCACACACAGACAGATCCTGGACATGGGCTTCACATTTCGTATTCCTCTTGTCAAGCATCTTACCTGGGCTTAAGAAAAAAAGAACAGCAAATTTTGCATCTCATTTGGAAACCAGGGTCCCAGAGTCTGGAGCATAAATGGAGAGCCACACAATTCATGATGCCTGAAGTCCAGTGAGAAGTTTCCACAGTCTGTGTTGATTTGGGGAGCCATGTCATCTGCTGGTGTTGGTCCACTGTGCTTTATTAAGTCCAGAGTGAACGCAGCCATCTACCAGGACATTTTGGAGTACTTCATGCTTCCTTCTGCAGACAAATTTTATGTCACCTGCCCACACTGCCAAAAGTATCAAAACCTGGTTCAATGCCCATGGGATTGCTGTGCTTGATTGGCCAGCAAACTCACCTGAACTGAACCCCAGAGAATCTATAAGGCATTGCCAAGAGAAAGATGAGACATGAGACTGAACAATGCAGAAGAGCTGGTGGCCGCTATTGAAGCATCCTGGTCTTCCATAACACCTCAGCAGAGCCACAGGCTGATAGCATCCATGCCACGCCACATTGAGGCAGTAATTGATGCAAGAGGGGCCCAGATCAAGTACTGAGTACATATGCATGATTAAACTTTTCAGAGGTCCCACATTCATTATTTGAATTCCTTTTTTAATTGATTTCATGTAATACAGTATTCTAATTTTCAGAGAGTTTGAATGTGGGGTTTTCATAAGCTGTGAAACATAATCATCAAAATTATAACAATAAAGGCTTGAAATATCTCACTTTATATGTAATGAGTCTATCTCATGTATTAGTTTCACCCTATATATATATATATATATATATATATATATATATATATATATATAGTACATCAAAATCATGGTTTGATAAGTTTTTTGTAAGCATATACCATATCAGTCTAATCTTTGATTACCAAAGATAATTTAAATATGAAGCCGTATAAAGAAGTTTAAGTGATTTTTATGGCTTACCCACAACAACAATTAATCCAATCAGAGTAAATCACTGTTTTTATCTTCCTGTGGCAAGTTGATGACTTTTCTCACTTCAGATCAGCTAATGAGTTAAAAAGGCTGATTAATATGCACAGAGTAGAATGTGACAGGCTGAAGGATGGTGTCACTTCATCTTATCTTCATCAGAGACCAAGCAGCTTCACCTTCACAAACCTGCCCCTACCTTACATAGGAGATATGCCTAATAGCATGATAATATCCATAAATAATCAATTTAAGATTAACAAGCACATAGCATATATCTCTGTTTACCCAGGATGCCTGGAAAGGTTATGGAATTTGGTTAGGCCTCTAAAAATAGACTCATTTTTTCTGTCAGCTGAATTTTTATCTGCTTCCTGATGGGCTGAGCTCAGTCGCAGCCTGAGCTTCTTTATCCCATCAGGGCAAATATTTCATCCTGACAGATTTAAAGAGTGGATAGAAGATGGAACAATGAAGATAAAACGTTTGTTATTATTTTGAAGCCATTATTGTTGTAAGGCCGTAAACACTGTCCTCATTATTGCTCATTTAATTCACTTTAATTTACCAGTGACAGTAAAGTTGACAGAACAAATCAATGTGTTGCTTCTCCTATTTGTTTTTTTAACATATCAACTGGTACTCCAACATACAGAGCTAACTACAGGCAAACTTTTCTTTTATGCATCATCAAAAAGAAAAAAAAGATTTTTCTATAGTTACAAGAGGGCTTAATGTACCATGCCAAAGTACTTGACCCCCCAATGCCGTGTTCACACCGCCCAAAACGTCAGAACGACAAGATTACATGTTAATTCTATGGTTGAGCCCGTCAGAGTCTCTGCGGTGCTTCGTGTGCTTTGGCCGCGGCAATTTTTGAAGCTTTTGCTGCTTTCTAAGCTCTAAAGCGGCAAAAGCCCGTAACGCAGAAGTTGAGCTAGTTGAACTTTCGACATTATCTCATGAGTGTCAACCAATCAAAGCGTCTCACCGTAGTGACGTCACTACACATTTAAAGTAGCATTGAAAGCGAACCCTCATCCACACGCAGCTCCTGGAGTAAATGGTTAAACTCTTCAAACTCAGAACGCCTCTCAAGAAGGGGGTGTGTCCACAAACGGCGCTAATGCACCCGACTTCGACGTTGTCTGCCTTTATTTAGCAAATACAGCCAAACCGCTCTCTCGATATGATTCGCAATTGTTTAAAACATCCGGCAACTGAGGAAGCACCGCCCACGCGCATTTGTTTTGCTCACCAAGTGGCGGGCTTTGCAAGCTTCAGGCTTAAAAATTTATATGCTTCAAACTAGTCGCTTTGTGAGCGTTTTTTGACGCCGGCAAAGCTTGCGGTGTGAACGCGGCATTACAGTTTTTTGTCAAACCCACATGTTTCAAATGCTTAATACTACTTTAGTGTCATAAAAAGATACATGTTGTGTAAAAACATAATAACCCACCCTGTTAACCAGTTATGATTAACCACATTTTTTTTATTTGTTCATTCCCACCCAAGCCTGAATAGTGCCTGACCTGTAGATTGAAGAAATCACTTTAGTAGAACCTGTCTGAAAACATACTGTAGGCCCATTTCCAGTATTGTAACTTCCGGGTTATTTTACCGGACCTTCACAGTATGCGCATGTCCACCTCACCAAGCCGGACTCGAAAGGGCATTTGGGGCCCTTTCAGGAACCCAACAAGTACCTGCCTTGGGGTGTGTCCTAGGAAATGGCCCGGAAGAGTCGCTGGGTGGAAGCTGTGATTAAGTCATGCTGATTGGTTGTGACTTAGGGGCAGTTTACACGACAACGTTGGTGTTTTTGTTCGAATACATGGGTGAAAATGCACTGCGTTTACACCACAAGGCGTGTAATGGAAAACGATATAGTACATATGCCCGGCCTTTAGATGGCAGTGTGCCCCGTGTATGCACTGTTCCAAGGTTTCCCCCTCACAACATTTCAAATAAAATAAACATTTCATGATAACTAACAGTGGCGGTCTCTGCGTGTACCACTGTGGTGTGGACTGATGAAGTAGTGAAATTACTGCTTAATTCAACACGAGACTATACTACTACCTGGATCCGCCATTGTTGTTGTTTTTCTGTAGAAAGGCGGAGTGCGCAAGTCCAACATGGCCGTGGGCGGCTGGCATTGAAGTCATCGTTTCCAAAAGTCTCCAGCTTGCGTTTACATGACAACGAATCACAAAGCGTTTTCAGAACTCTCCACTCTGGAAGCCGTTTTCGAAAAGCTGCGTTTCAAAACTTAAACCTGAAGTTTTATTCATAGACTATATCAACTGAATATCAATTTAGTCCAGATTTTTACTGCCTACTAAACATTTAATGTTCTAATTTGGTAAAGTACTTGGTGTAAGTGCCTAGCAAAAGTATTGATATTTTACATATTTTGTCACAACAAACTTCCAAACATCATGAATCCCACCAGCACGCCTTCCAATCTGGAAGCAGGGTTTGGGGACTTGGGGTCGGTCTCTCCAATCTCTGGTGCTGAGGTCACCGAGGTCGTTAAAAAGCTCCTCGGTGGCAGGGCTCCGGGGATGGATGAGATTCGGCCGGAGTTCCTCAGGGCTCTGGATGTTGTGGGGCTGTGTTGGTTAACGCGGCTCTGCAATATTGCGTGGACATCGGGGGCAGTTCCCTTGGATTGGCAGACCGGGGTGGTGGTCCCCCTGTTTAAAAAGGGGGACCACAGGGTGTGTTCCAACTACAGGGGGATCACACTTCTGAGCCTCCCTGGTGGGGTCTATTCAGGGGTTCTGGAGAGGAGGGTCCGACGGATAGTCGAACCTCGGATCCAGGAGGAACAATGCGGTTTCCATCCTGGCCGTGGAACACTGGACCAGCTCTACACCCTCAGCAGGGTCCTGGAGGGTGCGTGGGAGTTCGCCCAACTGGTCTACATGTGTTTTGTGGACTTGGAGAAGGCGTTCGACCGTGTCCCTCGGGGGGCCCTGTGGGGGGTGCTCCGGGAGTATGGGGTACCGGGCCATTGATACGGGCTGTTAGGTCCCTGTACGACCGGTGCCAGAGTTTGGTTCGCATTGCCGGCAGTAAGTCGGGCTTGTTTCCAGTGAGAGTTGGACTCCGCCAAGGTTGCCCTTTGTCACCGATCCTGTTCCTAACTTTTATGGACAGGATCTCTAGGCACAGCCAAGGCGTTGAGGGGATCCGTTTTGGTGGCCTCAGGATCGGGTCTCTGCTTTTGCAGATGACGTGGTCCTGTTGGCTTCATCGGAACGTGATCTACAGCTTTCGCTGGAGCGGTTCGCAACCGAGTGTGAAGCGGCTGGGATGAGAATCAGCACCTCCAAATCCGAGGCCATGGTCTTGAGCAGGAAAAGGGTGGGGTGCATTCTCTGGCTCGGGGATGGGGTCCTTCCCCAAGTGGAGGAGTTTAAGTATCTGGGAGTCTGGGTCACGAATAAGGGAAAAATGGAGCGGGAGATCGATAGACGGATTGGTGGGGCATCTGCAGTTATGCAGGCGCTTTACCGATCTGTCGTGGTGAAGAGAGAGCTGAGCCGAAAGGCGAAGCTCTCGATTCACCGGTCGATCTACGTTCCTACCCTCATCTATGGTCACGAACTCTGGGTGGTGACCGAAAGAATGAGATCACGGATACAAGCGGCTGAAATGAGTTTCCTCCGCAGAGTGTCTGGGCTCTCCCTTAGAGATAGGGTGAGAAGCTCAGTCATCCGAAAGGGGCCTCAGAGTAGAGCCGCTGCTTCTCCACATCGAGAGGAGTCAGTTGAGGTGGTTCAGGCATCTGGTCAGGATGCCTCCTGGACGCCTCCCTGGTGAGGTGTTTCAGGCACGTCTCACCGGGAGGAGGCCCAGGGGAAGGCCCAGGACACGCTGGAGGGACTATGTTTCTCGGCTGGCCTGGGAGCGCCTTGGGGTTCCTCCCGAGGAGCTGGAACAAGTGGCTGGGGAGAGGGAAGTCTGGGTCTCTTTGCTTGGGCTGCTGCCCCCGTGATCCGACCCCGGATAGGCGGAAGAAAATGGATGGATGGATGGATGGATCACAAATTATGTAGCATTATTCGGCTCATCATCTTAAAGTGGAAAGAGACTAGTCCAAACTGACAAAGACATGGTTTTCTACCTAAAGCCTGCCGCACACTAGAGCAATCTGCTGAGCAAAAAGTCATTCGAGGCCTTTTGCTCAGCAGATAGCTCGCTGTGTGCGGCTAATTTTTGGTGAGTTTTCCACCTCATGAGGCGTTGAGGTGGTGCACTTCATACAGCATCAGCTCCACTGCAAAAACAGACATTTGGCCCCTGCCCTCCCTAATGAGCTGCAGCTAGAAGTTTTAAACTCTCCTAACATGGCAACCCGGTCAGGTAAAAACAAAACATAAGCCAATCTCTTTGCCCGACAAGGCAAACAAAAAAGTGTTGTTCGTAGGTTCTTTCTTTGAGGCAGACGGACAGGGAAAAAGGGAATGTCGAAGGATGCCACATGCTAGCTGCTAACCCTGCAAGTTAATGTTACAAGCTAACGCTAGCACACTGATGTTTGAGAACAACCTAAAAAGGTCAGTAAAGCTCCTGTATCGCCAACAGTGAAGTAGTAAACCTCCCGGATGACATGAGCTAAAGCCATCTGTTTAAATATTAGCTTCACAGACAGCCCAGTGATAGTGCTCAAGTTCCAAACCAAACAACGTTCCGTTCTACTGCGGCGCGAATGAACAAGGGAAAATGTTAATCAGCTGACGGCTCAGTTGGATACAAAACGGTGAAGCAACAAAAAAAAAAACAGTGCAAGCCCCCCTGTTGCTGTAGTTGATCCCTGAAGAAAATAGTCAGCAAAATCACCATGAGGCAGAAAAAACTGTTGAGGACCGCTGAAAACATTTGCATACACCAGATCCCGGTTTACACTGATAAAAATTTTTTTGCATGCGCCACTTCCATGTTAGTTTTGAAACATTATTTGTTTTAGTATAGAATGATCCTTTATTTGTCTGTTGGTAGCAAAATATTATTTGTATCAGCAGCAAATTGTGGCGCACCAAAGATAAGCAGCTATAATAAAATTATTGCACAACTAATTCAAAGGTACATACTTTACTTGAAGGATATTAACATTTATAATCTTTTCTGCTGTGTTGCCATGCAGGGAAAATAGCAGGCCTTTTGCCACCACCCCAAAGGGACACTTTTAAATTACAGTATATATATTTTTACAAATATGGGCTGAATTTATTGGTTTTGCCCTAAATAAGAATGTTTTTTTTGTCATATTGTCATTAATGATATTTTTGCTCTTAACTAAAAAGAACCCTGTACCTTAAAAAATTTTTTTTTCCATGGTATCGAAAATGAAGAGTTTTCCTTTATTTTCTTAGTATCATGATCGAGTTTGAAATCTTTGCATTGTGACATCCCTAATCCCAACAGACTTGGAGCTGTAGTTGCAGCAAAGGGTGGTTCTACAAAGAAATGACTCGGTTGGGTTGAATACAAATGTATGCCACACTTTTCAGATTTTTATTCAATAAAGAAATTGGGAAACCATGCATCATTTGCCTATCACTTCACAACTACGCTCTACTTTGTGTTGTAATGTGACAAAATATTTTTAAAAAGTCAAATGGCTATGAATGGTTAAGAGTTATATACTCAAAATGCTTAACTGCAAACCTGCTTTTTGCTAAGGAGTGAGAAACAGATTTTACTCAGGCTTCTCATTTGGTAAAAATAACTTTTTTATATATATAGTCATGAGGTCACATTGCCAGTGCACATGTAACACCCTTTCCACTGATTTTTAAGGCTTTGTCAGTTGGATTGTGAGTCTAACCAGCCCAGCATGTCTGGAAGAGGCTCCTTGATCTTTTATTTTTAGTCATGAACCCAAACGCATAACCTCAGCGTACAGCCACGTCCCAGGGGGCTGCCCCCATCTCACCACGCGACCACAAGCTGTTTGGATCCGACTCATCTCTGGAGGGGAATGGAAAGGCTTAGACCAATTAATGGCTGAGATGCCCCCTCTTGAAGAGCAACCACACCGCCACCCCACCCAAAATGAGCGCCGTGCCAAAGCGTGGTGTCTTTGCCCACTAAGTACATCTGCACTGCTCACATGAAAAGGTTTTAGACTGTGCACTCATCTTCTGACGCAGCGTTATGTAACAGACGGACTGTAAGCTACGAGGAGCACTGTCAGTAGTTGGAATCCTTACAAGTTATTTACTGTCATCTGTTCAGGGCGCAGCAAGATGACATGTGGAGGTGGACACACATAAAGCAAGCCTGGTGTCATCTAGTAAAAGTTCCTTCAGTTTATCGGGATGAATGCTTAAACCTGAGGTTTTACTGCTTACCAAAGACTAAGATATTTAGTCAACCTGCTGCAGTTTTTTTGAGACCTAATGAGCATAATCTCTTTTCAAAGGGCAGAAATCCTTAAGGTCGAATATCCATGCTTCATTCTTTTCAAAATTTCTACCAACCTTTTCAAATAATCCATGAGTTCAAAATATGTTTGTAAGTGCTAAGAGAAATGCAGCTCAAGCTAAGTTACACTGGAGAGAGACACTCTGAATAAAATAAACGTTAAAAAGTTTTAGAAAGTTTACAAATATTTTTGCAAAGCCATCTGTTCATCCATGATGAATGGATGGAGAACATGACAGAGGGAGCGTAGATCGACCAGTAAATTGAGAGCTGAGGCGAAATCCTTTACTCATAAACAAGACCCAGAGATTCTTAAATTCCTCCAGTTGGGGCAGGACCTTGTCCTCGACCCAGAGGGGGCACTCTAACCTTTTCAGGCACAAGACCATGATCTCAGATTTAGAGGGGATTTGTATTTCTTCTCATGATGGGTCTAAAGACAAATTATGAGGAGGAAAAAAACCTCTGTGAACAGATCTGTGTGGGATGGGCGATGGTCGAAGGCAAGGACTTTGATCCTCAGCTACATTAGCTGGCTCTCTGGATGGCTTTTGCTTGGTATTGTGTATAAATATGTAGAAAAGCCCAAAATTATTCATACTCCTGTTCGATTTAGAGTTAAAACTATATCCATTCAATCAAGAAATGTGTGTATGAAATGAGACCGGCATGTCTCAAAGGATAAAACAATTTTTAAAAAAGTTTTTATTTACATATTTAAAAATGGCATGTCAAAAAATATTTCTTAACATTTAATGGAATTTTTTTTATTATCATTACAGCAATCAAATATATGTCTCCTCTGGTATTTTGATGATTGTTGGTAATGAGCTTCAAGTTTTTCTTTTTGGATGGCCTCCTTGACACTTTTTAGTTTCCTTGACAGATTCAGATTTAGGTCAGGAGTTTGCTTAAATGAGGCATCTTGAAGAAAACTTACACAACTTGAAAATGAAAACATGGAACGTGGAACATGGAGCATGGGTACGGTGTACATTTTAGGACATCCTCAGACATCAGACCAAACATCCTCAGACATCAGACAAAACGGCAAGACGTCAGACCATAGAAAAAAAGCATCGCTTTTCATTCAAAAAGTTGTCATACCCCTCACTAAAAGGCATCAGAGTAAAAAGGTCTCAGAAAAAATGGCATCAGAAAAGAAGGTCTTGGAAAAAACGCCGTCAGACCAGGGGTTGCGTTAACCTGATATGTTTTGATTTGATCGTTTAAAAAAAATCAGTGATGGAAAAATCTGAAGGGTTATTTTGGCATTGGTTATTTTGACAGATGGCAATTCACACGCCTGACGACTTAGACGAGCTGACGCAGGGAGTCGAGATAACTAAATCAATCCAAAATAAAAGATTCCAATGAGAGCATCTGAGCATCATCTCAGACCTGGACACCGAACCCAATGCATCTCACTATCCAGGAGCTGACAGCTTGTTGAAGAGTTACTGAGGCATAGAGTGTACCTGGGACTGCACCGGACACAGACTGGCTGTGACCACTGATCCAGAAGGAGCGATCAGAAAAGCCCTCGTTCAGAGAGTCTTGCCGTATTCTGATCACTTCAATTAAAGAAATGTTCTCTGATTTCAAAACCTTGGCTGAAGTGACCCTAAATTCCAGTCAGCGTAGCAGCAGTGAGCGGATTCAGCCTCCATTATGAACAGGCGGCTGCGCAGTTCTGCTCCATGGCGAGTGTCCAGGTCACAGCACATTACATGTTTATGTAGCCTATGTATTGTAAAACAACTTAGCTGGGATCTGACAGTAGTGTCACCTGCAGGAATGTTTTTTCTGACAACGTGTTTTCTGAGACCTTTTGTTCCAAGATTTTTTCTCTGATGGCATTTTTTCTGAGACCTTTTAGTCTGATGCCTTTAAGTCAGAGGTATGACAACTTATTGAATGAAAAGCAAGGTTTTTTTTTTCTATGGTCTGACCTCCGAGGATGTTTGGTCTGATGTCTGAAGATGTCCTAAAATGTACACCATACGTGGGTAGAGTAACAGGCAGAGAAACTGAAGAATCTAGCACTGTTCTGTGTACAATCCCAATCATACGGCAAATAAAAAGAAAGAATTCACTTGAAGGAATTACAGGAGCCGATTTAGACTTTGGACTACATTACGACAAAACACCGACGTAAGCCGCCGCTGCAAGGCACAAGGATATGAGGCAGCGGTCGCAAAAGCCACCTGCTTCTGTCAACACAAATGCGCGAGCTGCACTGAGTTTTTATTGTAGTAGTTTGAGTAGTTGCAAGTCTAATCCAAGAAAATTGTTGTTACTTGTGTAGCAAAGGGCTGCGAAAACAAGTCGAAGACATACAGCAGCACGATGTTTCACAGAATTGTGTTTGTTTACGGAAGAAGGGGGCTTTTGTGACCGCTGCGTCACGTCGTTGTGCCTTGCAGCGGCGGCTTACAGCGGTGCTTTGTTGTAATGTAGTCCTTAGTCTAAATCGGCTACTGCAATTCCTTTGTGTTACTTCTTACTTTTCATCCGCAGTCAATTTGATTATTGAGTTCACCAGGCATAATTAGGATAATTACTGAGTAATTTTAATCACGTTTGCACACAAAATGCTAGTTGTTCCCATTCAGTTACATTGTTTATGCTAAGCTAAAGTAAATGGGCTGCTGCTAGATTAGGAGAATGACAGGGCTGGTTACAAAATGCTTTTTTCCTCACTTATCTAACTCTGGGGAATATGGAAACAGACAACATTTTACTTAGGTGTGGAATATCCCTTTAATAGTGAGGTAGGGTTGTTAAGTGACGAAAGAACCAGAAACACTTAATAGGAGGAGATAAATCAACCCAGAGGACGCTAAACTAAGACTCAATAAACCAAAAACAGAAAGAGTCTGACAATATTCTAAGAGAAATTCAAATATACAAGAATCAGAACACAATAAACTGAGAAGCTAAACATAAAGGGCAGAACTAATCTGGGAACACCTAGAAACAATACACAGAGAAATAAACAGAACATGACCAAACAAAATAACCAACGAGAAAAAATGATCTTCACACAAACAAAGCCAAAGGAATATATCAGTTAATATTACTTCCAATAAGAAAACATTTTTTTGGCAAAATTTAAAGAATACTTTATACCTAAATTTGCCAGGGGTATGAATAATTCTGTGTGTAACTGTGAGTCCAGTTAGCTGCAGAAAATGATTCAGTTTATACTGCTGTGTTTTTTGATTTTATCTGTATCTTTACCTGTTATCTTTAGATCATCAAGTGTTAAAAATGCAACAAAGATCAAGCAGAATGAAAAGTTTAAAGTTGTCCACTGCGACCATTTTCTGTGTGAAGCCTCAATTTCTAAATTTAACTTCTTGCTCGAGTCTGGAAATGTAACAGAATGTCTCCAAGCAACAAACAGCGAGGAAAACTTAGTGAAACTGGATCACGTCATGTCTGACATTTAGTAATTGATTAATATCAAATGTTTATATAGGTAAATATCAAGGAAAAATGGTTATACAAAAACTGTTTCTTGATGATTGTTTCATTAGCAATGGAAATTAGCGCCATCTTATGTAACAGGCTTCTTGCTGCATGGCTTTCTCTGAGCTCCAAGGCTTCTGATTATTTATTATGAACTCATAAGCACCTGCTGGATGGCCTGAAGACTTTTTCAACGGCAAGTGAACCTAGATCATCAGAAAAACTCATCTTTATGCTGCAGCAGTTTCCTCCATTATGCACAATTTTAACGCAAAGTATTAATATAAGTGTCTAACCTGATGTTCTTTTAAATTTTTCAAGGGAAACTATCTGAAAACAATTTTGACGTTGGAAGCCTTGAAATGATTGAAAATGTATTGAACCATGGAGCACCATAGACATGTAAAATAAAACCATCTTGTTTTTGTTCAACAAGCTTTGCCTAGTTTACAAACTTTCAAATTAGATAAAGCATTACTATTTATTTATAAAGCATTTCAAAGTAAAGGTGTCTGCTTAATTTGCAGAGTCAAATTCCACAGCTTTGGAGTTGCAACAGTAAAGCCTCCATTGCATTTGGAATTAAACTGTGTCAGACCCTATGCCAGATGAAGTTGGGGGGCCGGGACTATGGCTTATTTTTGGGGGACCTAGGAAACAGTTTTATTTAACCTCTTAGAGTTTTTACGTCCCCTTGACTATACGTTACATACTTCCAGGTCAAATCAGCCTTTTATTGCGATACTCCTTCTATGTACATATACATATACCATATTTCTTGGGCTATTGAGAGGACCTGATTCTAAGATGCACCAGCTATCAATCTAAACTAAAGATAAACGCATGGATCTGTGACATATGGAACAGCAATTCTATGAATTTTAATTCTTTCACACTAAAACACATTATTCAATTAGGGTCATAGTTTTTATCAGGGGCAGACAGGCCATCGGGAGGACCGGGACGTTTTCCGGGCAGCCAGCTCGCCGATTGGGCCCACAGTCAGGTCGTGCTTGATTCTTAAATAAACAATCCATCGTACAGCTCATTAGGGCATCTGCCCCATGGACTCTCACACTGACTCAGCAGGGTGGGCACAAACACACACCCTCCTCTCTTTATGTGAGGGGCCCTGTTCCAATATCCACACTGCAGCCTACAGTCCTCTACGAAGTGCACTTGGTAGAGGGTTCGAGTGCATAGTAAACAAGTGTTCAAATAATAGCAGAACTGGGAGAGTGAGGATTGAGTTATCGACTTGTGGCATGGCGTCAAATCTCCTTGACTTCCAAAATGGTGGAAAATCATCTAAGTTTTATAAATACAAAATTGTACCCAGCAAATTCTATAGCATAAAGTCCAGTGTTATAGGACATATTGTTTTTTATTCATTAGAGGCACCAACTGTATATCACTTTGTGACATTTTTTAGTTTTATTCACAGAAAATGTATAAAGAAGAAAGACTTGTGATGTATTATTTACAAGAATGTGTTTATTGTATTATTTACTTTTGTCAAACCTGCTGTGTGAACTGAGCAGACACAGGAATGCTGGGAGATGCTCTTTTTCAACAAACAAGCCCAAATGTAATTTTTAGAATATTTTAAATGTAGAGGAATGTGTGTTCTTTTTTTAATTCTTAACTAACATTGTAAAATATTTAATTTGGCATTTTTATGACTTGCTGAGCACAAGAAGTGATGAAACTGTTGGCATATCATGTCCGAAAATATACACACCGTTATCAGTAAACAATATTTTTTAACAGATATATAATGCATCTTTCCAACAGCTAACTGTTCGACTGTAATTACACGTGTACACAATGATAATATTTTGAGGCGTCAATAGCCATTGATGTCGGGGATATGTCCCCATCAATATTTATAAATTACAGTTTTGTCCCTGCCACTTCCAAAATTCTGATGCGACTTTCTTACCACCACAGATCTAACATCCACTTACTGTATGTTTCCAGCCCACTGGTATTCCACTATCTCATACAGTCATGTTAGTTTTTTGCACAGATGCTGCAGCATCGATAGATAAATAAATAAAGACTCTCATTCAAAAGTGGTTCTAATGTGTTCTAATCATGCAGCGTCACCTGCTCCATACTTGAATGCACAGATGGTGCAGAGCTTTGCGCTCATCCCCCAGGGGGCAAGATGGGCATACACTGTACTGTTTTTGGCCCATTTTTAGGACATTTTCCAGTCATATGACAATTTTTGCGATCAGTTCCTCCTCAAAGTCGTAAAAAAATAAAAATAGTTTCAGATATTGCCCAGATGCTCTCTTAGGAATCTTTTAGTGATTATTTCAGTTCCCCTAACTCTGTGCGTAAAGTTGAAAATGCATGCACGTCTGCACCAAGGAGTCAGGGGTGGGAATACTAACCTGTCAAAATAGCGGACTGCCTTCAGATTTTTCCGTCCCCGCTTTAGAAAAGCAGTTGAAGACGGAAAATTATATTATATTACAATAATTTACTATTCCCCCCTTATTTCTCTGCAATTTAGTACAGCTGACAATTATTTGAGGCGAAGATTGCTAAGCAGAAACAAAATGTGACCTCTTGACAAAAGGTTTACCTAGCTAACACATTGCTTTAGCCAGCATAATAAATGTAAGTTCAAATCAAAGCGCCCATCTTTAACTTTGATTAATTAATATGTTTTTAAAGCTAATAACTAACAGACATTTTTAGTACAAAAATAACACCAACATGAACAATTAGTCTGACCCATTGAAGTACAAAATGTATCCTCACCTCAGTGTTGTGTGTTCAAACCAAAAGATGAATAGTACACACTGCGCAGAGTAATAAGCCAAACGTTTGATATCAAAATCAAACCACACAGATAGGTGTTTAAAGTTAGCCTTTTTTTCTTTTTCTTTTTTTTTTGGAAGGTGAGTGAATATTGTAACCTTTCCTTTGTTTCTTGTTTTTACTCTGACTATTTTATTCTATATTAATTTTCTTTCTGTGTTTGTTTAAAGTTTCCTTGGTAAGTGTTAAAGAGAATAAACCTACATATCTGCAGTGCACTATGTGTACTTCTCACTTGTGCTATGATACTATGGTTGACACAGTAGTCAAACTTCTAGAATAACTAGTCTGGTATCTGTTAATTTAAAAACAGGATTAGCCTCAAGTTTTGGTGGAGGATGCTGTGACCTATTTTATTTCATCTACTGTAAAATAGAATCTCAGTTAATGCGATTTGAGTACAGGTTACTGCAGCAGAACAGAAATATTTAATTTGGAGGTCAAATAAATGTTTGTTTGAGTAATTTTATCAACTATATAGTAACTTAAAAAATATTCTCAAAATAAAACATGTTTAAATAAATATATAAAACCTGGGTTTATTTTTCACAGATCCATAACTGTTGAGAAAAACAGACATCATCGTTCCATTTCGCCCCGGATTTTTGCTGCACTAACTCTCCACAGTCCTGCTCTCCTCTGTAGTTGTTAGGTTGCCCAGGCAGCCAGTACCTGATTGAAGAAGAAAAGAAAAGCAGATTAACAGATTTCACTAAACTGGAAAACTAAGAGAAATGAAGCATGATAATTTGCTCTTGTTGTTTCTGGAAACACCTGATACTTTGTGGCTTCCCGATGGAAATACTGAGCCTGTTCAAAGCATCTCAATTATAATCTCACCATGTCAAACCCATTCAGACAAGATAACAAACTTAGATTATTTAACTTCTTGACTAAATCTCCTAGTCAAGTACGGAGCCCCTAAGGGGACATGAACATTTTTTTTTTATTTCTCATGTGCACCAGATACTTTCTAGTATATGAAAGAGAATGTTGGGTACAATTTTGTTTTTCTGTTTTTCGGAATGGAAATGGCAGTAAGAGCTTTAATCGAGCTATATTTTCTTCTCAGACTTGCCTATAAAACATTGCTGCTTTGCTTGCCCATTTCCCCTTCTGGGCTCTGTAGTTCATGAAATATCTTAGCAATATGTTTTATTTTGATTTTGTTATTCTTACAAATTCTACTCACGTTGTGGTGACTGGAGTCCCATCCACCCACATCCAAACTCCCTCTGTGAGACTGTCCGTGAGACCAATCCAAGCATTTAGCTCCTTGTCCAGCATTCCATGAGCAAAATCCGGTTTAGCACAGATAAAGCTAAAACTTAAACAAATATGTTGAAGTATCCAGTTCTGCATCAAATCATGGGTCCCTCAACTTGACACAATTTATGAATGTGGGATCTTTTGATTATTATTATAATCTTTTTTACATCTTGGCTCAGTGACTAATATCAGTGATCTCCTAAGTGTCCAGCAATGACTCTTCAGTGTTGTAATATTGAGATTAGATACATGTATATATACTTTTTAATTATTTATTCACACTACATAATTAGTTTTTTGTGCATTTTAGCATAAGCATCTTCTTAGACGGAACTCAGAATGAAAATCATACTGTATATTCTGGTCAAACCCAGCAAACACTGGATTTATAATAAAAATAATTTACAATAATCTGATTAAAGATAACATAAAACACAGCTTGGAGAAATTTTTCAGATTTACAAAGGATGCTAAAGGATCCGGGCCAAAGGTATTTCTGATGCAGGTTTTTTCTCACCTGTTCTTCACGACTGTGGGCGATAAACAGATCCGCTCCCTCTGCAATGCAGGCCCTTCTGCTCTCTGTCCAGTTTTTTTTTGCCGTTGAAACATAATAACATTTTGTTTCAAAGAACCTCCAATCTGTTGGACAGGGCAACTCTACGAAGGGAAAGCACTCAAAAATGACTAATATCAAAACAGGTTCACACTTCCCACCCAAACAAAATAACTCTCTCCCCCCACCAACAAGTCACCCTGTCACCCTGACTTGGTCATAAAATCCTTTGAGCTACTGGTGTTGAAGCATCTAAGAGACATGATAGACCTCTGCTAGACTCCCTTGAGTTTGCTTCTCAGGTTAACAGGTCGGACTACACTTGCACCACCATTGACGATGCAAGGATGTACGCCAGGGTCCTGTTTGTGGGACTTCAGCTGACCTTGTGTTCTCTCCCTGCTCCTCTTCTCTATTTCACCTGGAGCTTAAAGGTGCAAAATGTAAGAATAACATCTCGTGATCAAATATGGGTACTGCAGTCCGTGTAGAAAAACAAAAGAGTCCGCTCTCAGCCACTCACCCCCATCCCTTCATGAGTTTCATACCGGGTAGCCAGTTACAGATCAGCACCAGAAGACGAGCGAAGACGAGTCATACACAGTAAGTTGGGAAGTAGATAAATACATTTCCCTGCAATATCTAGATGTTGGTAATTGAAAAAAGTTGAGATATTTTTAGAGCCAACAACCTTGCGAGCTCACACATTATAAAAAATGACTTCTTCTCTCTGCTGCCTTTTTAAAATGATAAAAACTTGTGAGCCGGCTGAGAAAGATATCTGTTTCAGTGTAACCTTCCTTCTAACATGATTGAGACATTGGACTGTTGTGTGATTATTTCACTGTAAAATTCTTACATATTGCACCTTTAACCCACTCAAGACAGTAGAGATGATGGTGGACTTCCGGAGAACACCCCCCAAACCGCCTCCTCTCACCATCCTCAGCAGCACTGTGTCTGCTGTGGATCACAGCCCCTAAGAACCACCTGAGCTTGTCCTCACACACAAGGTGGAAATGTCTGAGAGGAGAAAAGCTTCCTCTTAGCTGTTGTGTCTCCATACTAAAGTGGCCTTTTAGAGAATTTGCTAAAACATCAGCATATTGCGACCATCTTGGCAGTGAGTGGCGTCACTGATCAGCTCCAAAATGCACCCGCAGCAACTGTGAATAACCAGAGATTGACAACAGAATAAGCTGCGTTTCTGGATGGTTGCTGCATTTCTGTTTTCTATGTTATCATACACTGCTTCACCAGCAACTCTTCCAATTTTACATATGCCGGTTGTTTAGAGAGGTCTGCTGATATCATTTCCCACTGAGTTACAACCAATAACCATGAGTTAACCAAAAGGTCCACCTAGGGACTCTACCGGGACATTTCCGAGTACAAACCCCAAAGCAGATACTTGTTTGGTTTCTGAAAAGGGCTGGCCCGGTGGAATGGAGGCATGCGGATACCGTGAAGGTCTGGTAAAATTACACAGAAGTTCAGATAGTGGAAACGCGCCTATAGCCGTTGTTTGGAAAAAGACCCAGCAGAGACTGTACTTCTTGCAGCATCTGAGGAAGTACCAGCTTCTGCCGAAGCTGCTGGTCATCTTCCACACAGCCGTTATTTAGTTCGACTTGTGAACATCCATTACTGTGTGGTTTGGCTCAGCCACAACACAGGACAGGTCCAAACTAACACAAATTATCACGTCTGCAGAGAGGATCTTCCAGACTGACCATCCCTCCATCCAGGACTCGTACAAGTCTAGGGTCAGGAAAAGGGAAGCAAACATCTCTGCAGTCCCCACACTTCCTTGACAACAATCTGTTCTGACTGAACACCTTACAGCTAAAGTAGTCAGCTACTCTACAAAATCTGCATATTTGCACCATTCTAAACTGTTCATAAGACGTGCACACACACACAAATAAGTACATATTTGTTCCTATTTATTTTCTCCTCTAATTTTTATATTTATATTTCATATCTGTACGGTGAGAGCATATGAAACCAAAATGAAATCATTGTTGCTTTCCACAAACTTGGCCAATAAAGGTGATCCTCACACAGAATAAACATGTGCTTTAACATGGTTTGAGAAAAGCCCTTACCGCTTGGTTTTTCAGTCATCTTGTCAATTGTCTTTAACGGCTCTATGGAGTTGGTCAAGTTTTTGCATCTTGTCTCTAAATCCTCCTTCTCCTTTGTCAGATTATTATATCTTGCTTGCACAGTGTTAAAACTGGACTCCAACTTGTCTCTCTCGGCTGTCAGCGATCTGTAACTTTGCCGTAACTGTTCATTTAGTTTAGTCAGGTTCCTCAGTAGGTCCTTTAATTGTTGGTTCTCTACAATCACAGGACCATTTTCACTCTCCAATTTGTTGTTTTCCACAGTCAGGAGGTCATTTTGGTTTTGACTCAGAGTATTGTAGCTGGCTTGAGTTACATCTGGTGATGGAGGACAGTTAATGTTGTCTGTGAAAAAAACAATAATAAATCAATAGGTTTACTGAAGTATTTTGAATATTTGTTCTTAGTGAAAAACTTAAACATATACTTACACTAATATCACATTTAAATGGTAATACATACAGCTGTTGTAAGAGTAGTGTCAATGCAATCTTGGGCACATTCAAATCAAATCAAATCAAATCAAACTTTATTTATAAAGCGCTTTTCATATAAGAAGTTGCATCACAAAGTGCTTTACAGATTAAAATGACCCCACATAAAACCACCTTCCCTTCCCTCCCCCACAGATTTAAAAGCATGGTCACAGTTATACCCCCTCCCCCCAACCCATCTCCCATGCACACACACAGTTAAAAGAAAAAGTTAAAAGGACATTGGGCCGAGTGTAGATGAACTATGCAAGGAAACGCCATCAGAGGAGCTATCTGCCCCGGCAGCAGTAGATTAACAGCAGCAGCCGAGGCACCGACACAGGGCACCCAGTGGAGGCAAGGCACATTGAAAAAACCCACGCTGCCTAAATGTGATCTCACACAAGAAGAGTGATAAACTAAACTAAATTAAAAAACTAAAAGAAAAAAAATAAGTACAGAAAAAAAGAATAAAAGAAAAAATAAGTAAATAAAAAAGAGAAATAAACTGAATCTTAAAATCTGTTAATTCAAAAGTTATGGTATCTGCATTCACTGATACCCCTTGTAAAGATGTCCTTAAAGCCTTAAAATAAATCTCTTTTGTTGCAGTGGCACAATAAAAACCAGCCTTTAATTCAAGTATAGTGGTAATTTCCCCATATAACCTCTTTAAAATAAATGTAATTAAAACATTTTCTTAAATAGATGGCAAAAAAAAAAACTGCTTTTCTGTTCTACCAGCACCAACGTAAACATGTAGAGTTACTACTGGGGCTGGTTTCTGAAAAAAAGTGACTAATGTCTGAGTGTTTCGACAAGTTTTCTCGGTTTGGAATAAAGGATTTATGTGTAGAAAAGTGCCTTGTGCCCACTGATGAGCATGGTGGAAGATCTGTGATGCTATGGGCTGTTTTCTCTTCCAAGGAACACTGGAACATTGTTAGAGTGCGTGGCATTGTGACCTCTCTCACCCATAGAGAGGTCCTTATAAGAAGGAGTGCCATCACAGGACCTAGACCTCATTAACACCAATGATACTAAGATTTATGGCACTGGTTATTTTGTGAGAAACAAAAGTGAGATTATGCTATTGTAAGGCAAGGCAAGGCAATTTTATTTGTATAGCACACTTTCAACAGCAGGGCAATTCAAGGTGCTTTACATGATTTGGTGATAAAAAGAAACACATAAAATAAACACACATTACACATGATACACAATAAAGCAAGAGAAAGATCAAAAAAGCAAGAGAGCATGAACACATTTCATACATATGACATCAAGCATTTACTCGAAGGCATTTCTAAACAGATGGTTTTTAGTCTCGATTTAAAGCAGTTCAGAGTTTCAGCAGCTCTACACTCGTCAGGAAGTCTGTTCCAGTTTAGAGGAGCATAGAAACTGAAAGCTGCTTCTCCATGTTTAGTTCTGAGTCTAGGGATGTTTAGTAGGCTAGAGTTGGAGGACCTGAGTGGTCTTGGTGGTTGGTGGTTGTAGGCATGTAGGCACAATTAATTGCTTAAATACTTTTTACACATCTTTACCAGGAGAGCCAATGATCATGGAGGGCTTTCTTTGTTGGAATATTCTACATATATTCTAGACAGACAGACAGACAGACAGACAGACAGACAGACAGACAGACAGACAGACAGACAGACAGACAGACAGACAGACAGACAGACAGACAGACAGACGGACGGATATTTCACCTGAAAGTTTTTAAATACTTGGCCGTTTTGTTTTGTTTGGATATTGTTTATCATTTATTACCAGGACACATGGGGGGTGTGTCTTTTTGAGCTGCAGTCATTTTGCCATAAAGTCACATTACCAGTGACATCAGAACAAGCTTTTGTAACCCCTGTTACAAATAGTTAATTAAAAACATAAACATGTATAACATTAGATATTTGGTTGCGCACCAAATGTGATATTTGTTGGCCTGGTTTTTTATTCACCCCGGAATCACCTCAACTTCCACGCCTGGATTTTGGATTTGGACCCGGTTTTGGGATCTAGGCGAGCCAGTGCCATTCCATAGGACGTCCTCGGAACCCTCGGCGGACCTCCGTGGAAGCACAGCTGTGGTCCTGCTTCCATTGGCCACATCATTCTGCCATACCAAGGCTGGGGTAGGATTTATTGAACCAATGACATTTGCAAAGTTTGGAACATAACGTTAAGGGACAATTAAGACTGATTGTTCATGCTGGATCTTTTTTGTGTGTGTGTGAACTTTAAAGGGCACCTAAATTGTTATTTTAAAGTGACAAAAAAACTTGTTGGAATTGAAATTCATGAGTTGCTTAAACTGAAAGAAATCAATTGTTTGAGCTTAATCCAAATTTAAACTCAAAATTAGGGCAATTCAAAGTAAGTTTAAAACAATCATTCAAAAATGACCGGTCATAACATAAACTCAGAAACAAACATTAAGAGAAATAGGAAACAACTTTTTTTTTAGTTGCTCATTAACTAAAAAGGAAAAACCTAAAATAACAAAAAGGGGTCATTTTAAATTGCTTCATCCAATGGAACTTATATTTCAATGTTCATTATTTCTGTACATTTGTCTTTCGTCAATTAAACTGCCGGTTTTCCATTTAAAAAAGTTTCCAGTCTCTGGCTCTCATTTTGATTACTCGCCGCTCCTTAGAACCTAGAACTGGTCTATTACTGTAGATGGTGGATCCCTGCTAACAACACAGGTTCTACACTTTTCTTTCCCATGTCAGTCTTAGTACTTAGTGTTTAAGTCAAAGGTAGGTCACTGCTCAGCTGAATTTGTGCTGTGTTTGTGTTTATTTGTATATAAGCCCAGCTGAAACCAGAAATTAAGATGCATCCCGGCTGATTCAGTCACAATGGGACGGCTTTCAAATAAAAAAAAAATCTGTTCTAGGTGACCATATATCTGTTACCTTCTTCAAATGCAAACACAAATATAGTAAGATCATCCTGTGGTCTCTCACCTCACCAACAGTTATACAAGATCAACATGTTTGCTGATGATAATGTTAATTGACCTCGCTCAGTCCTGCTAAGCCCCACCCTCCTTAGTTACTGTTGCTAACTCGGACAAGCCATCAGCTAACTGCATGTTTCCAATGAGAGTGGACACTGCTGAAATAATTCCTAAAAAGGCTTTTGACAACTTTTGGAGGCAACATCAGTCCAAAATATTCGAGGAGCCTTCAGAAAGGTCGGCATTATGAGGCACTGAAATTAGAGGCACGGATCTTCAGATCTCAAAGCAAGATGGAGAATCCTCATCCTTTGTCAGTCCTCTTTGATGAGCTTAATACATTAAAGGGTAATGTGTTAAACCTAGGAGGCTATCTTAAGAAAGCTCATTACTGCTAAGATTGATGTGATTGATTTTATTGACCTGATTGTTAAAGAGTAACAAAACCCAGAAACAATTTTTTTTTTTGCTTAAAAACTGTATAAATGGATCTTTACCAATGCAATCATTCAGTTTCTGGGAATTATTTTACATTTTCTTGTAAACTTGTTTAAATCTACACTTTTTGGTCTAAAAATGTCTTAGTGCTGCCCTCTTAGGGTTGAAGTGTGGATACTGCATTTGAAATTTGTGATTGAGAGCGGTACATCTTTTCCACTCTTCACGTCACAGGCATGGTCTCACAGACACGCCCCGTGGGTTTGGGTATAAAACTACCGGCCCCGTGGCGAGTTAGGAGTTGGATTTTGTTTTTCAGGCTACCATTATCATCACATTAGCACTTAGTTAGCATAGCTAACATACTGTTTTGAATGTTAGCATGACCACTCATAGACTGGACCCATCCCGTCTCCCTCGGTCTCAGCAGCACCGGCAGTGCCGGCCCTGAGCCAGCGCCGGCCCTGAGCCAGCAGCGGCTCGAATTGATACAGCTCAGGGCCGCTGGGCTCCATAAAGCTGCCTGAGGCGCCGCTGTTGCTGAGGCAGAGGGAGACAGGATGGGTTCGGTCTCAGAGTGGTAATGCTAACATAGGCTAACGTTCAAAACAGATGAACGTTGATCGGTCGCAAAACTGCCAACGTCGCTTTGGTCACTGTCCATGTTTCAGTGTCAGATTAAGCGAGCTGTCACTGTCCCCCTGAACACACCCCCATGTTTCCCCCTCTGCTCGTTCTCCACACTTGGCCGCGCCCTTCCGTGCCTCCGTACACTGCCCACTTTGGTAGAATTTTTCAAATGTTGTCTGGGGGCGGGGTTATGCTATTTCATGGGGTTCAGTTCCACTTTAAGATTATACAAGAAGACCACAGTCATACCAAACAATCTCTACAAATGTAGACATTCTTGTTTACAGTTGTCACATTGGGTTGCCTGTGTGGTCTGCCACACAGCTTTATGCAACGGAGAAATTTGTGCATGTTTTGTTTAGGTTTGGAAAACGGGATGAAATGAAATCTGTTGCTCATCTTCTCTGGATACCATGTATCATTTTTACAAGTGCCCCTGGCATAATGTTTACCAAATACAATCCAAATACAGCCCGGAAAACCACAAATGTGTTGCAAGTCCTTGTGCAGTGGTTTCCAACCCTGATCCTCGAGATCTACTGCTCTGCAGGTTTTATATGCATCTCTGTCCCAACACAGCTGAATCAAATGATTGAATTACACCTTCAGCCTGCCATCAAGTTTGGCAAAGATCTGGTAGTGCGCTATTCCTTTGATTCAGCTGTTTTGGAGCAGGGATGCATCTGAAACCTGCAGGACAGAAGATCTTGAGGACCAAGGTAGGAGACCAATGTCCTAATTCTTCTCTATAGGGCGAGACTATGAGAAATCTGTTTATTTCCAAAAAACTGGTAGTTGAATGCTATTGGTTCGTTTGCGTTTGTGGGCGGCGCTGAGCGGGACTGAGGCACAGATCAACTATGTTCTCTAAAAAACATGACAAAGGGCTGAAGCAGCATCAAATGATTACTGTCTCCACCGAGCTCAGGGTCAATGCAAATACGCTTAAATGAGCAAATACTTGTAGGCCATGAGATTCACTCTGAACACAGTAGAGGTGTGTAAGTAGGTCAACATGTGACATTCAGCAGGAAATATTGGTTTCTTCTAATGTGATCAACGGTGCATTTAATAGGATCTTTGCAGGTATAATCAGCTCCAAAAACGATCAAAACAAATAGACATAAAATCATTCAGCAACCAGTGAATGCAATCATCTGTATAATTCAGATAAAAAGTGGAAAACATGTTGCCAAATAAAACATCCTATCTTCTAAAAGTTCCAGCGGACAGCTGTTTTTTATTCTGATTACTGACAGCTGCACTAGATTTTCACAAGGCCGTTTATAGTTTTTTTTTAAAACCGGGAGACATTCAGATAATAAGTGATGTTTGCCTGGAGTCATATCAGTAGGCGGTCCTGCATCAAGTCTCCAAAACGGATCATTAAAAGGGGAAAGACCAAAAATGTCTGAAAGAAGCCATTATTAATCCATTCTGCCATGCAAAAGTTTTTAGACCCCTTAAACTTTTTCACATTTTGTTCATGTTACAACTTCAGTACAGTTTATTAGGATAACAACACAAATTAGTGTATATTTGTCAAGTGGAAGTTTAAAAACATAAATTTGTGTTAGTTGAAAGAGAGAAATGTTTGCGCACTTTTTTGAGAAGATCTGTTGATTCATGCTTGCATGGCCTTTCAGTTTATCGTTCCTAGGTCTTCACGATGCTGTTTTCCCACTAAAGTTCTCTAACAGAAACTTACACACATCAAGACTCCAAATACTAAAGAAATTGGTTGCAATATTTTGTATTTATTGGTATTAGACTCAAGGGTGTGTAAATCTAAAGGCACGTCACACTTTCAGATTTTTTTGTGTAAATATCTTTGAAAACCCTTAATTTTCTTTCATCTTCATAATTATGCATCACTTTGTGTTGGTTTATCTCATACAATCCCAATAAAATACATTGGAGAATATGGCTGTATGTCACCCAATATGAAAACGTTTGTGAAATACAGTATTGTGAGCATCTTACACCTGTATTAAGTGTTGTTGAAGTTCAGCATTGCTCAGAAATATTTGATCAAGGCCTTTTACTTTTGGCTGCATGTTTCTCATGAAGCAGATGTAAAAATGTCACCACAAAATGTACTCACAGAAGACAGCCTGTCCAATATTTCCAGCCAAGAGGATGATGCATAGTAACCCGAGACAAATGGTCACACATCTGTGTCGCTGCTTTCCTACATGAACCTCCCCTATGTTAAGAAAAGATATATATATATTTGATTTTATTACCTTAATCATTTGCTTTTTTTCAAATCAATACCAAACGGATGCTGATAAAATGTTTTCCTGATTTGTAAGAATTAATTAAAGACATTTGTTACATTTTGTTTAAAATTATCTTATGTAAGTTTATTTCTGTATTAAGGTTTAAAAATTAATTTCTACACACTATTGCATACTGAAAACTGTAAAAATACAGAGCGGGTTATCAGTATACAGTGAGGAACATAAGTATTTTAACACCCTGCAATTTAGCAAGTTCTCCACAATTATGGAAGGGTCAGAAATTCAGATTGTAGTTGCATTTCCCCTGTGAGAGACATCATTACATAAGAATATTAAGGAAATCACATAGTCTGATTTTTAAAGAATTTATTTGTATTTCATTCCTGCACAGTATTTGAACACCTGGCAATCAGAAAGAATTTTGGCTCTACAAAGATCAGTTACTCTGCCTTTAAAAAGTCCACCTCTACTCCATGTATTAATCTAAATTAGTAGCACCTGTCTGAGCTTGTTAAAGACACCTGTCCACCCTACAGTCAGTCAGACTCAATCATGGGCAAGACCAAAGAGCTGTCAGAAGACACCAAAGACAAAATCGTAGACCTCCACAATGCTGGAAAGGGCTACGGGGCAATTGCCAAGCAGCTTGGTGAAAATAAATAAACTTTTGAAGCAATTGTTAGAAAATGGAAGAGGCTAAAGATGACTGTCAGTCTCCCCCAGACTTAGGCTCCATGCAAGATCTCACCTAGTGGGGTATTACTGATGATAAGAAAGGTGAAGGATCAGCCAAGAACTACACGGGAGGAGCTGATGAAAGACATGCAGAGAGCTAGGACCACAGTTTTAAAGGTTAATGTTGGTAGAACACTACGCCGTCATGGTATAAAATCATGCATTGCAAGGAAGGTTCCCCTGCTCAAGTCATCACATGTCCAGGCCCGTCTGAAGTTTGCCATGACCATCTGGATGATCCAGAGGAGGCATGGGAGAAAGTCATGTGGTCTAATAAGACCAAAATAGAACTTTTCGGTCTAAACTTCACTTGCTGTGTTTGGAGGAAAAAGAAGGACGAGTTGCATCCCAAGAACACCATCCGTACTGTGACGCATGGGGGTGGAAACATCATGCTTTGGGGGCTGTTTTTCTGCAAAGGGGACAGGACGACTGCACTGCATCAAGGAGAGGATGAATCAAGGCATGCATTGTGAAATTTTGAGTAACAACCTCTTTCTCTCAGTCAGAGCGTTGAAGATGGGTCGTGGCTGGGTCTTCCAACATGACAATGACCCGAAGCCGCAGCCAGGATAACCAAGGACTGGCTCCCTAAGAACCATATCAAGGTTCTGGAGTGGCCTAGCTAGTCTCCAGACCTAAAATAGAAAATCGCTGGAGGGAGCTGAATCTGCGTGTTGCTCAGAACTGCACCGAAACCTGACAGATCTAGAGAAGATCTGTGTGGAGGAGTGGGGCAAAATCCCTTTTGGAGTGTGTGAAAACCTGGTCAAGAACTACAGGAAACGTTTGACCTCTGTAATTGCAAACAAAGAGTTCTGTACCAAATATTAACACTGAATTTAACACTGAAGTACTTATGTGCATCAATAAAATACTAATACATTCTTTAAAAATCAGACAATGTGATTTCCTGACTTTAAAAAAAATGCTATCTCCCACAGTGGAAATGCTCTTACTATGTGAATAATATGACCCCTCCATAATTTCTAAGTGAAAATACTTGCACAATTACAGGGTGCTCAAATACTTATGATTTTGTGATGTGACTTGTATTTATATAATAGAAATAAATGTTTTCAATTTAACTGAGCCATGAAAGCCAATCACATTTCCAAAACAACTAATCTCTTCATGCACTGTTTAACTCATTAAGCTTCAAATATTTGTAATCTGTCAGCATTTGAGAACAAATCCCAACATGAGGCTATATGAAATAAAACTGACTGGAGATCATATCAGATGTTTCCCATCGAGTCTGACAGGATTTGGCATGAAGCTAATAATCTACAGCTGATATCCAGGTAAAGCCTCTAGAAACCCACCAAAGAACAGTCAAAGGTTTGGTTTATTTTTTTCTTTTGACTCTAAAAATTTTAAAACATGTTCATTGTATTCATTCATTTTAATTCAATCACAACCATGATATATACGTGCATAAATTGTGCTTCAGAGCAGGCGTAGTAAGAGTTTGATTTATAGTTTTTTAGTTTTCAGAGGGATACTACACCTGGACTCATGGCGTTGTCTGTGCTGTCATCAGTTTCTATGCTTTCCATGATTTTCTTGCAGGTTTTAGCTGTTCAACAGAAACAATTGCAAACAAGAAACCAAAATTATCATCTAAAACCTTTAGTGTATTAATTTGCTTTTTTATTTTTAAAAACGAAATGAAATGTATAAGTTATTACAATTTCTTTGTTGCTTAAACTAAAGAGTTCCTGTTAAACTGAGTTTAATCATGTAAATGAAACATAACTGATATTCACATTTTACAAATTTAAAATCAAAATCATTCGTTTCACTCTTTGTAAATTAACAACCAAATACTTTCATTTACCCTCTAACTTTGATATGAATAGCACCATACTTTAAATAGATTTGACTGCTGTTAAACGGAATCTTAAAAATCCATATAAGCCAAATGTCCTATTTGATTTTTATTAATCTAAATGACAAACAACAGATACATGTTTTCACTTACCCTACAAAAGTCCTAATAGGCTGAGTAAAGCTGTAGTCAAAGACGTTTCCACCCAGTTTTGGCAAACAAGCAAAACTGGATTCATGTTTTTATGCAGAATCTTCTGTGATGCAAAACTGGGATGTTCCAAATGTTCCCGTTGCACAGTTATTGTTGCAGAAAAAAAACTTTCCCAAGGACTTCTAGGTGATATTTGAGGTCACTTTTATCCAACCCTAAACTTCACCAAGTTTAACTAGCACACAGTAATGCTTTTGTATGACTTATTCTTGTCTGAACTTTGTTTTGTTGTTTGGTTTCTGTTCCTAATTCTCAGATGTTAATTTCCCCAAAAGCTTTAATGAATGACTTATCAGCACATAAAACTGAAAGACCAAATCTCTGAAGGAAAGAGTACTCAGAACAGATAACCACACCTTTACAATGCATTTACTGACTACTTTAACATGTTTCAATATTTATTTTCTTTATTTAGTAAAATCTATAATTATTGGCTTTCAGAATCCTTTAGAATTGACCTTGCTGGGTCTTTAGCAGCCTCTAAGAGGTTTTCATCCAGGATCTATGTATTATGTATTTGGCTCCATCCGTCTTCTCATAAACTAAAACCAGCTTCCCTGGTCCTGCTGAAAAAGGTTTCCCCACACAATGATGATGCCTTCACCATGTGTCACAGAGGGAATTGTGTGTTCAGAGGGTTAGTTTTCCTCTGCATGGATACCAAAATGTTTACTTTTGGTCTCATCTGACCAGAGCAGCTTCTTTCACATGTTTGCTGTGTCCTCTTCATGGTGTGTAGCAAACAGGAATTTTCATAACTTTTTTTCAACAGCAGCTTTCTTCTTGGCACTCTTCTATAGTGATCAGTTTTGTGGAGTTGACTGTTGACTAATTCTCCCACCCAAGCAGTAGATCTCTGAAGCTTCTCCAGATTCTATGATCAATACTCTCCTCCCCTGGCCTTTCAATACAAGTGGACGGCCAGGCAATGGTAGTTTAGTAGTTGTGCCATAGTCTCTCCATTGTATGACTATGAACTGTATAGAGCTCTGTGAAATGTTCAATGCTTGGGATATTATTTATAACTTAATCCTGCTTTAAAACTTCTCTTTGGAGATTATATTACACAGAGGTGGACCGTGTTTTTTACTAATTAGGTTATTCCAAAGGTAATTGTTTGCACTAGCCATGATAGATGAACTAAACATCGCCTCTACTGATTCATCCAGCGGATCTAGTGGTATCAAGTTCTGCCACTTGCCTCCTATTGTCTCATTTTCTACATGGTCCTGTAGGTGAAACAATCCCCAATTAGGGAACATCCTGTTTAATCTTCAAAAAACTGCAACTGCCTCACCGAAATCTAGGATTGCTGTGGCCTATCTGTTGGACCGTTAAACCATAGGAGGATTACCCAGGAATCCACCTCTTTCAGATAATTGTTTACTTCTGGTTTCTGCGCTGTTGCAAGTTTGCTGATTTGCCTACTACTCACCCAACTTTCTACCTTACAAAGAGGTCTGAGTACTGACCCAGAGAAGAAGCTGTCTAATATATTTTTCCTTTTCTAGGTTGTGGAATGAGTTCTAGGTCTCTTTTATACTTAAATCATTGCAGCACTGGGTTTTATTTATAGGTTTTAGAATAAAGGGGGTTAAACCTTTCAGATATTTGTTTCGAGGAAACTTTTGAAAACTTTAAATTGACAATTTCACTTGAAATTTGTTTGTGTTAAGTCACAACAATCCAGAATTAGATGCATTGAAGTTTTTAATTGTAATTTGAGAAAATGTAAAATGCTTGTAAAACAGTAAATTCTTCAAACTCAACTAAATCATTGTGCTAATTTAAACATGTTTTAGTTGTGACTGAAGATTCCCATGATGTAAGAACAACAGATCACAACGACGGAGTCATTGCCCTCAGCATCTCTATAAAATCCTTCTTACCCCCTGTGTCTTCTTTCTTTTATTGATGTGGGCACCAAACAAAAAGGATATCTATTTTTTTTATTTCTATAGCTTAATTTATTTGACTTTTGTAGCTTCCATTTATTTAAATTATCTAGCCTTTTATCTATGTATAGCACTGTTTTTAAATCATTTAAAGAAAAATTTTAAAAGAAAACTTAGGAAACCCAGGACATAGAATGGATTTATTCACCACCTGTAAATAAAACACCCAGAAAGCATGTTGGTGCTCTGAATGACCTTTTAGATGCTCAAGCTAAACATTCCATTAAAGAGGTCCTGTCATAAAGTACAAACATTAAAGTTTCGGCTTACGTGTATTCTTAAGATTTCTATGAAAGGGAGTGTCAGAAATCAGAGGACTACTCATTCACAGAAAGATCTCCTCTTTTATGCCATAACAGCAGATAAAGCAGCTGATGGGACAGGAAGCTTCAGATGTTTCTTGCTTGTCTTGGGAGTCACCTTACTTTTTTTTTTTGAGTTTATTTTTTGATGCAAAGACAGCAGAACTGAATACTCTCAAGAACACAATCACAAGAACATCGATACACCAAAGATTTTGCAATGACATTTAATTTTGTTGCTTCAGTGTTTCTATTATAAACTGAACAGTCAAGACAGGACACATATCAGCTTTAAATAGCAAATAAATACAATTTATGACATGGGTTCGTATTTTAAACGATATCTCATATTTTCTGATAATGCAACAGGCAAAGAAAATAGAACATCTGTTTGTTTAAAAATAATAACTGTCAGCAGCTTTGGGGCGCTCAAGGAAAAACAAGGACATCCTCTCGGTTTAACCTCGTAAGATTGGGCTTGTCTTCCAATTCGTAGACATCATCCAGTTACTTCTAGAAAGTTTCTGCTACATTCAAAAAGAAAAAGATGTGATATGGAGCAGAGGAATTGGTAATAGCACAGGTAAATTCAGACTGACTGAAGCTGAGAACAGAGAAGACAAGTTGTCAAAGTTTGATAAGAACAAAGTTGACAGACCGACATATGCACAAGTGTCTAACACAAGGATTCTCTGCAGCAACTGCTGCAAGTCATAAATAAAAATCCTTCACAACCTTTATTTGATTTAAACTGTCAACAAAAATTGTTTATTTCTTTTTTAAAGTAAAAACACTTGTTAAATAAATATGATTTTCTAAAAACTATCTGCTGATTTACTGAAACAAGTCAGAAGCTGCAATACATCTACTCTCCATATTCTGTAAATAGCATCTTCTTATTCCTCAGCATCCTTTATTTGCTCTTCGTGTTGTATAAGGTGCATAGTGTTTCCAAAACATTCATGTCAGCAGCAGTAGGATGGGATTAAAGAGATGTAACAACAGAAACTCTGGCATCTGTCAGTTTTTAGTGACTGAAGTGATTTCTTTTTCTGATGTGAGCCAGAAGAACTTGTAGCAGCTGATGTTTTGATTCCCTTCACTGCTGAATTAGAGACTGCAGAAAGAAAGGGGCTGTCAGGCTGAGTCCACAGCGTCAGTGCTGTGCTTATGCATTGATCATTCCCTCCATTGAAGCACTTATTGTTACCTCCTTAGTATTTTAGGGAAAACTGAGGGAGTGTTTTTGTATTACTGTTTCTTTAGGGGCTGTTTACACTACAACGTTTTTCAGCAAAACTGAGGTTTTTCTCTGCAATTCGGCCTCTCGTTTACACGGCAACGGGAAAACGGGGGGGCGGGCCGGGCACGTGTACTACATCGTTTTCCATCTCACGCCCTGTCGTTTAAACGCAGTGCGTTTTCACCCGTGTATTCAAACAAAAACGGCAAAGTTGCCGTGTAAACAGCCCCTTAGTCTTCTGCTGTTGTTTTCATTAGCTAAATATGATCTATGATTTTCCGTTCTGCTACTTTTGTGTCTTGTTTCAGTTCATGTTGCTTTCAGAATACGTTTAGGCGTTTGTCATTTCCATCAGTTTACATTCTCCACTGTTTTAGGATGACCTTTGCTAGATTCTCTATGCCAATGTAGCTAGATATTTTCAGTGCTGATTTAAAGGAACCAAAAGTGTTTTGACAGATCGAGAGCCAATGCAGTGATTTAAGAACCTGTGTACCATGATCCATTTTCCTGGTGTTGGTCAGGATTCTACAAATAGCATTTTTGGATGAGCTGCTGCTTACTGAATGATTTCTTTTTACAGATATCTAAGACATGGTTGCAGTAACCTAACCTACTGAAAATAAAAGTGTGCAACAGTTTTTCTTTTTGACATAAAACCCTTTATTCTGGCAATGTGTTTATGATAGTAAGCTGATAGTGCTGACCCATCCACATATTATGGACTAGAGCTGGGTATTGATTCAAATTTCAAGAATCGATTATGACTGGTACATGTTTGGGATGAATTCTTTAGAAAGACGTTTGCAAGATACCATAACGTAGTGGAGTTCTGCTACTTTTATTAGCCACCTGAAGCGGCTAATAAAAGTAGCGCCCTTTTCTGTTTTTGAAAACAACAGAATACAGATGCATATCCTTGGAAATTAAGCCCGCAATTACCTGCAGAATCACTTGCAGAAATGGCTGGTAGTGCCAGTGTTTGCTTGAGTTTCACCTGTTTCACCGCTTGGACATGAGATCCTGGTGATGTCGCAGCATGTAGCTCCGCAATACTTCACCTCCATTTGGCAGGCCGTGCAAATTGCTTTGCTTCTGTCAAGCTCATCTTTCTGTTTGTGTGTTCCAATCGTCCCAGACCTCAGCCTAGCGTGGGCATTTTCACACCCAGCACTAGGCTAACTGTACTGCTGGTGTCCGACGCCCTGATCTTTACATTTCTTCACACCTAACGCACACGCCTGAATTTAGTGACGTGGCAGTGGGCGGGGTTAGAGTAAACTATATTAACCTTTTATCAGCTAAGCCTCAAAAGGCCTATGTGAACTTTTTTCTCCTACTTTACCTGTAAAAAGGGGAAACACTTTAAAGGGTTCAATCGAGTTTTGCACATACGAACTGATCTTTAGGAATTTTTATAAGAATCGATTTAGAATGAGAGAATCTATTTTTTCATCACAGCACTATTATGGGCACAACGACTCATTGGGTGTCATGTGGTGACACAGAGATGTAAACTTGTGTGTGTCGTCAGCATACATATGGTAGGAGATGCTGTTGTACGCTATTATCTGAGCTGGTGGAATCAGTAAACCAGTTTAGCACAGAACCAGAAAATTATAAAAAGCTTGGCTAAAGCTTGTCTGGAAAGCACAATATACATTTTTTTTTATCATAAAGAGGCAAATCTGTTAATGAATTGTTTTTTCAGTGTTCCTTTTCAGAAATGGTAACCATGACGCTGAAGGGTAACTTCCTGACTTGGTGGTGGTCATGGCAAATCCCTGCATCCCCGGTATATATTGCCCCATTCTCTTTTTGTCCTTTCCTCTCTGTCTCTTTATAATTGCTGTGGACTTTCCATTATACTGCCTGAACCCGATATGGCCTGCTAGGCCCATTATTTAAGCCAACTATGCAACAGCGGAATGTCTCATTTTACCATGTTGTAGAGCTAGAAAAAGATAAGATTCACTTACCCTATAACTTTTAATATGCCTGTTTGAAGGATGAGAGATATTCAACATTTAAAGTGACAGTGTAGACACCATATATCCCAGTCATTTCTACTATGAAGCCTGTTAAATTCACATTTATAAGCCTGTCAAGACTCTTTGTAGACGCCTGTGTGCAGCTCGGATTTTGGTAAGTGTGAGCCAGTAGGAACAATAAAGCTCACATTCAAAGGTTGACGATTAATTTCCTTGTTCTTTTAAATATTGTGTCTTTAGTTTATTGTTGAAAAAAATTAAAGCAGTCATTTTTATTGTTATTTAAATGGTAATCAAATTTATTTGACCCAAGAATACTTTCAACTTGACAGTTCTGGATTGCATGGTAGAATATTTGGACACCACTGGCTTAGAGCAGTGGTTCCCAATCTGGGGTCAGGGACCCCGAGGGGATCCCTAGAGATTGCAGGGGGTTCACAAAATTTTGTCTGTGCTGAGGTTACCAAAACTATATTTGTAATTATTACATTTAACAATCCAAAAGACAAAAAGAAGATTATCTATATATATCCTACAGTATAAAACAAGAAGAATGAGAACAAAAACCTACAACTGCTGTTTATTTTTTGCAAATAAAAGTTTGAAATTAATCAGTTTTAATGCGTATGTATGCAGGTAGGTGTTGGAGGGTCCTGGCTTCTCTTGGACACAAGCAAGGGGGTCCTCAAGGAAAAAAGGTTGGACACTACTGGATTACAGGAAACACATGGAGACTACTACAAGCATTAAACTTTGACTATGAGTGGCTTTTAAAAGGAATAAAATATATTTCCTGGCAGTCATCTAATGTCTTAATTTTGACTGTGGACTAAGGAAGTGGAAAATAGTTGCTCATCCAAAACACACTAATAGCACACCCAGCTCACATGTTTAGCATATTCCAGTGTTGTCAAAGGGATTTATAGGAAACTAAAGTTTTCTACTTTTTCTTTTAGCTATATTTCATTTATATGGTACATAAACTCCTCTTCTGGTGGGTTTTGGGCGAAGATGGCAGAACTGTTGGCACATAACAGAATTAATTAAATATAGCACCCTGTGCCAATGTGCCATAAAACATTGAGCCATTAAAGCGTCGAGCTACACTTTCAAACTGTAAGGGACCAGCACCCAAGTAAAAATGACAAATTATCACCTCCTGAAAGTCATTTAGATTCACTTTCCCTAATCATTCTCCATACTCTATGAAGTGAAATATCTTAACCTTCTGGATAAAATACATGTCAGATAAAGGGCAAAGGACTCCAGAATATATCAGGTCTTTGCTTCAGAAAGAAATTAGATCAAGCCCTTTTTTACACAGAAACGAAACAGAGTAGTTTCCCAGCAGAAAAACATAAGCACAAAGTTACTGCTAAACATGCAAATTGACACAGGGTGGTTGTGGATTGGTAATTACTGATAAACGAATACTGAGGCTGTCAAACCTGGAATCTTTTCTATCTTAAATACAAAAAAAATAAAAAAACAGTTCACTGTGGTTCAAATTAATGCTCCAGAATTCCTTTTTACAGCTGTTTTCATTGTGATCTGTATTGCTGTCAATTTTACACATTGGAAAAGAATTACTTTCTCACATTTTGTCACATTACAACCATAACATTCAGTGCATTCATTGGGATTTCATGTGAAAGACCAACTCAAGGCTGCACTTCATGGCTAAAAGTGGAATAAAAATACTAAACTGAAAAGTGTAGTCAGCCCCCTTTACTTTAATAGCCATAAAAAAAATCCAACCAAATGCTTTTAAAAGTTGTCTAATAAGAAAACAGAGTTATCTTGTTTGTAATTATATATCAGTGGAAATACAACCTTAGAAGTTTGTTAGAGAACTTTGCACAAACTACATCATAAAGACCAAGGACCAGGAAAGGTAAGGTAGAAAGTTGTTGAGAAGTAAAAAAAAAATATCTCAATCTAATAGAGTTCAGTAGTTAGCTAGCTAATAGTTCAATAGCTAATAGTTCAATCTCTCATCAGAAGATAGAAAGTGTATGGCACAACTACAAACCTATTTAACCTATTTGCAGTTAGGTCAAGCCATGTAAGCAGCACAGCAAGGGAAGCTCGTCAGAGTTGATGGAAAGATAGATTCCCCAATTCTAGAGCGAAAGAAGAATTATCTCTGTTGGTCAGCACGCCTTGGAAAAAGTTCAATTATTTCTGATCCCTCTTCCTTCTAAAAACCTTTATTAAGGTTAAGAATGATCTATAAGGGCGATTTTATGAGGCCAATGGCTAGCGTAGGATTTGCTAAAGAGATCACAGGATCACAGAGGGATGGAAATCACAATCCATCCTTTGTTTCCATTTATCTAAGATCAAGGTGTGGGGGTAAAATGGCCAGTAGGAAAACCCAGACATCTCTCTGCCCAGCGATGCTCTTGTGTTCATTCCGAAAGATCCCAAGATGTCCCAAGCCTAGAACCACTTCTAGTTAATCTCCGTGGTCTCCTCCAACTGAGAAAACCTGGAAAACCTCAAAAACGAGTCGCATAGAAGTTATGTTGATCCGATACTGGAACCACAACAACTCATCCAGCCCAAATACAGTTTTCTGTCAGTATGTGAAGAGCAGTGGTGAGTTCAACATGACTTAAATCACCTGATCTGATATTTATTCAAAAAATACTTTTATTTAATTACTTTTTGTCCAACAAAAGGATACATGTTGCTGATGAAAATATAAGAGAAACAACTGAGATGTTGTATTCGTTAACAGGGAAAAGTTTGCCTTCAGCATATATTAGATTCTTAGACTTGAGTCGTGACTCTGGAAAAGAAACACATATCTAGTCATAATTAATTAATTAAGTGCCAAGTTTCAAATTCCATGAGTCATGTGAAAGCAGAAGAGGTATGAAATATATATGATACAGAGCTGCCTGAAAAAAATAACTTTGTTTTGTCTAAACTTGTAAAAAGCCTCTTGAACCTAATAAATGAAAGGTGGTTAAGTGGAATTTGAGAAGGAGAAAAGGTGCGCTGTTAGCCGACTCAATAGTTACCTCTAACATCGCCTGCAGGTAGAAGAACCTGGCATACTATTACATCTCCTAAAAAAAACAACAAAGCAGATGCCGAGATGGGAGTATGCTCTGCGTCTTTCTCATCTGCAGGTGTTCCCTGAACTGCAGTGAACAACTGAAAGTCTGATTCAGCCGTCACATTGCTGTTCTGTTAGATTCCCCTCGCTGCAGCTCTCTGGGACCACACTGGCATGTTTACCATATTCCTCAGGCACCCAGGTTGAATTTGACTGACAGCTGTGGCCACTGAGTCACAGGTAGAGACCCACTTTCAACCCCCAGCAGCAGCAGCAACATTACCATTCTGCTTTCACAAAGACAGACTGGCAGAAAGCTGACACCAAACGTTAAACTCCCCCTTCCTCGCTTATAATCCGTTCACCTTCTTTCTTCACTAGTATCCTGTCTTCTATTTCTACTCTTTATTTTTCTCTCCTTCCTTTAATCATCACATCAAGTTCTCTTGTCTTTTCTAATCTTTACAAGTCCTCACTCATGATTTACTTTTACGCTTTCTTTCTGTCCACTTATTCATCCATCTTCCATTCTTGCAAAATTGGATTGCAGGGTTAATAGGTCCAGGAAGGCGAGCCCAACATCCCTTTCCAGCCACACCAGCTCATTCTTTTAGATCATAGTCCATCACAGCTCAAACCACATTGCCTCCATAAATAGTCCAGCTAACACATCGTATCCTGTCTCGGAGATCCCAACGGCTCAACCTTACCTATTTTGGAAGTCTGATTGCTGTCGCTTTCATCTCTCCTGTCTTAAAGGGTGAATATGACACCTCCACCTCCCTTATCTTGGAGGGTCTGGCCAACACCTCTACCTCATCTGTCTGGGATGGTCCTATTGCGAATCTCTCAATCTCAACTGTCTTAGAAGATCTTACGTCTCAGAGGGTCCCGGCCTCAACCTCCACTTTACCTAATATGGGGGATCTAATGAGCAACTAGAGCGTACTTAGCATGGTACTGCCTAGCAGTAACTCTAGTATTTCAGTTTAATTCAATTTATTTATAAAGCGCCAATTCACAACACATATCATCTCAAGGCACGTACAAGAAAAGTAATCTAATGCAATTGTACACACATTCCAATTAATCCTTCAGTTCATTTGTCTAATCAGTTTCAAAGTTTTCTATCTAAGGAAAACCCACCAGATTGCTTCGAGTCATTAGCCTTTTTTTTTAACAAAACACTGTGGTGGCATATCGGGGTAATACTGCCACCACGGTGTGTCCTTTGAATGTGCCATGGTGGCATGGCGCGACCTGAATATTGTGGCATTCGTGCCGCCAAGCTTGATAGTAACATTACCAAAACGGAGGACTTGACCACTTATGAATGACCAAAGGCTCCCTGATACCGCCTCTGCTTTGCGGTAAAGTGGCACCATTGTTTTTTGAAACAGGATATTGACTTGAAGCATTTACTCCTGGATGAACATGTAGCGACAGTAGTCAGCCGCCTGCGTTCTGTCATTGACTTTACAGCAATCTCTCACTCTAGTATCTTGAATCAATTCCAACGAGTCTAGGTGTCATTTAGAGGTGTTTGCATCTCTCTCTGGCTCGGAGCCCCACTCAGATGCTAATGTTTGTCACATTTTCTGTGCAAAGGGTATAATTAACCTGTGGCTCAGTCCCACTAAGCCCCAGCCCTCCTTAGTTACTATTGCCAACTCGAACAAGCCATTGCAGCCAACTGCATATTTACATTGAGAGTGGACAGTGCCGAAATAATTCCTCAAGGGAATTATGACAATTTAAGACAGTCAACAACAGTTAATATGTTCAAGGAACCTTTAGAAAGGTCAGCATTACCAGTGAAGCGGTATGTACAAAATAAACTCAAATTAGAGGCATGAATCTTCAGATCTCAAAGCAAAAAGGAGAAGCCTCATCTGGTATCTATCATCTTTGACGAGAGAGACATAATTGAAGACCAGTATTGTTCATGTACAGCAGGGTAATATGGTAAACTCATTTACCATCAGTTAGTATAACAATAGCCGGCTAGATTAAGAAAGCTCATTACCGCTATGCTTTACGTGATTGATATTAACTTATCGGACCTGAATGCTAATATTATACAAGGCCACTGTCTTACCAAGAATGTCTACAAATGCACATTCTTGTTTATAGTTCTCCTGTTGAGTTGACTGTGTGGTCTGCCACACAGCTTTATCTAACGGAGACATTTGTCCATGTTTTGTTTTGGTCTGGGAAACGGAATGAAATTAACTCAGTTGATTATCCTCTTGGGATTCTGTGTATCACTTTTGCAAATGCACCAGGCACTAAGGTCTGTCAAGATACGGTGTCTGCATCTGGTGACCTTAACTCATCATCTGAACTGTCAAAACGCTGAAGCAACTGCCCAATAACACAATTGTTCGGTTCCTTTCTTCTGGTTTCTGTTCTAGAGATGCCTCATCATTATTACCGGTATTTTTCATCTTGTTCTTACCTTTTTTTTAGCCCTGTGCATTCTGGAAGACAGCCTGTAATTAAGAAAAAGGTTGTTAGCCGTAAGTTAGATGTCCACATTTTATCCTTTTCAAAATCCTTATGTCAAACTACAGTTACATTTGAAAGTGTGTGCTGCTTTGAATGAGCGTAACATCCAGATCTAAAAGTCTTTAGTCAAAAAATACTCTGTAAATGGATTAATGTCATGAAACAGAATATGCTCCACTATGTCAGAGGGAATCATGCACGCTGTACTCAGCCAAACAGAGGTGGGCGAGTAATGGTGTGTCAGCATCACTTAGTCAACACTCATCTGTCCACCACCCTCACCATCCTGAGGGAGTGTTGGAGGTGGAGATGAGGGGGGTCGGAGATGGGGAGTTGGGTGTATGATGCAGGTGACTCGTCTTCCCACACAGTCTATCAACTATCTGACATGCTGTAAAGCCTTGAGGGCAACCTCAATGATCCTAGTCATCAACAAGGCCACTGTTCTCAAGAATATGATCGTGTTTTTGTGTAAACTCCCTGAAAGCCTCTCCTTTAATTAGATTTTTTAAAAGGCCAGATATTAGAGCGTTGACAGCTACCTCGGTGGAGCTAATGGTGACTCATTTCACAGAGCAGCAGAGTTGAAAATGATTGTCTTAGCCCGCAGCTTACGTTTGTCCATTAAAGAAAGCTCTTGGTAATGGAGGAGCCGTGTGGAAATAATGCTGGACTCAAACAATGATCGTCGTTCAGCACATTACACTAAAGAGCAGGAAAACCACACCTTTGAGGGATTTTAGCACAAGAGCAGATGATTCTAATCTAATGTAACTCAAAATGTTTGTGTAAGTAGGAAAAATCTGAATGACAAAGGTGTTAATAAAAAACGTTTTAAAAGATTGCCCAAAAGTGTAGTTAGAACTTTAAAAACTAATCGTGCTGAACAAGTTTATAAAAGGCAAATTAACAATAACTGGAAACAAAGCGATGATGACTTTAAATCCCAAGTCAGCCAAGGCAGGTGGATGCTCACACTGAACCAAGTTCTGCTGAAGGTTTCTTCCTCTATAAATTGAGTTTTTCCTTTCCTGTGTTTCCACAGTTGTGCTCAGGAGGAGGAATTGCTGCAAAGTTAATGACTCAGTGCTTTAAACTGTCTGCTGTTGCCTGAGGCTCATTCAGGAAAGGGGATTGCTGCAAACCTCATGACTTGTTGCAATCGGCTGGGTTTACCAACACAGAAAATATTTGGTGTTCTTTCGGAGAGTTTGCATATTCCCTCCAGGTTTTTCATCATTATCCGATAGTCATGACTTAGCTATTAGGTTAACTGGTCTCTCTAAATCGTACCTAAGGGCATTAGGTACGAGTCTGTGTGCATGCTTGTACACATGCTTGTACATAGCAACAAATACATTGTGGAAGTCCAGCTCTACCTGAATTAAAAGCCAAAGACTATCAATATGTTTTTAGGAAGGATTTAAAACTCTCAAGGGTGAGTGAAGGTCTTATGTCACGTTGTCCCAAAGCCTGGTCCCCTCTGTACATCAAACTGGTTTTAGGTAGGGTGACCATATTTTAATTTTCAAAAAAGAGGAGACTTGGCCCAGTCCTAAAAAAAACTTTCAGGACTGTGCGAAGACTTTTGATTTTAATATATTTAAAGTGTGCATTTCACAAGTACAAAAATTATTTTAAAATCTCTGGATTAATTAATTATAGAAATAATTGATCTTCTGAATTAGAAAAGGCGATCAGCACCTGGTCAATTTTAAGATCATGATAGAAAAAACAATAACTTACAGTACTTGTCGGTGTGCAGGGGCAATGGCATCAAACAGATGTGGCTAATTTTGGACTTGGTCAATAAGCTTGTCTTTGAAAATTTCTGACCTTGTTCTGCTGTTGTTGCTTGTTTTCCTTCTGCCCCATATACCTACATCTGGTCAAATAGCGCTCTACACTCCCCCTACTGGTTACTTGCATATTGCATCTTGCGAACACGGCGCGTTAATTTCGGAGGGAGTACACAAATAATGCTTCAAACAACCCGAAGTAAAGAAGAAACTTCCAAGAACCTGGGCTGGATTTTAACACCAGCCCACCCCTGCATTTAATTCCAATGATGTATGCCAATCAAGGATACAATCATATCTGTAGACACAGTAGGCCTATGCAGTTTTGTCAAACCACTCAGAAAGCAAATAAAGGGCAACTCACCGATTGAAGCCAGATATCAAAATATGGGACAGTCATCTTGAACAAAAAAAGTCTTCTCCTGTATAAATAAACAAAGCAAAAAACAATGATTTTATCCTTCCTTTAAACCGAAAATTTTACTTTTTCATTCATATTTAGGAATGTTGATTAATCGTAAGTAATTCACTGCTAGGCTGGGATTAATTAGATTACAATTCTTTTAGCGTTTGACAGCCCTAAAATATATTAACATAAATCTAGCTTATTATTTAGTCATATAGAAAGATGCAGATTTAATTACATAAAATAAAATTTTATTATGATTCTAATGCAATATACTCAAATTCGGTGGGGGAAAAAATAAGCTATCTGAGGAAGCCCAGCTTATTGGATCGGGTTTTTATCTTTGCAGAATCACCTTATTCATACCAAGCGTCTGGCAACAGTGGGAAGGAAGCACTTCCTTTAAAAAAAAAACAAGAAAAAAAAACAACAATTAGTGCCAAAATTGAGATAAAGTCTTGAGGTCTTTACATTTACATTTCTCTGGCATTTCAACTCTGGAAAATCAGTAATATAACTCATTGACTTAGTGAAGACAAGTTGACATGGAAAGGACTGTTATTACATGATCACATGCAGAGAAAAGTTGGCATGAAGGATTGTCAACAAGAAGAGAAGTTTGCATTCAAATGTGTTGCAAATTGTAATTAAATTGCAGTGAGAGTGGATGACATGCTTCTTCATCTCATGGTAATGGGGCAGGGCAGGCAAAGGCCCACAAGGGATGGAGCAGACAGGGATGGGGAACCATCAGTGTACAGTATATATGACCCCTACTTTCCACCGGTTGTGTAAGCGGCGTGTAACGTCTGCAAAGCGTAATACGCAGCTGATAGCTGTCATTATAGTCAATGGGACCGATTTGAAGCAGCGGAAATCGGACGCGTCTCAGAAGCATTGTGTTGTGGCCCTCTCCTAAATTTACACGGCAGGTCAATTTTTACGCTCTAAGCTTTGAAAATGTGTCAAGCTCAGCAGTTCAGATTGGGCCAGACAGGAAATCAGACACGGAAGCAGTGTAAACCATCTGGCAAATTTAGAAATAAAAGACACATGCAGATTTCCAATTGCTTAACTATTAAAAAACAAAACAATACGTCATTACCTGTGACGCCAGGGTTGAAGTCAGTTGGTCTGTGGGACTAATTTGTTGGTTTTTTTCATGGACAACAAAAATGTAATCCTTGAAGTGGAGAATCACCCAATTTATAAGATACCAGTGATCACTTTTTCAAGGACAACATGAAAAAGGAGAAGGCATGGACAGAAATATTTGCAGTTTTGGGAGTGCATGGTGAGTTTATGACACTTGTTAACATAGAATTACATGTTTTTCCCGGGCATAATACCCCTTAGGTTATGCAATTGCAATTATCCTGTGATTTTGTGATCTCCCGGCACCAGCTGGATGGAATGCTTTCGCAAGTGAAACACCTCTAAAACGCATCCGGTGGGAAGGGATGCACTGCTGAACTCGCAAGTAAAACGTATCTATTACATTACATGCCGCTTATGCGTCCGGTGGAAAGCAGGGGTGAATATGTAATGGTCATTGTTATGGCTTAGTGAGGCAATGTTGATTTCTACCATGCAGAAAAATCGGGGAATTACTCCAGGCAGTGGTGCCCTACAGCAGGACCCCAGTTCCCTGCCCTCTATGACTACTTTTACAGTTTACAAGCAAATGACTTACAAACAGGACAAGGATCAAATGGCTGCAGCTACCCCTATCACAACCCCAATGCCCCCCTAATGCACAACATCTAAAATTAAAATAGGGAACACAAATCCACATAAACTTCACTTTTTACTTTGTAACGCCCTATAATTAGAAGAAATCTACAGCTGACCCCAAAGGAGTCCAGGAATCCCAGACTGCACATCAAATAAAAAATATCGGTGTAGATAAAGCTTCTACACACTGAAACAATAAATATTCAAGAGTACCTCTGGAAGGTGGGCCTCAGAGAAAGAAAAAAGATATGTGCATGTCTGAGACAGCAGAAATCTAATCTTTAAGAGAAGAAAATGGAGAAGCTGTTTAACTACTGAGGGAAAGTCAAGGTTTTGGTAGTGCGAGTGGTGGTCATGCTTCTTAATGATGTGTCCCCAAATTGGGAGTAACTCAGTCTGATTCCAGGGACGACATCAGAAATCTCCTGTCCAAAATAGTACAGTCCTGGAACAGTTCGGATTCTGGCAGATCCCTGAAGCTCTTGGTCTCTGGTAGATGATCCAAGCTTGAAGGACAATTGCCCACATGAATCATTGCTTTACTGCTGCATGCATGTGCTCAGGGCTCTTAGACACCTTTAGCCACATATCATTACCTGGGTTGAAAACAAACCCACCATATACAATCACAAAAAGTGGGATAAACAGCTTGAGCTTGTTGATAGATAAACTTAAGAGTTCATGTTCTTACATAGGAGGAATCAGAGCAGATGCACCTTGTGCTGCATTTCCTTCTGTTTGCTTTCTATAGTCAAACCTGCAGGGTTATCATCACTGTATAAATCACTGACAGGGAAACATTGACAAACCAGTGTCAGTGAATCCTGAGTTAAATTGTTTGCCTCCTGAGTTATTAATATGAGATAAACTCTCAGAGCAATCCGGTCATTCAACCCATCTGATAGAAATACTGTAAAACAGAGAGTGGAGGACACATATACACCATGTTATTGTTTGCACAGTGAAATCCAATACAGTTTTGTGAGGAGGACATTTATCCTGAAGAATGCAGAAGCGATAAAAGTGGATTTATGCTGAGTTATAAAAGCAAAGGAGATCTGTGTACCCATAACACTGAAGGCTCACATTGCTGTGACTTAATTTAGAAACAATTGTAATATTGAGAGCCTGAATTTTAGACTTTAAATTTAGATTTGTGCCAAAGGAATTATTATTTTAGCAAGACTTGAACTGAATTCAGCAGATATGAGATGACGTTCAATTTAGAAATAAAATAGCAGCTGGATGAAAATTCTCCCAACTTTAATTTTGCAACAATATGCAGATTGGTCACGGCTGTAAAAACATCTGCAGACAAATGTGATAAAAACTACTTTAAAAACAAAAATTATTTGTATTAAATTTAGATTCTTTTAAAAATTCTACTTTTGCACGGTTGCTGTGCACACATGAATTCAATCTGATTTTTTTTTTTGTCATTTGTTTTTTTTAAATTCTTTGTGATCTTAAAGTGTGCATTCACTATTGAAGCAGTTTTTTCCTCCAAAACCATTTTTATCTGAAAGGATGTTTCACAACCACATTGTTCTATTTGTTAATTGAGAACATTTGAAAAACTTATTTGATTTTTCTGTAGATGACCAATGTGCAATTATTTTAAAAAGCTGGACATCCTAGCCCCACTCCTGGCCCCTCAGACATGTAAACATTGAGTTTCAAGCACATTTTCTACTCCTCCGATCGGGTTTACATCATCACAGTGAGCTCTGGCAGTTTACTAAACCTTTTAGGTCTTTTTTGGGGAATAAATATGCCAATAGTTTTAGAAAACACAAACACAGAGGTTGTCTAGGATATATACTTTTTTCATGCTGATACTCTACTGTAATTTGTTCATCCTACTGTCAGCGTGTTGCCGCTTCACCTTCAGTGATGTTGGGACAGATATTTGGCCACCGCAACAGTAGTCCAGGGTAAAATGAAACATAGAATGTTTTTTAGAGGTTAATATTTAAAAGCTAATTAAACATCATTCTAAACATTAGGAAAATGTACAACTGTAAGGGATTTGAAATGAACTTCATCAGGACGTCTTGGTTAACAAAGCAGTGACTGTGATCATATTTTCAACAATAAAACTATATCCAATGATTCTGCAAGAGCTATTAAATGTTTCAGCTTGTAGAAAATCACTCCATAGGTGTTACTTTAAAGCTGTAAACTAATTTTGTCAGACAGATATCAGTTTTCACCGGTGTTCAAAGAATTGAGGAGTCAGAGCTCTGGTAAAGGTTACAAACCAGTGTTCTGCAGTCAGAACTTGCGATTAATTCACAGTTCAGTTCAACTCTGAAACAGAACTGATATCAGAGGATGTTTGTAAAATTTACAGAAATGCATCCAAAAGGAGCATTGACCACTCATGCATCAGGACCTCAACCTTAAAATCTGTTAAAAGATGGTTGTGGATGTTTTTGTTTTTTCGTTGCTCAAAACATAAATGCTGCAAAATATAATATATGGTTATAGCTTAAAATCATAAAAATAATACTTTCTTTATTGAGTGAGTTTCCCCCTCCCCTTCTGTCTCCATGGAAGAAATACATTCTGTAGTTTTCAATCAGCTACAGTTACATTTTACCTAAATAAGAAACCAGAAAAAAGCGTAAACTAGGATGAATGAAACACAATGCTAGCAAAATGTAACCAATCCAAAATATTTAGCACTCTCCCTCCAAAAACCAAGCTCTCATAGGTCGTTGTGCACGAAAAGGTAGCACCTCCCTACTGGCACTTTTTTCTGGGATATGCCACTACCCTGGTAATCTATGACGATGAAGTGGAAATGGAGAAGGGGTTAAAAAAGAAGTCACCCCAGCTTCCTGCTATCAGAAGGTGCTTTTTAAAATAATCTGCATCTGCTGTTGTACAGCAGTTTCTGGATGTTCCTTGGACGCAAATGGAAACAAAATCCCTGGAAAATGTTAGAGAGCAGCTCAACCTTTAAACAGAAAGTGTCCCAGTTATGTTTCCTACCTAAAATTACATGGAAAGAATTTTGGATTATTTTCTTAGAATGAGATGATTTAACTGTGTGAAAAAAAGTGACATGGTTTGGGCAGATATAATCCTCGGTTTAGTCAGACAGTTCACTTTGCAAGCATTAGGACAGCATGTAACGTCTGTCCTGGGGTTTATTGTCATGCTGTAAAGCATGGCCTAAAACAGCAGAATGTAGGGGGAGAGAGAGAGGTGGAAGCTCACAAAGCAGGCTTTTTATTACCCAGAACCCCGCTGTCTCCCAGGGAGCACATATTTAATTACAGACACGACAAGGAAGACATGAGGGAGTTCAAATGCAACAAATCCTTCATCTCCCCCCACCCCCGGGTAGAAGAAATCTCACTCTCACCACACAGCATGCTGCACAGATTAGCTCGGAGTCGGAAATTACAGAACATCTCCCGACCTCAGTGGAACTCTGCAGGAGCTTGCCAACTTTCAACCCCAGCTTCCTGAGGACTAATGAGTTTTAGCCATTTTGCACTTTTTATCTGAAGGTTACTTCTAGTTTTATTATATAGAAGCGGAATATTTATTTAGCTTCACACTGAGATTTTTTTAAAATGCTCCTATTTAGAAATTTTTTTGCATTACCTAAAAGTTTAATGGTAACTAGAAAAGCACTCTGAGAATGCAGACCTCCACCAAGGCAACTCAGTCAATCCCTCCCCCAGACGGTGATCCGGAAACTCCCCAAATCACAAATAACTTGTTCGTGGTCTCAATACGGACATTTCCTGAAAATATAATCAAAATCCGTCTATAAACTTTAAGTTGTATTTCTAACAAACAAACAAACAAACTCTGGCAAAAACATAACCTAGGTGTATAATTACACACCTAGGTTGTACAGTTTTCCTAGGTATGTACAGTTCTCCCCTTGCATATTTAATCAGTTTTTGCTTTGTTGTCACTAAAATATTTCTAATATTAGACAAAGATTAACTGAGTATGAACAAAATGCATATGAGGATTCAATATTAGAGGGAAATAAGCCAAGCTGATCCCAAGTAAAAAAAAAGTAGTAGCTTCCTAATCCTAAAACCTGTTTTACATTGCTGTGTAGGAATTTTGACCCACTCCTTGCAGAATTGATTTAATTTTTCAATTCAATTCAATTCAATTCAAAATTACTTTATTAATCCCAAAGGGAAATTAAATGTTGTTGTAACTCATTATGCAAGTTCCTTCAAAGATTTGTTGTAGATGCTGATGGCTGTGGGTAGGGATGATCTCTTGTAGCGCTCTGCAGATTTGAAGAAGCCTCTGACTGAAGACGCTCCGCAGTTGCACGACAGTCCGACGCAGAGGACGCTCCGGATCCACGGCGTCCTCCCCCCAACTCACCAGGGTTTTGTGGCTGTAGTTGAGGTCTTATCTGAGCTTTTGTGATGTTAATCAGCTGCTGCCAGTTGTAAACCACCTTGTTGCCATGGTTATGCATCATAACAAATGTCCAAAAATAAAAAGTATCAGCAAAAATCCTTCCAGCTGCACAGCATTCAAAACCAGAGAGAACAGTTGTCCACAAAAACAATGTTTCTACCAGAAATGGAAGAATTAAAGTTTTAAAAAAGAAAAAAATATGAACCAAAGTAACAGAGCTACTCCAACATGCTGCCACCTTGAGGGGCGCAATTCCGGAATGAATTAGCCACATATGAGGCTTGTTGTGTTTCTTGTTGTGTTTCTTTTCAGCAGTGGTTTTCACCTGGTAACTCTCTGACGGAGGCAATGTCTGCCCAGTTTCTTTCCTATTGTTGAATCATGAGATCCGACCTTAACTGTTGTGAAACAGGCCTGAGGTCTAATGACCTCTCCTCTGGATGAGTCTTTAATGTGAATTTTGAGTACAGTGAAGCCTTGGTTGTAAGGCAAGGCAAGGCAAGGCAATTTTATTTGTATAGCACACTTTCAACAGCAGGGTAACTCAAGGTGCTTTACATGATTTGGTGATTTAAAAGAAACACATAAAAGAAAAACACATTACACATGATACACAATAAAGCAAGAGAAAAATTAAAAAAAAGCAAGAGAGCATGAACACATTTCATACATATGACATCAAGCATTTACTCAAAGGCAATTCTAAACAGATGGGTTTTTAGTCTCGATTTAAAGCAGTTCAGAGTTTCAGCAGCTCTACACTCGTCAGGAAGTCTGTTCCAGATAAGGGGAGCATAAAAAGTGAAAGCTGCTTCTCCATGTTTAGTTCTGAGTCTAGGGATGTTTAGTAGGCTAGAGTTGGAGGACCTGAGTGGTCTTGGTGGTTGGTACCTTGACAACAGGTCTTCAACATATTTTGGTGCTAAGCCATGTAATGATTTATAAACTAGTAAAAGTATTTTAAAGTCTATTCTCTGAGCTACAGGGAGCCAGTGTAAGGACTTTAGAACTGGGGTGATGTGCTCTACTTTCCTGGTTCTAGTGAGGACGCGAGCGGCAGCGTTCTGGATCAGCTGCAGCTGTCTGATTGACTTTTTAGGCAGACCTGTGAAGATGCTGTTGCAGTAATCAATCCGACTAAAGATAAAGGCATGGATGAGTTTTTCTAGGTCGTGTTGGAAAATCAGTCCTTTAATCCTAGAGATGTTCTTCAGGTGATAGAACGCTGACCTTGTTATTGCCTTTATGTGACCCTGGAGGTTCAGGTCTGAGTCCATTACTACACCTAGGTTACGAACCTGATCAGTAGTTTCTAGCTGTATTAATTGAAGCTGTGTGCTGACTCTTGATCGTTCCTCCTTGGGTCCAAAAATAATCACTTCAGTTTGTTTCTATTCAGCTGGAGAAAGTTATGGCACATCCATCCATTTATTTGGTCAATGCATTGATTAATGGGTTAGAATGGGTTCGTAGTCACCTGGTGACATTGTAATGTAGAGCTGAGTGTCATCTGCGTAGTTAGCGGGGTTAGGGACCACAACTGCCCTCAAAAATCTTAATAGTTCAAACACCATATATACCTAAATATGCATTAATATACACACTGAAAACCATCTAACATCAACAGCTAACATTTGCAATCTTCCTTATCTCTGTTTTTGGGAGGTACAACCAATCAGCGGCTGGAAAAATAAATGGCTCAATTGGCTGCTTTGCAGCAAATACTGTGTCAAGGAGCATTGCGTCTAAAACTTAAGCTGCATTTTCATTCCGACATTTTAGGTATACTCTACGATAAAATCCACAAATAGACAGGTTTTCCAAGAATAATGTGGAGCTAATCCACAACTGTTACACAGAAAAAACAATGAATAGGCAAATCCGCAAATACTGAATGGTGAATAGGCGGAAGTCTACTGTACTTTTGTTAGGATGGCCAATCCTGGGAGGGTTTACCACTGTTACATGTCTTCTTCATTGTGGATAATATCTCTCATTATGGAGTCCCAAAGCCTTATAAATGGCTTAGCAACCCTGTCGGACTAAAATGAATGATGGGGAAAATGGAGCGAAAGTTTGATTGGTGGTTTGGAACGGCATCTGCAGTTGTGGTGAAAAGAGAGCTGAGCTGAAAGGCGAAGGTCTCAATTTACCTGTTGATCAATGTTCCTACATTCATCTATGGTCACGAGTTTGGGGTAATGACCGAAAGACCGAGATCACAGACACAAGCACCTGAAATGATTTTCCTCCACAGGGTGTCTGGGCTCTTCCTTAGTGATACGGTGAGACACTCAGTCATCTGGAAGGGGCTCAGAGTAGAGTTCACCCGACCCTGAATTAGCGGAGGATGGATGGATGGATGGATGGATGGACTAAATTTTAGTTTGTGTTTTTCTTATCTATTCTTGAAGTTCCTTATACGGGGTATGATGTTTTGCTTTAAGAGACCTTTTAAACTACTTCAGATTTTTTCACAGGATTATTCAAATCAAACCAAGGAAAATGGGGCGTTAATGTTAAAATGTGTGTGTTAAACACAGTTAGTTCATAACTGAAAAAAGGGGACAGTTACTATTTCACATAGGAACTGGCTTTTTGATTGAATGTTTTCCCTAAAACATACAATTATTTGATAAATGCTTTTTATACGTTTTCAGGTAATTTCTGTCTCGTATTAACTTTGTTTATGATCTGAAACATTTAAGTGTGAAAAATGAACAAATCTGTGAGGGGGCAAATTGTTTTTAGTCGTGACTTTTGGCTTTGTTGTAGAGTACCTTTGGACTTCCTGGAAACATATATATATCATAGCAGCTCTTAGGGGAGCATTTGATACCAGCGTAACTTAAGAAATAAAAGCAAACTTTGCCTAATGGGGGGCCTGTGGGATCCATCTGTCGCTCTGCTCCGATTTCCTCCCACCACAACACCACCCACCTACTGAGTAAAATCACAATTCAAGGGATGCCCTCTTCTTTATGGGAGGTATGGCACGCACTCTCCCACAGTCTGAACATTCAAATGAAGTTCTTCTTTTTCATCATGGTTGAAAGTAACACTTTCCAGACTATTATTTTCTGCCGTGACAAACATGAAATCTATGCCCCAGCAATAAAGGGACTGCGGGAGGCATTTTAAAAGTGGTGGCTCGGTGTTCAGTAAAAGATTTAAACGCTTCTTTGCAAAACGCAGCATCAGGCTTTTATCTGTCTGATACACCGCTCTCGCATGGCAACAACAGATAACACTCACTCAGAGCTGCATGCTTTACATCTGGAAAAATAGATAAGGTGTGCTTTGTATGGGCTGTGTGATGCGTTTGGCTCACTGTGCATCATGAAAGACTGTTTGCATTCTTCACTTGACATGCTAACAATCAAAATTTTTCCAGATTTGCTTGACAGCTGCAGAACCCAGACTTTTATATCCTTAACAAGGTAAATCGTAAATTCAGTGAATAATCTTCCTGTAAACAACTGTGTGTGATGCAAAAAAGACTTGGATGTAGTGACAATGCAGATGTATACAGCTATGGCCAAAATTATTCATACCCTTGCAAGGTAACAAGCATCTCACAAAGGAAAACAAAACAATGTAAAAGGAGTATTAATAGAGAGAAAAATCTCCTTTATTCACATTTCATTGGTGTTATTGGTGCCCTTGTCATAATCAACAAGAAAACCTGGCATGTTAGCAGTCAAACCTTACTTATAATGGCTTTTCTTTCAAAGATCTCTTTTTAAACGCAATGGTGTCACAATAAGGGCATGATTATACAGGATCACTTGCCAGCTGAGAAAAACAAAGCAGTTGTAGATTTACAGGAACACCTCATCTACATACCCACCCACACACCCTCAACACACGTATATATACATACATAAAACTAAAACAAAAAAGGAATTTTAAAAAAAAGGAAAATAATAATAACATTAAAAATAACTTAATTAGCACAAAAAAGCTACTCATGAAGGGGAGCCAGACCCTGTCAAATTTATTTACTCCTCGTGTGACAAAACAGATTTCTTCCAAAATGAAAAAAATAATCATTTCTCTGACCCAGTGTGAGGAAGAGGGAGGGGTGGAATCCCTCCACTTTAACAAAATGACCCAGTGAGCCACCAAAGAGGAAAAAGGCACGAACTTCACATTTTCCTTTCTGTAAATCATTGTTCAGAGGTAAGCCAAACCCTTGTTATAATAGCTGACAAGTTTTTGCATGTTTCCACGGGTATTTTTCAGGTTAGAAGGCATACTTGCCATCTCGCTAATCTTTACCTCCCTCCACACATTCTAAAACAATTTTTTTAATGACTTTCAATCTGAATCTGCCAGGTGTTTGAATAATTTTGGTCTAAAAAATAAATAGGATTAAAGGACTATAGGACATACAAATACATACAAATACATACGTCTGGTCTTGCCTGTATATCATCTAAAGATGCAGATTATCTCAGGGTTTGTGTCTTTTTTGTGTGGAAAGCATATTGGAACACTTCATTGCTAAAAAGACAGATATTTTGTTTGACAGCAAACTAGACCTGAAAGAAAATTTAAATTAGAACTGATCAATTCCATGATTTCCAGACTGCTGTAAGAAACAGGGTACAATAGAAAAATACAAATAAAGTACATTATCTTAACATGTTTTCAGTAATTAAAAAAATAACAATTTACGCCAATAATTTTCATGTAGCAGAATCATGCTGCTGCAGAATAGTGATATTTTTTCCTGATGTGGTTCATTTCTTTATTGAAGAATTATGAGTGACTTGTGATACTGCTTGATGCTTCACCATCATTTCCGTGCACTGAAACTTCACCCTTTGTTTAACTTTTTGGAAATCTATAAATTCACCTGAAATAACTTGACTTGTATTTATGCATTAACATGAACATTACCAATATCAATTCACCCAGGCGCAGCACAATAGTGCCGTTTACATGTCAATGCAACTATAAAATCATTTAAGCACCCTCTTTTAGATCTAGAATTTTACAAATTAGAAGGCAATGAAATCCGTTTTTATCAAGTTCTGAATTGACTAAATGTAAGTGTACAACAGCAGAATCCACCCACCATTATTTATCAAACAACTGCAAAGTCAAACTATAAAAACTGTAAGAAAAAACCTAAGTACACCCCATCAGTTTTTAGAACTATAGTTACTTGTTTATATTGTTTATAGCATTAAAATCACATCTAGATTGAAGTTCAGCAAAAATAGCTGATGACTTTCTGTCTTGGCATTGTGTTACCACACCCCTGTTTGCCCCAGAGCAGCAATCAGCCAAATCTACTGCTTTTGTAGAAGTGGTCAAAATTATCGAAGATCAAGTGTACTTTTTATCTTAAATGTCATGGGGGCAGAAAAGTTGTCTTCTCAAGCAGCTTTTCAATTTTGGCTTCCTCTTCATTTAATGAGCAATCACTAATAAGTAAAACCTGTTGTGTTTTTGTAAGCTTGAAGGTAAATAATTGTAGCTCCTACCACAACAGATCATTTTTATTATGTCCTAATAGGCAACACCGTAAAGAGGGTGTATTTTCATTTAGGCATAATTTTAAGGCAGCTGCAATATTATTCTGCTCATCTCAGGTGAATCTATACCAATATAATCCTAATATTTGTACATAAAAGAATGTAAATGTGCTGCTTAAAGATGTCAGATTCAAAAGAATATATTTTCAAATGTTTACCTTCTTAGTCTGCAGAGTTTGTGTTGAACTGCACCACAGAGATCCCCTAAGTTAATGACTTAACAACCTCTGTTTCATCCGTTAATGTAACTGTAGGAAATGTTTCTTAACTCACCATAAATCCTCCCATAGCCCTCCAATATGACGCAACATTATGTTTGAGTGCACTGTGTACAATGTAATTGCAGGAACTGCTTTTGTGCTGTTTTTTTAAAAGATTATTATACTAGTGAGCCATTTCTTAGTTTACTATTCCAACTGTGGAAACACAATATGTCTCAGATTACAGATGGAATGGAATTATCTTGGTTATTTTAATGCGAAATCAGCTGATCGAACATTTGGACCAAGCTCAAATTAATTAAATCAATATTAGAGACATTACAACTAGTCCTTAACTCAAGCTGTCATCTCAAAGTTAGATTTCTTATCAGATCATGTCATTAAAACAAAGTTAAAAGGTCTCATCAGTACAGTTTCCTGCCACGAGACTTATTTGGTTTTAGAAATTAGTCCCCCTGCTAATGTAACACATAATGCTTTGAATTTAATTATTACCAAGTCATTCCCTTCATATGCTGAGGGGTGGATGGTTTACAAGATCAAATATATCTTAATCACATTCACAGCTAAAAACTAAAAGGCTATCAGGTTATACATTTCTGCCATAAAGAGGATTGACAGCAGGGCTGTGATTAATAAAGGGAATAAATTAGGGTAAAATTAACTTTTTCTGTGCTGAAAGTACTGCATGTTATAAACTTAGAATATCTTTATGGTTAAAAAATTAGCCTATTTAATGAGAAGTGAAGTGCACAGCAGTACCACTCTAACCTCCCCATGGATGATGGAGTTCATGTCCCTTATCTCTAAAGTTGATTCAACGCAGTTGAATGGTCTGGGAATAGACAGACTGCTTTGAGATGGTAGAGAGGGATCAGTAGCTCAAATAATTACTCACTACAACCAAGGTATTCAGAATACCATGGCGGAACACACCAGATACCTCACCAGTCAACTAGAACAGGAAACTGTTGATGCAATTCACACAAGCTCACCAAAATTGAAAGAAGTCCGGATTTGGTGTAAACAACAAAGCATTTATCAGTCTTTGCTTGTATCAGAGGTTTGATTCTGTTGGTGTAATGAAGGTAAGAGTATATTTGTTGCATACCTTGGGTCTCTTCATACTATTTGATGCCACACCCCACTTGAGTATTACTGCTGACCATGTACATCCCTGTATGACCACACTGTACCATTGCTCTGATGCCTATTATCCTGCAGAATAATGCATTGTGTCTAAAAGCTTAAATCATCTTCAACTGGGTTTTTAATTATGAAATCAATCAAACATGAGCTGAGTCCCACAGAGCACCTTTGGTACGTAGTGGAGCAGAAGATTTGCATTGTGGATGTGCAGCTGAGATACAGTGGGGCAAAAAAGTATTTGACAGCCACTGATTGTGAAAGTTGTCCCACTTGAAAATATGAGAGGTCTGTAATTTTCATCATATGTACACTTCAAGTGTGAGAGACAGAATGTAAAAGGAAAATCCAAAAAATCACCTTGTATGATTTTTTAAGAATTTGTTTGTATAATGGTGCAGAAAATAAGTATTTGGTCAACAACAAAAGTTTAATTAAAGGATATGGTAGGGTATCATAGTGGGTATGGTATTCTTAGGATGTAACTCAGCATTCTTCCCCCTACAAACACAGCGAGTGGCATTTATAACAAAGAGTTCTATTTTTGTCTCATCGGACGACATGACATTCTTCCAAAACTCCTCTGGATCATCCAGATGGTCTCTGGCCAACTTTAGATATGCTTGGACATGTATTGGCTTAAGCAGGGGGACCTTACAAGGGCTGCAAGCTTTTAATCCATGACGACGTAGTGTGTTACTAATAGTAACCTTTGTTACTGTGGTCCCAGCTCTCTTCAGGTCATTGACCACTTCCCCCTTGTGTAGTTCTGCGTTGTGTCCTCACCATTCTCAAAATCATGTGTATCCCACAAAGTAAGATCTTGCATGGACTCTCAGGTAGAGGGAGAGTGTCAGTGATCTTGTATTTATTACATTTTATAATAATTGCTCCAACAGTTGATCTCTTCTCATCAAGCTGGCTGCCTATTGTAGACGGGCTCGTCCCAGTCTTTGCGCAGGTGTACTATCTTGTCCCTGGTGTCCTCTGGTGTTGGACATGTTGGAGGTTGAAGTCTGACTGTTTGAAGGTGTGGACAGGTGTCTTTTCTACATATAACGAGTTCAAAGAGGTGCTATTAATACAGGTAAACGACCAAGGACGACTCACAGCCCACTAAAAAGTGGCACTAAGAAAAAGAAGTATGTCACTGTGAAGAGGTATGTTTCTTTGTGAAGCGTTTGTGCGCGCTCCCGTGCAGTTGGCTGCAGTTACTAGAAAATACTGATCAGGCCCGAAATCTAAGAGTAGTAATGGACTCAGACCTGAACCTCCAGGGTCACATAAAGGCAATAACAAGGTCAGCCTTCTATCACCTGAAGAACATTTCTAGGATTAAAGGACTGATGTCGCAACAGGACCCTCAAAAACTCACTTAGCTCAGAGAATAGACTTCAAAATACTTTTACTAGTTTATAAATCATTGAATGGCTTAGCACCAAAGTATGTTTGAAGATCTACTTTACTATACCAACCCCCAGACCTCTCAGGTCCTCAAATTCCAGTCTGCTCAATATCCCTAGAATTAGAACCAAACATGGAGAAGCAGCCTTCAGTTTTTATGCTCCTCTAATATGGAACAAACTTCCAGACAACTCCAAAGCTGCTGAAACACTGAGTTCTTTTAAATTACAACGAAAAACTCATCTGTTTAGAGCTGCCTTTGAGTAATGTTTTCATGTATCATATGTTTTATGTATGCCTTTTGTTTTATTGCTGCTTTTACTTTATATGTTTTGTTTGTGTTTTACTGCTATTTTTATCTTACCCCCTAATTATGTAAAGCACCTTGAATTACCTTTTTGAAAGTGTGCTATACAATTTAAATTGCCTTGCCTTGTCTTGATTTTCAATTTGGGGCAGTTGACTCTCTTGTAATAGAGAGGAGGACTCGATTGGACTCTCTGAACTGCTGTTGGGGTCATAGATGTCCGGTTTTCTGGTACACATGTGTTTCGTGGATCTATAGAAGGCTTATAACCATATTCTCTAAGGCCTAAGTGGCTGTGCTGCTGCAGTGTACATGCCAGTAATGCACTTAAGGGCGACCTGGTCCTTGTATAACCAAAGTAAGGCTTACGTCCATTCTGTTGTATTGGCTTTTTCCCTGTTTGTGTTGGAGTCTGCCAGTGCCGCCTATTGTCACACAGGTATTTTGGGTGTTCAGGGTGAGGACTTCAAGGCCCAAGGTTGAAAGGAGAGTCTCTAGATTGAGATCTTTAGGGTCTGAGTATTGCTTTTTTTTCACATAGCCAGGTGAGAAGGGACCTGGATGAGAGTAGTCTCCTCTAAATCTTAGGCCATGGGAAAAGGTGGATTACTTATTTATTTTCATTGATGAATGTCTGCCTCAAAAGAGAAGAAAGGTTCAGGTATTGTTTTATCATGTTTATTAGTGAAAGTAGGAGGGAACTAGAGCTGGATGAATGTACTGGGGTCTTGTCTACAGTAATGCAGGTGCTGCTCTATTTTGTCCAGGTGAAGAAACTGAAGACCTGAGCCAAAAGCCAAATTTCTTGATTTACCAGTCTCAAAATGGTCATGAGATAGGCTTTTTCAGGGTTTTGTTTCTATGAATGGTGGTTTCATTTCCACAAACAGGGATTCTTTCAATAAAAGTTCACTTCCTAATGGCTGCGGCTTCTTTTAGCAGGTTAAACCACCCTGCCGCAAAGCAAAAAATGTTTGGGAATAGTTTGAAGAACACAGAGTTTGAGGAGTTGACTTGGCCTTCAAATATTCCAGATATCAATCCTCTTTGGTATGTTCTGGCTGAGCAAGTCCAATAAATACAGCATTATCTTGCAACTTATAAGACTCAAAGGATCATCAGTTAACATCTTGTTGGCATATACCACGCCACAGCTTCAGGGGTCTATTTAGAGTTCATTCCTCAATGGGTCAGGACTGTGTTGGAAGCCAAAGAGGGACCATCACACTCTTAGGTAAGTGGTCATAATATTATGCCTGGTTTGTGCTAGTCTATACTTGTGCATTGTGCCTTTCAAAGGGCATCCAAAGAACATGAGGTCCAATGAAATGCAACACACTCAACTTGCCTTGATTTGTCTCTGTCCTGTTTGCGGCTTCAGTGAGCAGTTTCATATCAGTTTCAAAGGAATCAAAGAGCAGAGCCTCCTTTATTCTCTTATCTTCATTCAGGATCAGCAGACGGGTTAGCAAAGCAATTAGCAGAATGAGAATATGAAAGCTGCTCTGCTGTCTGATCTCCATCTGGGTCTATCAAAGACAAAACTGTTGTTCAAATTATTTACCTACACACAAGTCTCCTGAGACACATTTCAATAATAGTGACTCAAAGTTAAAATGACATCAAAAAGTTGTTCAGTTTACTTGTCTGTTGTTGTTTTCCTATTGGTTTTGATTGATGTCTTACCATCTTCTCTCATTCACACCATCAACAACACAGCCTTACCGGTGGTTCACTGTTCTCCTATTACCTAAAAGATAACTAGATTATTCATATTCATGCTTTCTATGCCAGTGTTGAAGCTTTGTGACTTCAAAGAGACATCATCTGATGAACAGGCAGAGAACTGTCCACTGACTCCCAGTGGAGTCTAAAAAGAGGCGTTTTGTTTTTTCCCAGATTTCCATCAGCACAGCTCTGCTATAAACAGACTCATCTCCTGAGGAATAAACAGTTTGTAGGGGAAAACACGTTTTATAAATTTAAATTTGTCTTGTGACAGTGGAGCTGATCAAAGCAGGTTTTTAATGGTACGGCAGTGACACCTGCAGGTCAGTTGGAATACTACATGTTTAATGAGTCTTGGGGCATACAGTACCACTCTTTCCTTTTGCCCCTGTTTTGTGATTGCATTCTCCAAGTTGTGTTAGTTAAGGATTTATGACAAATGTACTCCTGCCAGCTGTTCTGTTTACTGTTGGTGAAAGCATACAGGAAAAACTCAGATCTAATGGTTTGTGCTTTACACAAACACAATGAATAACTGACCTGATTTATTTTTTCTGTATAATTTAAAATATAGTCTAACAGCTCATGTTGTGTAATGCACATAAAAGTCTGTTGGTCATATACGGCCTCAAAAAATATCAGTCCTCTTTGTGTAATTTACAAATTGTGTGCATACTTAAATTGAAATATTCAGTAACAACCCAGAAATAGAAAGAGAATCAAAGGAAAATGACACTTGTAATTTGTGGGAAAAGCAGTAGCAGCTGTAGCAACAACTTTCTGGTGCAACTACTTCTGTATTCATGTAAAATCTGTTGGTATTCTGATTCTGATTATTCAATTTCTTTGCAGCTAAGGTCGCAGATTATTTTCTGGGAGCTAAAAACTTTCTTGGTTAAACAAATTTGTTAGTTTGCCATTAACTTGTTGCCATTCCGGGTTCTGTGAGGCAGCACTACTATCCCATTATGAGTAAAACCTGTTTCAAAAAACAATTGCGCCAATTTGCCCCAAAGTGGCGGCGGTGTCAGGTAGCCTTCGGTCATTTATAAGTAGTCAGCCTGTGGTGGCAATGTGGTGCTATTAGGGGTTTTTCACAAAAGATTATGCGATAGCGGGATAAAGGGGGTGTGGGGGGACTAGCACTTTTCATTTTAGGCAAGGCAAAGCAAGGCAAGGCAAGGCAATTTTATTTGTATAGCACACTTTCAACAACAGGGTAATTCAAGGTGCTTTACATGATTTGGTGAGTTAAAAAACAAAAAACAAAACAAACGGACATGCAATATAACATTAGAAATTAAAGTAAAAATAGCAAATTAGCATGAAACACACATTACACATGATACACAATAAAGCAAGAGAAAGATCAATAAAGCAATAGAGCATGAACACATTTCATACATATGACATCAATAATTTACTCGAAGGCAATTGTAAACAGATGGGTTTTTAGTCTCGATTTAAAGCAGTTCAGAGTTTCAGCAGCTCTACACTACCTATTCTCTCTGCTTCGGTGCCGTCCCAGTCATCCACTGACTCGTTCTCGGCTGCCGCTACCACTGCTGCTGGTTCCTCCGCCGGAGAGGATGAAGTTCCAGGAGTTTCTTCATCCAAATTATTAGCAATGACTATGGGGTTAGCTGAAAGGCTGGAGCACTATATGGTGCTGCACAGCTCCAAACCTCTGACCATGTGGTGCAGACACACAGACATTTTCAACATTAAGCAAGGAGTAGGCTACAGGTAACTATTTTTTTTTTTTTTTTTGAGATTCGCATTAGAGTATCTGAGCATCATCTCAGACTTGGACACTGTACTGTGACCTGTGCAGCTGATCACTGACACAAACCAAAGAGCCCGGTGCACTGGTGCGGAAGTGGGACATATACTGCAGCTGCAGGTCAGGAAACAGCTTAAGAGAGTCTGCATGACTTCTGATCACTTCAATTGGAGAAATGTTCCCTGATTTTGAAACCTTGGCTGAAACGACGCTTAATTCTAGTCTCCAGTGTGGCAGCTGAGCATGGTTTCAGCCTCCAGGACAATATCTAAACCCCCAAGATAAGTCATTTGTCCAAGGTAAAAATCCAAAACCTCATGACAAAAACCTCTGCAGCAATTTGATTCCGCACAAATGGATGCACATTTCAGTTCCATGCGGAGCAGAAGGAAGTAGAGAGCGTTCAGGCCACACCAGGTGAACTGTTCGTATTTGAAGTGCAATCGTTTAATTTCATTTTTTATATGTAGTTCTGTGTTCAGCTTTTTCAGATTGAATATTATTCTAAATGAACTAAAAAATTAACATTATTAAATATGTTATTAATTTAAAAATTGACGGGTAACAATAGATTGACTGGATTTTTTTGACCACATGGTTCAAAATGACAGACAACAAAAATATCTAGCGTGATCTCTGCTTCAAATATGTATATATATAGTTAATTAATTATCTTATTCACTTTGAAAATAACTCTTTATTTAATTACTTTTTTTACATGCTTTACTGAATGGATATTGATTTGATTTCCTTAAATAGAAAACTATATAAAACTTTAAACTAATTGAAATGTTTGTATTGAAATAACTTTCTTGTAAAGTGCCTCGAGATGACATCTGTTGTAAATCGTCGCTATATAAATAAACTGAATTATATTGAATTTTACTCATTAGAGGTTTGAAATTGGACCAGGACTTAGGGGCGAAGACTTAACATTAATGTGAGGATGGATGGATGGATGGATGGATGGATGGATGGATGGATGAATGGATGGATGGATGGATGGATGGATGGATGGATGGATGGATGGATGGATGGATGGATGGATGGATGGATGGAACTCTTTGTCTGTAACAAACAAATCATGTGCTAGAATTTAGGACTTGACTTTGTTTCACCATAGGTTCTAACTTCAGTCTTAGAAAAAGTGATGTTAAATGCATATTATTTTAAAACGTTCTCAAGTTGTACTTGTGCAAAAGCTCAGTTGTTGAGAATATTGTCCAAGTTAAGAGGTTTTTTGTGGCCCTCTTTGGTTAGTGATAATTATAAGTAGGCAGGTATATGTATTAATTGTTGCACTTAAAGGATGACTTCTATTTTTAAAGTTGCAGAATCTACGACTTCAAAAAGACATCAAATGACTTATTGCTGCCTTGTGATAATTCATAGACTCCAGCATCCAATAATTCCCCTTATTCTCTCCTGGCACATTTTAATGAGAACTTATTTAATGGCTTTCTGCACTTTGAATCGGATGATTTGTGCAACAAAAGTCACATTCCTGTACTATGTGACCCTCCACCCTGTTCTGAATGTTTCATTTATTCAGCAAATATTGGTGGAAATGATATCTTGCGCAACGCCCATTTAATATACTGAACAGTGGGCTTCACTGATTGATATTTATTTCCCTGCCCTGATATTTCCTCAGTGAGGGCAGACGACAGTGATGGAAAGAGCGAACGTGAATGTGTGCACCAGGAAACAGCAGGCTCTCACATTCTCTCAGAAACATTGGGTCACTACTGCAGAAAACCAGGCCGACAATTTAAAATCCATAAGCATGTTAAATAAATACAGACATGCCATAGATCCACTGTCAGCAATAATGTTTGGCTGTTCACACACTGGTTATTAGAAAATAGGGCAGTGTTGTTCGGCTGGCTCTCACCTCCCAGAGGAGAACAATAACCTTTTTTTTAGTTACTTTTCAAAAGCCTGTTTGAGTCAAGTTCTGCTTCTTTTCTCTGAGACGAAAACCATGACAAAGTTAAAATTTACTCTCCTTTTCAGCAGGGATTATCTGTACCTTCTTTCAAACTAAATAAAGGACCACAGAATCAAACTTTGATGATTGAATTCTCGTTATCTGTCTTTATGTTTAACTTAACCGAAATATGTTCCTTTTTGCATCAGTCCACTCTCATTTTCATACATTATACACGAGAATGATTCTGGAATGGGTGCGCTGGGTTACAGTAGCTCTTCATCTTCTAGTCAAGGTTTTGTATTTGATCTTTATGACCGAGCCATGAACTTGCAATATATTTTATGTGAATAGACACTTCAGTTGCACTCAGCTTTTTTCAGACTGACAGATATTTCCTACAGCCTTTGATGGTTTGAAGTATTCTCATTGAGGGTAGTTTACTTCCATGATGTATCTGCCTGCTCCTAAAGTTCCACTTTTTAGGCTAAAGATTATTTCATCTGACTTTTATTCTATGATTCGTACTGACACATCTACAAAGACATTTCCTTTTGATCCATCATCAAAAGATGCAGTCTGTCAGTGCTATTTCATTCATCTTTAGCAGAATGGTATCACAACTGGATTGTCAAACGTGCAACTGATTGCTTAGGTCTGTAGAAAACATTAACTTTGAATTTTTAGCAGTTTATTTGTCTAATGTAAGATTTTTTACAACAGAATATTAAAAAGGCTAAAAAAGCACTCAGAGAGTGCAGACCTCCGCCAAGGCAGCTCAGATTGTGTTACACGTGTTGCTGCTGTAGCATCACAAACGCCTTTGTTAGACAAAGGCATCACATTTGTCAAAAAATATCTTGTGAGATACCTTTGAGAGAATTTTAAGCAGACATCACTTTTTGGATGGTATACATCAGGTCTCCAACTCCAGATCTCGAGAGCTACTGTCTTGCAGCTTTTAGATGCATCCCCATGCCAGCACAGTGGAATCAAAAGGCTGAATCACCTGTTTAGCATGCCATCAACTTTGGCAAAAACCTGGCAATGAGCCGTTCATTCCATTCAGGTGTGTTAAAACTGGGATGCATCTAATATCTAATGGGCAGACCGCAAGTACTGGAAGTGCTTTGCAGAAATGGACGGCATTTATGGTGAAAGGCCGACGGGCAACTGGAGAGAGAGTGGGCTAGATACCGGCTGCAGCATCGGCATCTGTAATGATGGAAAAGTGTGAGTGATGACTGATTTTTACTAGACATTTTGCTACGCTGAGTCCGCCTATGTCGTCGCCCACTGCCGCGTTCCTGAGATGGCAATGCAGACACAACTAGGCCGTGCTGGCAGACGTCTCCGCCCGGGATCTCGCCGCACTACAGAACGAGGCAGAGAGGGTTCGACCGGAAGCGTGAGATCAGATAATCGGTCCACCCTCTCCGCCTCCACCATCTAACCACCTGCGGAGGTCCCGCCACACCGGGACTGTCTCCGGGAGTGGGGAGCAGAGCGCTGCCCCCTCACCAACTGCCTGCGCGGCCGCTGCTTCCTCATCTAATCCTCCATTGACCGACGCAGCACCCCTGCCTGTCTTCTCAGTCCCTACCTGTCAGGCTGAATCGGTCAAACCAACATCCGAGACGGAGGACGACTCAGAGCAGCGGTCAGCCTTCCTCGGGACAAGGCTGGCGTTTGGTTCCCCAGGCACGGGTCCTCGATGGCATGAGCTTCCTCTACCGCCTCACCGCAAGCAGCAACGGTGTCGAGGTAGGACCGCTTCCGGGAAGGAAGTCCAAGCTGTCCGCTTGCCTCCGGTTCTCCCTGCAGCGCACCGGCTCCGCCCAGCCCCTTGGCTCTTGTCAGCCTGTCAAGACCAGCTCCTCCAGTCAGCCCGTCGAAACCAGCTTCCCCTGTCTCACCGCCGGCTCCAGCTCTGACCTGCCCGCTGGCTTCAGCCTGCTAGGTCCCGAAGTAAGCCTCTGCCTGTGAGCCAGTCAGCTCATGGAGGACCCGTCCCCGTAGCTAGAGTTCCCAGGAAGGGTCACGGAGGACCCGTCCCCATCGCTAGAGCTCCCAGGGAGGGTCAAGGAGGACCCGTCCCCATCGCTAGAGCTCCCAGGGAGGGTCAAGGAGGACCAATCCCCGTCGCTGGAGCCTCTTCGCCGCGACTGCTGTCGGTCGAGCCGGCGGACTCTTCTCAGCCGGCCTCTGCATCACCAGATTTATCTTTACCTGCCAGGTCTCGTGTGTAACAATACAGTGTTCTCCAAATCTGACCGATGCTGCCACTCAGACAGATTCAGAAAAGTCCGATGCATTTCACTATATATATATATATATATTGTTTTACTGTATATCCTAATTATCTATAAAGCACAAGACAGCTCTGGATGCTAATAATCTCCAAAATTATTGATAATTGAATAAATTCGATCACCCGATAGCTTACCGTGAACTTCTGCTGACAAAAACTCCTGACAACAAACGCTCTCCCTCTCGGTTACAATGGAGACGCATTTTCCATACGTGCACCACCAGTTTTGTCCCGCTCTTGCTTCTTCTCGCCCTTCTTGCTCTTCATTTAGATGCTTGTTTTGTGGAACATCGTCAGTGCTGTCCTCCTCATTCATGTTTCGCTCGGGTTCAAATTGAAAAGGCTGAACAGATTACATGTTTATGTCGCTGAACAGTCACAACAGGCTCCCAAAGCCGGCCGCTGCAACCACATGACGTCACTACGCAGTGCATTGTGACGCTAACAACAATGGCAACCTACAAATTAAACTGTTTTTACAAATTGTATAAAAACAAAGACATCAAGAAGGTTTTTTATACCACTTTATTATAACTGATACTAAAATTTATCTTTTAAGAACTACAACTCTTTGTAGCCGGGGTTCCTTTTAACAGTTGAAGTCTTCCTATGAAGAAAATTACAGACCTCTCTCATCTTTTTTGTGGTCAACTTGCACAATCGGTGGCTGCCAAATACTTTTTTGCCCCACTATCTATTCGTCTATCTGTGTATATATATATATATATATATATATATATACAGTATATGCCTACATATGTATATATATATATATATATATATATATATAACTTATAACTTTTTTTAGAAAAGCTGTGGGTACGATATCAAGGCTGCAAGAGGAGGAGCTTGGATAATGATTTTTTTCAAGGTTTTACTGGTTTAATTCGTGTAATTCCGACATTTTCTCCACATTGGTGTTGATTTGGGATGACATTGGTACTGAGTTTGGTATTGAGGTACAGATTGACCCTCTAATTGTTATAATATTTTCAGTGAAAAAGCTGGCAAATTCATTGCAGGCCCCGGTGGAATTTAAGTTCAGGGGCTACTGTCACTAATTAGTTAATTAGGATTTGTTAGTCTTTCCACTTTTGCAAATAAAGTCTGCGCGTTATATATATATATATATATATATATATATATATATATATATATATATATATATATATATATATATATATATATATATATATATATATATATATATATATATATTTTAGTGTATAGTTTATAAAAAAAATATTTGCTTTTCAATAATGGTCCTTTACCCATATGTAGAAATCAGATTTGGACCTTCAAACATAAAGTTTGAGAACCCCTGTTTTACACAAATCTCAATTTTTGAAAGTGCATTAATTAAAAAAAATTTCTATTACCTTAGAAATTTGGGCGGGGGATGGTTATTTTCCCTGGAGAAACTTGCGATAATATTTAGAAAGTAGGTAACATACATTCTTCCAAATACTGAGAACAGCAACAAAAAACAACAAATGGATGTTTAGGAATTAGAATCGATATAGATGGATTTTAAAATAAAAACACGTAAACATTATCCATCAGACAACTTTACAAATTTTCTCTTTGCTGCTGTATTTGAACACATGTTCTCCTCAATGCCTCGTCCTAAATGCATGTACAGAACATCAGTCAGCGGAAATAAATTAACTCAAGCATAGCTTCATGTTGATGTTTGCATCTAAAGCCTCCTGAGAGCCGCTAGTTTTCTCTTCTAATCCGGTTAGCTCACCGTCTCCTGTGGAGAGGTAATCTGCTTTGATGCTCAGCCTGCGACCAAAACAATGTATTTGTGTCAAAGCAGCAACTGCCAGTGCTGCCCAGTCTGTAAACTCACATACACCGCTTGACTCATGTCCTACTTGACTTACAGGCAACAAGTGCTCTGATTACAGAAGCCACAAACTGTCAAATAACAAACCTGAATAAACATTTATGTCGCTCAAAGCCAGGAGGGGTTGTAATTATCCCTCTGTGATGTTGTTTCACGGGAGTGCAGAAGTTCAGCAGCGGGCGTAATTTCATTGAAATTTAAACAGTTTCCTCCTCCTGCAGTTAGACTTTTCCGTGAACTCTTCTGACCTGAACTCATTCGTGTAAACAGACATTACACAGCCGTTTCTAGAAATTATCAAGCTGTTTGATTCGATGTGCAAAAACCTTGGATACCTTCACGCTGTGTTAAGATCATGTCCTTGATTCTCTTTGTAGGTACTTGTTGAGGTCTTTGAGGTGTGTTATGAATGCAGTAAGCCGTACATTAAACATAATACAGAAGACTATAGCAAGATGCTGGCTTATTACTGTGATTTTGCTCAACTCTACTCCAGGGGTGTCCAAAGTGTGGTCTGGGGTCTATTTGTGATGCTCAGAAGGATTTTGTTTGACCCTCAACCAGATGTCGCCCTACAATATTTTTGTTGTTGGTCATTTTGACTGAAAAAATCCGGTCATAATCTATTTTTACCCGTCATTTTTTAAGATAATAATAATGACATATTCAGTGGTATTTCATTTTATTATTCATTTTAATTAATATTAAATCCAAACAAACTGAACAGAGAATCCACATCGTGCCATCACACATCGAGCAGGTGAATACATGTATTAAATAGGAAGAGTTAACCTGCTGTGGTCTCAATGCACAGTCTCTTAACTTTCTCCTTGTCTGCATGGAGCTGAACTGAGATCCCGCTGGTTCATAATGAAGGCTGGATCCGTGCTCTGTTGCCAAACTGGAGACTGGAATTATGGGCACCACTTCAGCCAAAGGAGGACTTTCCTCACTTTAAAATCGATGGAAATTCTTGCAGCATGCGCTCCTTCTGCATCTGTGGTTAAGCTGCAGAGTTATGTCACTTATGTCTGTGTCTGGTGTGATCATTGATGTGCTTGATGCCTTTGTAACTCTTTACCTCGCTGTCAGCTCCTGGTTAGCGAGATGCATTGGGTACGGTGAACAGGTCTGAGATGATGCTCGGAAGCTCCAATGGGTAACTTTTTTTGATTGATTAAGTTACCTGAACTACTGCATGTGTGTAAAGTTGAAAATGTCTGTGCATTTGCTTCAAGTGGTCAGGGGTGTGAATTGCAATTTGTCAAAATGACTGATGGCCTTCAGATTTTTTTGTCACTGTTCAAAAAAAAAAAAAACGGTCAAATATGGAAAATACTCTGTTAATCCACTCCTGCCCTGGACCACAGTTCAAAAATAGCATAAGTTTGGTTTGTCAGCTCAGGCGGTTGATGCAGACACAAATTTCCACAAAAAAACATAGTGAGTCCAATTTTTCCCAACAGGAGGCTTTTCAAAAAACAAAAACAAAACAACAGACAAATTGAAATATTCTTATAAGTGAAAATGTAAATATTTAGTATAATCAGCCATGATTTAGTTTTTGATTTAATTTCACATTTAGGACTACAAACATTCTGTGACTTTGACTGAAAAGCCCACTTCGGTGCATCTACAGGTTCTTCTCAAAAAATTAACATATTGTGATAAAGTTCATTCTTTTCCATAATGTAATGATAAAAATTTTACTTTCATATATTTTAGATTCATTGCACACCAACTGAAATATTTCAGGTCTTTTATTGTTTTAAAACTGATGATTTTGGTATACAGCTCAGGAAAACCCAAAATTCATGAAAAGGTATTCTAAACGAGCTATTAACCTAATCATCTGAATCAACTAATTTAACTCTAAACACCTGCAAAAGATTCCTGAGGCTTTTAAAAACTCCCAGCCTGGTTCATTACTAAAAACCACAATCATGGGTAAGACTGCCGACCTGACTGCTGCCCAGAAGGCCATCACTGACACCCTCAAGCAAGAGGGTAAGACACAGAAAGACATTTCTGAACAAATAGGCTGTTCCCAGAGTGCTGTATCAAGGCACCTCAGTGGGAAGTCTGTGGGAAGGAAAAAGTGTGGCAGAAAACGCTGCACAATGAGAAGAGGTGACCGGACCCTGAAGAAGATTGTGGAGAAGGACCGATTCCAGACCTCGGGGGACCTGCGGAAGCAGTGGACTGAGTCTGGAGTAGAAACATCCAGAGCCACCGTGCACAGGCGTGTGCAGGAAATGGGCTAAAGGTGCCGCATTCCCCAGGTCAAGCCACTTTTGAACCAGAAACAGCGGCAGAAGCACCTGACCTGGGCTACAGAGAAGCAGCACTGGACTGTTGCTCAGTGGTCCAAAGTACTTTTTTCGGATGAAAGCAAATTTTGCATGTCATTCGGAAATCAAGGTGCCAGAGTCTGGAGGAAGACTGGGGAGAAGGAAATGCCAAAATGCCTGAAGTCCAGTGTCAAGTACCCACAGTCAGTGATGGTCTGGGGCGCCATGTCAGCTGCTGGTGTTGGTCCACTGTGTTTTATCAAGGGCAGGGTCAATGCAGCTAGCTATCAGGAGATTTTGGAGCACTTCATGCTTCCATCTGCTGAAAAGCTTTATGGAGATGAAGATTTCATTTTTCAACACGACCTGGCACCTGCTCCCAGTGCCAAAACCACTGGTAAATGGTTTACTGACCATGGTATTACTGTGCTCAATTGGCCTGCCAACTCTCCTGTGCTGAACCCCATAGAGAATCTGTGGGATATTGTGAAGAGGAAGTTGAGAGACGCAAGACCCAACACTCTGGATGAGCTTCAGGCCGCTATCGAAGCATCCTGGGCCTCCATAACACCTCAGCAGTGCCACAGGCTGATTGCGTCCATGCCACGCCGCATTGAAGCAGTCATTTCTGCAATAGGATTCCCGACCAAGTATTGAGTGCATAACTGAACATAATTATTTGAAGGTTGACTTTTTTTATATTAAAAACACTTTTCTTTTATTGGTCGGATGAAATATGCTAATTTTTTTAGATAGGAATTTTGGGTTTTCATGAGCTGTATGCCAAAATCATCAGTTTTCAAACAATAAAAGACCTGAAATATTTCAGTTGGTGTGCAATGAATCTAAAATATATGAAACTTTAATTTTTATCATTACATTATGGAAAAGAATTAACTTTATCACAATATGCTAATTTTTTGAGAAGGACCTGTATTTATTAAACTTGGCTAAATAAAGCAAGAGTGAGAAATATTTTTGTCCTTGATGCTGAAATTACCCACATAACAAAAATCTGGACAACCATAACCAATCTGAAAAATGTAGGACATTGTGAGCTGTGTTTTTATTTGTTAAAGTTTTTTACCAAACAAACATACAAGATCCTGTTTATGTTTCAGATCTACAATGATTTACAGATCCCTTTTCCAGGTAAATCAAATTTGTTTCATTAAAATATCATGTGTTTAGTTTATTGTTGAGCATAAAAAATTTATAAAGATCTTTTTTTTTCTTTTGCAATTTTACTAAAAAGAAAATAATTTGTGGCCCCAGGGTACTTTCAACCTGACATTTTTGGCCCCCATGGCAAAAAGTTTGGACACCACTGCTCTACTGGAACTTTAACTGGAACTGTGTGACTTGATAAGATGAGACTAAGAACGAGGTTTTTGTTGCTGGGTATTTTAAAAGGATATGAATAGAATAGAATAGAAAACTTTATTGTCTGACCCCAAAAGGTTACAGAAATTCATCTTTGACAGGGCTCCACATCATCTCTACACACACATACAAAACAATGGCTGTACCAATGGCCAAATCAACACAGAAATTGTTCATCAGATGCAAAAATTAGATTGTACATTAATCAGTGGTCAAAGAATTATCTCTCTATAAGCTATAATCTTGGAAAGAGTTATAGAAGAAGACTAACTGCTTTCCTACTGGCAAAAGGGGGTATACAAAGTATTAGAAGCAGAACTGCCAATCAGTGCAGCGATAAAAAAAAAAAAAAAAAAAAGATAATGAGAATATCTCCGCCTCCGCCATTGAATAAATGTATTCAAATCTAAGGTTGAATTTTTCCAAATGTGAATAGCTCAGGTGGTAGGAATTAGTCTCGTAATCAGTAGGTTACTGGTTTAAGTCCCTGTTCAGTCCCCCACTGTCATTTTGTCCTTGTTTGGTGGTGCCTCTGCCAGCAGCCTCGCCTGTCAGTGTACCCCAGGGCAGCTGTGGCTAAATGTAGTAGCTTGCCACCATCAGCGTGTGAATGATTGAATGTAATGTAAAGCGCTTTGTGGTCCTCTGACTGAAAAAGCACTAATCAAATGCATTTACCAGTGATGTCAATTGGCATTGATGGATTCTAATCTAGGGATTGATATACATAAACTAATCTCTCTGCACAAATATAAGACAGCATTAGGATTTGGTTTTTTTGCTTTCCTTTGCTGCATTATCTTAAATATTAGCAAAGCCTTTTAACGATTAGAAAATTGCTGTTGCATGTGTGTTTTGGTTGTTTTACAGCTGAAAGACTCTAAACCTCCCCATCAAACATGATGTACACCATCTGACGCATTTAGCTATAAGATGATTTGATAGATTTTCTTTAATAGATTTCAACAACTGTTTAATACATCAGGCAAGTTTCAAAAAGCGCATAAGGCTCACAGCATGATAGTACCTCCACCAGGTTTTTACCAAGATCTTCAATTAATTATGAATAACAATTTAATTAAAGGGATGCAGTTTTTTCCATCCCCAATGAGCTGCCTGGATTATCCCAGGAAGGCTTTGGCTTTTTTTTTGGTCAGGTTTTTTTCATCTGTAAAGGCTTACATCTACATTTATAAAGTGGTGCATTAAAGTATAGTGGAATTCAAATGTTGTTGTCCTTTAACAAACATTTAAGAAAATCCATCCAATATCTATACCCACTTATGCTTGCAAGGTCACGGGGGGTTGGTGCCTCCAGTGGTCATTGGGCAAAAGGTGGGCTACACCCTGGACAGGTCTCCAGTTCATCACAGAGCAACAGAGAGACCCACAGGACAAACAACCACGCAGACACACACACACACACATGTCTAAGGACAATTTAGAGAGACCAATCAACCTAACAGTCATGTTTTTGGACTGTGGGAGGAAGCTGGAGTACCCGGAGAGAACCCACACATGCACAGAGAGAACATCCAATCTACACGCAGAAAGACCCCAGACCAGGTTTCAAACCCAAGACCTTCCTGCTACAAGGTGACAGTATTACTGACTGCCCACTGTGCAGCCCATTTAAAAAAAAAAAAAGCAAAAGCACAATAAATGCAATCTAATGCACACAATAAATCTGTGATTTCTTTAGAGTAATTTGTGTAAACAGAGTTAATACATTTTATTTCACGAATAAGCATAGTCATCATCATCATTATCCTTTATTTACTTTGCTTTGGTAGTACCACAACATGGCCACTAGATGATGATACATTCTCATATTTGTAAGCCTACTGTTTCGTACATTTTATAAAAAAAGAAAGATGAAAGCTCGCCTGAAATTAAGACTGGAGTTGGGGGAAAAAACTGAAATACACTCAGTCACGACTGAGTGTATTTCAGTTTTTTCATAGATTTCATATGTCTAAGTGAAAAAATAGCAACAGACGACAGGTAAATATGAACCAGAGAAAGATCAAATCACACATTTTAGGACTAAACTGTCAAATGCAATTTATTTATTTATTTATTTATCAGTCTGTTGAAAATGTATGTAGACTTCACCTTAATGACCAAAAACGTTTGCCTTCATATTCTGCTGCAGCTTTTGAGAATTAAATATATTTCTGTTTACTTTTTATTTGACTTCTTGTAATATTTTGGTAACATAAATACTTTTTCTAGGACTTTCAATACTGAAACGAAGGTAACATAAAGTGTGAGACTGTAATAATATCATTTTTTAAATATAAATATGTGGATGTTTTTTAAGCATTTAATATATCCAAATAAATGTTTTATCTTCTTATAAGGTTTTTATTATGAACCCCCCTCTTCAATCTCAATATGCGGAAGATTATTTTCTTTCTTCTGGAAATGAATCCAGCTGTAAAACAAATAAATGTTTATAATTAAGATCTCTGGGGGATGTTGCTACCTGTTTATTTGATTGACACCTTCCACTACCAGCTGAGCTGCCATAAGGAGGGCCGGCAGAGGGCGGGCAGAGAGGAGAGCAGACATCCAATGGGATCAGTGATGGGGGGGAGTTTGCTCCACTCCAGCTTTGTTCTAACTTACTGGGACTCCTGAGCGCAATATGACTGGAGCACCGTTATTCCCCGGGACGGTGCGCGTATGCTTAGCGCGCCCCAACTTTTCATAAACTTCTTTACGCATCTCCAAGGATCTGGGAACTTTTCTTCTGGTTTTGTCTTGCAGCGCAAAGAAACAAAAGGCAAACAGAAAAGCTGAAATGAAACGTCCCTGATCTGCATGAATCATTTTTCCTCCACCCAGTGGATTCTGTTGCAGCTGTATGAAATAACACTTGTGGAGTACTTTTGGGACACTTCAGTGCGGATAGAGCGGAAGAGCTGCTGCTGCTTTTCTCATTGAATCTTGGCTGCGGACACTTTGCGGGATACAATGCTGTGGAGGCTCCAACTTCAGTAAAGTTGATGCATCTTCGCCATGGACGTTGTCTGAGAAAGGTGGACAGGTTGACTGACCATGGCGCTCACAGTTAGAGGCTTTGGCCGGTTTCATTTAGTTCTGCTGATGCTGTGGACTCTGCCGCGGAGCTGCGCGTCCAGCCAAGTCCGCCAAGAGTTCCGTGTCCTGGAAGAGCAGCCTGTCGGAACCTATGTGGGCACCATAGAGACCAAGCCCAGCTTCACTTACCGCTTCAGCGAAAACCACAAACTTTTCGCGATTAACGGCACCACGGGAGTCATCTCCACATCATCGGTGATTGACAGAGAAGTTCTGCAAAGTGATGTCATTAACGTGGTGGTTCTGTCCAGCCAGCCGACCTACCCCACGGAGGTTCGGATCGTGGTTTTGGATATTAATGACAACTCTCCGGTGTTTCCAGACGCGTCTATAGTGGTGTCCTTTAAGGAGGACGCCAGCAGCGGGAGACAAGTGATCCTGGACACTGCCACGGATTCCGACATTGGAAGCAACGGAGTTGATCACACCACTTACAGGATAGTGAAGGGCAACGAGCAGAGGAGGTTCAGCCTGGATGTTACAGTCAATCCCAGCGGGGAGGGGGCATTCCTGCACCTTGTTTTAACCGGTGGTCTAGACAGAGAGGTCACCCCCTTCTACCAGCTCCTGATCGAAGTGGAGGACAAAGGAGAGCCGAAAAAGTTCGGTTACCTGCAAGTAAACGTCACTATTCAGGATATAAATGACAATCCTCCTGTTTTTGAGCAAGATCAGTACCAGGCCAGTGTGTTTGAGGATGCAGCTGTAGGTTCGAGCATCCTGCAGATCACAGCATCAGATCAGGATGAGGGAGCCAATGCTGAAATTAGATACTTTTTAGATGAGGGGACACCTTTCCAAATTGATCCTAAATTAGGTACTATTATTATAAAGGAGGGGCTTGACTATGAGATCAAGAAAGAGTACTCTCTGACCATCCATGCTGTTGATAATGGTGTTCCCTCTCTGTCAGGCCGGACAGAAGCCACAATAAAACTTTTAGATGTGAATGATAACGACCCAGTTGTGAAGTTCAGGTATTTTCCCACCACTTCAAAATTTGCCTCTGTTGATGAAAACGCACAGATAGGCACAGTTGTGGCTCTGCTTACTGTTTCAGACTCAGACTCATCCACAGCTAATGGCAACATATCTGTTTCAATCTTAGGGGGCAACGAGCAGAGACACTTTGAAGTGCACACATCTACTGTGCCCAATCTAAGTCTGATTAAAGTGGCGAGCGTTTTAGACAGAGAGAGGATTTCCTCGTACAATTTGACTGTTTCTGTTTCAGATAATGGCAAACCTATGGCCAGATCCTCCTTTGCCAGTCTGGTTATTTTTGTAAATGATATTAATGATCACCCCCCAATATTTCAGGAAACGCTGTACAGAGTAGATATCAGTGAAGGCACACCAAAAGGCAGCTACATTAAAGGGGTTTCTGCAACAGATGGTGATTCTGGGCAGAACGCCAACCTGAGATACTCCCTGGTGTCTGGAAACACTTTGGGCTGGTTCTCCATCAGTGAAAACAGTGGCCTGGTTACCAGCGCCGCTTTGCTGGATAGGGAAATCGCATCTGAAATTGTTCTAAACATTAGTGCCAAAGACCAGGGGCTGCAGCCCAAGATTTCCTACACTAAACTGATTGTTAACATCACAGATGTGAATGACCAAGTGCCTACATTTAGCCAAAGCGCATATCATGTTTCCCTGGTGGAGCACGCCCCTGCTGGCACTGAGCTGGTGCTGCTGTCTGCCTCGGACGACGACCTCGGGGCCAATGGAACTATCCGTTTCTCATTCGATGCAGAGACTCCTGCCAGCATCCAGGAGCTGTTTCGTCTGGATGTCGTGTCGGGCCGATTAAGCACAGCCGTGGAGCTGGACAGGGAGGATCAGGCCTCGTATTTGCTCCATATCCGTGCAGCAGATGGGGGCAGTCCCCCCCTGCACTCTGTAGGAAATGTCAACATCACCATTTGGGATATAAATGACAACAGGCCAGTGTTCTACCCTGTTCAGTATTTTGCCAATGTTAAAGAAAATGAGCCCTCGGGTTCTTATGTGACCACCGTTTCAGCCACAGACCCTGATTTGGGACGAAACGGAACTGTCAAATATTTTATCACAGCGGGAGACACTTCCAAATTCCGCATGAACAGCAACACTGGGAAAATCACCACACTAGTACCCTTGGATAGAGAGGAGAAAACAGCTTACCAGCTACAAGTGACAGCAGCAGATGGAGGAGGCCTGCGCTCGCACACCCAGGCCATTGTGACTGTAACTGTTATAGACACACAAGATAATCCACCTGTCTTCAATCAGCGGGTGTACAGCTTTGTCATGTTTGAAAATGTAGCTCTTGGGACAGTCATTGGCACCGTGTCAGCAACCACACTGGATCTAAACGCAAACATTACCTACCTGATCACGTCAGGGGATCAGAGAGGGCTTTTTGCTGTGAACAGTGCAGGTCAGATCACAGCATCCAGTCAGATAGACAGAGAGGAGCAAGGATTTTATCAGCTCAAGGTTGTGGCCAGAGCCGGGGAGATCACAGGAGAGGCCTTTGTGAACATAACTGTGAAGGACTTAAATGATAATTCTCCTCATTTTATTCACAATATGGAGCATGTAAGCGCTGTGGAAAACTGGAGCACGGGACATGTAATCTTCCAGGCGAAAGCATCAGATCCTGATGAAGGTCAGAATGGCATGGTGATCTACAGCCTTAAAGAGAACCCAAAAGGCCTGTTTCACATCCACGAGCGGCACGGTCTGATCACACTGACCGGCCCGCTGGAAGTCACAACGAGCTCCTATGAAATCGAAGTCTTGGCTGCAGACATGGGGGTTCCCCGGCTCACCTCCAGCCTCATCTTGATCATCAGCGTTTATGACGTCAACGACAACTCACCTGTGTTTGAACAGCTCTCATATGAGGTCATCATTCTGGAATCTGAACCTGTCAACAGCAGGTTCTTCAAAGTGCAGGCCACTGACAAAGACTCTGGTCTCAATGGGGAGATCATGTATGACATCACAAGTGGCAACATGGGTGATGTGTTTGGGATTTTTCCAGATGGGCAGCTATACATCAAAACAGAGCTGGACAGAGAGATTCAGGACAGATATAACTTGGTGGTTGTAGCCAAAGACAGGGCTGTGGAACCGCTGAGCGCCTCAGTCAACGTCACTGTGATCCTGGACGATGTAAACGACAACCGTCCTCTCTTTAACAGCACTAATTATGTGTTTCACTTTGAGGAGGAGCAAAAGAGAGGATCACTTGTTGGGCAGGTATTTGCTGAGGATAAGGACTTTGGCCCTAACAGTGAGGTCAGATACACATTTGAGAACCCGCAGGCCAACTTTGAGCTGAACACCATCACCGGGGAGCTGACCAGCACTCTGCAGATGGATCGCGAGTTGCTGATGAGACAAAGGGGCGCCGCTGTGTTCAGCTTTGTTGTCGTTTCATCAGATCAGGGTCTTCCCAAACCCCTCAGAGACCAGGCCAAGGTGCAGGTCTACATTCAAGACATCAACGACAACCCACCAAAATTCACTAAAGACATTTACCAGGCCTCCATTTCTGAGTCAGCTCAAAACATGACTCAGCTGCTGCGGGTCTCTGCCTCAGATGTGGATGAGAACAAAAACGGACTTGTTCGTTATCACATTGTTGAGGGTAATGAGGAACGTCAGTTCATGATTGATGGCAGCTCTGGACAGGTGACTTTAGTTGGAAAGCTGGACTATGAAACCACTTCTTCTTTCTCACTGAAAATCATAGCTGCTGATGCTGGAACTGTGCCCTTGTCCTCCTCTTGTCTGCTGAGCATTACTATCCTGGATGAAAACGATAACTCCCCATCCTTTCCTAAATCCTCCTTGTTTGTGGATGTGCTGGAGAATATGAGGATCGGGGAACTTGTGGCTTCTGTCACCGCCACGGATGCAGATTCGGGTCAGAATGCAGACATAACATACAGCATCACAGCCACAAACAACCACGGCACGTTTAGCATCAGCCCCAACACTGGCAGCATCTTTCTGGTTAAAAAGCTGGACTTTGAAACACATTCACTTTACAAGCTCAACATCTCAGCAAAGGACAATGGCAGCCCGCCGCGCTCCTCATCCATACCCGTGGTCATTCACGTCCGGGATTTTAACGACAATCCACCCGTATTTGCCCCGGGAGACATTTTCAAATCTATCCCTGAAAATCTTCCTCTCTCAGCCTCGGTTATGACCATTATAGCTCACGACACAGATGCAGACATAAACGGGCAGCTGGAGTATTCCATTGTTCAGCAGATTCCTCGAGGAAACTTCTTCAGCATTGACCCAAGCTCTGGGCTCATTTACACCAATAAGGAAATTGACAGGGAGTTCTCCAACCTGTTTGAACTGACCATCAAAGCCACGGATCAGGCAGTTCCAGCTGAATTCCGACGATTTGCCTTGAAAAACGTCACAATATGGGTCACGGACCTGAATGATAATGTTCCTACTTTTGTGTCCCAGAATGCTCTTGTTGCCGAGCCCAACATTGTTATTGGCTCCATCCTGACAACAGTGATGGCCCTTGACCCTGATAATGGTGAAAATGGGGAAGTGGAGTATGAGCTTCTGGAAGGGGATGCGGACACCTTCATTATGGACAGATACAGCGGGGATATTCGACTGGCTTCCCAGCTGGTCCCATCCCGACTCATGTACACCCTGGCGGTGTCTGCAACAGACCACGGCACTGACCGTAAGACCTCCAGAACTGAGCTGACCATCATCCTTCAAGGGATAGATGGGCCCGTTTTCTCTCAGCCCAAATACATAACCATCCTCAAAGAAGGCCAGCCACCAGGCACAAATGTCATCTCCCTGGATGCCTCAAGTCCAAGGGGCTCTTCATCAAAAGTGGAGTATTTCATTGTGGCAGTACGCAGCCGTGGAAAAGCCGTCGGACGCCTTTTCACCATCGGACGCCACACTGGAGTGATACAGACAGCCGCGGAGCTGGACAGAGAACAAGGGTCCGACCTGTATCTTGTGGACGTGTACGCCATCGAGACAGACGCCAGCCAGCCTAGAACACAGCGTGCTGAGGTAAGAACAATGCTGACTGTTTTACTCTTTGAAGGCACATAACAGCGAGCTTAAATTTTGCAATGTTGGCCTCTTTGATCGGTTTGGCAAAAGGAGGACATGAACTCTACAACTGGCAGTTGCTTGTTATATTTGTATAGTTGGAATATGATCAAGAAATTACAAATTGCTCATAAATTAAACTGCTATTCTAATGGATAGCAGTAAAAAGGACTTTTACTTCGGTGTGATAACCCAGATAATAAGTCTTCTTTACAAGCTCCTTGTTACTTTTCTTTCACTGACATATTCGTATCAATTGTTATAAAGTGTGCTTTAATTTAATATATTTAGTAGAAATGAAAAAGGGTCATTCATGTGGTCTTGCTGTGCAGGTATGCAATATCAGAGCCAGAATGACTCTGTCTTTGAGCTGCCTGAGGCTGTTTTGGCACAGGGGTGGTCTTGGGGTGCCTTTATTCCACCAGGATCTGCTCCACAGGCAATAAGGGACCATTAAAATCGGGTGACCTCTTAAAACTTTATGAAAAGATGCTGAGGGCAGATAGAGAGGGCTTAGCTGATGCGTTTTTGAATTTTTTGATGTGTTATGTGGGAACTTTTAGGTCTGATGGCTAGCTGCCAGTCAAATCAAAACCAAATGTGAATTTTTATTATTTTAGAAACCGTTAACCAGACCTTAAACACCTTTCTACAACTGGCTTCAGTCAAAAAAACAAAACAAAAAGATGCAAGCTGCTTCTTCTTTCAGGACATGTGTTTGTGTTAGTTTATTGTAAACATCGTAGACAAACTGAGATATTATCCTGTTAGCAGATGTAACTGAAAAGTTTGCAAAGGTCATACTGAAATAACAGATATTCTCTCGTCTTGTTTCCAGTAAAGATAACAATCTGCTTTCCTGCAAGCTGTGCTGCTGACCTAAATGGAGAATAAACAGCTTCACTTCTCCATCCTCAAACTTTAGACTTTGGATTGGTTTTAGACAATGCTTGAAAAGTGTCATCCCATAACAATAGTGCCTTACAAAAGTAGTATTAAAACAATTTTGTTGTGTTTTATTGGGATTTTATGTGAAAGTCTGCAACGTACAGTTCCACATAACTGTAAAGTGGATGTTTAACATTTTAAAATTTATATAAATCTGAAATGTGTGGCATGCAGTTGTATTTAGTCCCATTCCCCTTGGGTTAATACTCTGGGGAACCACTAGGGGTGTAACAAAAATCACCGTTTGGTACATATCTGAGGTTTTTAAGTCACGGTTCAGTTGAAAAGTTAAAAAGTATAAAACTCAATAGAGATTTGATTGGATCAAAAAAAAATAGTTAGAGCGGACTTTGCCAGAGTAGAAAACAATATACCCACTTGAAAACAGTGTTAATGTTTAAACATGCTTAAATCACTTTGGAATTGTTTTATTATTTCAACAATCTAGTTTCCCAGCTGTACTTGAATGCAGCATGGGTAGCTGTTGCAAAACTCCTCATCAACGGGGATTCCGCAGACTTGCAATTTATACAAAATAAGGAGTTTGAGCTGATTGAATGCTGCTAGTAGCCATGTGGATGTCAGCTGGTTTTTCTCTAGTATCAGTGATGTTTCCATTCAGCTTGACATTGTTTCAGGTGAGTCATTCAGTTCAGTGCAGAGCGTGTTATGAACCTTATTGCTATTGAAAGATTTGTGCGCTGGTTTGGTCCATCTTTCTTTTTCTACTATAGCTGCATTAGAAACCTTGAATGTTCCCAAATAGACACATAGAAGAGTTTAGTGATAGTTTGGAAGTCATTTCTGTTTTGTTTTGGTGTCATTTTTTAAAGTTGTGCTGCGAAACATTGCACTGGGCTCTGAGTTGAGCACATAAACATTCTGCATGTGTCCAAGTAGAAACAGCAGTAATTCTTTTGGTACACGTGGCTACCGAACTGACAGTGCCGTACCAAAAAATCCAAATACATGTACCGTCACACTCATATACATTTAAAGTGTGGCATGCATTTGTATTTAGTCCCCTTCCCCCTGAGTTAATACTTTCGCTAACCACCATTTGATGTTATTACATCTTCAGGTCTTTTGGCTCATTACTGTTTACATAGCTCAAGCTTGTAACAATAATTATTAAGTTGTGGCCCAAGTCCTCCATTGCATTTAGTTCTGGACTTTGACTGAGCCTTACTATCCTATTAATCTGCTTAGATCTAAACCATTCCATTGGAACAGTTGCTGCATGTTTAGGGTCATTATCTGCTCACGTCCTACGTTTTGGACTGCCTCTCTGAGGTTTTATTCCAGGTTTTCCTCTTTTTTTTTAAGCTACATCCATCTTCTCACAAACTCTGACTACATTTCTTGTCCCTGCTAAAATACAACATCCCCTGAGCATGATGCTGCCACTTCTTATGTTTCACTGTAAGAATTGTGTGTTAACAATGATCTGCGGTGTTCAAAATTTTGGCCCTCACATTTTGCATATAGGACAAAAAAGTTAAATTTTCATCTCATCCTTTCCCGTTTGTTGTCCCCTACGTGACTTGTGCTATCTTTAAATAGCTTTTCTTTTGCATTTCTTTCAACATTGACTTTGCTCGTACCCCTCCACCATATACAGTAAGCAAGTATGAAATGCACAACTCATACTTGTTGCGTTGACAGATTCTCCCACCTGAGCTGTTCATCCGTGCAGCTCCTCGAGAATTACCAATTGGTCTCTTAGCTGCTTCTATGGTTAATGCAGTCTTTGCACACGGATTCCATTTACTTATTAGGTTACATCTGAAGGCAATCGGTTGAACCGTTTCTGAAAGTTTGAGAAAACCATGTCATTGTGTTCCCACTTAAAAATTATTTTGTTGGTGTATCACATAAAGTTTGATGTTTTGTTTTAATGTAATAAAATGAAGAACAGTTCAGATGAACGTTCTTTAGTTGTCAGTGGGCTCAAGATTCAGGATGAATGAGCAGGTCATATTGAAAGTGTTTGGAGCCCTCTCTGTCTATGAGTCCTAATAGCAATACAGCATAAACCTACAGACTTAGACTAATGTTTTTCCACTGCTGTGTTTATACACAGGATACCCAGTAGCAACTGGGGGGGATCATTTCCATCCCTGGGGTTGTGACCCTTTCACGTTCTCAGTTTCTCATCCCCCCCCCCCATTGATTGGATGCATGAGGGAAAGCTGGCAAGTCACGCTCTGCTATGCGGCATGTGTGACGTTTTATAAAAACAATTCGGACAAAAGGAATTCGGCTGGAGATGCTTTATCGAGAGCCGCGATCTTAAACACCTCACAAACTTTGTCAGTTTTTCTTCTTTGCTTCGGGCCATGCACGACTGTTTGTTCCTTCTGGATCACATTTAGGTTAAATGCTGCAAAACTCATTTCAGTCTTTATGTAGACGAACAGTGGTACACACTGTTAGACAGTCATAATGGGATGTTTCCATTTAGTAGCTTCAAAGTGGCAATACTTATTTGGTTCTTGGATGACCTCATTACCCATAAATCTTTAATTTATTTGCAACTCTTAGAAAATATGACGAGGAAAACAAATGTTGGCAGCTATTTTATCTATTGTTGTAGAGGAATTTGTAGAGTAAAGAAGGATGTTTTTTATTTTGCTCAAAAGTTTTGTCTCGTCACATCCTGTATTGTTCTTGTTTGGAGCTGGAGAGAACCTCCACCCCCCTCCGAGCTCCCAGTGGATACGCTCACATCTGAATCTCATCCAGCTCTCTCCGTTGCACTCTGGCCCAGGACTGGTGTGACAGCACGTGTTTCTCATCAGCCGTTAAGCAGCCTCAGATCGCAGGAATGGGGTTTGTGTGCCACCTTCCTCTTATGAATCACCTTCAGTTTGTTACATTTACAAACAAATGAGAGTAATTAGTTTTCACAAAGGGGCTTTTTAACCACTGGTGTTTGATCTAAACGGTTCGACTGATGTCTATTAGATGAGCTGATCAAAGAGGAGACCGGCATGCTCTCCAAATGTCAAAAATTCAGATTAAAATGCCCAATGTATTTTATTGCACCCAGTTCTTATTTTAAAAAGCTTTGTTTGCTTACACTGATGTGGTTGGCTGTGACCAAACACTGGCTGTTGAATCTCTCAGAAGGAGCCAATAAATAAACACGTGTTGGGCCAAGATGCACTCTAAAATCTTTGAAAGGATCCTGCAAATGGCTATCGCACCAACAGCATCTTGAGTGTTCATAAAAACAAAACAAAAAACAAACAAAAAAAAAAACCCCACATTTGATTGCAAATTATCCATATAATCTAATGAACGTATGGAAGCCTAGACTTTGACTGGGCCATCCGGGCAGGAGCTCAATGTAGAGCCACTGCTTCTCCACATCTAGAGGCTCAGGCATTTGAATAGGATGCTTCCTAGAAGCCTCCTCGGTGAAGTGTTATGGGGAATTCCCACCATGAGCAGACCCAGAAGAAGACCCAGGACACGCTGGAGAGAGGATTTTTCTTGGCTGGCCTGGGAATGCCTTGGGATTCTCCTGGAGGAGTTAGCACATGTGGTTGGGGAAATGGAAGTCTGGGCTTTTCTGCCAGATGGATGGATACTCTTTGACTGTGTGGCTGTAACACCTTGATTCTTCTCTTATTAAGCTCTTCTGTTAGATTACAGATGTTATTACCTTTGGACCTAAAGAGGAACGATCAATAGTCCGCACACAGCTTCAGTTAATACAGCTAGAAACTACTGAAACGGCCCGAAAACCAAGCGTAGTAATGGACTCAGATCTGAACCTCTTCACAGGTCTGCCTAAAAAGTCAATCAGACAGCTGCAGCTGATCCAGAACGCTGCTGCTCGTGTTCCTCACTTAATTACCCTGAAGTTCCAATAGTGGAAACACGCCTATTGTGAACACATAATTGTGCATCCACACATTAGGAACTCCTTATTAGCCAATAACATTAGCTACCATAACTACGCAGATGACACTCAGCTTTACATTACAATGTCACCAGGTGACTCTGAACCCATTCAAACCCTAAATCAATGCATTGACCAAATAAATGGATGGATGTGCCATAACTTTCTCCAGCTGAATAGAAACAAAACTGAAGTAATTATTTTTGGACCCAAAGAGGAACGATCAAGAGTCAGCACACAGCTTCAGTTAATACAGGAAGGAACTACTGATCAGGCACGAAACATAGGTGTAGTAATGGAATCAGACCTGAACCTCCAGGGTCACATAAAGGCAAACACAAGGTCAGCCTTATATCACCTGAAGAACATTTCTAGGATTAAAGGACTGATGTCACAACAGGACCTTGACAAACTCATCCATGCGTTTATCTTTAGTCGGATTGATTACTGCAACAGCATCTTCACTGGTCTGCCTAAAAAGTCAATTAGATAGCTGCAGCTGATCCAGAATGCTCCTACTTGCATCCTCACTAGAACCAGGAAAGTAGAGCACATCACCCCAGTTCTAAAGTCCTTACACTGGCTCCCTGTAGCTCAGAGAATAGACTTCAAAATACTTTATAAATCATTGAATGGCTTAGCAACAAAGTATGTTGAAGATCTACTGTTACTATACCAACCCACCAGACCACTCAGGTCCTCTAATTCCAGTCTACTCAACTTTAGAATTAGAACCAAACATGGAGAAGCAGCTCTCAGTTTCTATGCTCCTCTAATCTGAAACAAATTTCTAGACAACTGCAAAACTGCTGAAACACTGAGTTTTTTAAAATTACAACTAAAAACATATCTGTTTAGAGCTGCCTTTGAGTAATGCTTTCATGTATCATATGTTTCTTTATTCTTCTTGTTTTATTGTTGTTTTTACTTTGTGTGCTTTGTCTGTGTTTTACTACTATTTTTATTTAATCCCTTAATCATGTAAAGCACCTTGAATTATCTTGTTGTTGAAAGTGTGCTATACAAATAAAATTGCATTCCATAGACTTGCTGCTGGGTTTAGGATCATTGTCCTGTTGATGACCAAGTTTGTCCAAGCTTTAAGTCTGACTCAGGGGATTATGCATTAATCAATCACTGAGTTTCCATGCAGTAAGACAAAACCAAATTATTTAGGTCAGTTTATTTATATGGCGCCAATCCACAACACGTCATCTGAAGGCCCTTTACAGGAAAAGTTATTTCAATTCAATCATGCATAAATTCCAATTAATCATTCAGTTCATTATTCCAATCAGTTTAAAAGTTTTCTATATATTGCCTATGTAGTTATTGCCTTAGTCCGATTAAATTAGGACTTTTGAAATGCATGTATACACCTTAGTCCGGCTGGAGTCGAACCGATTTAGCCTAGTATTAATCGAGCTAAGACACCCAGATAATTCCTCTGCATGTAATTGACATCCTGGCTAAATTGAGGTATTACTGGCCTGGGAGCTCCCCCTTCCGAGAGTGACAAGACCACGGAATGGGGAGTAACAACACCGGTAAGACAACAACACAACAGCAACAACATGTGTAACACAATCAAACAGTACAGTGGCCTACTTACTAAATGTACTGAGCTGCAGCGTTGTTGTTGTCCATTTCTTCACTCATTGTGCATATCCTGATTTTACTCCGTCTGCTTCACTGCTGCCAGCATCTGTTAGCAACCTTTGTGACTTTCTAGGCCAACCGGAAGAATGCCAACATGAAAGGGGGCATGTCGCCACCTAGCGTCACGGAGACGAACGCACTTCATTCAATAAGTTGGCTTTCTGACTGACATGTAAACTCAGATAAAGACTGCCGTTGTGGTTCTGGACTGTTCAGTCGAGAACATTTTACATTCTAACTGAGGTCTGTAGAGTCTTCTAATGCTTTTAGCTATTTCAAAGTTTAGACTATGCAACTGGATACTTTGGTTAGCATCGGTTGCTTCTTTAAAGTGATTGCTGGAACCTGTTCCGTTAAGACCAAAATTATTCACACCCTGGCCCAGATTTGAGTGTTTCTTCTGACTGGAGGCAACATTAACTTTTTGGAGTTCCAACTTGAGTCTGAACAGAATCAAAATTTGTGAAGAGCGATAAAGACTGGGGTAATGGAAAGGAGACTTTCCAAGATAATCACAAAAGCTCATCACAAAAGATTGTCACAAGACATTTTCTTGATTTGATTTTTGAGAAGGGTATTTATTTTGAATTTTTGTTTTTAAAAGATTCCAATTAATACCCTTTTTACATAGTTTCATTATCTTTTGAGAGAAGCCTGTCTTATTACCCCTCTGAAAGAAACTTCTTGGTCGAATGAAACTATTTAAAAATCACAAATCTGCCAGACATTTGTATCCTTTGGTCCAGAACAGCAAACCACCAAAATCCATGCTTGTATAGGGTGTATTCAGTTTTTTTCCATCACTATACTAACAAAAGCTTTTTTATTTCCTTACATGTATATATGTTCAGATTGCTAGTTTTGCAGAACCTCCTTACATATTTCATGTGGTTTCACAAGATTTCTACAGGATAGCTCACCATAAAAAACTGTATTTCTAGTATTCCATCCAACATTTCTTTATTTCTGACAGAAACAAGAAAAAAAACCCTGTAGAATAAAGTAGATCTCTACTGTTTCTGTTTATTATCTGTATTTTTTTCCCAGCATCTCTGTAGTCATAAACTGGGCAGCAACAAAAGCCTTTTGAACTCCCTACTAATCAAATTGAAGTGCTGTTATTCTCTCCGAGGTCCAAAGTGCCACATCAGTTCTTGCCCCCTCCTCTCAAACGCATTGTTCCCCCTGTAAAGTAAACACAGTGGAAGCGTTTCACTGGCCCTCCTTTGTTCTGCCTTTTCAGATAAAGCGTTGTGCTGCCCCGTCAGGGATTTGCTGGACTTTTATTATTCTTTTGCCTGTGCCAACGTCTCGCCCTGGCAGATTTAGGAGTGTGCACGGATGCCCCTGACAGCTAGCTCTCCTCCCCTCTCATCACCTGTAAGAGTTGTGCTTGGATTTAAGAAAAGAGTGTGTTCGAGGTTTCTTCTAGACATGTCAAGTGGCGGCATTGGGAGTTGTTGTGGAATGAAGGAAGTGTTGTAGTGACGGGTTTTCTTAAAGGGTGCTGGAACTGCCAGAAGCCTGCAGTATTGTAAAGAGTCATGGGAAGGAAGCAGGGAAGGAACAGTCCGGGGTCTTCAGAAGGAACAGGGTAGCTTTGGAGATAACAGTGCAAAGCATGGTTTAAAATAACCCTGACCTCAGTTGAAGGTCCCGCGAAATTAATCATAAACTCTAATCTAATTTTACACTTTGTAACATTACAACCTCAAACTTCAATAAATTTTATTTTGTGTGACAGACCAACACAAAGTAGTGCATAACTGAGAAGAGGAAGGAAAATTAAACAAATCTGAAAAGTGTGCTGTGCATTTCCATTCATCCATCCTGAATAAAATCCACCTTTCGCTTCAAACCCGGCTGGAAGTGTTTTGGGGTCTGTACCAGCTTTGCACATATGGAGACCGAATTTCCTGTCCATTTTTTGTAAAACACTCTAATCTAAGGGAAACTGGATAGAGAACATCTCTGAACATCAATTGTAAAACCTTGCCACTTATGATTGATTAGAATCAGATCTAGTTTATTCTAAAACATATATCTGGTTTGATTCCAAACCATTCGATTGTTGCTCAGGCTGCATGTTTAGGGACAATTTCCTGCTGGAAAGTGAACCTCGTCCCCAGTCTCGAGTCTTTTGCATCTTTCAATTTTCTTCCAGGGTTGCCCTGTATTTAGTTCCATTCATCTTCCAATCAACTCTGTCCAGCTTTCCTGTCCCTGGGGAAGAAAAGCATATCCACAGCATGTTTCGGCACTATGTTTCACACTGTGTTAAGGGTAATGAGCAGAGTTTCCCCCCTTAAGTTCCAAAAAGCTAAGTTTTGGACTTATCAAGAATTCTTATTTCCTTCTTTTTTAAAGGTTTTTTGGCCATAGTGGCCTTTATTTAACAGGGGATAATGTAGAAAGGGGAAGAGAAGTGGGGGAAGATGTGCGGCAAAGGTCCGCGAAGACAGGACTCAAACTCTGGACAACCGCGTCGAGGACTGAGGCCCCTGCACATGGGCCGTCCGCACTAACCACCACTACACCACGTGATGCCCCCTTATTTCCTTCTTTCAACAACGCATTTGTTCTTACAACTCTTCCACATATTCTCCCTCCCGAGTTTTGGATAGGTGCAGCTCCTCCAGAGTTTCCATGGGCCTTTTTGGTTGCTTCTACAATTAATTCTCCCCTTGCCTGGCCTTGAGGTGGATAGTCATGTCCGGGTAGGTTAGCGGCTGTGCCGTTTTCAGATAATGGATTGAACAAGTCTCCATGAGATCTTCAAAGCTTGGGATATGGCGTTGATACCTAATCTTGCTTTATGCCCAGTTACCGCGGTTTGTTTTTCGGTCGGATAAATTTTTCATCGTGAATAGAGTTATGAACAACAACAGTGAATTGCAGGCGTTTCATGTGACAGTCTACTGAGCACTCTCACGACCAAATCCAGCCTCCAACAGTCTTCAAGCAGTGTTAGAAAATCTAGGACTCTGGTCTACAATCGACCAATGAAAATACATCCAAAAAACTACTGACGAGAGTACAATGCAACAGTGGCAGTATTAACGTTAGCAACAATGGAGGCATGTGGAGCAACAAAAGCCAAATTTGATGAGCTTTGGCAGCAAAGACAGTGTATCTGGCATTTCATCATTGCCATCTTGGGCATTTGTTGGGCTTCTAGTGACGTATGCTTTTCAGCGACATATCCTTGTGAGGTTGGCGTGTCCTGCTGGAGCAGAACGTGCAGTTTGACTCACTGAAATCACGGGCCGTACACCTCTCTAGAGCTCACATAGTGCGAACCGAGCTTTAAACTTATTCACAATGTCTCCCTGACCTGTCAGCTTCTTTGGTCTTCATGATGCTGTTGGTTCTCTATTGTTTTCTAACAAACATCTCGGACCTTCCCTGAGAATAAAATACTCACAGGTGAATGGTATTTACTAATTATTTGAATTTTGAAGGCCATTTGTTGTGCTTGATATTATTTACAATTGCACATGTAAAAGAATGGAAAATATGGCTAACTTTCCACTTCACGTTTATCCTCTTCTTTGTGTTGGTGTATCACTTAAAATCCTCCAAACTGTTAAAGTTTTCTTTTAACATGAGAAAATAAAAAAATAAAAGTTATCCGTATTAATAATTTTATAGGGCACTGTATTGATCACATTCAGTAAAATGTTGATTTATTTTGCTTTTTTCATCTGTTTTCAGTGGGAGTTGGATCTCGGGAAAGCTTTTTGTGTGTGTCTCTGTATGATTCCTCACCATCAACAAGACCCCAAAAAATATCCAAATTGTCTATCTGGTTCCATTTTGTGCTTTGATATTCTTGTGATACTAAATTTCCCTGAATACGAACTCTGGTGAAGGAGGGATTCAGACATCAGAGGCCATGTTGAGGTTTTAGAGAAGCCAGAATAAGAGCCTCGCTGAAACACAAAACCGGCGCAGCCAGCCAGGTCAGCGTGCCGGCAGAGGAAGGTCATGTAGAGCTGGATGATTCGATACGGATGCTGGGTTTTGTGTATTTCTGTCTCTGCGTGAGAGTATTAATATTATTTGAAGAGTTGATGACAGCAGTTTCTAAGGAAAGGTCGACCATTGTTACAGATCAGAGCTCTGCACGTCTTTGTTTGGTTCAAACCAAACCTGGGATTCATGAACAGAACTCAATATGCGGATTTTAGCGTTCCCAGAAGAGGGAATAGGAATGATGCAGAACAAACTACATCCTTGTGCATTGTAATTCATGGTCTGATTGCAGTGTTTTGTGTATCTAATTGTCCACGTGTATTTTAGCAGAGGCTGTGATGCACTGGCCATGACCGAAGTTGTAATTCAAAGGGTAATTTGGATGGACAAGCGTTTTTTTTAATGGTCATCGACGAGGCGAGGCATCTGCTCGTAGCTCTTTACGTAGGTGGTCCCAGCAGACGCCGGGTCAGCTGGTGCCGAGGAGGAGCGGCTTGTCTCGCAGCTTTTTTTTACGAGACGCCATCGCCATAAAAGTCGGATAAACATTCAGTCGTGCGTAGATGCGTGCAGGCAGATGCTGCCAAGAACACAGAGAGCCACACAGACACTGACCACAAGTTCAAACTCTCATTCAGCTGCAGGAAAAACTTGAATGGTCGTGGCAAACAAAATAAGTCTGTTTTATTGCGTTTATTATGAATATGTGCCTGACAAAGACGTTTTTTTTGCTCTTCAGGTTGGTTGTGAATCTACTCTTGTTTGCTAGGGTTTGCTTTGCTCCATTTGTTTTATGTCTCTCCAACTGAAAGTGCTGAATAGCTTTGGCTGCTTTTCACCTTGTTTTACCATCAGTAATGAAGATTAACATGACTCCAGTCCTTTATCAGGATGTTAACTTTGTTATTAAAGTCTTTAAATCTGTTAATCTGGTTGGACAGCAGATTTTACACATATCCCATCACACACACATCTGTTAAACTGAACTTTAAAGGTCAGAATTATGTTCTGCTCCAAACATCAAGTGAAAAAGTACTTTCACCCCAGAGGTCCCACTACAATGTTTTGCTGTCGGTCATTTTGACTGACTGGGGTCATAATCTATTTTTACAAATTGAACCGAGAATCCGCATCGTGCCATCACACATTGAGCAGGTTAATGAGCTACATGTTATAATTATGAAGTCACAAATGTGCTTCATGCCCCCGTAACTCTTCAACGCGCTCATGGCTAGCAAGATGCATTGGGTACGGTGTCCAGCTCTGAGATGATACTCAGATGTTCTCATGGGAGTTTTCTTTTAGATTGATTCAGTTACCTGAACTCTATTCGTAAAGTTAAAAATGGTCAGGGGTGTGAATTGCAATCTGTCAAAATAATCGATGCCCCTCAGATTTTTCCATCCAAATACGGAAAATAGTCGGTTAACTCAACCCCTGTTTCACACTGACAGATCTCTCCCGTTTTTGCTTTTTTTTTCCAGATCATCAAGTGTTTTTTAAATATCAAACCTGAATATGTATATAAAAGTACGTTTTCAAACAATGATTTCCCACCCAGGCCTGAATAATGTCTGCCCTGCAAAATCGAGAACTCACCTCAGTAGAATCTGGCCACATAAAGTAGGCTAAAATATCTCAAAAAGCAACACATCATGACTTAATCTAAAGAAACCCAAGAACAGATTAGAAAGTCACTTGCATCTGTCTGTTTGGAAATGGTAACGAAAGTAATTTCTACAGCTTTGGAATGCCACTGAACCACAGTTAAAGCAATTATCCACAAATCACGAAAACACGGAACAATGGTGAACTTTCCCCAGATTGACCTAGAAATTTACTCCAAGAGCACGTTGATGACTTATCCAGGAGGCTGCAAAAGAACCCAAAAGAACTTCTAAAAGTTCTGCAGCCTTACTTTCCACAATTGAGGTTATGGTTGAACTTGAAGAGAGAGAGACTATGCAAAAACGGCATTCATGGAAGAGTTCCAAGGCCAAAATCCCTCCTAGCCCATCAAACATTTGCCAAAAAGGATCTTCATGATCTTTACCTGCAGAAAATATTCTGTGGACTGAAGACACAGAAGTTGAACTTTTTGGAAAGGGTGCGTCCCGTTACATCTGATTCCAAACTGTTGAATGTTTTTTGTTTTTTTTATATTCTTGATATTCTACAAATTCAATTCTTAGAAATAGATAATTCAATATACCAATAAAACTGATGTATTACCCGGCCCTACCAGGTTGGTATAGATGGATTTTTTTCCCTTATTAAATTAAATCCATCCATTATCTATACCGCTTATCCTTTTGCAGGGTCACAGAGTTGCTTTTGCCTATCTCTAGTGGTCATTGGGCGAAAAGCAGAGTACACCCAGGACAGGTCGCCAGTCCATCGCAAATTAAATTAAATCCTCTTTTAAAAACTGAATTTTGTGTTTAATCAGGTTAACATTTAAATGTGGCAATAGCAACAGAAGTAATATGTAATATAGAAAATACATTTTTATACAACTGTAGCTTCCTCTGCTTACTCACAGTTCTTGTTTTCTGCTGGTTCAGTGGGTTTGTATTCAAAAAGATTTGGAACATCTTCACATGTGGACTGCATCTGTTTTTTTATGTTCTTTACAAAGACTAGCTTTACTTGCTTGTGAAAAGACACACTATAGTGAGGAATTGATCAGATTTTAGGTCCTTTAACTGTATACTTCAACGTCATTGTCTAGTCCATAAAACTGAGGTGGAGGCTTTACAGGCAACCCCCGAGTTGCCAAGGGGGAAAGTAGTTTTAGGGCAGAGTTGGTGAGTATGTGTGCAGTAGGGGAAAAGTAAGGCAGAGTAAAACCAACAGCATTATATTAAAACTAGGGGTGTAAAAAAAAAAAACACGGTTTGATACGTATTTTGGGCTTTAAAGACACGATGTGGTACGTTTTCGGTACACTTTAATCAAGAAAAATAAATACAGATGTGCAAATGACTTCTTCTTTTTTTTACTTTGATCAACATTTAACAAAAAACCTTTCTTTGAATTCCTTCCTTTCAGTTCCTGAAATTAATTTGATTTTATTATGTTCTACAAATTAAAAAAGTTGAACATATAGAACTGACTGGAGATTTGATTGGATAAAAAAAAAAAAAAAGTACAAGCAGACATACCCAGAGTAGAAAACAATATAACCACTGGAAAACAGTCAGTGTTCATGTTTAGAAATGTTTAAATAATACGTTTCCCATATTTGAGAATGAAACATGCTTAAATCACTTTGGAGTTGTTTTGGTATTTTGACAACCTAGTTTCCCAGTCATACTTGAATGCAGCATGGGAAGCTGTTGGGAAATCCCTTCTCATCAACGGGGATTCCACCGACTTACGCTTTATACAAAATAAGGAGTTTGGGATGACTGGATGCTACTAGTAGCCATCTGGTTTTTCTCTAGTTTGTCATTGTTCCAGGTGAGTAATTCAGTTCAGTGCAGAGCGTGTTGTTTTGATGTTTTTCAGTCTGGTTTCCGTGCTCACCACAGCACTGCGACTGCCCTCATTAAAGTTTTCAATGACATCCGCATAAATACAGACTGTGGTAGAACCACAGTGCTGGTTCTGTTTGACCTCAGTGCAGCATTTGACACTGTTGATCATAATATATTATTAGAGCGACTGGAGAGCTGGGTCGGACTCTCTGGTACAGTATTTCGTTGGTTTGAGTCTTACCTAAAGAACAGGAACTTCTTCGTTTCAATAGGAAACTTTTTATCAGAACGAGCAGAAATTACATGTGGGATGCCACAGGGCTCCATCCTGGGGCCCCTCTTATTTAATATATACATGGTCCCACTAGCCCAGATTATAACATCCAATAAGATTAGCTACCATAACTATACAGATGATACTCAACTCTACATTACGATGTCACCAGGTGACTTTGAACCCATCCAAACCCTAAGTAAATGCATCGAGCAAATCAGTGGATGGATGTGCCATAATTTTCTAGGGCTGAGCAGAAACAAAACATAAGTAATTACTTTCGGACCTAAAGAGGAACGATCAATAGTCAGCACACAGCTTTAGTTAATACAGCTAGAAACTACTGATCAGGCCCGAAATCTAGGTGTAGTAATGGACTCAGACCTGAACCTCCAGGGTCACATAAAGCCAATAACAAGGTCAGCGTTCTATCACCTGAAGAACATTTCTAGGATTAAAGGACTGATGTCGCAACAGCACCTGGAAAAACTAATCTATGCGTTTATCTTTAGTCGGATTGATTACTGCAATAGCGTTCCCACGGGTCTGCCTAAAAAGTCAATCTGACAGCTGCAGCTGATCCAGAACGCTGCTGCTCACATCTTCACTAGAACCAGGAAAGTAAAGCACAACACCCCAGTTCTAAAGTCCTTACACTGGCTCCCTGTAGCTCAGAGAATAGACTTCAAAATACTTTTACTAGTTTATAAATCATTGAATGGCTTAGCACCAAAGTATGTGGAAGATCTACTGTTACTATACCAACCCCCCACCAGACCAATCAGGTCCTCTAATTCCAGTCTAATCACCATCCCTAGAATTAGAACCAAGCAGCTTTCAGTTTCTATGCTCCTCTAATCTGGAACAAACTTCCAGAAAACTGCAAAGCTGCTGAAACACTGAGTTCTTTTAAATCACAACTAAAAACTTATCTGTTTAGAGCTGCCTTTGAGTAATGCTTTGACATATCATATATTGTGTTTGTGTTTTATGCTTTATTGCTGTTTTTACTTTATATGCTTTGTCTGTGTTTCATTGCTGTTTTTATTTTACCCCTTAATGATGTAAAGCACCTTGAATCACCTTGTTGTTGAAAGTGTGCTTATCAAATAAAATTGCATTGCCTTGCCTTTTCGACCTTATTGGTGTTGAAAGATGCATTCGCTGAGAAAGTTTTAGTTGTGTCCATCTTTCTTTTACTACTGTGGCTGCATGAGAAACCATTAATGTTACCAAATAGCAGAGTTTAGTGATTAGTGAGTTTAGCTGGGAGTGCTTTCTGTTTTGTTATGGTGTCACTTTGTAAAGTTTAACGTTGCACTGCGCTCTGAGATCTGCACATAAACATTCTGCATGTGTTCAGGTAGAAAACAGCTGTATTTGTTCGGTACACATGCGTGCCGAACCGACAGGACCGTAACGAAAAATGCGACTACATCTTGTACATATTGTACCCCCAGTCAATCCTTTTTCTTTGATGTGAGCTTCATTATGTTTGGAGACAATGTCATAGTTTCAAGTTGTAAAAGGTCAAGGACTGAAAGGAGGGGTCACATTAGCAGCTATTTAACTGAACATTTAAATAAAAAATGTTCAGTGTAAGATTTAAACACACAACATTACTATGGAGATTTCAGAGCTTGGGTTTAAACTTTCGGACATTTCTTAAATTGCCGTCTGTGGCAAACGGAATTGTCTCAGTGTGGTAACCCCGCCCTGAACTACTGTAAACAGGTTAAAACACATGTACTGTTTACACTACCTATTTATAAACATGAAATATGCTGGTGAAGGGAACTTGAATGTGTATTAAAAGAAAAGTTGGTCGGTATTGCGGTTGGCTGTCCGCAGCTTTTTTTCTCCCTCATTCAAAGTCGACGCAGGACTTCGGGTTAGAGTAATAAATGACTGCAGCCAGAGCTGTGCGCTCGCTTGCTGCTTAAATTTTGGAATCATCTGGTTTATTTTCACATCAGAGATACATTTCTCTTGTTGTGCAACTTTGATTGTCATGCCTCATTTGGGTGGGGGTCATTTCTTAGTCTTAAGCGCACAGTCGTCGACCAAATGTGGGACCAAAATAGGGACCAAAATAGTCGTAACCTCCGCTGGGCATGCATTTCTGCTTTGGTCGGCAGAATTAAACTTGATCAAAAGGGAGCCGTTTAGGATTTCTCAAAGTGCAATCAGAAAGGTGCGTCAGAAGCCGTGAAGTCAAGTTTCCAAGCTGTACATCAACTCAACCGAAATAAGTTTCATTGAGTGCAGTTGAGCTGTGGACTTTAACTGAGAAAATAAGTCCTTCCCTGTTAGGACTTCATCTTAGAGAAATCTTCATCCCTTCTCTCTGTTCTGCTCTAACTGCGAGAAGACCATAAAATATGCCCCAGTCTCTCCAGATCACAAAAAAAAAAAATGTTCCACTACTTTCACTTGTAAAACGAATGGAGTTAGAGAGAAATAAGCAGAGCACTGGGTTGATTTTGGCACAAGTTCTCTGCCGTAATAATGGATCCCAGCTATGGGGTAATTTATTCTTCCACGTGACTCACAGAGCTCCCTAGCATCAACAAATACTCCAACTTATCCACATGCAGAAATACACAAAGTCAGTTTCCATTGTTTTCAGAGCTGACCTGACTCTGCTTCATGTCCTTAAAAAAAAAAAAAGCAAAGAAAAGGGATCGCTGCTGCTCTCTTGCACATCTCACTTCCAGCCGACCATCAGTCAGCGTGCCAAGAGTGACTTTTAGTACAGCCGGCCCTTTTCCAGACTGTCCCGCCTCTGGGGCCATCAGATGAGAAGGAGAGAGGCTGTGTTCTCACGCGTGGACTCACGCAAACACCTCATTGTGGTAAGACAGGGGACCCACAGGCAGGAAGGGGTATCTCCTGCAGTCCGGACAGATAATTTAGGAGCGCGATGGGGGATGGATGGAGTAAAAAGAGTAAGAAGCAGCAGGGGGGACGGCAGTGAGGAAAAGGAGGGAGGACTGGAAAGGGGGACGAGCAAAGATAGACTGGCACCAACGAGCGAGAACCCGTGTTTTTGTTATGTCCACTTTTATTTTAAGAGTTTTCCATCCATTGAAAAGCGCTTTATAAATAAAGTTTGATTTGATTAGATTTGATCAGGGGGTCTGCTGTTCCTCCTGATCTGCATGCAGCATAATACAACTTTATTAAGAAATTTAAATATATATTTTAAACTTAACAGCTTTTTCTATTTGCTACCTGTTTTGTTAGGAGAAAATGACTCTTTCAGTAACATTTTCTTGCTCAGTCTATTGTGGGAGTCTTAACTCGGAGCAAAGCCAAACCACAGCTGATCTGCAGCTGCTTTCAATATTGAAACTGAAATATTTTACCTCGTAGAATGTCCCTGCATGACTTTTTTCCGGCAGTCAATTTCTGTGCAAGTTGCTGGTTCTTTTAAAATCGTGCAACAGAGTGGTAGTCGTAACTCTGTTCATGCTCTTCGTTTGACAGCAGCTTGGCCTCCAATAAGACCTTGAATATCCCCGATTGTATCTGCTAAGTTCTTCTGGGGGATTTTTTTCCCCTATTGTTGTGTTTTTTGTGTGTGTTTTATTACTTTTCAAATTCTTTCCTTCCTGTTCTTATAGAACTATTTGGTGGGAAAGACTTTGAATTATTTATTTAGTACATCTGGACCATTAAGTATTGAAAAAAACTGACCAATTGAAATAAAGAGATCGGTAACAATTCTGCGTGTGCGGTTTGAGGGCACAGGGCATCCGCAGGGTCTTGAAAAGTATTAAAAGAAGAATGTTGCATGTGAAAAATCACCTCCACCTCAATGACAGGAGTCAACATTTTGGCTTGGAACATTAGATTCAGTCAAGATGATCCGTTTTGTTTCCCTCGGCTGTCATACTGCTTAAGATTGTTTTTAGCCCTTATAGAATTAGCAGGTGCTTCTCATCAGGTGTTTCAGTGCAGCAGGACGTTAAACACAAAGTCAGTCGTTCTACTCCCAGGGGTCATTTTGCTGAAAGTCTGCGGTTGTTTGCTGAGAGTCGAACGTCCCAGGAAAAAAAAAAGCTTGCGGTCACAGAGACAATAACTGCAAAGTATGATCTTCAGCTTGCATGGTGATCATCTCACTCAGGCTGATTCTTGGATCAGAGTTGGGTTTGGAACCGCTTACTCTGTATTTTAACGTTATAATTCTGCTGTCAAGTATCACATTGTAGGATGGATTCAAAGATTGCCTTTAAACATTTTCTGTTGCCTCCGCAGGGCATCTAGAAGAGTTCGGTCTTTGGGTAGCCAGCAAAACCCTTTGTTTACGCAAATTCTGAACAACTTCTCTGCTGTCAGACACAGAGAGCAGTAAGAGCTCCTGGCTTGAAACAGCTAAGCATTTTGGGGTGAATGTAGGCCTACTCTCCCCTCTCTAGTTGGGTCAGTTTAATTGAAAGCAGCTGGTGAGGGTTCTGGGCAACGCTGCGCGGGGTCTAGTCAACGTGACTCAGGCTGTTGCTCATGTTCGAGGTACCTGAGCTGCCTCGCTTCAGGCTTTGTCTGACAAAACTGATATTTTTATTAAAGTTTGCAGCATCCTAAGCTGTTGACTGTTTGGAGATGCTAAAGGACAAAAGGGAAAGCTGTGGTTTCCATTCTGTTTATTGACATTGTGCTATTTTGGCTCTTTTGTTTTTTTTTTGTTTGTCTCTGGTCCACTCTGATTTTCCTATTCGCCACAATTTCGCCAGAATCTATTGTGTTGGGATGTCAAGGTGTAATTTACCAAAGTGCTGTTCTAAGAGTTGACTCTGTGTCCTTCCCTTTCAAACAATGAGCCATTTTAAATTGCATCGCTCATGTTTGTGTCTGCACACCTCCGTTACATGCCTTCAACCGTAAACACCATCGTTACTGTATACTTTCTCAACAACCCGTCTAATCTTGGCGCCCCATGCTCATTTCTCTACAGTTATCCTGCTCGGCTTCTCTGGCACTGACACGTAGCTCACAGAGATGAAAAAAAAAAAAGCAAAATAAAACCGTCCACTGCAAAATGAATCATCCAAAAACGTCTAAACTTGGCTGGCCTGCTGTTGACAGGCAGACCGTAATGAATTCTCCCTCCCAGGACATTGCGTTCTTGTGATATTACAAAGAGGGGGTGATCAGATGTAACAGAGCTGTGTGTCTGTATGTCCTCCAGGGGGCTGCTGCTGCTGCTGAGGCTTCACTTACAGTTCCACAACCTGACTGTGAAAGCTAGTGACTTCATGAAAAAGAGGACTACAGTATAAATTTGCCACCATAAATGTCATTTTGCTAGTAATCTCAAAGTTTTTCAATCCCTTTTTGGGACTTTTCTTGTACCTGGCCGTGACAACAAGTTTTTATGCTTAAAATGAGTAAACTATACATGAAGAATACAAGAAAGTAGATGCAGAAGAGTTTTAACTGATTCTTTATAATATGTACAGAGTTTGATCTGAGTTTGACCAACTCACAGTGAATTACATCATGCTACACTTGCCCACAGCCATCAGGATCTACAACAACTCCTTAAAGAATTCATTGTATGAGTTACAGCAACACTTAATTTCCCTCTGGGATCAATAAACCTCTATTGTAAGAGGTTTTTCATAGCCTAAAAGTCTTTGAAATATGAGAAATATTGTGATTATCAAACTACTGGATGGTAGGGTTGTAATGGTACATGTATTCGTATTTGGATTTATCGGTACGGCCATGTCTGTTTGGTATGCGCGTGTAGCAAATGAATCCAGCTCTTTTCTACCTGAACACCAGCAGAATATTTATGTGTGAAACTCGGAGCACTGTGCAACGTGCCGCAAGTGACACCCAAACAAAACAGAAAGGACTCTCAGCTATCACTAAACTCTATTTGGAAACATGATGGTTTCTCATGCAGCTACAGTAGAAAAAGAAAGATGGACCGAACCAGAACGTGTCATTGAACGCATCTTTCAACAGCAATAAGGTCCATAAGACGCTCTGCACTGAACTGAATGACTCACCTGAAACAATGTCAAGCTGAATGTAAACATCACTAGAGAAAAACCAGCTGATGTCCACATGGCTACCAGTGGCATCCAATCAGCCCAAACTCTTTATTTTGTATAAAACGCAAGTCAGATGGTAAGGGCTTTTCCCAACAGCTGCCCATGCTGCATTCAAGTACAGCTGGGAGAATAGGTTGTCAAGATATCAAAACAACTCCAAAGTGATTTAAATATTCTCAAATATGGGCAAAATATCAAATTATTATTATTATAGAACATAACAAAATCTAATTAATTTCAGGAATTGAAAGGAAGGAAATCAAGAAAAGGTTCTTTGTTTAATGCTGATCAAAGTAAATAAAAGAGTACCGAAAACGTACCGAACCGCGATTTATGTGTACCATTACAACCTTACTGGGAGGAGATTTATTTTATATAAAACACCGACTGCTTTTCCACCTTTTTGGTCTACACTACTTTTTGTTTTTTACTGCAAGAATTCGTTTTGAAAGTTTTCTATCTAGCTAATGTTTTGTTTGTATTTTCTCAAACATCTGACACTATAGAAGTTGTGCCACTTCAATAAATGCGTCATACTTTATTGATCATCTGATAATTATGTTGAAGTAATTGAATTGCAACAATAGGTGTCTTTGGGAGAGAATGGTGGTTTTAAAGTGGTTAAATATTTATTTTTAGATTGTATCTTTGCTAAGTTTTCTGTTACAAAAAAAAACACTGATTCATCCCTTTTTTATGCTTGAATACTTCATAAGTCAAAGTTAACTTTCCTAAGTACGTAAATGCCTGAGCGAAATGTTGACAAAGACCTCCTTTAAAATATTAAAAGGCATTTAGGCTGATGTGAAGCTAATTATAATGTGTAATCGATGACTCAAGAGATTTCCACTGTACTGGACATGTTGCAGATCGACTTTCCAGCAAACACCTGTGCATCTTTTATTGTTAAGCTGCTTAATGTGCTGAACTGTAGTCCTACAGATATGGAGGTGAATGTCAAGTTAAACAAAGGAATATTCTCTGCTGGGTGTTCTTTTCATTTGAAGATGGACCGAAGATGGACATGTACCATTTCTAAAAAGTAGCTGCAAAAAATCCACACATTCACATTTTTAAGAATCCAGACATAATTTAAAGTCAAGCTAAACCTCTGAATTGGCAAATTATTTAACAAGTTTTGCCAAAACCGGCGCTCTGTTTTACATATTTGGCAGGTTCTTCTTTGTCCTTGCTCCAGTCGTACGTGTCTTATGAATCAGTCATGCACATTTTGAGTAAACTTGTCAACCAACAAAATGAATAGAAAATACATTCGTTCAGAACTCGGCTTTGCAGAGCAAGGGAAATCAGTTTGCTTGTCTAATTAGGTTTAGCATCTTCTGTGGCTTTGGAGTGGTTTCATGGATATTTGTTGGTCATAGTAGTTTACCAGTATCTGAATCATCACTTCATCATTAACAACTATTTTTTTTTCATAATTTAACCTGAGTGACAAGCAATTTCCTAGAAGAAGTAGTTGATTTTATCATAATCCTTCCAAATGATCCTTTATAGTAGTGCGCTACACAGTTGGCATATGTCTTTGCATTCTTTGTATACGTTTGTGTCTCCCTGCTGAAAGCCTGCAGACTTCAGGCACGCCAGCTGCCTCGGTGCTAATCCCTCCTCTTGCAGATTTACACATGATCCCGCGGAGTGTTTCGTGCCACTTGATGCAGCTATTTGATAATGAGTGAGCGATCCGATGAGCAGCGAGGCTCTCAGGAGCCTTCTGAGGCAGCCCTATGAACTCTGACCTGACTTGGCAGAGCGTGAGCGGAAGCAGAACCGCTTGTTCCCTGCAGCCAGACGAGCAGCTATGTGTGTCCGGGCAGATGTACTTTTTCAGGACGTGTGATTGTGTTTCATCAGGCTGATAAATGTTTGTGGATATGTGTCTCAGCATGTCAACGTGTGGCCGAGTCCCACAGCGCAGTGCACTGGCAGCTCGAGTGTGAACTCTGCATGCTCTCTTTATTCCTCTGACATCTGACAAGGCTGAGGCCCTGTTGGTAATGATGTGGTTATTACTTCCCATCATGCCTCGCTGCAGGCCGGACCGTAAAAGTGCATGCTGTATTCTCTCTGTCCTTCAGCAGCTGGCTATAGAGTGCTGCACTTGGCTCTTTTGAAGCTCTTTTTTTTTTCATTCAGACACAGATGTTGGACCTCGGTTACAAGGCAGCGCTTTAAGATGTTTTTCTTTCAAAGTTGTCACGTTTGAGCAGTTTTATGCAGGGATAAATATCTGGATTCAAGAGGATATTGAGTAGGTTCCACTTTTCTTGTTGAAAAAGCCCTGACCTTGTTTTGGAGTTCTGGAGTGACTGGTCCTAAAGAAATCAGCAGCAGATCCTATTAGGTCAGTGGATTGTAATGTTGGGTCTCTTGCCTCCCACCATTGATATAAGGCCCTATTCATTGGCTACCTGCAGAGTATTGAGGCCATATGAACACCTTAAACTCTTTTTTTCACAGTTGTTAACCTGCTGAAAGGTGTCGCCTCTCCAGGGGAGAGTTGTTGCCATGTAGGGGGCATGATTGCTCTGCCAAATTGCTCAGTTTTTTGGCAAAAGTAGAACTTAATGGAAAGTAATGGAACTTAAATGGTCACCTGCTTGTGCGTCATCAAATAGCAGGATTGCTGCAGAGGTTGTTGTCTAGAGGTTTGGGATTTTTGCCTCGGACATATGACTTTTCATGAGGGTTTAGATGTTGTTCTGGAGGCTGAATCCACGCTGGGCTGCCACACTGAAGATGGGTATTAAAGCGCCACTTCAGCCAAAGTTTTTAAATAAGGGAACATATCTCCAGTTGAAGTGATCAGAAGTCAGAAAGACTCTTTTCCTACTTTCCTGACCCGCAAGCTATCGCTTCAGCGGGAAGAAATCCCTCAGCATGCGCCGGTGGTTGGCACGACACCGAACTCTTGGGAGTGAAGCTCTCCTAGCACCTAAATTATTACCAGAGAGTCTGTCTTTCCTTAAACCCTAGAGACAGAGTCAAACTCAGAAGGTCTACGCACAGGTTTTGTCATTTTGATTAAGGTACCATTCAAATTAAAGTCAGTTACTGTCATAATACCAATAAAGACTCATGCTGGAGTAAGAAAATTTAAAAAGTGATGCTAGAAAGCATCATACTTATCAGGCCTTATGTAGAGGCTACAGTTTAATCCAGTTCTACAAAAACAAGAGTTTAACCCTAAGGTACATCTTTGCATAGACAAACTTAATACATTTATGACATAGTTAGGGATAGCTGGCTTCCAGTATTAAGATTTTCAAAACTCCTGCTTGGAAATGATTCTGACATGACGAACACAAAGAGTGTAAATGTAAATTTAATGAATCAAAAATAAAAAACCTAGACCCCCTCAGATTTCTCTCTTCCTGAGAAACTCTTATATGGATATTTTTTAATGAATAATAGCTTGAGTAAGAAGATAAATAGCTTTAATTAGTCAGAATTATATGTGTTTTCTATATTTACGTTTATGTCAATCTTTGACCTTTATGTTGTGAGTCTTATATATGTCACTCAGTTTAGGACCCATCCCCTTTGTGTTACAGCAATGCTTTTATTTAGGTGTGACACCTTAAGATCATCACTGACCCCCATTTAGCCCTTTAAAAGCTTCCAGGATACACCCCTGCTCAGCAGTCTTAATGAGGTATTTTCAAGTGCATATAAACAATCAAATATAAGAATTATTACATTTAAATACTTTGAATACGATGGACTAAATTAAAAATCACTCAAAGGGGCATCGCGTAGCACGGTGGTTAGGAGGCGCCCCATGTTTAGAGGCCTTAGTCCTCGATGACAGACATTTGCCGATGTCGCTTCCCCACTTCTCGCCCCCTTTCTGTACTGTCCTCTTTACAATAAAGGCCACTGTGGCCACAAAAACAAAAAAAAATAAAAAGTCACTCAAAGGTTAAACACAGCAGGTCTGACCCACATTAAGTAATGCCGTGACTATTTCAAACTCTCAGCTTGGATGTGCTGCAGTCAAAGTGTGCCCATAGAAATAAAGAGACCTGTTGGGGAAAGCTGGACCATGGAAACAGATTTAAATCATATAAATTATATATTAAATAAAACAACTCCCATCTGTCACCTAAAGTCTCTGCTCTAAAGCCGACACAGCTGCTGCAGACTTTGGTCACAAACTTGTCAGAAACGGGGCAACATCACAAATTAATTTGTCGCACAGACTGTTTGATTTTTCCATTGCAAATGCAACATATATATGTCCCACTGTGCAGCCATGCTGTTTTTTAAGATTTTTTTGTGACAATACACATCATTTGCAAGGTTCGAGGGGAAGAAGATTGGTCAACAGGTCTGACCATACTGACAATACTAAAACACGTTGGTAATGTTTGACGTGTTTTCACAAAGACTGCATAATGTTTTCATGATGACAGTTCATTGTGGAAGGGTTTTCTAAACCAAAAAAGTCAGATTTAGGTGACAGTAAGACAGCGCCATGCACACACAGAGCCACGTAGACAGCTCAGATTTGACAGGTGTCGGCCAACTTGAAACTGAGGCATGTTGGGACAGACCACTGTGAGGAGGGGGGGGGGCACCATAGGGAGACTTTAAACAGGAGATTCATCTTTCAAGATAGAACAGATTCAAGAAAAATATTACTTTGTATTGAATCTATTAACATGCTTTACATACTTTTATATTTATTATGTAATTATTACTATAATCGTGATGATTTTCTTCATGAGCCTGGTTTTTTGGTGTGCTACGCATTGCGCATGAATTGTGTGGGCAGAGCACCGGCACGGGGCAGGTTGCCACAGAGACACACAGGACAAAACTCATACAAAATGTTTTTTTCATGAGTCTACATATCCAAATTTAAAGAGCAATAAATAAATGGTGTGTTTAATTTTCAAATAACTGAATCAATACAGTGGAGCCCTGGTATTCGTGGGGGTTGGAGACCACAGCAGCCGTGAATAACTGAAATCCGCGAATACTTGAGACCCCTCTAAAAACGCTTATAACTGCCTATGTTATTAGTTCATACTCCAAATATACCTGAATATGCATTAATACGCACAGTGGAAACCGTCTTAGCACTACCGCTGAAGCTAACACCCATGTTTATCCATATCTCCACTCTTGGGGGTACAGCCAATCAGTAGCAAGGAAAACTAAGAACTCTCTTGGATTGGCTACCAGCCAATAGCGTGTCGAGTATTATTGCACACAGGTATTTCAGCTTCCCAAGCTGCTTTTTCTACTTTGGATAAGCTTTATGGAAAAAAATAAATAAATTTGGGGGGGGATTTTATGCAAATAATTTGGAGTTAGCCCACAGAACAATCCACAAATAGGTGGGGAGTTCACTTTATGGTGGATCATTTTTGTTGTAGCAGGAACTTTCTTTCTTTTCTGTTATAAATCAAGGCACTTATATCATCTCATATCCTTTTGACCAAATACTGTGATTTCTTTTAGTTATAAAAATGTTAATTTGTTAAAACGTTGTATTTACACTGTATTCTTTTGTGATTAAGTTAGGCAGATTTTAGTAATTTTCTTATCGTTTGGCTCTTTAATTTTACATATCCTCTTTGGGATTTCAACTCTGTACAAGAAAATCAATCAGAAACAGAGCAAAGGGAATCAAATTTCAAACTGTCTTTGAAACTCAAGATTCATTTGTAGGCTTTACGCATGACCCCCGCTGCTGAGTTTACACGAGTCCTCTACTTTGACTCAGAGGAAGCCGTAGCTGCCCCCGATGCTGGAGTAATGCCAGCTGCTCTCATATGGAACCAGTTTGATTCCCTCGCTGTCAAATGTCCCGTCTGCCCCCAGCAAGCATACGTGGGCGTGCGTGGTGCTGCTTGGGATTAACACTCATATTTTCCTTCTTCTTAATCTATATAATGTTTTCTCAAGGTGATTGGAGTTACTGAAATAAATAATATTTTAATTGATTGAATATGACTGTAGTTATTTGATATGAGACAGTTTGCTTGAAGTTAAAACATAAAGTTTAACAGCACATTTAGTTAGATTTTATTTTACTTTTGTCTAATATTTTTTCCTGTTAACTTCATATTTTGGGTAAAAGTGTGCTCAAAATTTTATGAAAATAATCCAAATTCTAGATTTTGTTACAGTTTTATTACTAGTATTGATAGCGTACTGTTCGACACACTGATGGTGTAATATAAACTCTGAGCCAAAGTAGGCCGACCACAGTTTGCTTGCATTAAAGCAAATTTGTGAAAGTAAAAATTAGGGACAACATCTAGTTATACGCAGTATTTTTTGCTACAGTAAAATTTGCCTCGTGAATCTGTAGTTGTAACAGTTTCGGTATCATCATGAGCCCCGATCTTTGTTTTAGACTCTTAATTTGAAGTAAGCGAGAATTAGAATTCACACTGTCTGGGATCCCACTGGTCCAAAATGATCGAACAAGTTCCCACCCCTTTAAATCATTTATGTGCCAGTAGTAGCTTTTTGGAGGAAACAAAGGAACCATTTATTAAAAATTAATTTAAAGAAATCACCACATACAGTTAAAAATGTTAAAAATTGAAGTAAAGATGAAGCCCAAATCACATCAGCAGTTTATGGGGCCCACAAATTCCTTGATTAAATTCAGTGTTGAAACCAACACTGTTCAGGTGATGTGCAGCAGTGGTCCAAATGTGTTGTAGACTTTGAACTTAAAGTAGAAAAAAATGAGTTTTCCAGACCTTCTGCACATTCCCAAATTCATTATTCCTTCTCAGAAGATGAAATATGTTAAACTTTCCATATCAAAACCCCTCAGCTTTAATTGTATTTGCCTCATTAACTCAGCTTGTCTCAGAAAATCAAATTTATACAATTATGACACAAATTAACTCCCTGCAATGATTACGCTGCCTTTTGTTGCTGTTGTTGTTTTTTTCCCCACTCCTCTGCATACATAAGTTCGCTCCTACTTTAATTAATTCTTGCTCTGAAATCAACTTGGGAGAAGTCCCGGGATGGTTCATTTAGGGTGTATATGATTAGGAGCAGCCGAGGAGATCAGAGCTTCTCTTTATTCTGTTGCTCTGATGTTAATTTGTTTACCATCACCCACCCTTCCTTCTCAGCTCCCATGCTCACAGTCGTGTCCTGTTGTTTTGAGGTTTTTATTCCTTCCAATCATAAGGCCCCCTACTCCTTTGCCCAGTTTGTGTCAGATGGAAATGAGGTCTTTCCATTTCCTTAGGGAAGAAACGGATAAATCAGTGGATGGATGTATAGCTGGATGTGCGGTTGAGGAAAACCTTGTGTGTAGCCTGTCTCTCCAGGTCTCCATTGAGCGGAGATTACATTGCTGGTTGGTGGCCGTGAAATGCAGCGCTGTGCGGGCAGACACCAAACAAGGCTCAAAGAAGCCTTTTCAAACCTCACTATTGTTAGTGAGGGATTATTCTTTGGGTTGTTATCCCATTATGCTGTAATGGTAGCAATTTTCTGCTTAAGAATTTGGCTTTTTCTGAAGGGAAATGCAAGCCAGAATGTTCTTCAATAAGGCATTTTATCATTTGCAATTTCTAAAAATTGTTTGATTTAATTTTCACAACTGGTGGTCTTTCAGATTTTCAGTTGTTTACTGAATTAAGCATAATGTGTATTTTTATAGACAGGAGACAATGAGAACTAAGATGACTGCCGGTATCTTTAGTTGTTTTTGCATGCCTGCTGGCCTGAAAGTAGAATTCCTTCTTTCAAAATTCTTCGAATGTTTTTGGGAATTAATTTTTTCCTGTCTTGAGCAATGCTTCGTTCTTAATTACAAAGCGAGACATCAACAAGGCTTTTCAAAGTAATGCTCTTAACAGGTCATTAAGCCCCCCCCCCCCACCACGCTCAGTTTTCTGTAAGTTAGCACAAACACTAAAACCTTGTGTCTTTCACGTCTGATTAGTGACACTTTAATAAAGTCGTTTAAAGTTCAGCAGACTGAATTTTCCCCCTTTTCTAGTGTTTCTATGGTCACAGAGAAACAACCTGTATTCAGGCCCTGTACGCAATCTTTTAAATGCAAATCCTTTAAAAAAGTGTGTAATTCGGTCTGTGGAGACTCTCCCGACTTGGCTGAAAGAGAAAGTGTTTTTCCTTTTTTTATATATAAGGCAACCATGGATGTTTTTCTCTCTTTTTCTTCTTGATCTGACAGCAATTGACTAAGCAAGACCTTAAGGCGTGACTAAATCTTGGCAAACTCTTTACGTTTCTTTTCCTCTTCTATCTTTTATGTTTTCTTGGATGGGTCAAGGTGGACAAAGCCTGTCTTCTCTTCCACTTGATTGGGTCAGAAGGCTGAAATTTAAGGTTTTGTTTCAAAATTGTCTTTGCATTCCCAGCATCTTGCTTTCCCCTTTTTCCTTTTTTTCCTTTGTTTTATGGCGCTTCGGGAAGTTCGGAAAACTATGTCGAATCAGCTACAATTAAATCATTTACGGTGAGCTCACAGTGAAGGAATTAATGCATTTTATATGAGGATGCTGAGTCCAAGGCAAAGTATCCTCAGCAACATGTGAGAAAACTTCTCCTTCTCTCTCTCTCGCTCTCTCTCTTTCTCTTTCTCTCTCTCTCTCTCTCTCTCTCTTTCTCTCTCTCTCTCTCTCTCTTTCTCTCTCTCTCTCTCTCTCTCTCTCTCTTTCTTTCTCTCTCTCTCTCTTTCTATCTCTCTCTCTCTCTCTCTGGTCTGTTTTACTTATTGAAATTATAGCTGTCACCCACTTCACGACGAGGAGAACCAGTGGAAGCAGGTCATTGACTTGATTTTCATGGGAAGCCTGATTCGGCCATTCAGGGTCTGATAGGTCCGGTATTGACAGCCCCTTTGCGCTAGGGGAGGGGAGCATGCCGCCTTCATTGTGCCCACGGTTTGCTGAGGAAAAACAAGAGAGCACCGGGGAGACAAAAGGCTCAATGGGAACAGTAGCCCCTGTGTCCCTTTGCCTCTGACTGCTGCTGCTGGGAGGCTTGTGTCTTCTATTCTGGCCTCAAGTGCTGCTCCCACCCTCTCTCAAACAGCCATGCACTTTCTTCTGCCACTCGGTTTTTCAAGCTGTCAAGTGGCGGCAGAGGTGTTGCCGTTTCATTCCCTGACCCCTGACACCGTCTCTCTGAGTCCCGTCGCCTCTCAGTGCAGAGGTTGTTTGTCATCTTCATTTGCAGAAGAGCACTCATCAGTTGTGAGAAGCCTAATTGCTGTTTTCAAGTACACGATGAGTGATGTAGTGATGAACTCTGGTAAGCTTCGATTGCATATGTGAATGCCTAGTGGACCGGGGGCTGCTCCAAAAGCAGGAAGCATACTGTAGCACAGGGCATTCCGGTTTAAATACGGCCAAAACAACCACACAAAAACAACTGTGCCTCGTTCTCTGCTCATGCTGAGCCCGTTGCTGCAACGTATTCCTCTGGCAATTATGACAAATACAAAAGAGCGATCCTAAAACCGCTAAAATCTGATGCCACTCCATGTTAGTTTACATTTCACAGAACAAGAAGGTTCCCCCGCTGCACTAAGTTGTAAGCCAGATGACAACTTTACTTTCCCTTTACAAGCTAAAAAGCATCCAAAATGTCCTTTTTTGTTCTTTCATAATTAGATTAGAAATTGTGATTCAAACTAATCTGTAAGCAGAGCAGAGTAATTCTGTTCAGGTTTGAGCACTATATGTATTTTACATCAAATCAGATGCCAACTTCAACATTGTTAGTCAGTGGTGTTGGTCACAGATACAGTGGATCTCCGGTATTCACGCGGAACGTCTTCTACAGTCTTCCTTCGAAAATGATTGGCGCTCCTGGATTCACTGCTTAGTACAAGTAGGCCTAGTCATAGACAGTATTTCTCAACCCTGTTCCTCAGAGCATGAATGGGCGATTAGTCAGCTTCTGCAGCACTTAATGATATGCTGAGAAGGTAATGCAATCATTTTAATCAGGTGTAATGGAGTAAAGACACATCTAAAACTTGAAGTACTGTGGGCCCCGAGAACCAGGATTGAGAAACACCAGTCGGTCATAGAGGTGTGGGTAAGTCTAAGTAATAGGCATCATATCTTCCTCTGTTTTCAATAATGCCTGGTGCTACTTGATACAGCTGCTATACTCTTAACCACTTTTGGTTTGACTAGTTCATGTCAGCTAAAGAGCTCTGGGCACTGTTCAGTCGTGCAGCAGGCTGGCCGAAGTTTAAGGTTATCGGGGCGCTCTTATCGAGGCCTCTCTTTGAAGTGCGCTCTGGCTCTGTTTTCCTGCTGATAAATACTGCATGTGGGTTAAGGCTGGGCGGACTTCCAGGATGTGTTTGAAAGGATGGAAGAGGTTCTTGATTTGCCTTATTTCTGTTATTTCTGTTTGTTCCAAAAAAACAAATAAAACATCAATAAAGTCATCCGGTAAAAGCTGATCTAATATGTTTTGAGCTGTAAATTAATTAATTATGACTCTACTCTCTCAGGACAGTCCTTCCTTTTCTCAGCATATTTGAAAAAGTTTAACTTTCATCTTACAAGTATTCTTATTTTCAGCTTCACATATTCACTGCCAGTCAAGCTTGTTTAAATTATATTTAGTACAATACTCACGGTGGGTTAAAGAGCATGCTAACGGAGGAACCTAGGGAGAAATGCACCAACAGAAAGGCAGCCTGGCTATTTTTTTGTTTTTATCAAACACAAAAAATGGTTGAATGGTAATTTTCAAACCTCATGCTCCCATGACCTGACTCCCAAACGTTTGGGCACTTTTTGACCCATCTAACCTTTTTGGTTAACCCAGGAAATTGCCGCGGCCCTGTCTGACAGCCAGTCCATACCATCCTTCCGATGTTCGGAGAGAGAACCACAATGGGAACACAATGGAGAGCCAAACACTCTAAAATCATGCTGTGTTGACAGAGTGAGATCACAGCTCGTTAATTTTAGGCCAAAGACGTCAAGACGACGATAAGCCGACTGGTAATCATTACGTCTTTTTTCGAAGCTCAGGTCTTCAAAGAATTTCAAGAACACACACACACGCACGCTCACATGTAAACGTCTTGTGTTTTCATTTCCCTTTTCTTTTGGTGACCCCATTGGATTGGGCTGGCTGACTTTATAGAGGGACTTTATCCTTCGCACATCCAACACACAATCCTCCCTCCTCGACCTAAAACTGGCTTCTTTTGAAGTGTGGATTTTCTGGAGTGGCGCTTCTCAGCCCCTCCCCACCCTGTCGACCGCCACCCAAATCTTTCTATTGATGTATCGCGGGCCCCTCAGCTTTCATACTGGGATATGGTTGCTCGATTTTGGGTCGTGAGCTCTTTATTGTAATTTACTGTATCAGGGAGTGCTCCTCTCCTGGTATGTGGGGATTGAAAGGAATGGTCATGTGCAGACCTGATTAAGAAGTTGCTGACCCAGGGTTAAACCTCATGGAGTGGAAGGAGGGGCTGAAAAAAAACATAAAAGAAGTTGGAAGGGGAGGTGTGGATGGATTGGACGAATAGAGGTGGTGAAATAGGTCAGAAGTTAGTTGGAAGGACCATTCTAATTCCTACTGTCCCAGCAGCAAGAAACCAGAACTTTCCGGAACTTAATTCAACTATTCATTTAATCTGCCACTTCTAAGGTCTCCCCTGTAAAAGAGATTGCGAGAACCAGCCTATTTTACTATCTACCTGACCTCTTTGGGGAAAGACACTTTTCCTTATCGTTTTCCATTAACTTGACAGCACTTTAGTCCTGTCTTTCTTCTCGCTCCTCATGATTCAAAGCCCAGGGCAGGCTGTTTTTCTAGCTGGCTTGTCTCCTTGCAGTACTGGCGTAAAATGAACGGCGACACGCTGCCAGACGAGTTGTGATTAAGTATTTTTTTTACCCCGTTTGATAAAAATCAGAGATTTGGCGAGGGTTGAGCAAGCCCAGAGACCGTCCGGCAGGGAGCACTGATGTTGCCGCTCCAAGAGTCCAAAGAGATGCCTGATCAGTGTTTTCCACCAGTGAATATGGCCCAAAATCTCATGGAATAATAAAGGGTGGATCAAGGAAACGGAGTCATGAACCGTTACACATCTGACCAGCCAGTTTTTTTCCTCTACTTCGTTTTCAATTTCACACTCCATGAAGTGACCTAGAAAAACGGCATTATTGCATGATTTCCGCTTTTCCCTCTCTGACAGTTATTGAGGTCTGCTGTCCTTCCTGGCAATGAAACGACTTTAAAAATCGCGAACCTTTTTGATGGTTAACTTAACACAGCCGAGCATGATCCAGCTCCAGCAATCAGATGTAACAGCATATTGTGTCTAATTTGGAAAAAGTGTGTTGAGGAGTCTTTTCTCCGAGCTAATGGGAGGCGGATGGGGAACTTTTTCTCCTTCCAAACTCGTGGTCAAAGTGTCAGTTTCTCAGCTTCAGCAGCACATCACTAACAAAATCAAACTCTACCAATTCAGCCACATTAGTGAAGATGGCTCATTGCTGTCTTTTTAGCAGAGGCTGTCAGTCAGTCGGTGCTTGGTGAAAACCGTGAAAAATTGGGCAAAGTGGAATTAATCAGCATATGTTGCCCTGGAGACCCGAGACCGCCTCAGTCTTTGTGAAAGTGGAGGTTTTCATTGGACCCCTTGTTGGTCTGGCATTTGGGCTCGCCAAGAGCTCTTGGGCCCAACAGGTAATTCCCAGGCATTTCCTCTTGTTAGGCTAAAGGAAAAAGTAGCCATATTGTGTCCATCCATGTGTGCTAAAGTCATCAGGATTTTGGAGGAAGAAATAGGAGAAAAAAAATGTTGACGCTGTACGTAGAACTGTTTTTGATCTTACTTAATGTTAATGTTACTCGAATATATCTAATCCGTAATAGTGTTTTGAAACGTATTTTCTGAGGTCACTTTCTTTTTTACATCAGGTTTTAGCAATGGGGATAAAGTTTACTTTTGAGCAGATTTGTATATATTAGTGGACTGTCTTTCCTTTTAACCGTACTTGTAAGAAAAAAGCAGCACTTATGACTCTACAAAGACAGATTTCTACTAAAAGGTTAGCTCTCTCCTAAATGAAAATGTGTCATTAATCTTCAGTGTCTCCTAGTGAGACTTATGCAGGGTTGTTTTACACAAACCTTTGATGCTACGAAATGTTCTTAATGTCTAAAAGTGTTTTTTTTTTCATATCTATCTTGTCTTTGTATACCTGTATGAGATTTCTATTTGAACTGTAGCTTACATACATCAGGGATAATAAGCCTATAGCACATCAACATTTTCTAAGTAAATATATTTCCTGTTGGAGTATTGACATCAACTCCACACCATATATTGGTAATCCCCCAATTAATCTGCAGACAAAGAAATCAAAACAAATCACTCCTTAAATTTGTTGTAATTAAGTGAAGTGGCATCCAAAGAGCTAATTTATGGGCTCATCTGACCCAACAATATTCTTGCAGTAGTTGATTTGCTTGTCCGCTATTCTGTAGCAAACTTTAAATAAGCTTCAACATGCTTTTTCTTCAGCAGTGGAGTCTTGTGTGGTGACTGTGCATTATGTTGAGTGCATCGCTTATAGATTTTACGGAAAAACTGCAACGTCTAATTCCAGGTCTCTTTAAAGGTGGCTCTTGACAGGTCACTGGTGGAACAATATTTTTTCCACATTAACAAAATTTTAGCCCCAATTGTGATCCTTAGAACAATTTTAAGTTTAGAAATATGTCTGGAACCAGTGCCATCAGTATCAGGGCATATTAATTTGCATTTAACCATTATGCACTTGTAGTGCAGTAACTTGGCCACAAGAAACCTTTTTGTAGGCCGTAAGCTAGGATTGATGCTAATTTGCATTGATGGGGGAAGGAATGCTTTCTGAAATGTCTTGGTGTTCTTTGCGCTTTTACAGCTTCTTTTCTTCATGTGTTCAATAGTCCTTCTCTTTGCCATTCTAGTTAATTAAACTTAAGTTATTAATACATTTGTGACACATTTTCCCTCTGATCACTTTTGCGTGAGCAACAATCAAAAAACCAAACCATATCTGGGCTATTTTATTCTAAGGTAAGCGTCAAAACCTTAGTAGAAATGGGTTCTCCTTCTCCTTAAAAATGAATAATTTCACAGAAGTTGTGAGTTCCTGAATGTGAGCGGGCATGAGGTCAGTGTAGTGCTTTGTGGGTCTTAGTGGGGATCCTCCTGGGCCCCAGTGGGAAAGCGATAAAAAGCCCTGTGTGACACTGAATCACTGGCCTTTAGAGGATTTCCACGGCCCTGAAAGGCAACTGTGATAATTCAGGCTCGATCTTCGCCCGGTGGTCTTCCCACTGGCATCCCTTAATAACTATATTAGCAATTAAGGAGCTGAGGCCGAACCATGGCTGGAACGTATAGCTGGCCCGGCTAGTTGCCCCCTCTTTCCCTATCTCGGCTGGTCGAGCTTAATGAGCTGTGAGAAGACATCATCCATGTATTCTTTAACCCTCATTCATTATGGTCTCACCACAAAAGATAACAGACAGGAGATAACGTCACCTATATCATAACGCCATGTGCAGTGTTTATACTTAGTAGTGGTCTCTCGACAATTGTGCAAGATAATGAATGAGCTGAATTTTAGACTTGGGGCTTCAAGATACGGGAATTTCAGCCCAGATTTCAACACCTTTAGATATGGTGAATGATGGTGGGCCCAGGCCTGACACTGAAGGACACTGGGTAGTTTTAAAATGTTGTAACATTCCCTGTTTCGCCAACAAGTAAAGCCAGCTTTAATTGATTATCAGAACTCACCTTTTGTGAATTTAAAACTGTCATGTTGAGAAGCAGGTAGGACCCAAATGCAGATATTCTTGAAGTACGAAGTAGTTTAATTTAAGGAATAAACCGGTTACTTACAACAAACTATGTGACATGACTATAGGGAAGAAAGACAGAGAACCCAGCAAGGTATGACTGAACATGAGCTGCTTAAATACTGGGGGTGATTGAGGAATGACAAAAGAACTAGAGTGAGGCAAAATCAAGATGGTTAGATACAAAGTTTCAGCCAGTTGCCTCTAAACAAATTCTGTTCATTAACTAGTCATCATAAGTGTGAGCATCTCTATAAAGCAGGAATTTAAGCAGTTTGCTTCTCTGGAGTGTGTGAACACAATGCCACGGTGGAAACATTTGACTAAGAAGCATTAAACTTTGAGAAGTGATTGTTTATGCCCAACAAACTAGGAAGGGTTATTTCCAACATTCAAAGTTCATCATTGTACAGAAAGAAAAGTGGAAAACATTCGGACAGCTGCCAATCTTCTCAGGACTGGCCAGACTGTGAAATGCTGGGAACATTTACAAAAATGCCCCTAAAAACCTCAAGAGATCAATCTCAGCACATACACACCTCACTTATTAGCATGTTAGGTGAAAGGTTATGCAGTTACAAAAAATACAAAACAAAACACTTGGCTTTTTGCTCAAACATCTCTAACAGCTGGCAAGCATGGGGTTGGAGTGATGATGATCTGGGCTTGTTGTGCAACCACAGGCCCTGGGCACATTGCAGTGAGTCTACCATGATTTCAAGAATTGAATATGAGGCTATCTGTTCGACTGCTCAAAGTTGTCTGAAATTGGGTAATGGGGTAGTATAGATACGACTCAGTTCCTCCACAGCAATCTGAGAGAACGGTAGAGTCCTACAGACTGCTAATAACAAATAATGAGAGCTGTTGCAGCCATTTCTATAAGCATTTGAAAGGGGCGGGGGGCAATAATCTTAGAATGCGTTGAAGACTTTTTATACCATGAATGTGCCATCTTTAGGCAAGGCAAGGCAAGTTTATTTGTATAGTACAATTCATGTTACAAGACAATTCAAAGTGCTTTACATAAAACATCAAAAGCATTACAGCAGGGTGCAGAAAAAGCAAAAGTACAGGAATAAAAACCATGATTAAAAAATTAACCAAAATAAAAAATAACATCAAAATCTATCTTAATAGAAGCCGTTCAGATTTAAAACTTAGAATAAAAACCTAAGGCAGCTGAGAACAGGTGGGTCTTTAACCTGGATTTAAATAAACTGAGTATTTCAGCTGATCTGAGGCTTTCTGGGAGTTTGTTCCAGACATGTGGAGCAAAGAAGCTGAACGCAGCTTCTCCATGTCTGGTTCTGACTCTGGGAAATGATAAAAGAGCGGATCTAGATTTCCTGAGGGGTCGGGTAGGTTCATACTGGGTCAGGAGATCACTGATGTACTTTGGTCCTAAACCATTCTGAGCTTTATAGACCAGCAGCAGAACTTTGAAGTCTATCCTCTGACAGACAGGCAGCCAGTGTAAAGACCTCAGAGCTGGACTGATGTGGTCCACTTTTTTGGTCTTAGTGAGAACTCAAGCAGCAGAGTTCTGGATTAGCTGCAGTTTCCTAATTGATGTTTTTAGGTAGACCTGTAAAGACGCTGTTACAATAATCAAGTCGACCAAAGATGAACGCATGGACTAGTTTTTCCAGGTCCTGCTGAGACAGCAGATATTTTATCCTTGAGATATTCTTAAGGTGATAGTAGGTTGATTTTGTGATTGCCTTAATGTGTTTTTCAAAGTTTAGTTCTGAGTCCATCACTATACCCAGATTTCTGACGTGGTTGGTGGTTTTTAGGTGTATGGACTGAAGCCCTGTGGTGACCTTCAATCCTTTCTCTTTAGCTCCAAAGAAGATTACCTCAGTTTTGTTTTTGTTTTGCTCAGATGGTCGTTGTTTAATTAATAGTTTGATTTCTGACCTCCTTCAACTGTTAAATGAAAAAAAGATTCTTCCAACGTAACATTATAAAATATGGAATTTTTTTTTGTGTGTGTGTATGTGAAAGTTGTAAAGCTCTTTGTGAAACGTGTTTACATTAAAGGCGCCATTTCGGTACGGACCACTTACCATAATATTTATGTCTGCAGTTCAGCTCCCGAGATTTCACTTGTCACTACCTATTTTGGAGAGTGTGCAGTCTGTGGACTTCATATTTTGACTGTTATTAATCTCATTTGAAGTTATGAGAAAATCATATAGTGAGATCATATTTTGCCTTGTTTGCTATTGAAAGTTTTCTGAAATTTTATTTAACTTATTTCTTTCTGAATAGTTTCTTTTTGTTTCAGTCTATACCTTGAGTTAAACCTGATGACAGATGTCAACATCGCATTATTGGGGTTGAAACTGCAAATTATGTCGCATTTCATACTGCACATTATTTTTCAGCGACTTCAATTTATTTTGTGGCCTCAAGTAAAAGTTCCTGACCCGAAAGCTGAAAAAACAAAACTGTGAGTTGATGATTTACAGCTTTTTTGCGACTCATGCATGCGGGTTGTAACCCACACTATCTGTGAAGAATTGTTTTAATTAGCTTCTTTTTTTTTCACAGACTGTAAATTTCGTGCAGCCGCTCGCGAAGGAGAAAACATGATTCAGTGTGTGATTCGTTTAAAATCCAGCTCAGAAGGTGAATGAGTTTGAATTTAGGGCACATCAGCATTGTTGTTTCTGATAGACTTTTTTTGGTTGTTGGCACTTGTCTCCTCCTCTCACAGCGTCTCTGTGGTCAGCGAGCGTTACAAAGTTATGGATGAGCATACTGATTCCTCTGATGAGCCTCCCCCACCTCCCTCGTAATCGGAAACAGGGGAGATTCATCCAGCGATCTGCGCTCCTCCCCCCCTGGAGGCCTACGATCGGGGATGTGTATAGTGGGGAGAAACCAGGAATGACAAATAAAAGCTGAACTCTTGAATGGCAAGGTTCTGCTTCCCGTGGCTCTGTTTGCAGCCGGGACCCTGGAGGCCACAGCCCCTCGGCCCGGGGGGTTGTCAGTTACTGATGGGGCTGTTGTTGGATCCAGTGTGAAGGGGGCCGAAGAAGGCCCACCACAATCCCACTTTTTAAATAGCATGAATTAATGAAGTGGCAGAGCTGGGAACTTCCTACCCCCGAGAGACTTGGGGTAAAAAAAGAGCACTTCCTTAGCATTTCTATGGGCCCCCAACTTCTTTTCATCCTGTCGGTTCTCCCCCTTCCCCTCCCTCCTACCACGCCATCAAAAACTTTTCTTTTTTTGGAAGTCCTTTAATCCTCTGGGTTTATGCCGGGCTGGAAACAGCAACTGATAAGGAGCTTCAATGAGCAAAAAAAAAAAATGAAGTAGCATTCAGCATAAAATGCATGTAAAATGCAAATGCGAGCGGCGGTCTTGGCTAACGGCACAGAAAGTGGAGATGAAAGAGAGATGCAGATGTGAATGTTTGTTTCTCGCATCCGGCTCCGACTTCGTCTCTAACAAACTTTAAATATCCAGAAGATTTTGCAGGGAATCAGCGGCAGGACAAGGTTCCCGCCGTGCAGCAGTCTCCATTTTTATTGCCATTCTACCTTCTTAATATATGTTATTTATTAGGATTTAGTTGCCGGTTTACAAGTCTTATGTTACGTGTGATGTCTGCACACCTGATTTACTGATAGCCAAAGACGCAGCAACATTTTTACAGCACTGTAAACTGCAGCGGTGATGCTGATGGATAACAGCAGCACAGTCGCTCTACGCTGCTCGTGATCACAGGGAGTGGTCGATTTAAAAATCACAGCCAACTGCAAACCTGGGACAACATTTATCAACTCTTAAGTGGGGGGGTCATATTTTCAGGTCTGTGTCTGGCTCAGAGGGAGAATCCGTATGGTCCGTGAGGCTCATACTTGTTGATTTAATGCACACAAACAGAGTTCACACTCTACAGAGGTAGCGAGGCCTCGGCAGCTGGCCTGCACGGATCCAAACACGCCGACGACTGCTCCCTCGTTTTGAGCAAACTAGTCAATTTTATGGAGACAGATTGGCCTTTAGACCGCGGCTACAGCTGGACCTGGCTCATCTCAAAGTCCTCCACAGTGGTCCCTGCAGTGAATCACTCAGAGTCAGACCGAGGCCAGTGTGCAGATAACACAAACCACTCCGAGGTAAGGGGCTGCTTGTCTGCGAGTTCCCTAATGGGAGCGTGTTTATGCTTTGAGTTTTTATCGGCTGTGAAGGGCCCTCCGCCTCATGCAAAGGCTGGAATTTCTCTTGTAAAGGCTGCAAATCACATAAATAGAAGAAATGAAAGGGATAATCAGTCAAGGTGGGTGGAAAGTGAGCAGGACGCCTGTCACATGCGTACAAATTTGGCCGCGATGGTATCTTCTCTGTGGTGCAGACATGCATGCCGGGTCCAGTTTGTCCTGGAGGGAGAGCATGAACACAAGCCCAAAGCTTTGGCTCATTTACTCACTTTGGGAGTAAAACTCTTTAAAGACTGTGATCCCAACCGTTGATATGCAGCTCTCCATCGCACCCTTGTTCCAGGGGAGCAGCATTTGTCTGGCGACTCCAGCGGCCAGAGTAGCTGATGCAGACAATTCGATGTCTGGCTGCAACCATTTTCACTATTTGATTAGATTATTGTTGGTTGTGCCGTTAGTGGATTAATGAACAAATCATTCCCGGAATGTTACTTCAAATCACATCTATTTTCAGCTTCATGGTGAAGCAACAGGTTCCATCGCTGACAAAGAAACAAGGATGAACGACGGACCAGGCGTTTATTTCACAGAATGAAGATGGTAGATATGAATACAGTCTACATGAGGTTTACTTTCAAGGATTATTGGAAATAAAACATGCAAATATGAAGCAAAAGTGGAAGTGAAATATCACCTTCTGAAAATAGTAATTTTGAGACCAAACATGAGTTGTTGTTTTTTGTGCTGTTTCCAGAAAGATGCAGTCAATTTGGGTGGTGTGCATTCCTTTATAAAAAAAAAAAACTGCTTGACTTTTGTTTGGACACATTTGGTTGAGATGCCAAACAAAGAACTAAAATGCCAACATCTTTAAATTTCTGATTTAATCCGCTGAGTTCTTTTTTCTTTATTTTCTTCATGTGTTTCCCTTGGACACAAAAATATATTCCTTTAGAAAATGCAATAGAAATATGACAATAATTGTATTCCCTCATTTCTTTTTAAGAATATCGGTACTAACATCAGTCCATGGCATACATCACGAATATCTAAACATCTTTCAGATTTTAAAGCTCTTAAATGCCAGTTTTTGTCTTGAAAGTCATACTTTAAATTAACAAATACAATTTTAAAAACTCATAAAAAGTAGTTTTTTCCTTTCTATATTTCCCTATTAGAATTTGCTAAAGAAACAAATTGCCTAAACTATGCAAAGTTAAAAGTTATCTGTATTTAATTGTGGATAATTTAGTCCAGATTTGTCAAACTATTGGAAAAAGTTTGAATTTGGAAATGGAAAATGTTGGAACCCCGTCATGCTGCCTTCACCTTTCTCACCTTTTATAATTTTTGAAAATTTAAAAAGGCAAAATAACTTGTACTTGGTTTGGATTTTTTAAAGTGTGGTACAGTTAAGTTACTATTGGTAAAAGTTATCTCTCTCTCTAGTATGTCCTATTGCAGGGAATCTGCTGAGAAGTGAATACATCCTCAAAGCGGCACACGCCTAACAGCTTGTGTGTTGTAGTTTAAAATAAAGTAGAAATCCATTCAGCTACTGTTTCACTGGAGACTGTTAAGTCTGTCGACTGTTTCTCAGCCGAACAATGTCCTTATTATAACATTATTACAGGTAATATCATGTGCTATTACCTGTTACTTACAATTGGTTGAGGCTAGAACTCGTCAATCGGCAGGGATCGTTTCCAAACCAGTACGAGAACTGGAAAAGCAGCCGGAACTCCGAAAGCTTTCCCCACTGGTGGCAGACTAAGATTTAAACGTTTCATCTGATCAGCCAGATTGTTCTAGCTGGCAGACTCAGCGTACTTAATTTGGTGTGATAACATGAATGTCGTTCAGCTGAGAAAACACCAACAGCTGTTTGCCTTCCAACATCCTTGAGGATTTCTTCTTTTCCCTACAAACTCAATGTGACAGGACTTCTGACAACTAAAGTTAAGGGAACCCCCCCCCCCCCCCCTCCAAAAAAAACAACAACTGAATTATGCGAATCAATTGTTCAATTGTTCATGAACTATCCGGTGTCGAACAGCTGCTTCCAAATGGAAATGTAGTTTTAGCAACAAAAGTTTATTCTTCTCATTCCTGGAAACTTTGTTCTAGATGTTAGCGTTCAATCAATGTTTGTGTCTACAGGTCCACTTCTTGACCACATTTAGTCGTTTAGGTACAGTTTCAACAGCGCTCACTGGGAAGCTTGCCTATGTATTACAGCTCATTGTCACTTGAAACACTTGAAGTGTTGTGAGTTGGAGCGCTCAAAGACCTAAACGATCCGGCTTCCCGCTATTTACACAACCAAACTACAGCCTGCGTTCTGTTCAAATAAACTTTTTCAGGCATCGCATCAGTTTCGCTCGGTTCCCCGAGCAGCTTGTTAGCGATGATATCACAGCGGTACTCCTCGGATAAAACAGCGAGCGGGTCGCGGACTCCTCCCTTCGACAAAACACTGGGAAGTGACCAGTTCAGAGCTGGACTCAAAGGAAACTCAATGTCTCGGCGGAGCAGCGTTCTCATTAACTCCCTGGTGTATTTCCCTGTGAGGGAACCCCCTGGGGACACTGAGTCTCATCCCTCACTGATGCCAGGTAGCGATGTCAATGCTTCTTTTTTTTGTAGTAAAATGAAGGCAGAGCCTCAGTGAGCACCCCTTTGAGTAGTTTATGAAATTATCCAATTAGGAGCAGCAGGGCAGTGAGACGGGAAGAAGAATGGAGAAGAAAGAGCTTTCTCTTACTCTCTCTTCCTTTCTTTCAGACACACAAACAGCCAGCACTCCCAGATCCCAGCATGGATTAATCACTCTGTCTGAGCGAATGAATGGCCGCTCACATCTTTGAGGCCTGCTTTTTACAATTAAAGCAGTTAGACAATAAAACTCACGCCACAGAGTCTGCTCAGGCTTCCATAACTTACTCTGCATTACTTTTACTTTTTCCCTAAAAGTTGTCTTGACCCTGGCAATTCTCTACATCTTCACCCCTCTTTCCATTTTGTTCTTTTTGTTATTTGGTCGTTGTTCTGCCCCCCCTCCTCTCTACTCGCTCCCTTCACTTGTTTAATTGTTTTTCCACTTTCTCCTGTGTTCTGCTGAGAAGAAGCAGAACCAGATAATGAGGCGAGGAAAGGTCCCGGCCCATTAGTTACCGATGGAGGAGAGAGCGGCACATCTGAACGGCCCTCGTGTTCCTGCGGCGTCGAGTCGGTTGAGTCAAATCACACGCGAGTAAACACAGCGACATGCTGACTCACGCTGCCGAACACAACAGAGATTCTGCACTGCAAATATTTACGCTCCCTGAGTTTAGTCAGAATGTTACAAGCTGTTTTCACCTTGTGATTTCTTGATCTGTGTAATAAACAGTGGGCAAAATAAGTATTTGATCCTTTTATGTGGAGAGTAAAGCAATCAACCAATGATCAACAACATAAGAAGAAGAAACACGTTACCTAAAATGTAAAAACTGAAGGTGTGGGTTTAGTGTTCTTTGCCGCCATGCGTTGATGTTTTTGTGTGATATTTTATACATCTACTGTTTTATCCGGTTTAGGGACTACAGCTGTAAAATAAGCCAGTGAACAAATCTGGTGTGTGCTTTTTGTAGATGGTCTTCAGATGGGTTGAAAATTGAGCTCTTTGACTCAGAGAACTAATGAGTATGACCTGAAGAACACCGTTCCAACCATCAAGCACTGAGGTGGAATCATTATGCTTTAGGGTTGGTTTTTATGGTAGACTACTGGGTGATTTGATTTAATTTAGAGGCCAGCAAATGGGCCCATCTTAGTGCTGTGTTCAAAAAATTTGAAAAATTGATTCTGAATTGCTTCTCATAAAAATTCATCAAAATCAATTCGGACGTCCAAAAATCGATTTGATCGTTCAACATGGTTTGCCCTTTTTACATCTAGAATAGGAGGAAAATGTCCAGACGAGTATTTTAAGGCTTAGGTCTGAAAGGGTTAAAAGTTACATAGGGTACAGATACATAGCACAAAAATATAGCACTGATTGATAGCACTGACCCATATCAATATCAAATTGGAACAGATTGTCCGTAATCAAATAATGGAATTGCTGCAAAGGTTATGGCCATGAGGTTTTTTGATTTTTGCCTCAGACAGATGACTCATGGGGGTTTAGATGTTGTTCTGGAGGCTGAATCCGTGCCACACTGGCCGGAATCAAGCACCCCTTCAGCCAAAGTTTTGAAATGAGGGAACATTTCTCCAATTGAAGGGATCAGAAGTCGGAAAGACTCTCCTGACCCGCAAGCTATTGCTTCAGCTGGAGGGAGTCCTGCATTATGCGTCTGCGCATTTGCACAGTGGTCAGAGGTGTAAATACTTATCTGTCAAAATGACGGACAGCCTTCAGATTCTTCTGTCAGCTTTCTAAAAAAGAACTAGTCAAATACTGAAATTATTTGGTTAATGCGACCCCTGGTATACAGGCTTTTCTTAGGAGGTGTTGCCAGATAGGACCAAAATTTACCTGAATTTGACCTGTTAATTTGACCCACTGCATTTGACTGAGGACCAATAGTGGGTATGACCCTTAAAAACAAGATCACCACATTTCGTCATGCATGTAGGTATAACCGTTATGTCGATGTATATTAAGGGACCAATGAACGGCACACAAGAACAATAAAATCCTGGACAAGAACTTTATACCTTCAGGCAGAGCACTTAAGATGGGTCATCAAGGGTCTTCCTGGATGGCAGTGACACTAAACATTTCTCTACATCAAACAAAGATGGCTAAAGAAGAAGCACATTACGATCATAAAGTTGCACAGCCAGTCTTCAGACTTGACTTGCCAAGAATCCATCCTAAAAGATTTAAAGAGTTTCTGTCCAGATAATAATTGGTTGATAATCTGTCGGAAATATTTAAATATTGAAGTGAAACTACTGTAAACATTTATATATTGTGTCAGTTTCTTTACAAGACAGCAAACAACAAAATCATCAGGTGATTCATTACTTATTTCTTTGACTGTATATTTGAGGCAGTGGATTATGTTGAGTTATGAGTGTTTTTCTTTACCAAACAGAGTTGAGGTTGAATCTCTTTAGATGAGTGGCATAAAATTAAATAAAAACTGCTATGAGAAAGAAACACTTTAGAACTGGTTCAATTCCTCAGAAAACAATTAAAGAAAAAATGAATTTTAATGTCTATTTTCTGTCAGCGAGTTCCCTTTTCTTTGCTTTGGTCAAATGTCTCTTGTCTAATTTGATTAAACAGAAACCAGCCCTTCTGCCACATACTATAAAGGAGTTTTTTTAGCATTTTAGCCTTTAGATCATTTTCATGTGCAGAGTTCATAGAGTTCACACTCTCTTGTGTTTCAACGAGGTTGGGAAACAAAGCTGTACCTGATTGATAAAGATGCAAAGTTTAGATTTAGAGGTGTATGAAGGACAACTTCCAGAGCTATGCAGCTTAGCGGACAATAGACACAACACCAGAAACATGATCTGAGAAATGAACAAACACAGGCAGTGGAGCTGGTCTGAGGACAAATGGCGACTTGTGTCCAGCAGCAACACGGTCAGTCATATCCCCCCTGAGAGTCAGCGTTTACTACCAAACAAATAACAGGAAGCTCTGCCGGCGGCGCTGCGAGAACTCCCAACAATCCCCACCCTTGTGTCTTGTTGCGTCCCCTCTTGTGCTGACTTAACTTAACGACCTCTTTCAGGCTCGCGTCGCGCCAATCAGACGTGGCCCAGGGTTCTGTGACACTGAGCAGTGCCGCTGGGTATTGTTCTGGACACATTGTGACTCAGGGTCTGCTTGTTTGTCCAGTTGCTTCCCAAAGTAGGAGCAAGGGCCATCATAGAGATGAGGTGTAGGTTGATTTGTATAAGGTGTACAAGTTTTTGATACCAAAGATAGCTAAATAAAGAGGAAACATGTTTGCTCTGCCTTGTTGCAAAATATTCCAGCCTAACATGCTCTTCTTCAGCTTTTTGTCAGCTCTTCCTAAGTTCAGTGAGAGGTTTATGTTTTTTCTACATCGCGTTCTTTGGAGCAATTTGCAAAAGTGGTTTTCTAAAAGCTCCAATTCCTTTGAAGCTTTTGTTTTTAAAGCTCAGAAAGACACCAGTTGAGATTCGTCACACTTCCTCCCCTCGCATGGCCACAGATAGAAGAGTTTGTAAATTATTCTGTTTACCATAAACAGTTCTGTGATTGATAATCGTCCCAGCTGCTTCCCCCAAACTTTCAGTCTACGCTTGTTTGGAATTAAGTGCACCGTCAAACATTTTTAATACGGTTAATCCTCACAGGGATAAGTGCTTCTCATGTGAGCATACAGTGAGTAATGTTGTGTAGCGTGTAAATATCACATCAATTAATTTAGATGAATCATAGAAAGTGGTTGGCTATGCCCATCTCATTTTAAGTCACCACAGGTGAGAGTTTGAACGAAGATGGGGTTGTAAAGAGAGAGCTTCACCTTTTGGTTCAACACGCCGAAACCTACTATGAACTTGTTAACTAAATAACCAGAAGACTATGGATGGATAGATGGAAAAATCAAGCATAGATCTTTGTCTTGTTTCTTTTAGTAAAAGTAAAACCCCAAGAACAAGACATTCTACTTTTAAAACGAAACAAACTAGAAGTTTCCATCTAAACACATGATTAGAATTTAATGTTAAGCTAAATCTGGCATGGCTATTTTCTTTTCCCGAGTCAGAATTCTGGGGGGAAAAAAACCTCTCTGTCAACAGTGGGTAAGCTTGTAAAATGACAAAGATGGACTCTGGATTTGTCATCCTTAAACCCTGCAGAACACAGCCTGATCACCTATTCTCATTTTCCTTTTTGTGGGATTCCTAACAAAACACCCCCAGCTCTTCAGACAACGTTTTAAACTAAACGAGAGTGTGGGCTCAGGACTCCTGATGTTTCATACTCGATGAACATGAACCAACTTTGGACAATGTCATCAAGTTAGAAATAAACATCCTGACCGAGCGAAGGCGGAGAGGCTTGGAAAACTGATTACAGGGCTTCGATTTCGAACCCACACTTGACCAAAGAATCAACATATTCGCTGTATAACATTTCAAGAATAGATGAGAAGAGAGAGACCAAGAAAGTAAAGAGAAGCGTGTTCAACAGAAAAAAGCATTACTCTCCTGGATCGCCAGCTCTGCGGCGTCTGCCAGCAACAACACAGAGGGGAGTGTGTTGCAAAGAGGAGTGCACAACTTTTTGGATAGATTACATTTACAACCTGAACTCTGCCCAAAAGTTGGAGAGTAAAATAAGCGCCGTCACTCTGTTGGAAGCCTCGGCAGCATGGTGCAAACACTCCACCTTATCTCATCTCTTCCAGCATCTCCTAAAAGCAGATTTACCATGTTTAGGATATTTGGAGTAAAGTCCTTATCCTCTGTACGCTCCCTCCGTTTGACTTATCGAAGATAAATTCCTTCTGCAATTTGTGTTTGTTTTCATACGTGTGCGTGCGCTCTTAGGCAGTGTGTGAGTGTGGAGGTGAGATAATGCAGAATACGTCAGTCTGGGCTTAGATTACGTTCCAGTCAATTTGAATGATTCACTTCAGTTTATCTTTATTCTTTAAGATAAGGTGGACAGTTCTCAGACTCCCACTCTCTCTCTGTTACTCCATCTTCACCGTCTCGGATCCTACCTGCAGAATCTGGATTGTTGCAGATTTATGGCGGTGGTGAGAATTTGGAATAGAAGCAGCAAACCTTAGAAAGTAACTATCATAAAAACAGATTGAGACTGAAGGTATTAAAAGTACACTGTATAGTGTGGGGTTTGCAGTGCCTAATGAAAGTATTCACACATTTTGAACTCTTTCATTTTCTGAAACTACACACACACATTTGTAAATATTTTCGTGGAATTTCATTTAAAAGATGAACAAAAAAAAGTAGCATTTAAGTGTGGAGTTTCATATAAAGTGTCAGGTGCAGATGTCAACCTCTTTTAGTGTGATGCCCCCAAAGAAAATCCATTCCAACCAACTGTCTTCAGAAGTCATCAAATAAGTAACTGGGGTTCCCCTGTATGTACTTTAATCTGTTTAAATCCAAGCGGTCTGTGAAGGTTATAAAGGTTTCTTGGAGAACGGTAGTGAAGAAACAGCATCATGAAGACCAAGGAACAGCAGACAAGTCAGGGAGAAAGTTGTGGAGCTCGTTAAAGAGTAACTAAACCCCAAAACAACTTTTTTTTTGCTTCTAAACTGTATAAGTGGGTATTTACTAATGCAGTCTTTCAGTTTCTGGGGATTTGTTTACATTTTGGTGTAAACTTGTTTAATTCTACACTTTTTGGTCTAAAAACGTCTTAGTGCTGCCCCCTTAGGGTTGAACGGTGGCTACTGCATTTAAATTTTGTGATTGGTGGAGAGCGGTACACCAGTTACACTTTAAGGCAGGGTTCGGTAATAAAACCATATCTCGCGCTTTGAACATCTGTCAGAGCTAATAATGACAAAAATATGGCACAACTGTAAACCTAAGAAGACATGGCATATCACCTAAACTTCCTGGCCTGGCAAGAAGAGCCTTAAACAAAGCAGCAGTCATGTGGTAGCCATGGCAACTCTGGAGAAGCTGCAAAAAATCAGACGAGGTCATCTTTTTCACAGGAAAACTCTTAGTTGTGCGCTCCATTAAGCTAGACTTTATAAAAAGAAAGCCAACCTTGGAAGAAAACCATAAGAAGTTCTGTTTGGCGTATACAGACATGTGAAAGATGGTTTACCTCTAACTTGAACTTTTTACCCTGCATACAAAACGCTATGTGTGGTTAACTCGGCACATCACTCTGAACACATCATTCCCACCATGGAACTTGGTGTTGGCAGCACCATGTTGTGGGCATGCTGTTCTTCAGCAGGGACAGAGAAACTATTCAGAGTTGATGGGAAGGAAGGTGGAGCTGAAAACAGGGCAGTCCTGGAAGACAACCTGTTAGAGGAGTGGTCTCCAACCTTTTTTTTCTCCACAGACCGGTTTAATAACAGACAATATTCACACATGCGCATGCACCATGCACTAAAATAAAAAGAAACGACCGGTGTAAAAAACTGGGTTGTATTTAAATACCATAATAAATGTCGATCCAATGTGCGCTCGTAACTTCATTAGCGCCAACGACATAACATCAGTGATATCCTCTCTGCCCCCTAATGCTCTCTGGTTGCTATGGTAACATTTAAGCATGCCTTTAAAATAATATTTAGCATAAAAACAAATATCAAGTGCATGAAAAATAACTCGCCACAACGCTGAATCAGTGGAAGCCATGTGGCTGTTTCACTGTTTTGGGGCAGTTTTAAAGGCTTCTCGTCATTAGAAAGCCAGTTGCCATTTATTAGGCAGAGCAGGATCTTGGTGTATGGAAGTTGTTGCAAATAATCCATGTTTCAAGGAGGGCTCCTGGTATTGACTGAAAAATGGGGCCTACTTTTTCTTGGAATTTGTTGGCTCTTCTTCAGTCTCTTCAATTGAGCTTTTTCTTTTCACAGAAATACTTTTCAGAGACATCTGCTTTTAATCATTTTGCTAGCTTGTGGGTTTTGTTTTTAGCGATGACGTACCATGTGACCAAGGCAAGCGTCTTGGCACGCATCAAGAGTGAGTTAAAGCCGGATGTAACAGAGAGAATCCGGTCATTTTTCAAAATAGAACATCGTTTAGATTCGGATAATAAATAAAATGGAAATACTGTAAGTTATTTTATTTATTTTTTTGTGCGGTCTGCTGCCCTTTACCCCCAACCTCCGGACGCCAGCCTGGGACTTGGGACATCAGTGTTACAGGATGCAAAAGACATACAGCCAGAGTTACAGAGGAATGACTTGGATGAAAGCATGTTCATGACCTTGAATAGCCCAGTCCAGTCTTCCACCAATCTGACTGAGGTTGAGCTGTTTAACAAAGTAAAATGGGCAAACATACATAAAGTTGATAAAGTTGACCCTAACCCAAAAAACTATAATGTTCTACAAAAGATTTAATCAGAAGGGCTGAATACATATTCACTCTTTCCAGATTGTATACTATGCACTACTTTGTGTGGGTCATAAAATCCCAATGAAATACCTAAAGGTCTCTGCTGTAACGTGACGAATTGTGAAAGAGTTCAAGAGGTATGAATGCTTTTACAAGGCACTGTGCGCTACAGTGGCTTCATGTGTCTCCTTGTCGACACTTCAGCCAATAAGTTCTTCTCCAAGGACAAATGGTAAAACTGGAAAACCGCTTATTTTCCTAACCCTGGCCAAAGTATAATGAACATCTGCAAAAATTACACATCTTAATAAGATTTTCCAAACAGCTCTCCACAGATTATTTGACGTCACTTCTCTTTTCCTTTCTTGTCATTTTGTTCTCCTATAAAGACACCCTACTTTCCACCCAGCCTCTCCCTCTCATTCAGAGAGACACCATTCATTAGAGCTCCGTATTTGTCCATTCTCTAAACAAAGTGGATGAAGCAAACACCCAGCAGTGTCTAATGGCTTCCCCAGCTGTTGATGCACTAATTGCACCGCCCTCGGAGTGCAGAGCATCCCTCTCTTTTAGCCGTGATGGATGTTCGAGAAACAGTTTCAGAGGAGGCCGATCGCAGATTGAGACGACACAGGCGGAGTTATGGTTAGCATATATCATCCCCTGTTTTTGAGAAATAGCTTCCTTTCTCAAACACAGCTGCAACAGTCCAGTTTTTATCCTCTTTCTCTCGCTCAGAAAAGGAGAAAAAAAAGAGAAATACTTTGTGGATAAATGTTAGTGTCCAGTTCCACCTGAAACCACTCAGACATGTCATATGGGATATAACTGGAAATATTACTTGCTTCCAACTGGAATACTGTTTGACCTTCCTTAACTTTAACTTACCGAGCAATAGTCCCTGTTGTTGACGTGCCTCGAGGTTCTAAAATGATTTTCTAAAAAAGATATGTAAGCGAGTGGTTTAAAAAAAAAAAAGTAGCTAGTTTTTAAGGCTTAATGTCTTGGAATGTGCTGATGCGGCGTTATTTTCTAACCAGCATTACTCAAAGCAGTAGAAGTGAACCACATTCTGGGACTGGAGGGAGCACTAAATTCTCATTTAAGGCCCGCAGGTTTGCTGAATTGTTGATTCTGTGTCACAGTGTTAATGGGGATTTACCTCCACATGCTTAAATTACTCTCCTGCTTGGCTCCCTGTGGAATGCAGTAATAGCTGCAGAATATAAAGTACAACACTTGAATAGGGTTTGTCATTGCTAAGAGATTAATCCACAGCACCTCATGGTGCCGTTAAGACCTTTTAAAAACCCAGGAGTATGCATGATACGCCCTAAACACCGTCTTAGAATGGGCCACAGTTACAGAGGCATACCAAATCACCAGAACCAAATCTTATTTATCAATACTGGCATTGATCCTGATTGAAACTTTTCACAATGGCGAGCAATTAAACACCAGTAGAGTTTATTTTCAGAGCTGATTGTAGCAGATGGGATTCAGGAACTGGAAGAGGGTGGAGGTGAAGTTGCAGGCAGTTCATATACAAGCCAGGGATTTAGCTCAGGTCTGTCCACCAAAACCCATCGACCTTGACATATACAAAATGTATGTTTTTAAAACCTAAATAAAGTCAGATTTCTGAGAATCCTGTAAGCATTTATTCTTTTGCAATTCCAGAGTATGTTCCTCCTAGTCTAAGGCGTAATTGGAATTATTACAATTTTTAACTAATCAAACTTTAAAATAATGTAGGTTGGACTAGTCTAAATAGTGTGGTATTTCAATTTTAATGCCCAAAATATGTGAAAATTCCCCCTTTTTTTCCCACAAACAGAATAAAGTGTTCATTAATGTCAAACTAGGCTTTAAAGTTCAGTGTAGCTTTATTCAGATCACGCCTGATCAGTTGAAGTATTATATATTTTGAACCAGACATGGTTTTTTTGTAATCCAACTTCTTTAAAAACCGTGAACAGACTCTGTAGTTTTACACTGACAAGACGCTACGAAGCAGATGCTCACTGTAGCATTGCTTGCGGTTAACAGTTAGCGAGCCCTGGTAGCGTGGCTTCTCATAGCTTAGCCTACAAACTATTAGTATTTTATCCATCACTCTGCCACTGTTTGTTTTTTCAAGAATCCGAAATGCTGCCTCACAAACGTTTCTCAAATGTTTATGAATGTTGTCCGAAACCCTACCGGCATCTTTATTAGTCGACTCGATTAACACAGCTGAGCATCTCACAAACTTCTAGCCCACTGCATTTAGTGCATTGCTGTAGTCTTACAGCAGTGAAAAATCTGGACATTTTAAAATAACTAAATATCCATCTTAACAGCTATAAATTTTCCCACTGGCGGCCAAATATTTACAAAATTCCACATGAGCATGTTTCTTTGGTTAGTAAAAATATCAAAATTGTTCAGATACCTTTTGGATGCTTCTGAAGAGTAATGAGAGTTTTTGTTTCATCGTTCTGTTTTGTTGTTAAACTTTAATCTAAGACTAAATATTGGAACCCTCTCACGAATCTCAATGATTCCTCAATCTTTCATTGTTTTCAGCAGACATTTTGTTTGTTGGTGAGGACAGAAGCAAGTTGGAATATGTGTTTGTATACAAAAGTCACTGAGAAAATTATTTTGTCTCAAAACAAGAGACAAAAAGGATAGAACATATTAGATACAGTGTTTTAGTAATGAAACAGATAGGCGTGTAAACGGCATCTGCTAACGCTATCAAATAACCCTCCATCTGGTCGCCTCTCACACCTAAAAACTCTGCTGTTAAAATTCCTTTCATGGATCAGACTGGTCACACATTTCTCACACTGATCCTTTCCTGATTCGGATCCTTGATTTGGCAGAAAATAAACAGACCAACAATGAGCGGTGTGAGATTATGGCAGAGTCTTCTCACGGAGCAACAAAAAGCTTTCAGTTGCGTTGGTGTTTGTTTCACGTGAGCATGTTTGGGCTTTCAAGTAATGAGCCCGATCTGTAAAGGTGCCCAGCAGGCCGGGGAGTGCTTTTGACAATTACATTCTCCGTCTGGCTGACCTTAATCTGGATTAGTTGATTTTCTTTCCCTGGATTAACATCTTGTGGTTCAATTAAACATCACGCAGCCCAATGGGTTTGAATCGTGGCATTACGGAGTGCTGCAGGGTGGTAGGAGCGTAGCTGAAAAAGATCCAACCTCAATGTTTCCTCCGTGGGAATCCAATTCTCCACTGTCCGGCCAAACCATCTGGCTCAGACAGATATTTCTTTTCTTTTCTTTTCTTTTCTTTTCTTTTCTTCTCTTCATACATCTTTGTAGAGATACTTTCTTTATATTTATTCAAAGTAAAAAAAAAAAAGCTTTCATTGCATCTTTATTAATAAATATGGCTACAGTTCCAGTTCTTAATGAGCAATTTAAATGCAATGGTACTTTTTCTTTTTTTCAACCATCATTTACCTAATAATACATTTTACATAAGCAGTTTTATTTTTTTCTCCACTAGTTTGTTGTTCTTTCAGATTATTACACGAAGATCTAGCAAGGCCTCAGAGCAGGTGGTTGCTCTGACAGACAATGTTGAGAGAGAGCATTTAACAAGGCATCAGGGCTTACTAGTTTAGAAAATAATTATCTACAAAAACAGCCTTTATAAGTTTTTGTTATCATTTTTTTCAGTTTTGTGACTGAAGTTGAATTTAGAAGGAGGATTGGACAGTAAAAGGAAGCTAGCTTGTTAGCGTTGTTTTCTTTTTATATCTTTATTTAATATCTAATTTTGTAAAACACAAACAAATGATGAAGAAAAAAAATACACGATTTTGCCTTCAATTTTGATATTATTACCCTTATGCCTGCCAAGGTTTCAGGAACCATGCTAGGTATTCCTGCACAATGCTAAGTAGCAACATGTTAGGAAAGCTTTCCATGAGACTGGTTTTGTCTAAATAAGCAATATGTCTGTAGGGTTTTCTTTTTTGTTGCTTTATTTAAACTTTGAGATGAGTACAATGGAGCACTACCAATTTGCGTTTCAGGATTCGCAGAAGATGTGCAAAGAATTTCCTCTCTCTGGATGTATATTTGGTGTTTGAACCATTACAATAGGCAGTTATAAGTGTTTTACAGTAGAGGAGGTTTCAAGTATTTGTGGATTTCAGTAGTGGTGACTAACCCTGCAAATACTAGAGGTCCATTTTATATAGTGTTGAAAAGTAGTAATGGACAAAGCAGAAGCGACCGTTGTCAGCCTTATTTTTGTCGTTTTAGCTTGCTTCACTAACTATCCCTGTTTTTTATGATCAGTTTATCCATTAGCTAATTTAACTACATTTTTGACATAAAGATAAAATAAACAAATATTACATCTACTGTTTTGCCTGAAATTTTCACATTACGCTAAGACCTGGCAAGCTCTTAGAGCAACCATGCAAAGTATTCCTTTACAGTAGGTGCGTTTTCCATTACCAGAACTTTAGGGTAATTTTACCAGACCTCAACCGTATGCTCATGTCTCAACTTCATCTGGCCTGGCCAACAGGCCCATTTTCTGGGCCATTTCAGGAACCAATCGGGGACCAGTCTGGGAGTATGTGCTCGGAAATACCTCCGGTAGAGTCGCTGGGCGGGAGTGTGCTGTGGTTAACTCAGAATGATTGGTTGTACCTCAAAGGGAAATGAGCAGACGTCGCCAAAGAACCAGCTTTGTAAAATAAGAAGAGTTGCTGACGAAGCAGTTTATAGCTACAGCCATCAGAAACACAGCAACCATTGCTCCTTCTTCTATGTCGATTCGCTTGTTATTTCTGGTCCTTTTGCCGCTGATAAGTGATGCCATTCACTGCCGAAACGGCTGTGATATGTGGACGTCTTTAGCAAATTCCTTAAAGGGCCAATTTTGTATGGGGACAACGGCTGAGAGGACTGAGCCAACAGATTTACCCCGACAGAGGAAAGTCCTGTAAATTTGATAGTGGAAACGTGCCTAGTGTTGACAGAAAGCTGTCGTTAAGTTTATAAAGCTCCATAGAATCTGACTTTTAAACTTGAAAACCATAGGCAGAACTATATATCAATCTGTACTGATATCCAAATGTCTTATGTTGACATTTTTGTTCTAATTTCTCCCATTAACAGTTCAAGTTCCTTTATGTTTGTGCTTGTTGTTTTTATGTGTGAATATAACAAAAACAAAATGTTAAGACAAGAAAACAACTTTTTTGCTTTCAGTTTTGAGATTCTGACTCATTTGATTTGCCAGTCGAGAATAAGACAATCAATTGTGCCAAACCATATTTAAAAAAATATATATATATGTGCAACAAGAACGTTTGAAATTTGGCCTGTTGGGATATCCTGAAGAGGAGGACTTGAATAAGAAGTACCTCTTCAACTAATGACTTTTAGGTACTCTTCAGGAAGGCACTTGACAGCTCATTTGTGCTACAAACTGCTCAGAGGAAGGTCTTGAGTTGCCAGCATGCAGGACCTGGCAGTGCTTTAAGAGGGCACCTCTCAGGTGTGAATGTGTGTGGCTGTTAAAACTTGAAGTACACTACTTGAATGTCGGGTCAGCAAAAGCTCTCCCCGGGTGGAAAGACGAGAATTCAATGCTCCACCGATGTACAGAGCTTTGTGTCAGCTGGAAATTATATCACCCTGATAGAAAATAAACCCCTCGCTGTGTCACAGTCTGGTGTGCTAATTTTTTTCTACAGAACGGAGCCACGGAGTGCAGTTGCATTTATTTTGTTAGAAATAGTCTGTTATTTTTCTTAACTTTTGGGCCATTGTTTAAACAGGTTGAAATAAACAGTCGTGGCCAAGAGCTGGATTTACTTGAAACCTGAGAAACATGTCAGAGGAATCTCAAATGAAAGAGGAGCTCTGGTTTGCAGTGGAAAAATAGAAACAGAAATCAGGACTAACAGACGGAGACGATGGAGTGATGTGCAAATGAGAGTGGATTGAGAGAACTTCTGTAGTTACTGCCAATATGTAGCGGTTCTTTCTAAATTAAATACTTCTTAAGTCAGAGAGACATAAAGCGTCACATTCGTAGCTTTGCATCATATACTTAGTGTCTAAATTATAAAGTTGATAACGCTGTTCTAAAAGTTATACTGTTTTTACTGTCCAGTTTTTGTAAAACCATTTTAGAGAAGAGCCAATTTAACCTTTTACCCACTGTTAAAGATAAAGAAAGAAGCAGGGTTGAGTTGGTTTGCATGAGAATAAGTGTTTCTGGTTTTCATCTTTCCCTCATTAGCACTTCCAAATGAAAGAATATTCAATTTATGCAAAAAAAAACAGTGCTGGTAGTGTACTATGAAACAATGACTAGATTCAGACATTTTTTCAGATCTTCAGCAGCTAGGAACAATAAATGAGTTCATAATATGAAAGAATGTGGAAGAGATATTTTAGTCATCTAAAAAAAAACTCAACTGTATCAACATATATTTTTTGTGTAATTTTGAAGGAAACCAGCAGGACAGTTGAACTGCAGAAAGCAAATTGTTTAAAGGAGGACTGAGTAGAAGATAAGAGGAGAGAAAAGTGGAACGTTAAAAGTCCGGGTTGACTCTAGTTCCTTTCTTGTCCTCTTCTACTCTCTAAATTGCTGCCCTCGTTCTTCTTTTCCTGCCCCAGTTTACTCTCTGTCACTTTGTGCCAAGTGGTTGATTTCATCCGTGCATGCTGGCCTGCAGCTATTGGTGGGGGTTGTGCCGGATGGAGGTGGAGGTGGTGACTGTTTCTGTCGCTGACTAGATCATGTGTGACACCGTAAGCCCTTTTTACCCCGGCGCGGTCCATCTTAAATCCTCTTCTCTGCACTGACTGACAGCAGCCAGACGTCCTTCGGTTTAGACACCAGCAGCTTTGTTGTTTCACCTCCTGCCCTGGATGACATAAAACCATCTAACTCAACATTGATTTTATTTCGATTTACAGAAAATCAGGAGTGGTTTGTGGGTAAATAGTTTCTTTGTTGCAAGGATTTCTCATTGATAGAACTGTCCCAATCAACAAAGAAAAGCCCATCTGATTGGTCAGGATGCAGTCCTACTCGTGTATTTGTGTTATCCGAAGCTTGTTCGTCTAAACACATCCCACAGAGGTTTTAGTCGTGAAAACGATCAGCTTTTCTCAAGGCTCATTGTTTAAACTGTTGTGTACACGTCGAATTAGTTTGCCACTTCTTAGGGCTGTCTGTGTCTTTGTTTGGCTGTTGACCGAACTTGGAACATGCTCTCTATGTCACGCATCATCTCCCCATTGTCTGCCACAGATATTGATAGCAACTTTTCATTCTTTTGTTTTGCTTTTGTTGTTGAAGCAAACAATTTCCTCTCTACTAAACACCAACCACTTTTACCTATGTTTTAAGAAGAGTTTTATTTGAGTCCCGGTTTCTCCTCCCATGTTTGTAGAAAAAAGATCCAGCATCTCATTTGTTATCTCAGAATGTCTTTATTCCAACTTCTCCAATGAAAATGAAAATGCTTTGATCCAAACCGTTCTATTGTAGCTCCTGCTGTTTGTTTAGGGTTGTTATTGTTCTGATTGAGGGTGCAGTACAGTCTTTGGCAGCCCCTAAAAAGATTTTCTTTATTTAGCTCCAGCTGTCTTCTCATCATCGATGAGCGGCTTGCCTGTCTCTTCTGATAAAAAACAAACAAACGTCAACACCGCATGATGCTTCCACCAGCGTGCTTTATACTGCAGATGGTGTGTTCATGGCAACGCTAGTTTTCTGGCACACATTTTGGTTTAATCAGACCCTTTTCAGGAGTTTTTATATTTTCTTTTTAATTCTGTGGTATCAATTTAGTTCATTTAAATAGTAAATATTTACTACAAATTAAGCTTGGATGAAGCACCTCTCAATCACTTTTCCTTCATTTTAGTTTTATGCACTAGTTTGTGTTGGTTTATCATGTAATATCCCAGTTGAATACATGGAAGATTGTCGTTGCAATGTGATAAAAGTGTAAAAAAAAGAGTTCAAGGGGTTTGAATTGTTTTGCAGAAAACCAGTATGTGATTGAAATGAGCAGCAGCATCCTTCTCTCTTCATCTGTGTCTCCTGATCCACAATATACATGCCAAGGCTGCAAGAAAGGTCAACTAACAAATGACAGCCTTGTACTAAACTGCGCTTTCGACCCCATTGTAGCAAAAATGCTCCCACAATGCAACTGCTCTGAGGAATAAATCATCACCTCCTGACCTCGCGCTCTGACCCTGTAAACCCTGGAGAAAACCTAAAGGTGTTATGGATGATAGCAGAAACCGAGATAAAGGAGGAGGAGGAGAGTGAGAAGAAAAAAAAAAGTCCTGGAGTTGAAGCCGCTTCCTTTCTCTCATGGAGCTTTTATGAGTTTGACAATTAATAGTCTCTGTAGGTCTCTTGAAAGCCGAATTGAGCCAAATTGTGTCTTAGCTTTTCAGTTTCATTCAAGCGTGCTGCACAACAAAAGGAGGTAAAAAAGCAAGAGGAGAAAAAGACTGGCTGTGGTGGCGAATTACCCTTAAAGCTGCTTTTTTTTAAACATTTCTTTTTTGTTTGGGGACATAGGCCCTATAGGAAGCCTCCCACATGCACTTACACAAACACCCAGAAAAGTGACTGTTCTGCAAACCAAAAACACTTTAAAATGGAGATCTTTCAGCAGCTCTTCTTATTGCGAGAACATTCGGTGAGAGAAAACAGATCATATTGAGGCTGACGTTTGTTTATTCGGGCTTGACATCTGAAGCAGACATTATTTTCGGTCGTCGCAGTAGCCGCACGTCGGCATGCTATACATCAGCGGCTTTTGCTTTACAGACAGCGAGGCATTTATGTTAAAGCCGACCAGTAAATCAAGAAGAGGTTGCTTCAAATTATGTTGAACTTTAAAAGGAGTGGGAAGGGAGGGCTCCTGCCTTTCTATGGAGAAAGTTTTGGCTGACATCTGTAAAAACATGAGGATGAAACTAGAAATAACCACAAACAGAGGAAGATAATGAGATGTACAGGCAATATGGGAGAATGGTTGAAGCATTCCTGTTTTTAAAGTCCACTAATGATGTCTTACGGGCCTAGAATTCAGCTTTGGCCACCAAATTTCTTCCCATGCTATTTTTTTGTCTTGGGGTCTCAAGTGCATACAAATGGCTTGTTAATTAAGATGGATAGGACTTGTAAAAGGCTCATCTTCATGATAATAAGAGAAAGTTAAACATGTGAAGCTTGTAAGACCTCCTTGTAGCGTGGAAGTATGTGTGGGGTAAAAAAAAAAAAAAAAAAGTGGGGGAAGGGTGGCTTCACCATCGCACATGTCTGAATGAGCATGTCACGTGCCATGTGATTGGTGCTTTGTCCAGACCCTCCAGTCGGTTTCCATGAAAGGCCGCATTGGTCGGGGGGACTGTCCCTTATTGTCGAGTTATCTGGCAGAAATCTCTCTTTCTTATTTTACACCACCTCATGTTAAATTCATCAACATATCTCCATAATTTCTTGTTTCCTTTTGCTCTAGAGAACTCTCTAGATCAGGTTTTCATGCCAGATTTTTTCCAGCTAAAGCCTAAATGACCACGGCAGATGTATAGCACACCAAGAGAGCACGATATTTTATGACCGTCAGTGAAAGTGGAGGAAGGCATTTGTTGGCCATGAAGTAACAGGTTTAAAGGACAATGAAGGACAGATGAAATTGGACCCAGACCACATGGTGTATGCTGCTCTATAAAGTACTTTGTTTACCTGAGCTTCTAAGGAATTATTAAAATAGCAAGACTGAACTGTCCATCCAAGACCTTTTCATGTTTTTTAAGCACAAGGTGCCACATGCATATGTGGACCAATTTAAGTCGGTTAGCTTCCAAAAAGCTTTACAGCCTCTATATTTTAGAGCCATTAAACCTAGAAATTGTGAAACTATGAAATAAATAAACCCCAATCAGCTTTGAAGTTGGTTTGCAAAGGGGATAGATAACTAAATGCGCTTTTCTGACATGAAAAGAGCCATGGCATGATTAGGACATATAACATGACCAGGAAGTTAACAGTCACACCTTCCAGGTATCCACAGCTGTTGTTTGTGAGCATAAAGTTTATCAGAGAAAAACATTGTCTTTTACCATGTTTCTTACTTTATATGTTCCTGTTGTCAGAACAAACATCTGTTTACCATTGAACACTTTAAGAAATAAATCAGTAAGCGTTGTCCAGACGGTCCTCCTGCATATTTTTTTCCACATGCACAATAAACATGTTTTTCCGATTTTTCTTCTTAAGACTTTTTTTAAAAACTTTTTTTCTCTTGATTTCATTGGAATCAATTGCAGATATTATTTCTAAACAAGCAGCAGGATGCTCGCAAATTCCTCTGTGGATAGGAACCACGTACTAACTATTAACCTTCCACGGCTAAAGCTGTTAAAAAAGTTCAACAGGTTTTTGAGAGCAAGCAAGAACAGCTGTCTAAAGCTAAATCTGGTGTCAGAAAGTGTCAGACATTTTCTGACACCAGATTTTAACTACTTAAATTTGTACAAACTTTTTAAATCTTCAGAATTTTGTATGAACAGATGAAAATATTCTTGTTTATCCATTTATTTCACATTTAAACTAGTAGAATCAATCTTTTATGACAATGGAGATTATGAAGGCAACTGCTCATGGCATTTAAAAGTTGAAGAGTGTATGTGATGGGCACTAAGATTTATCATGAGCACTGGTTTTCTCATCCATCTCCGCACGCTCTGCCCTAAAGTAAACTGAAGATCTTTATATGCTCTTAGCCTCAGTCAGTGGTATGTGTTCATATACAAAGCCATTTTTGGTAAAATTTCATTTTATTTATCATTTCTCACATAGACACATGTAGGTCGGGATCTTTGTCAAACAGATCTTTGTTCCAAAAGTAAGAATTCAATTATTAAAGAAAGCTTTTAGCACTTACTCCTTGGAGCAGGGTTTGATCTGAACTTCACTTGAAAAACCTTGCATTTCTAAATAATTGTAAATTTGATCAATTGGCCAGAGATTGAGAAGGGGAAAATCTTGATCCCTTGATCGGCTCTGATCAATGATCAGCAGGCCATATACTGAGAAATCAGGTTTTTTTGTTTTGTTAAATAATTTTTTGTGTATTTTTTAAACTAAGAAACCAAACTAAGAACTTCCATGATATCAACCAACAGCACATAATTTGAGGAGTCTTTCTTGGTTTAAGACAGACTAATCTTACAATTCCTTAGAACAATTCGAACAAATGATTGTTTGTGCCACAAAATGGCAAAATTAAAACTCTGGTGAAAATTTAGAATTTAAGTCCTACTAGGTGTGCTTGGATATGTGTATTTTTTAAACATATTTTATATGTTTTTATATTCTGTTATTTTTATATTGGATCTGTTCTTGCCCAGATCACGTTTGAAAAGGGAAATCAGTAAACTCAATTGTTAACCGACCTGGTTAAATTAAGGAAGCAATACACGGCTAAGGCTAGCCGTCCAGTTTCATGTCCCAATATCTACCATGACACAAGCTGTTTGGTCCTAAAGGTTAAAAAAACTTTATATTTAAAGTTAAAAATAGGTCATGAAATGGGTGGTGGAATATTTGAATTGTTCCCTTTCAGCCATGACCTTACAGGTTATTTTCCAAGGCCACATGCTGATGTCTTAAACTTTACTTACAACAATAAGTAAAATTTAAGACGTCAGCATGTGGGCTTCATTGTACAAACCCAAACTATAAGGTAAAAACAAGAATTTGATTGTATATACCTTTTACGCAGTTTTATTTTCTTCATGTTGAGCAACTTTTTTACACTTTTTTACACCTCAAAACTTCAAACTTCAATGTATCTTACTGAGATTTTACATGAAAGACCAACACAAAATAGTAATATAATGTTTTAAGTACAAGGGAATGATTCGTGGTTCAGATCAAGGAACTAGAGGCTGAGATTTTTGCCCATTCTCAGTCAGATTTAATGCAGAGCGTCTTAGAACATCAACATTTAATTCTTGTTACAGATTCTCCGTTTTGCTTAGGTCTGGACTTTGACTGGACCATTTTAACCTGTCAGTATGCTTGATCGAAAACAAATTTACTTCCTCTTCACAGTTATGCGCTACTTTGTGTTGGTTGGTCACATTAAAACTTCAATAAAATATCCAGAATTTTGTTGATGCAACATGACAAAATGTGCAAACGTTCAAGGGGTTCAAACACTTTTGCATGGCACTGTAGATTTAAGCATTGGCATTGATATGATAAGTAAGTACTTCGGAGTTATCATTATTTGGGGGTCTTGAGTCCAGGGAGGCAATTAAGGTTCACCTTGGATCATAGGTCAGTCAGTCATCTTTAAATCAAAAACTGCAAAGATAAAGCTTTCTGAAGTAACACGTTTGACTTGCTTAGAGTATACTTAAATGCACTGAGTACTACACCCCCGATATGCAATTTCTTGGAACATCTGTAACATGAACCCAAAATTCTGCAAAGGTGGATTGTTTAACCTTTGATTTTAGGTTACAGTGTTAACTTTGTGCAGGACTTTAGATCAAATCCCAGCAGACATCCTCCTGCCAATGTGTGTCTCGTCCCCTGAGCTTCTGCAAATCTCATGGATTCATCATTTCTCCTAATAAACTATGAAATTGGCCCCATGATAGTCTTTAAAGCTGGCCACAGGAAAAGGATCTGTAATATCTGCTGTGTGTCACTTAGATTGAAGATTAATCAGCGAGAATCCTACGAAAGGAACGTCTGACTTCATCCGGGAGGAAAATGATGGACCTGGGGGCGGGCGGAGCTGCAGCGTGCGGACTGCCTGCCTGCTGTGAAGGTTATGAGACGGGAGACGAGTCCACGGCTGCACCACTGCTCAGTGAGAGTAACAAGGATACATGCTTAACCCAAAACTCTCCAGTAACCCCAGAAAAAGTCGCTAGATTTTTCGCTCGTCGCTTTAAAAAAAAGAATAGCTGGAGGGATCTAAAAACTTACAAAAATATAGCGACAAAGATGCTAACTTGGCAACACTGTCTGCAACTCACCCATCATCCTCACTCATCTTGCCCTCGCCACGACAACGAAAGCGTCAGCTCATGATAACCAGGCCTACACACACTTCAGGGTGTGGTTAACGCCTAATAACTCAACACATGATGCCAAAAACATAAAATCGATTTTATTTAAGTGCAACTCACATACAGAAACAGTAAAATTAAAAGATTAAAAATTAGATTAACGTGATTAAACGCGCTAAATATGGCCATATTTAATTAATAATAATTATTATTAATTAATTAATCACAATAAATGCAATAATTTGACACCCCTAGTTATTTCTATACCCAATTTAAACAAAATGCACTACAAGTAAGTTAAAACAAAATAACCAGCCTAATAATCAGGAGCACATACTCTCTCAGTGTAATACATTATATCTGTATTCACCTACATGGAGTTGGATTTTCTTATAATTGATCCATTGAGCTTTGACATAAATTATTGGTATCGTTTATAGGTTTAAACTGTAGAATTTTGCTGCCTTTAAGGTAAAAACTGAAGCTTATTTCTCTCACTGCATCAATTTTCATCCTTTACTTTAGGTAATGTATTTCACACCAGGCACATTGCAACCTGCTTATCAGCAGGTTGCAATGTATTTCTCTAACCGCTTGCATGTAAAAAGAAAACAAAACAACAGACCTTATCTTTGGTTCTCTTTATGCTCTCTTATCTTAATATCAGCCTACAGGTGTTCTACAGGACTGAGGTAACCATGGAGGAAGGTGGATTTAGTGTTTCTGTGTAGATTTGGCTGCATGTTTTGGATCAATATCCTTTAGAGTCCACTAGATGTTCATTTAAAATGCTCTTGTATTTAATTCAAAGAGCTCATTATAATCTAACAATGTTCCCAGAACCTTTGGAGGAGAGTCAGGCCCTCAGCATCACAGGTTATCCATTGTACTTATCTGTGTGCATGCAATAGGGAAACAGAAAATTGAGGAATTACTAATTAGAAGTTCCCTTAAAATCTGGCCAACTTCACAAGGTAAAGTGCAAAAAAATAATCTTAGTTGTATTTATTTTATTGAAATTGATGCAATTGTCTTGAGATTACGCTACTGCAACGAAACATTGTTTGTTTAAAGTCAACATTTTATGCCATTTTGGATGAGTATGCATATTTTTAACACTTAAAGTGTTGAAAAAACAACAGAAATCGTAACTTTTAATCAGCTTTGGGGGGCGGGGGTTGATACGCAATTACTGAGAGCTTTGTTCTCCAGTGTCTCTCTTTTCTATGGTCTGCATGGCTTGAATGCAGTAATTTCATGTAATTGCGGAGAGCGCGAAGCGATAAGGCCACAGACTCATGCAGAATCAGTGGCACCAACACCGAGAGAGGCGGCAGACTGCAGTTACGGTCTCCTTCCATGTTTAAGAAGCCCTTTTAAAAAGGACAGACAACCGATAAAGCGAAAATACATTTCTTTCCTTACATCTTCAAAGCATAGCTTTTCACAAATAGGCTAATTATTTTGTTTTTGAGCTTTCATCTCACACCAAGGAGAGAATGCTTGTTTTGATGTTCACCTAACCTCTCGGTGCGTGGGTTCTCAGCATGCTGCGTCTAATAGGCTACGGCAATTTGGATGATGGCTTTGAATTGTGCTTCACCTTCAAGGAGACCTACATCTCGCCTTGGCTACATTAGCTCTACTCTGATCTTGCCCATGGCCAGATTATATTTTCTTTCCAGCTCTCACAGGTCAGAGTGGGAGTCAGTTTATAAAGAAAAGAGGAACTTAGACAGATATAGGACTCAGAGAAGTGACACCACGTCATGATTTGTTTCCACTCTGCTGTGCGTATACACGGACCCTGTATGAAGCAATAGTTTGGCCCCTGTGACCTGGTAGGTCGTTCATTCGGTTAGATTATGTATCCTGCTGGAATGCTCGGAGGGAAGCTCATTTGGCAGGGGCTCACACATGGTTTGAGGGGGGGCTGCTGTAGACAAACAATCTTTTAGCAGTTGGTGAAGTGGTCCACTGAGAGGAGACTGATCCCCTTTTATTGAAACCACTTGTCTCCTTGTTGGTTGCACGAAGCGAAGGTGCTCTGTGATAATACGCGCACTCTGCCTTTGCTTTGTCTGTTCCTAACTTCTCTTTTTGGCCGTGGAAGATTTTCAGGGGGATATGATCCTATCCTGGTTTCTCTCCTGCACTTTGCGTTTGGGTTTGGCAGACGTCCAGCTTCGTCTGCTTGTTCCCCTGGCACTTTCCCATCAGATTCCTCTCTCCTGAGCTCGCGTGCACTTTGCCCAGCCTGATGACTGTGGTTAGAAGATGGATTACCCTGCAGGCATTTGTTTGACAGATCAGGCCAGTTGTGACTGTACACGTGTTGAAGAAGCTGTGGAGGAGAGATTGGTTTGACCTTGTCGTAACTGTTTAGATGTGCTTCCTGTTGTTGTTAAAACACAGAACCAGGATTTCACTTTCACCGATGCCCTTGACCTGCAGAACCCTTGAGGTTTTAAGCTTCATAAATCTGGACCCAAGAGCCTGTGACGTTTAGTCTAAACATTTAAAACAACCTCAAGGAGAGGTAGTGGTGGAGGTGGAGATTAAGTGAAATAATGATCATCTTCATCTCCATAGCTCCAGCTGGTGAGCTACCTCTAATGTGGACTTCCCAAAGCCCAGACACCAGGGATGGAGTACTCAAGTCCTAACTCGAGTCGCGTTTAAGGGACTTGTGACTTGACTCGAGCAGTACGCCGATGACTTGCGCTTGGACTCGGACTCCGACATGTAAAATTGTTATTGGAATTAGAATGCAGTCGATGCAAATGCTAGCTTGTTATATTAGGTCAGAATACTGGACAAATTTATTTAACTTCTCAAAGTCGTTGTAAGTGTAAGGGTAGCATGACATGAACTGTTGTTTTCCATTTTTATTTTGAGCGTGTTCTGTTATTTTGCACATGCTACTGTGTTAGCTCATACCTGTCAAGTTTTGGATTTGAAAGTAAGGGAAAAATTCCATCAGCCACCGCCACCACAACCAACCTATAGTATCTCTTACATTTTAGGATAGGTGTACAAAAAAAGTCTATAATCACTTTTCAACCAATCACTAACTACAAGTAGGTGTTCAGAATCTGATAGGCCTACCTTTGTTGACATTGAAATGCTGTGAACATTATGTTATAATATGGCCTAAATGAAAACACAAAAGGGTAAATCAATCACATTTATTGATTTTTACATTTTTCAGTTCATATGCTATTTAACACATTACATACTTACAGTTCATTTCACAATGCTTGTCTTTAAGTTAAACATTTACATTTAATTTTCATTACACATTTTCTTTTAATATATCATGTTCACTCCTGTGGCTCTCTGACATTCATTAGTGACTTATTATACAAGTTTGTTGCAGATTTTGCATTCTTTAACACTTGTTTAGAAGGAGTGTATTTGTAGGCTGGGCCAGAGTGGTTGATTTTGCATGACAGTAAAGCACAAACAGTGCTGTCGTCTAATGACATCCTGTCGCAATTGCAAATCTTACAAAAAGCGTGACTTTGCCCCGTCCTGCTCTTCTTTAGGAAAGCGAATTCGGTGTCCCATTTTTCCAGATATTTACAAACCTTTGATTTTTTGTTAGGAATTCCTTCTTCACTTTCATCCATCTCTCTCGTTTGCTGTTTCTGTTATGTTCCCGCAATCTGCACAAATCTCGCGACATCTGCCACAGGGGCAACTGTATGTGGCGGTTCTCGCGAGGCTTCTTCTTCTTCATTCTTCTTGTTTAACGGCAGTTGGCAACCAGCTTAAAGGAGCATTATGGCCTCCTACTGTTCCAGAGATCAGTTTGGAGAGGCAGAGTAATTTTAAAGATATATATAATACGGGAGATTTACGGGAAAATAATAATACGGGAGGACGGCGGGAAAGTGGGGTAAAATACGGTACTTTCCCGGCCAAAACGGGATACTTGAATGCTATGTGTTAGCTTGTTCCTAGCGTTGGGACATTGAGTAGGTTAAAAAACATGTCATTATTCTAGTCTTAAAAGCTAAACCCTGATCTCTTATTTTTGACTTGCTCTGTAGTGATGATGACTTGACTTGAACTGGAAGATTCTCTTTGGGACATGGACTGGGATTCGGCATGTAGGACCTACCGACTTAAGGACTCAAGTGTGACTTCGACTCGAGAGATGGTGACTTGGCTACAACTCTGCCAGACACTACTTTATCACTTCTTTTGCTTAGCGTGAAATTTATCGTATGTATATCAATTCCTCCATACAGTTTCGGGATCAAAGAAACCAGAAATGGTTCTGGGGTGACAGTGGCTCAGGTAGTAGGAGTTCGTCCTGTAACCGTTGGGTTGCCAATTCGAACCCCTGCTCTGTCCATCCGAGTTGTTGTTGTATCTTTGGGCAAAATACCCGCCTAGCCTGCTGGTGGTGTTCAGAAGGCGCGGTTGGCGCCGATTGTATGGCAGCCTCGTTTCTGTTGGCTGTTGCTATAATGTAGCTTACCACTATCAGCCTGTGAATGGATGGGTGATTGACTCTGGACTTGTAGAAAGACAGTTTGTGTTAGTTTTCAGTCTTTCGCCATGTGCAGTGACCCTGGTGAAAGAACTGGGGATGTAAGCGGGTTGTTGGGAAGTTCATTTGTTGAAGCAGTACAGTGAATTTTCTTTTTTGGGTTCTGTAATAATCTGCATGTCTACAGTGTCGTGAAGTGTTCAGATTTAGTAGTTTGAAGGTATGCACACTAATGTAATAAAGCTGCGAGAACCCTTCCTTAAATGTTGCTCTCCAGCAAAGCATTTCCATGTTGAGGTCTGTTTGAGAGGAGATGGGCTCAATCTCTACTGGATGATTGAAGGGTTCGATTCTGTGGCTGCAAAGCGAGCTCAAATCATGACTCCTCTGCTACTACACTGGACAGTTTGTATGAAGTCTTTATGCTGATATGCTTTGGTTTTGTCCAAACATGGTGCCGTACATTATCGTCAGATATCTCTACTTTGGTCTCATTTATCCTAAGCATATTGTTCCAGAAGTCTTCGTTCAGATTGAACTTTGCTAACAAAAAGTTGTGCTACCATATTATTTTCACCTGGTGACCTCTTTCAAATTAGCAACATTTTTATTTTTTCATAATCATTATAAAATCTGCCATTTAACATGTAAATTTAGCCATGTAGGGTCTGAGTTCTGATTTCTCTGAGCATTTTATAATCTGATCATGGAGTAATATTGCTGAGATGTATGTCCACTCCTCGTTAGATTTCCATCTGTAAACTTTGTGAAGAATCTTTCTCTCTGTAGAACAATGAATATCAAAATTGAAATTTCCTCATAACAGTTTAGAGATTAATGTGGAGCAACAGATCACAACATTGGTGATGTATTTCTTATAGTTTTAAATCATATCTAAACGCCTCTCAGCAGCAAAGTGCCATAAGTCATCACTCTCATCTTCATCACTCTCATCTTCATCACTCTCATCTTCATCACTCTCATATTCATCACTCTCGTCTTCATCACTCTCATCTTCATCACTCTCATCTTCATCACTCTCATCTTCATCACTCTCATATTCATCACTCTCGTCTTCATCACTCACGTCTTCATCACTCTCGTCTTCATCACTCTCATCTTCATCACTCTCATCTTCATCACTCTCATCTTCATCACTCTCATATTCATCACTCTCGTCTTCATCACTCTCGTCTTCATCACTCTCGTCTTCATCACTCTCGTCTTCATCACTCATCTTCATCACTCTCATCTTCATCACTCTCATCTTCATCACTCACATCTTCATCACTCTCATCTTCATCACTCTCATCTTCATCACTCACATCTTCATCACTCTCGTCTTCATCACTCACGTCTTCATCACTCTCGTCTTCATCACTCTCATCTTCATCACTCACATCTTCATCACTCTCGTCTTCATCACTCACGTCTTCATCACTCTCGTCTTCATCACTCTCGTCTTCATCACTCTCGTCTTCATCACTCTCATATTCATCACTCACATCTTCATCACTCTCATCTTCATCACTCTCATCTTCACCACTCTCATCTTCACATCTTCATCACTCATGTCTTCATCACTCTCATCTTCACATCTTCATCACTCTCATCTTCATCACTCTCATCTTCATCACTCTCATCTTCATCACTCTCATCTTCATCACTCACATCTTCATCACTCTCATCTTCACTCACATCTTCATCACTCTCATTTTCATCACTCTCATCTTCATCCCTCTCATCTTCATCACTCACATCTTCATCACTCATCTTCATCACTCACATCTTCATCACTCACATCTTAATCACTCGCATCTTCATCACTCGCATCTTCATCACTCTCATCTTCATCACTCTCATCTTCACGTCTTCATCACTCATGTCTTCATCACTCTCATATGCATCTCTCTCATCTTCGTCACTCACGTCTTCATCACTCTCATCTTCATCACTCACATCTTCATCGCTCTCATCTTCTTCACTCTCATCTTCAACACTCTCATCTTCATCACTCGCATCTTCATCACTCTCATCTTCATCACTTGCATCTTCATCACTCTCATCTTCATCACTCTCATCTTCATCACTCTCATCTTCATCACTCACATCTTCATCACTCTCATCTTCATCACTCACATCTTCATCACTCATCCTCATCACTCTCATCTTCATCACTCGCATCTTCATCACTCTTACCTTCATCACTCACATGTTCATCACTCACGTCTTCATCACTCACATCTTCATCACTCTCATCTTCATCACTCACATCTACATCACTCTCATCTTCATCACTCGCATCTTCATCACTCATCTTCATCACTCTCATCTTCATCACTCTCATCTCCATCACTCTCATCTTCACGTCTTCATCACTCATGTCTTCATCACTCTCATATTCATCTCTCTTGTCTTCGTCACTCGCATCTTCATCACTCTCATCTTCATCACGCTCATCTTCATCACTCACATGTTCATCACTCACATCTTCATCACTCTCATCTTCATCACTCACATCTTCATCACTCTCATCTTCATCACTCGCATCTTCATCACTCGCATCTTCATCACTCGCATCTTCATCACTCATCTTCATCACTCTCATCTTCATCACTCTCATCTTCATCACTCACATCTTCATCACTCACATCTTCATCACTCATCTTCATCCCTCTCATCTTCATCACTTGCATCTTCATAACTTGCATCTTCATCACTCGCATCTTCATCACTCTCATCTTCATCACTCTCATCTTCATCACTCTCATCTTCATCACTCACATGTTCATCACTCATGTCTTCATCACTCACATCTTCATCACTCTCATCTTCATCACTCTCATCTTCATCACTCACTTCGTCTTCATCATTCTCTTCATCTTCATAACTCGCATCTTCATCACTCTTTTTCATAAATCATTTCATCTTCATCACTCTCTTCATCTTCATCACTCGTATCTTAATTATCACTCATCTTCATCACTCATCATGATCATTCACTTACTCTACATCACTCACTTTATTTTCTTCAATCGTCTTCATCACTCACATCTTCATCACTCTCGTCTTCATCACTCACATCTTCATCACTCTCATCTTCATCACTCTCGTCTTCATCACTCTCACCTTCATCACTCTCACCTTCATCACTCACATCTTCATCACTCACATCTTCATCACTCTCATCTTCATCACTCACATATTCATCACTCTCGTCTTCATCACTCTCATCTTCATCACTCACTTCGTCTTCATCATTCTCTTCATCTTCTTAACTCGCATCTTCATCACTCTTTTTCATAAATCATTTCATCTTCATCACTCTCTTCATCTTCATCACTCGTATCTTATTTATCACTCATCTTCATCACTCATCATGATCATTCACTTACTCTACATCACTCACTTTATTTTCTTCAATCGTCTTCATCACTCACATCTTCATCACTCTCGTCTTCATCACTCACATCTTCATCACTCTCATCTTCATCACTCTCGTCTTCATCACTCTCACCTTCATCACTCTCACCTTCATCACTCACATCTTCATCACTCACATCTTCATCACTCTCATCTTCATCACTCACATATTCATCACTCTCGTCTTCATCACTCTCATCTTCATCACTCACTTCGTCTCCATCATTCTCTTCATCTTCTTAACTCGCATCTTCATCACTCTTTTTCATAAATCATTTCATCTTCATCACTCTCTTCATCTTCATCACTCGTATCTTATTTATCACTCATCTTCATCACTCATCATGATCATTCACTTACTCTACATCACTCACTTTATTTTCTTCAATCGTCTTCATCACTCACATCTTCATCACTCTCGTCTTCATCACTCACATCTTCATCACTCTCATCTTCATCACTCTCGTCTTCATCACTCACATCTTCATCACTCACGTCTTCATCACTCTCATCTTCATCACTCTCTTCATCTTCATCACTCGCATCTTCATCACTCTCTTCATCTTTATCCCTCTCTTCTTCATCCCTCTCATCTCTCTATTAATCTTGATCACTCTGGTCATCTTTACTCTGATCTTCATCACTGTTCTTTATCACTCACTTTGTCTTCATCACTCACTTCATCTTCATCACTCGTATCTTATTTATCACTCATCTTCATCACTCATCATGATCATTCACTTACTCTACATCACTCACATCTTCATCACTCTCATCTTCATCACTCACATATTCATCACTCTCGTCTTCATCACTCTCATCTTCATCACTCACTTCGTCTTCATCACTCTCGTCTTCATCACTCACATCTTCATCACTCACGTCTTCATCACTCTCATCTTCATCACTCTCTTCATCTTCATCACTCGCATCTTCATCACTCTCTTCATCTTTATCCCTCTCTTCTTCATCCCTCTCATCTCTCTATTAATCTTAATCACTCTGGTCATCTTTACTCTGATCTTCATCACTGTTCTTTATCACTAACTTTGTCTTCATAACTCACTTCATCTTCATCACTCTGATCTTCTTCATCATTCACTTCATCTGCATGACTCACTTCATCTTCATCACTCAGATCTTTACTCTCATCTTCATCACTCTGATCATCACTTATCTTCATCCCTCTCATCTTCATCACTTGCATCTTCATCACTTGCATCTTCATCACTCTCATCTTCATCACTCTCATCTTCATCACTCACATGTTCATCACTCACCTCTTCATCACTCAGATCTTCATCACTCACATCTTCATCACTCTCATCTTCATCACTCTCATCTTCATCACTCACTTCGTCTTCATCATTCTCTTCATCTTCATAACTCGCATCTTCATCACTCTTTTTCATAAATCATTTCATCTTCATCACTCTCTTCATCTTCATCACTCGTATCTTATTTATCACTCATCTTCATCACTCATCATGATCATTCACTTACTCTACATCACTCACTTTATTTTCTTCAATCGTCTTCATCACTCACATCTTCATCACTCTCGTCTTCATCACTCACATCTTCATCACTCTCATCTTCATCACTCTCGTCTTCATCACTCTCACCTTCATCACTCTCACCTTCATCACTCACATCTTCATCACTCACATCTTCATCACTCTCATCTTCATCACTCACATATTCATCACTCTCGTCTTCATCACTCTCATCTTCATCAGTCTCATCTTCATCACTCTCGTCTTCATCACTCACATCTTCATCACTCACGTCTTCATCACTCTCATCTTCATCACTCTCTTCATCTTCATCACTCGCATCTTCATCACTCTCTTCATCTTTATCCCTCTCTTCTTCATCCCTCTCATCTCTCTATTAATCTTAATCACTCTGGTCATCTTTACTCTGATCTTCATCACTGTTCTTTATCACTCACTTTGTCTTCATAACTCACTTCATCTTCATCACTCTGATCTTCTTCATCATTCACTTCATCTGCATGACTCACTTCATCTTCATCACTCAGATCTTTACTCTCATCTTCATCACTCTGATCATCACTTATCTTCATCACTCTCATCTTCATCACTCGGATCTTTTACTCTCATCTTCATCATTCTGATCATCACTGATCTTCATCACTCTCATCTTCATCACTCACTTCATCTTCACCACTCACTTTATCTTCATCACTCGGATCTTCACTCTCACCTTCATCACTCTGATCTTCATCACTCACGTTTTCATCACTCTCATCTTCATCACTCTCATCTTCATCACTCACCTTTTCATCACTCACATCTTCATCACTCTCATCTTCATCACTCATTTCATCTTCATCACTCTCATCTTCATCACTCTTCATTGCTCACTTTGTCTTCATCACTCACATCTTCATCACTCACTTCGTCTTCATCATTGTCTTTATCTTCATCACTCGCATCTTCATCATTCTTTTTTATAACTCATTTCGTCTTCATCACTCTCTTCATCTTCATCAATCGTATCTTGTTCATCACTCTCATCTTCATCACTCACGTCTTCACATTTTCATCACTCATGTCTTCATCACTCTCATCTTCACCACTCACGTCTTCATCACTCTAATCTTCATCACACTCATCTTCATCACTCACATCTTCATCACTCTCATCATCATCACTCTCATCTTCACATCTTCATCTCTCATGTCTTCATCACTCTCATCTTCTCATCTTCATCACTCTCATCTTCATCACTCACTTCGTCATCATTCTCTTCATCTTCATAACTCGCATCTTCATCACTCTTTTTAATAACTCATTTTGTCTTCATCAATCTCTTCATCTTCATCACTCGTATCTTATTTATCACTCATGTTCATCACTCATCATGATCATTCACTTACTCTACATCACTCACTTTATTTTCTTCAATCGTCTTCATCACTCACATCTTCATCACTCTCGTCTTCATCACTCACATCTTCATCACTCTCATCTTCATCACTCTCGTCTTCATCACTCTCACCTTCATCACTCTCAATTTCATCACTCACATCTTCATCACTCACATCTTCATCACTCTCATCTTCATCACTCACATGTTCATCACTCTCGTCTTCATCACTCTCATCTTCATCACTCTCATATTCATCACTCTCTTCATCTTCATCACTCGCATCTTCATCACTCACATCTTCATCATTCACGTCTTCATCACTGTCATCTTTATCACTCTCTTCATCTTCATCACTCACATCTTCATCACTCACGTCTTCATCACTCTCATCTTCATCACTCTCTTCATCTTCATCACTCGCATCTTCATCACTCTCTTCATCATTATCCCTCTCTTCTTCATCCCTCTCATCTCTCTATTAATCGTAATCACTCTGGTCATCTTCACTCTGATCTTCATCACTGTTCTTTATCACTCACTTTTTCTCCATCACTCACTGCATCTTCATCACTCTGATCTTCTTCATCATTCACTTCATCTGCATGACTCACTTCATCTTCATCACTCAGATCTTTACTCTCATCTTCATCACTCTGATCATCACTTATCTTCATCACTCTCATCTTCATCACTCGGATCTTTACTCTCATCTTCATCATTCTGATCATCACTGATCTTCATCACTCTCATTTTCATCACTCACTTCATCTTCACCACTCACTTTATCTTCATCACTCGGATCTTCACTCTCATCATCATCATCACTCACTTCATTTTCATCACTCTCATCTTCATCACTCACTTCATCTTCATCACTCATCTTCTTCACTCTGATCTTCATCAGTTATCGTCATCACTGATCATCTGAAATGCTATGGAAGCAGCTGGGGTGTACTTAGTTTTTTTGAAAAACTAAGTACACCCTTGTAAGATTTCTTTTTCAATCTGGGAAGGTTCAGTGGTGATTCTCCTGCTTTATCAAAATCAAGTACCTTTTTTACAGTGGTGGTGTGCCACCTTACTACTCTTGTTTGCCACTGGAGTGCTGTAACCTTAGATAACCATCATGTCATTGTAAACCAGCAATGCCCTGCACTTTGAATACAATTAGTTGTGGTTGTTTTAAAATCGTTTTGACCCCTATAGGGCTTGGATGGGCTGCACAGCAGGACAGTTGTTAGCACTGTTGCCTTACAGCAAGAAGGTCCTGGCTTCACTTGGAGTCTGCATGTTCTTCCTGTGCAGGCATGGGTTCTATGTTAGATTATTACTCTTACTGTGTTTCACTACAATTAAGTGTTATATTTTAGAATGCAGTTTCCAACTTTTTTTTAACAGGACCAACTTGGGCTAATGCACATCAGTTAAAAACAAACGATGCAACGCGGAACTTAAGAAGCACTGGAAATCAGAGTTAACCTCTGACCCCAACTCGTCAGCACTAGCTAATGAGACTTTAATCATTTTGAGATGGAAAGTTGCTGCAGGAGGCACACCTTGCTCTGTTCTGTGTTTTTATGATCAGATGATCTCAACATTTACAGGCCAACTGTTGCATCAGCTGCATTCGAAGGTCTCAATATTTTCCATCACGCTTAGATATTATTTTTATTGCTAATGATGTGGATTTTACTCAAGATGCTGTTGGTGAGCAGTAGTGCAGGCATGCACTGTATTACTCATTTATAATGCAAACCATTACTCACCTAATTAATCAGGCTTTCCACCAGTTATTAAAAACAACTGAGTTGTTAACTACTAAAATATGTGCACTGAGATTCTGCTCAAATAAAGGATCTTTTGCCGCTGCAGTCAGTTTCTCCCTGCCTGTATGTCTGTCTGTTTTGTTTTGGACTTTGCAGACCTGCAGACCTTGTTTTCATGGATGCAGGTGATGCTTTTAACTTAAGTTGTAACCTGACGTTTTCTCCTCACTGTGGAAATGACATTGTGTGGAACAGACAACTTATTTGAGCTTATTTTGTTCCTCTTGAACCCTGTCTGAGTTTTGATGTATTCTGTCTCGTAAACCTCTGCAAGTAGGCTACTGTTAAAGCTAGGAGAATCTAAAGGTTTAGATCCTCCTGCAAAGTATTTAAACCCCTAAAACTTTCTCACATTTGTTCACATTGCAACCAAGAAAACTTCAAAGCCTTTCTTGAGATTTAAAGTTGCTAAATTCAAAGTAGTGCACAATTGTGAAGTAGAATGAAAAGGATACAAGGACATATACATTTTCCACTAACTTTTGCAAATACAATGAGCGAGAACACAGAGCAACATACAGAACTTGAGCTCAGACATCTAAATCATCTCACCTGTCGTTCCTACATATATCATACAAGAGTTGGGGATTTTTCACCGAAATGAATTCATCACAGCTGAGTAGGAGCTCCGGCCTAATTTTCTTGGACAAATATCTTCCATCACTTACAGTCTCATAATCGACAGTGCTCAGGAGGCACTCGGCGTGTGAATCATTCATACCTCCCCATAAATAATAAAACCCTGGCAGCCAGTTAGCAGCACCTGCAACTTGAAACAGTAGTTCGTGAAACACAATCTTATTGCTTGTAAACTAATGTGTTTCACCTGCCTGGGTCATGGCGTCTGGGTTCGAGGGAACAAAACCTCTCTTCCTGCCCGCCTCCAACCTCCCCCGTCCTGACCTTGCTTCCTCTTCCTCGGATACATTTTTCACCGAATCTCTTTGATACATCGCCGTCCCAGGGGGGGCCAGGCGAGTGCAAACTGGAAGCGTGAAGCGTAATTATTTCTAAAAACTCCACTTCTACCCTAATTAGTCCACTCCTCAGAAGTTGGCCTTGCATTATTTACACATCAAGGGGGGGCATGCTGGGCAGGAGATAAATATTCATTGTTGACTTTGCCCCTCCGCTCCCTCGGCTCTGGCGCAAGTTGAGTCAAGAGCCGCTGTCATTGTGACTTGTTTGTGCGACTTCTGCATCGCTGGTGCCCCAGAACATAATCCGCCTTGTTCTCCTGTAATTATCCCCACTCAAGCTGACAGACTGACACCGACTTAATAAGTGGACAACATCCTCTTCCTGCTCAGTCTGGTCAGATGAATGGCTTATGAATGAGGTGATTTGTGGTAATTGTGACCTGTGACCTGAATGTGTCACGACACCAAACGGCAGAGGCGCGTTTCGTCATGTTAGGCTGTGGCACCGCTTCAACGATCTTCCCCCTCCAACTGTTCGGTTCTGGGCCGTCTTTGATGAGAGAGTTCTGCTGAACGGCCTCCAGAACGAGTCGGTGGCAGCTGTTGTTCTGAGCTTCCTGCGTCTGTTGGCTGGAAGGCAGATTTGTAGGACATTTAAAGACAGCTTTTCCTGTCAAAAACACAATATGAATTGATTCCTACGTCTGACCTTCTACCTAAGTGGTGATCTGGCCTTGAGGTCCATTGTTTGTCCTTTCAGTGACTAATGGGAAACTGTTGCTTTAGAAACCTACATATAGTGTTCCTGCCTTACAGATTCCTCCTGTTTTTACTAATTTCATAATCAAACAAGGATAATCTGCGTAAATACAAATTTCAGTTTTAAAACAATGATTCTTTTGTTAAGGGTAAAACTGCTTTCCAAACCAACCTGGTTCTGTGTAAAATAGTAATTGCCCCATAAACCCAATAACGGGGCTTGAGTTTAAGGTCACAGACTAATGTTCTGCAAGATTTTCTACCACCCAGGTCCTGAAGCAACAAAGCACCTCCAGAATGACCATCAGTGTGTTCTATTTATTCTAATGGCAGATGTAACAGGATGGACACCTTCCAAAAAGGTGCATATTAGTTTTGTCAGTCTGCAGAATTTTTTTATTGAGGTCTAGGGAATCATCAAGATGTTTATTTGACATGTGTTCATTTTGGTAAACTATGCTTTTACCAGGGATCTCTCCTGTGAAGGCCATTTTACCCCAGTTTTTACTATAGTTTATTCATGAACACTGACCTTAACTGAGGGAAGTTAGGCTGCAGTGCCAAGATTCTCTCAGTTCCTTTGTGGCTCCTGGTTGAGTTGCTGATGTTCTCGTGGAGTAATTTTGGTAGACCGGACTTTCTTGGGAAGAATCACCACGGTTCCATGTTTTCTCCTTTTGATGATGATGGTTCTCACTATGGTTTGCTGGAGTCTCAAAACCTTAGAAACAGCTTTGTGACCCTTTCCACACAAATATTTTTGTGTCTTTTAACATACTGTATGCAACAGACAGATTTCACAGATCTGGCAGATATCAGGCCTAGGCGTGGCTCACGTAACTGAACCGAAAAACATAGTAAATCATATTTAATTAATGTTTTAACATATAGAGCCAGGTCAGTTTGGACATATTTTTCCCTACAAATAGTTTTGTTTAAAGCATTGTATTTTTCTACTCAGGTTATTGTCAGATATTAATATTTGTTTGATGATCAGAAACATTCAAGCATGACAAAAAAGCAAAAAACAAAAGAAACTTGTAGCTAGGAAATGTTATTTCACAACTGTGTGTTGTACAGCTTAATTCTTGAGGTCATTTCTTCCTTAAAATGCATATCTTCATCTGAGCGTCCGTTGTAGGACGTTGGGCAACATAGGTGCAAGAATCTTAAAGAAATTACCATAATCACTGTCAACATTATTTGAGATCTAATCACTGGAGAGTTTAAACAAGGCTTTTCTTTATTTATAGAAGCAATAAACACACAAAATGAAGCAAAATGTCTGTTATGATTGCAAAGCTAGCCATGTTTACTGGCTTCAAAATGCATATTTGGGTTAGAGGATGATATGGCGGGGACGGGAGTGTAAGTTGTGGTATATGACTGGAAATTTAATATTGCTACTCTAGACTTAGAACTGAAACCATAAATGTCTCACTCTCACTGTATCAACAGTTTCCACTTTCACTCAAACTGCTTGACACTAGACCTTGTATAATTGCCTTCTTGCTGCCCAGCTATAGCAGGTTGGAAGTATAGTCAATCTTTGATTGACAGTTTGCTCCCTAATTTGCTTGTGTTGGTTTTTATTGTAGATTTGGATAAAAAAAAGATGCCTAAAGTTGGTGTCTAGTCCCAAAAGACAAGAAAGCTCATAACTGATTAGTAAATCCCAATATGTTGGAAAAGGTTTTTGCTCTTTATACAAACTGTATAAAATTTCCTTTTATTGGCCTTCCTTTGTCTATTGAGGTTAAGCCATCTTTTTGTAACAGCTTGTCCACACTCTTCCTATTGAGGTCCAGAATCTTATGTGACACAGCAATTCCATCATTATTTCAACCGTTAAATCTTGTTCAGATCAATTTACTCAAACCAAACCAAAGTTTGTTTCACCACCAGCTACACTGCTGGCAGGGCCTCTCCAAATCTGAATCTTTAGGTATGCTCATATGGTCTCCACGTGGTTCTGACTGAAATAACGAAAAGATACATCAGACTTTGATTAACATGAAATCTTGTAATTTATACAAACATTTGATCTAATTGCAGGTTTCACTCACACCACTGCTCCATCTGTATTGAATCTAACTTATCGGAGCGGGTCTCTTTGTATGCAGGGCAAAGTTTATCCACATGGGGGGTCTGTGGTCTACTGTAATACGTGTTTATTTTGGTTTGGAAGACTTGAAAGTGAAACTCCCTGAGCTGCAGTTAGTTTGCTGTACTGTTACTCCACTGCTTATCCCTACGGAAATATGCCTGAAATTAATTTTTAAAGGGTTTGATTTGCATAAGCTCCAATTTTAAGAGTGTATACATAACAGTAATATAGTAGGTCTGATCCACTAGTTTGTCTATGTTATTTATTTTGATTTGATAATTTATATCAGCAGTAAAGTACTCTTAGCAACGGATAGAGAAACACATTGTTACTCTTCTGCCCTCGCACTTAGCTAGACAAACAGATAACCATCATCTCATAAGGGAAACCACACTGATGCATGTTGGACGCATGCCATGGATTTTGATGAAAGAATGAATGGTAAAACTGAACACACAAAATAGTGTGTATGAGCTGAGATGTGACATTTACACATTTAGAGAATACTATGACCTATAAACAACATGGGCTATAATTCCTTAATATACAAGGTGAAACACAACTGAATAGGCTAACAAGCCAACTTTAACTGCTGGCTAACACAGGGTGACCATGTTTTGATTTTCGAAGAAAGAGGACACTCAGCCAAGACTTTTGATTTTGACATTTAAAGCGTTCATTCTCCATGTGGTTAGAATGAACAGTTAAGAAACTTCAGATAGGCTTTCATAAGTACAAAAATTACTTTAAAATCTCTGGAAATTATTTAATAATTGAAATAATTTCTCTTCCGAATTAGAAAATGTAGTACTAGTAACAATTGTTCACTTAAGAAATACTGGACAAAAATATTTAACAAAAATCTAAACTGATATCTGAGAGAGCAAGTATTATTTTCTTTATAATGTACCATTAATACTACAAGTAAAAACAGTCTAAAAAGGACAATTATAAAGCATATACTCCAGTCTTTAGTTTTGATCTTCATCCTTCTCAATTTAAAGAAAAACTCTGTTTGCACAACATTAATATAGTTTGTGTCCATGTGGACTGACTGGATCATTTCTACTTGTTAAAAACAGACATATGCAAGCTATGCCAGCTCTGTTCATCTGTGAAGCTACACTTGTGCTTTGATATCTTGTAAACAGTCGCAACGCCACGCGGTGCAACAGCATTAACAAAGTAGAAAAGCATTGGCTCTGTACCATGAAGATCAGGCCCATGTTCTGTAAAGACATTGTAAAGCAGGATAAAGAGTGGAGCAATCACACCGTCTGTGTATGGATCAGAACCAGCCACTAGGCGGCAGCTCGGGGAGGGTGTCAGAGAGAATGGCATGCATCGCACCAGTCAGTTGAAGTATGCTTATTGGGCCCCTTTAAAAAACGACAAAAATCCAGACATTTTCAATCTAAAATCACCCCGGACAGCAGGTGAAAAGTGAATATGTCCGGGTGAAAGAGGTCGGTCGGTCACCCTAGCCAACGGTTAGTGGTGAACCTCTAACGTCTTTTTACCTCAAACGTCTGATAAAATGCATTTTTAAGTAATATTACTTGTATAAACTAACACTGATAACTCACGGCAGTTAGTATCAAACACACTGGTGAGAATAATTTGTATTCATTTACAGACTGTGCTGGCTTACGTACAGAAAGTAGGTAGTTTTCCTTCTCTCGCTAAACAAGAAGTAGTGGGATGTTTCAGTTAATCATGTTTTCCAAAAGGCTTCATATTGAGGTGGGACCACTTTTGTCCTCCATTAGATACTTAACCACAGCTTAATTGATGTGGTTTATAAACTCTTGCTTTTTGTTGGTTTTAATAGGGCAAACAAGAAAACAGCCTACTTACAGTTTTAGCTTAAAACTTGATAAGTGAAACCAAAACTAAATCTTAAGTATAAACTTTAGTCCAACTCATTTTATCCATTTCGTCGTGCCGCAGCTTTATCTGTGTGGTTTAATTAGCTCTCTTGCTTGCATGTGTAGCGCGTTATTTAGAGCCAGGATCGCTTATCTGACCTTTGCCAATAGATGGAATTATGACATTCAGGACCAGGTTCGGCTATGGGGCCAAAGTTTGAGTGTCAGTCAAGGACACAAAAATAAGTTTCAAAAAGTGTATTAAAATTTAAGACAAACGACATACAACACATAAACTGTTTAAAGGAAAAACAGCCAACAACAAAGGACAAGCACACACGTAAGTGTGTGTGGTTCAGGGAATCTCTTCTTTAGGATTCAGGTCAAAGAGTTCAGTCAGTACCAAGGTTCGGTTCTCCTGATAACCAAAATTAGTTATTTCCTACTTTTGTAGTAGAACATGGGTAGCTCGCCATCCAGATGAAACAGGTTGAATCCAGTTGAAGAGTCCACACATGGGGAAAAAATATAGAAGACTTTAAGAAGAAAAAAAAAAAAATCCCAAAAAAAACCTACCTAAAATGAGGCCAAAGAGAAAACAATTAGTCATACATACAAAAAAAAAAAAGAAATTGAACAGTTAAATTAAACAATGAAATACTATAAACTGATATTCAAAAGGAATATCAAAGAAAGTATATACATGACAAAAGGTTTGAAGCTTCACAAATTCAAAAAGTAAACTTAACATACTTAAATTTAATTTCATTAACATAAAGCTAAGCGTCAGTCCATATTCCAATGGAAAAAACAAATCAAATGTTGCACAACTAATTGGGTGTTAAACCAAATCAATACCACACTACTATTAATAATTATATAGTGTGAAATCAAAGTGCAGCCAGAATGGTAAAAATCAAAGGATTACTGAAAGTAAAACCAAAGTATTAACCAGTCAGCTCAAATATCAAATCAAATGAAGACCAATCACTAAAAAAAACATTCCAATCCATGCTGACCATGTGATTTATTGTTAGAGGCTTGGTTACTATTATGCAGCACCAGTGGGGGAAAACAAGATCTGCTTGACTCCCCGGTGAGTAGTGGGATGTCAAAAATTACAGTTGAAGCCAGGGTTTATGGAACAGGAATCTATGATGATATGACTTGGTCAATAAAGATAACAGAACTTGACTTGAAGAAACTGATCTGTAAAACTCATCAAGATGTCAAGCCTTCCTATTTTCACTCCCAGTTTGCTCTGAACAGTTGTAGTTTCTTTATTTCTTAGGTTGAATTTTTAAACAACCACAGCAAGGGCAGCAATAAGCAACCTCCTGAGTGGAAAGCAGCAGCTAAACTGCAGCACTACCTGAAGCAGCAGGTGGTAATCAGCTGCAGAGCAGCAGCTGCTGATTAATAGGGGAGGTGAGCATTAAAGGAACAACCCACTAAACTAAGAGCATAGCTCATCACCCCTAGGTCATGTGGGTTACACATGGTTGGGTAAAGCACAGGAAACAGAAAGACACATTTGATAACATGCAGGAGCCGGAATAACTGAAGTGAACCTTTACATGCATAGGGAAAACATTCAAACTCCATGCAGAAAGACCCCAGGCCAGGATTTGAACCCCGGACCTTCTTACTGCAAGGCAGCACTGCTACCAAGTGTAGCAGTGTGCAGGCTTTAGGTGCAATAACTCTAAAAAGATATTTTCTGCATGCCTTTATGAGCTCCCACATCAGTGTGGATTAGTTTTGGCCCACTAGATTCGTGGTCGACTCAACGACTGCAAGGTGTCCAGGTCCTTGGGCTGCAAAACAGGCCCAAATCATCACTCTTCCGCAACCATATTTTACAGTTGGTAAGAGGACAGAGGATACAGAGGGTTTTCTCCACATTTGGGACTTTGCATTATGGGCGACCATAAAAGATATTATTGCAGAAGCTTCATCCAGATGCTACTCCACAAACCTAAGATGTGCAGCCATACTCTTCCTGAAAAAGTTAATGCATTCTCCTGCCAAATCTTTTGAAATAAGCAAGTCTATTTTTCAATTTGTCTCAGCATTGTACTGTCTGACCTTGAAGTGAATTTGCTGTTACAGACTTCCTGGCTTTGTTTTTGTTTTGTAATTGATGACAGCAACTAATAAATAATAATAGAAACTGGAAATCTTTCATTGTGTCCTGAGACTAAAACAGAAAGAAGGTGGATGTTCTTTTTATCATGCCTTTAAACCCAGTTGACATCTCTTTCCCCTTCCCAAAACACTTCATAATTTCACATTTTTTCCATTTTATTATTTCTGGAATTAAGGAGGAGTTTGTTCTGCAAGTGTAGCCCCTTCATCTTCTGAAATCTAAGAAGACAGACATAGTTACTTATTTTCTGTGATTTCTGCAGCTGTAGCAGGTAGAATGCAGCCATTTGGCAGAGGTTTAATAAAAACGCTGGTGTTTCTTGTTCTTCCTCTGCAGGTGGAGATCACTTTGCAGGACATCAATGACAACCCACCTGTTTTTCCTAATGATATTCTGGATGTGACCATTGAGGAGAACGTTGGAGATGGCTTCAAGATAATGCAGCTAACAGCCACAGATGCAGATGAGGTAATGGCTCCCAGTTCCAAACCTTCTTTTCTGACTGTTTTTGTACTTTGCTTAGCCCATTTTCCATTAATCTGCTTCCAGAATAGATGTGAGCAATTTGAAATATAATGCAATCCAAATAGTTGTTCAAGCAACACTAAATTCAATTAGGGCACATATTAAGAGCCACAACTGGAAATTGTAAGACAATAAAAGCATTCTAAAAAAAATCTATCCAAACCAGGCTTTCCCTATGTGTTAAAAACATTTTTGGTTCAGTTTCACTGGAAAAGGACCTGAAGAATGAATAATTCACTCAACTAGAACCTGTCTGACAACATGAAGTAGGTTAGAAGCATCTATCAGACTAATAGGATTACAAAACCATTTCGAACTCTCTTGTGTGGTACAGTGAGAGCCATTAGTGACAATTAGAGAGAACATGGAACAGGGATGAATCTTTCAAAAAGTGACTGACCAACCAAAATTCCTGATTTAGTCAAGGTTGGTGTTCATGATTCAAGAGTTACAAAGAAACAGGGTAAAACCGGCATTATTGGGAGAATTCCAAGGTTAAAACCACCGAAAATAACACAAAGGCTTGCCTGACTTAAAAACATCTTGATGACGTCTAAGAAAATCTTCTGTGGTTTAACAAAACAAAAGATGGATTTCTTGGGAAGGCGTGTGTACTGTTACACCCGGTGCTAAACTAACAGTATCTGGATTGCAGAAAATGGCTTAAGGAGAATCTCCACCAATCAGTTAATGACCTGCAGCTCAGGCACACCAGGGTCATGCACAAGGAGAACGATTTCAATTGAAAAAAAACTTTATTGATCTCAGACGAAAATTATGTGTTGTTGTAGCTCATACTATTCAAGTTTCTTCAAGGAATTGTTGTAAACACTGATGGCTGTGGGTAGGAAGGATCTCCTGTAGCAGTCTGTTACAGTGAAACTTAAGCAGCCTCTAACTGAAGACATTCTGTTGTTGTATAGTCTCATGAAGAGGATCCACAGGGTTGTCCATAATGTTCTTGATTTTATAAAGAATCCTTCTTTGCATTATCATCTCCAGATGTTCCACAGTCATCCCCAGAACAGCACCAGCCTTCTTTATCAGGTTGTTGAGTCCCTGGCTCTGGTGCTGCTACCCCAGCAGATGATGGCCGAAAAGATTACACTCTCCACAACAAACTCATAGAAGATTCAATTCAATTTAGTTTATTTATATGACACCAATTCACATCACATGTCAGCTCAAGGCACTTTACTGGTCATTTCAATTCAATCATATATACATTTTCTATCTAAGGAAACCCAGCAGATTGCATCGAGTCATCTGCATTGTGCCATTGACTTCACAGCAATCCCTCGTACTGAGCTAGCATGTAGCCACAGTGGAGAGAAAAAAACTCAACTTTAACAGGAAGAAACCGCCAGCAGAACCTGGCTCAGTACGAGCGGCCATCTGCCACAATCGACTGGGAGTTTGAGAAGACAGAAGAGAAACAGAAAAGAAACAGAAGAAGAGTACTTTCTATGTTAAAGAAAGTACAAAGTTTTTAACAGGAGAGGGAGAACGTTCAGTTACTGGGAGCATCATCCCAGTCAATGCATCCCTCCAACAAGGTATCACAGGATAGCAGACCAGGTGTAGCTTCTATGGAGAGAAAAAGTTAACAATTGTAATAAGAAGATCTTAAGCATCTTGCATCAAAGACTATAGGATCTAAGCTTTTTTAAGAAGTGCAGTCTGCTCTGTCCTTTCTTGTAGACTGCCTCACTGTTGAGTCTCCAGATCAGTCTGTTGTCCAGGTGAACATCGAGGTATTTGAAACCACATCAACTCTGAATGGTTCAAAAAACCAAAAGTAAGGTTCTGTAGTAGCCTAGTCAAAGTCTGATTTTAAATCAGACTGAAATGCTGCTGCCTGACCGTTCAGGCGCGAAGTCCCTCCCTTGGTCCTGAATTAAAACAACTTTGCAAGGAACAGTGGGCCAGAATTCTTCCACAACTTTAATGACTTATTGGCAGTTAACACAACCTTGTTATGGCAATTGTTACTGCCAAAGGTGGCACAACCAATGATGTTTAGACAATACATACTTTTTCACACAGGACCAGGTTGGTTTCATTAGCTTTTTCCCTAAATAAATGTTATACTTGTAGAAAGCCTGTTAAGGAGAGTTCCAGCCTCCTCTTACGATTGTACCTTTGTGAATACAATCGTTCGCTTTACATCAACAGCATCACTTTCAGTGAGCTGAAGTCTTCGTCTTTAGCTCCTGCAGCCAGATGTGGAAATGTGGGCAGTTCTAAAGGTCTGCGGTCCCTTCTTCAAGCCGAAGGACGCAGTTTAAGTGGGTGGAAAAAGTCAAGCCATAGAGAGGAGAGATATTAGAAAGAAGGCCTATAGACTCAGGTTTAACTTACGAGGCCACACATTTTTATTGCACAGCTGTTGCCTCACTCCTTCTCTTTGGTCTAAATGTGAGAAAAGTCACACAAAGACCTACAGTCTGTTCTACTTACAGGATTTAGGCACATTATTTGATTTTGAATCAATTATACGAACCAAAGAATTCAAAGTTTTAATCTTAAATGTTTTAATATAAAGTATTAAATTTATGGTCACTTTTTTTCTCATCTAAAGTTATGAAAAACATGAGCTGGGCAACTTATAAGGTATGACCTCTGTTTTGAATTAGGTACATTCCCTTAGAGGGGCTGCATGTAAAACTTGATTGGGGAGTTACATAAAAATAACCTCTAACAGAGAAGTCAAATCTTGCAGAAATTGAAATAAAAAAGAGCACAACATCGAGGAGCCTTTTTAGGATTTACAGATTATAGCGATGTTTACTCCAAACTGCAGTGTTGCCATGAATAGATTGCTAAATAGTAGCCTGTATTTTATCCCTGCTCTCTCCAGAGCCAGATATGAATCCAGCCAAGTCTTTGCCCACATCCTTATGCAGGAAGCTAAAGTTGCGCTGACACTCAGCGTTCAGAACACATCGGTGGGAAAGCCACATGCGCGAAGCCAGCGCAGCGTAGCCAAGAGTGCAAGATGTTGGCCAGCTGACGGGCTGAGTTCAGGCATCATAATGATCCCATCCCGTTTAACAGCACTATATGTGGGATTCATGTGTGAGGGGATTAAAATGTCGGTTCAACGCATCTGTTCTCTCCTACTCACATTTCTACCCAAAAACGAGCTCGGGATTCCAGTTGGTTTTCAATACAATCAATAAAAACCTGTTTGAAGATGTTTCTCTCTGCTTTTCCCTTATCAAATTTTAAGGTTTTATTAGAGGTCTGACTGAAAGTGGGATAAGTGACTTGAGAATGGCATGGTTGTTGGTGCAATTACTTCAGAGTCGAGTGCTTCAGAAACTGCTTCTGTAATGACATTTTTTTTTATAAAACCATCTCTCAGGTTTATAAAGAAATGGTCGGAAAAAGAATAAATACCCAGTTAGTAGTAGTTGTGTGGGTGAAAAAGCCCTGTTGATGCCATAGGTCAGAGGAGAATTGGTAGACTGGTTGGAGATAATAAAAAGCAGCAGCTCAAATAACCACCGGTAACAGCTAAGCTAGTTGGAATACCATCTCTGAACACACAACACTTTAAACCTTTAAGCAGATGGGCTATAGTAGCAGAAGAACACACCAGGCGCCACTCCTGCCAGTTAAGAACTGGAAACTGAGGCTCCCCAAAACTAGACAACATCAGATCCAAGGGTCCAATAAGTTTCCAGTTAAGCTGTGACACTCAGTTAGGTCAAGACTTTGGAATAACATCATGAAAGCATAGATCCACCCTGCCGTTTATCAGCAGTTCAGGCTGGTGGTGCCATTGTAATGGTGTTGGGATATATTTTCTGGGCTCAGCTTGGGCACCGTTGTTGACTGTGTCCATCCTCTGATAGGTGCTTCCAGCTAGGTACTGCAACACTTCACAAAACTCAAAGCTGATTTCTTAACCATTAAAGTAAGCTGAAAGTCAGATCTCAATCTAAAGGAGGGTGAATCTACAAATCTGCAGCAGATGTACAATGGACCAAAATCTCTGAGTAATGTCACTGACACATTGGTAAATCTATAGAGAGATCATCGGTCTACGTCACTCCCTGCTCTACTGTGCATGTGGTCTGCAGAAAGAGATGCAATAATGTCTTGTTGGGCTGTTCGTTGCACAAATCGCTTTGATAAAAACAACAAAACTTGCAAGTTCTATAGAATTCCATCGACTCGCACCCCTTTGAAGGCAAACAAAAAACGTCTTTGCTAGCATGGAACGATGATTAAATATGCAACAATCTGCAGCGATCACTTCATATCAGGAAAGCCTTGGCTAAAAAAAACAAGCTAACATCGCTAACCAACAAGGCAACTGCAAACAACAAATATGAGAACCGGAGCTATGTAAAGGGCTGGCGTCTCTTTGCGCAGCTAGGATGTGCTCGCATCCCCTGTGCTGATAAACAAATAATCCCTAACATGAAGAATTAGGGCAGTTCTGAGGGCACCACATACTTGCAAGGTGCACATAATAAAATGGCCATGGAGTGTATTTCGGAGGAATGAAAAAACATTTACTTAAAAAACATGCACCGCAGCAGCTTGGGACAGTTTTTAACTATCGACTTCTTTATCCTTGAGCTGTCATTGCTTGTTTTCTAGGAGTTTGTGTTATGATTGGGTAGGTGTCCCTGCTGTCAGTCTGTGCTTCGCACCCCTTACTTCCCTTGGGAGTTAAGAGCTATCATCTGCTAAATAAATTTCTCTGTGCCCCAGTCTGGTACAAAACGCCACAGTTTAACTGGTCAGCAGTCTGCTCCATTATAACAGCCTTCTCTGTCAAAGGAGAACGTTAAAGCAGACAACCCGAGTCAAGGTCAGAAGGCAAATCAGTGTCATGTTTGTGTGCATGGAGGTTCTTAGTGTTGTGAACTGAAAGAAACCAAACTGTTTAGAGAAGGTAAATGAATTAAAATGACAGCAGAGATCTTTTTATACATTTTGTTGTGCTCAGATGAGCCCCCAGCTCAGCATCTCACGCCTTCTTTGCTCTTCCTCTGAACCATATCAGAAAATTAATTGGCAAACCATGGGTGTTGGGTTCCGGACCCCGGCGCAGGTGGCTAATGGGATTGCCAGATCTGGAGCAAATGATTGATGACAGCAGGGTCCTTAGATGAGCAAAATATTACTCTCCTTCCTTTTTTTCCATTGGACCTGGAACTTAGACAAAGTTCTGGTAATGCAATGAGAGACAAGGTCAAGAAGACAGAGTAAAAAAATTTAAAAATCACTCACAGCAAGAAAAAGAGATAAGAGTAAGTCATAAACTTAGGCTGACAGTACCGGGTCTGTCTAAAACTTCTGGCTAAAAGTTTTAAAGAGTCGGAAGAAAAGAAAGTTTAATTTGTCTTTGTGAGAGACAAACTTTATCTTTTATCCAATCCAGCCAAACTGTTATAACATTAAGTAAATGCTAAAAATCTGCTCCACATGCACGTAACTTTTTATTGTCTTTATGCTCAGTGTTCCAGCAGCAGGATGCCAGTGCTGTGTGGGACTTTTACAGACTGCTGCTATGAAGTTGCTTAGGCTGTACAACTTTTCACCTGTAATATCGATTAGACCGTAATATTGATGCTCTGTCAAGATCTATCAGTGTGCAGCAGTAAGTACAAGAAAAACAGCAGTACAGTGCTTTGCAAAACTATTTTTAATACTTCTGAGATTCCTCATCCCCACCACAAACTTCAATGTTTTTTAAAAGAAAATTTTAATTTTACAAGACAGACCAACACAAAGTGATGTGTGGTTGTGATGTGGAAGGTGGAACGCAAATAGTCTTTTTACTAATAGAAGCATAAAAATATTCAACCTCCTTGAGTTAATACTTGGTGGAGACACCTTTATACTGCAAATATAGCTGCAAATCCGTTGGGGCATGTCTCTGCCAGATTTGCAGACCAAGATGCTGAATTTATCCATTCTTAGCAAAATAGCCAAAATTCATATGGATTGGATAGAAAATGTCCATGGACATCAATTTTCAAGCTTTAAAAACCTCAATTAAATTAAAGATTCTCTATTAGATTTATGGACTTAATCTGGGCCTTTTATTCAGTTGAATTCAGTTTATTTATATTGCGCCGATTCACAACAGATGTCCTCTCAAGGCACTTTACAAGAAAAGTCATCTCAGTACAATCATACAAACATTCCAATCAGTTAAATAGTTTTCGATTTTAGGAATCCCAGCAGATTGCATCAAACCATTGGCTTGAGGTCAATGACTCCCCTTTAACAGGAAGAAACCTCCAGTAGAACCTGGCTCAGTATGAGGGGCCATCTACCACAACCCATTGAAGGTTCGAGAAACAGTTCGAGAGCAGAGACACAGAAGAAGAAAAAGAACTGATGTAAGAGTACTTTCTATATTTAAGAAAGGAAAAAGTTGATAATAGGACAAGGAGGATGTTCAGTTACTGGGAGCATCATCCCAGTCGATGCCCCCCGTCCACCAGAGCATTGTAGCTAAGAATGATACCTAACCCTTCTATGGGAAGAAAAACACTGAGAAAAAACAAAGTTAACAGTCAAAAGAACAACAAAATAAATACAACTGTAAAGTAGTAGAAGAGAAAAGCAGCAGAGTGAAGTAGCAGATTCAGACACACAAACATATTTGCAGCTCTGGCTGCATGAATGTGAACCTCTGGCCTCGTCCAAAGTCCTCTTCCATCCTTGATCACTCTGTATTTAGCTCCAAATATCTTCCAATCAACTCTGGCCAGCTTCCCTGTCCCTGCTGAATTTTTTCCACAAAACATAGCATATTGTATTTAGGGCAAAAGGTAACTTTTAATTTTCTCATCCGATCCTCTGACATGTCTGCCTACATGCCTTGTGGCAAACTGCAAAACGGGACTTTTTATGGCTTTCTTGCAACATTGGATTTTTTGTTTCTGATCTGTCCATAAAGGCCATGACTGTACAGTGCACAAGGAACGGTTGTTCTGTTGAGAAATGCTCCCGTCTGAGTTGTACATCTCTGCTGCTCCTCCAGAGTTACCATGAGCCTCTTGTGTGTTCTGTGGATTATTGCTGTCCTTGCCTGGCCTGTCAGTTTAAGTGGAAAATGATGGATTGAACAGAGCTCTGCAAGTTGTTCAAAGCTCAGGATATTTTTCTCCTAACCTAACCCTGCTTTAAAACTCTACACAACTTTATCGCTGACCTGTCCTTAGGCTTCATGATGCTGTTTTTTTTCCCTCTTACAAACCTCTGAGCCCTCCTGAAAGCAGTTTGTTGCTCTAGAATTTATTTAGGGGTATCAGAGTATCACTTTTCTTCCATTTTATAATTATTGGCTACTTTACCATGGTCCTTTACATAAAATTCAAATAAACTTTATTGAGGAATACTTTTGCAACTCACAAAGAACAACAGACATAATTAAGTGTTGAACTTTGTTAATTAAAGTAAGTTAAGCCTTAATTCCACTTGAATTAAAATTCCAACTTTTAGAGCATTTAAAAGCAACATATCAAAGCCAAGACTTTAGGATAGCTTGAATGAATCAAGGAGTACTAACAGATTTTTTACCCACTTATTGACCCCGTTATTATAATACGTACTAAATCCACTCCTGGTTGTGTCTGTTATATGTAGCTTTCTTTTTTCTGTCTCTTCACTGGTCCTTTTTCTTTTCTCAAAGAAACCTTCAACAATCCTTTGTTTTTAATCATTCTGCTAGCTTGTAGGTTTGTTTTTAGTGGTGACATATCAGATGACCAAGGCAAGAGTCTTGATATGTGTCAAGATTGAGTTAGAGCCGGATGTAACAGCGAGAATTTCAAAATTAAACATTATTTAGACTTGGATAATGGTATTAATTTTTATTCTTTTCAAATGACCCCCAGCCCGGTACCGGTCCAGGGGTTGGAGACCTCTGCTGGCATTCTTTTAAAGAGATAAATAAAAACATAGCCCTAATTAAAGTCTATAGAAATCAATCTTTAGCACAGCTGGTCACCGAACAAAACTCACTAAAACATTAGTTGCTCCTTTAGAAATACAGGATAATACAAAACATTGAAGAATAGGGAATTGTGTTTTATCAGCTTTCATGTTTAGAAAAATGAAAATAAAATATAACTTCTTTCTACACTTTCTTGAAGTTTCCATCTTGGAAAAATGAAACTTGGATTTCCTTAAGCAATGTTAATATTCTTTAAATGGGACAGATAAATGCAGCGAAATCTAAAGAAATCCAAGATTAAATGTTAAGTAAATAAGTACATTTTTAAATAATGCAACATAAAAAATATTGATTGGACCAATTTATTTTCAGAGATTGTTTAGATGAAAGAACTAGGAATAAAGCCTGGAAAAATAAATATATTTCCATAGTTATCCAGAGCTTTCAAGGCTATGCAGATAAAACACAAGCTTTTAATATGAATTTACAGTAAATATAGAAAAACAATTATTAAAATAAAGATAATCAGTTGAAGATTTGAGTTGGGAAAATGAATCCTGGCAGTACTGCTTAAACAGCTGTTTAAAATCCAGATTATATCAGCATTGCCCACCAAGGCAATAAATATGTCAATATGAAACAACCTAATGCAACACCTCTCTTTATAAGCTGCCCCATTGTTGAGATGGGATCAGACAGCGTTACACGGACATCAGGCAAAGCGGAAAGAGTCTCTTTTATTTTAAGAGTAACCGGAGCCTTTGGTTCTTCTCACTCAATAGCAGTGAGCTTTTTGAAGTCGCTTTAGCTTTTCTGGCTGAAGACAGAAAAGAGAGACAGTTGTCTGATCTCTCATTGTCCCAACACAAATATAAACGTCAAGCTCTGTCGTCAGGCCCATTCACATGTCATATCGCATTCGGTCCTCTTCTCCAATTCCAAAGCCTCTTACCACGGCCATCGTGTGAATCATGGAGCCTGCAGCTCTCTGAAGCAACACGTGATCATCTAGTTGCATTTTGTAAAGGAAAACAATGAATTCACAAAAGATGAGCAAGCCTTGACACAAAATCTAATTTTAAGTGTTTTGTTTGCCTTATCATAACAATTTTTTTGTTGTTGAGAAAAATCATGTTAATGCAGTTTTAATAATGTGGTAATTTATTTATATTTGGTTACTGTTAAGGGCAACTTACAGTGACCACTTATCTACATTTGTTTTTCAATCAGAAAACCTTCCTACCTACCTACCTTCCTACCTACCTACCTACCTACCTACCTACCTACCTACCTACGTACCTATATTATAAATTATATTTTATTTCAATGTCGCTTGCTTGAATGTACATTTGTTTATGAATTTATAAATTTAAGTTGTCCTCAAAGCCGCATCAAATAAATATTGATTCACCAATTATTTCTCCTTGCATATTTAATGTAGGGTCAATTAATTAATTAATTAAACAATTAATTAAACATCAAACGGAGGAATATTCATAGATGAATATTTAATAATAGTTGTCCCCAGCAATCTTCAAACCACTTTCATGTTTATGGTTGCTGTCCCCAGGAATTTTAAAAACAAACCGACGTCCTTGCTTTGTCCAGAGGATGAACCTTAGCAGCCTTATGTTTACAATCCCAAATCTTGTTTGGATCTTCTTTCTGATGGTCAGTCTGATTAAAACCCTTTAACCTTTGTCCCTCTTCTGGTTTCATTATGTGCATCTGTGATATGCTCCGAAAAATCTAAATCACAAGCTTTCTCCTCACTGACGTTTTCTGGGGGAAAAAAGCCGCAGAGAAAGGTTTCATTCATCCTTGACGAGTCTTGAGTTTGATCTGGAGACGAGGAAGGTGAAGAGTCTGGTTTTACAGTTTCTTTGATCCTCACTGGGTCTGAATGGTCTGCCTTTCTGTTGGTTCAGGATGATATTTTTAAGGGAAGTGTATCACAGTGGGGCTAACACACTAGCTTAGAGAGTTTGAAACCCTAGAAAATACAATGAAAAGTTAAAAATCGAATGAAAATAAATAAAAATAGACAGTATAAATAAAAAAGCAAAACACAACTTGACCTAATGCTGTGTTTCTGTTTCTCTTCTCAGGGTCCTAATGCTCTAGTGACTTACACCATCATCAGTGGCGCCGACGACAGCTTTCGCATCGACCCTGAATCCGGTGACCTGATCGCTACCAAGAAGTTGGACAGGGAACGACGGTCCAAATATTCGCTCCTGGTGCGAGCGGACGACGGAAAGCAGTCGTCCGACATGAGGCTGAACATCACCGTCCAAGACGTAAACGACCACACACCCAAGTTCTCCCGTGCAACGTACTCATTTGACCTCCCAGAGGACATGGCGCCAGGTGAGGTTGCTTAATGGAGCATACGGTTACAAACTAAACACGCTGAAATGGACGGAGCAGGCGATGTTTTGTCTTCTGGAAAAGCTCTCAGACCAAACTAACACAGCTCTGGGGGAATTGTTTTTTTCTTTTGCATTTTTTCCAAGCATTTTTATATGTGTTGTAGCTCTGAAATACTCAGCATTTTTCTCAAGAGTGATATCAAAAGTTTAGTGGGTCAAATGGAGAATAACTCAGATTTGATTTACAGCTACTGACAACCGTCTGGCAGACCTCACTCACCCCTCTCGTCACTGAATAAGAGTTTGGTAATCAAAGAAAAATGTCTATTGAGGATGGAATTGAATTATAATCCAGTTAAGCACTCAGAAGTCCAAGACAGAATTAGCAACTGGCTCAACAATCAGTCGCTCACTTGCATTTAAAATAATCCTCCTGCAATAATATTTTAAAGGAAAGCAGTAAACATCGCGCCTCTGTTATCCCTCAGGCTCCATCGTGGCAGCGATCCTGGCAAGCGACTCCGACTCAGGGGTGAACGGAGAGGTCACCTACTCGCTGGAGGAGGACGACGAAGACGGGACGTTCCTCCTCAACCCAGTGACGGGTGTTTTCAACGTGACACGTCCGTTGGACTACGAGGCCCAGCAGTACTACATTCTAACCGCGAGAGCCGAGGACGGTGGCAGGCAGGCCAGCACGGTCCGGGTTTATTTCAACGTGCTGGACGTGAACGATAACTCCCCTGTCTTCGATACCACCGTGTACAGCACTTCTGTCTCTGAGAGTCTGCCACCTGGATCCAGTATCGTCACTGTGGTGGCCAGTGATGCTGATGACGGTACGTGGGACATTTTTCAGGATTTAGTTATAAAAAAAAACAAAAACAAAGCTGAACACCAAACACCACCAGGTTATTTTAAAACACATTGTATTGAATTAACAACAGTTTTAATCAGCGATGGAACAGCTAAACAAAGACACTGAACACCAGCAAAATTTTATAGTACATTTTTTCTAAATTAATGCTGATTATTGTAGACTATTGTATCTTTTCTCGTGTTTGTAAAGGAATGTTGGGAATCTGATAAATGTATGTTAGCTTTTGTTAATTAACTGGGTCATCTGCCCTGGTCGTATGGCAAGCCGGCGCTATTAAAAATAAGGTGTACATTAATGTGTTGTTTTGATCCGTAAGTTAGGGAATATACAGTTTTTTTACACGCTAACGCAATTAACAGTAAAGTTTTTGGACTGTGAGAGGAAGCCGGAGTACCCAGAGAGAACCCACACATACACAGGGAGAACATGCAACTTCCATGCAGAAAGATTCCAGGCTGGGATTCGAATCAGAACATCTTGCTGTAAGGCAATAGTGCAACTAGCTGTGCCACCATGCAGGTTGTCACTTTGTTTTGATGGTTGATTACGCAGAGCCTCCTGAACCTACATTAGATTTAGTTGTTCTGATGAAACAAACTATGTGACGTGTTGGTGTGAGTTGTTTCTGCCTTTAAGGTGGGGGTGTTTTGAGATTCTGGGGTGACTGCGGTACTTGAATGGTCGGTGCTACGCTCTCCCCTGCTGTAATTACAGCTTTATCCAAGCCTAATGTGGTTATCGTGACCTACATTCCTGGGAAATACGCTGCCTTGCTCTCTTAACCTAGAGTCTGGCTTCTTTCTCCACATAATCTGACCGCGTCGCCCTCTCAGATGCAGAGCTGCTGTGTTTCATTGTCACAATAAAACACTGGCATTGTTAGCACTTCCCAAGCTCTGACCCCCTGACCCGAAGACTTTGTCTCCCTCCAGAATAGCCTAAACTCAGATAGAAACAACACTCAGATTCCTACTAATGGATTAATAGTATACTGTAAATACACATCGAGTGTGGGAAGGTGTCAAAGGTTTCCACATGAATACCCCGTTGAGTTGAATACCCGACGCTCAATTTAAGCTCATTTTAGCCTCCACTTCCTGGAGAGCAATGTGGATTAGGGCAGATTTCAAATTTAGGTGGTTTACTCCACAAATCCACTCAGATGCGAACCAGTTATGGCCTTTAAATAAATGTTGTCTGTGGTGGGGTGTTTTTTTTCTTAAAAAATGCAGAAAGGCATTATCAGTTTCGGAAGTGGCTTGCAGTTGGGTTTCTGTTTTGATTGCAATCTGTCATGGAGCATGAATGGATTGAAATCTTGGAGGTCAAGAGGAGAAGCCAGTTGTTGGACCTGTACAATTTGCGGAAATGGAGGTTGATTATCCACATCAGTGCAAAATGCTAAGTATTCAGTTTTTTTATATTAAGAACAATAGAAATATCAGAATTTGACCTCCGTTATACCACACTTGCTTCTGGTTATCTACTACTCTTTGTTTGCTTTTCTGAACTCAAGGTTGTATAAGTTGCGACGTGTACATTTATTGGAGGAAAGACAGTTTCAAATTGTTTTCAGTAAGTTTGTTTTAACATAATTGTCTTCATAGGAGGTCTAATCATTTGTAACTTTTATATGCATCCAAACAGGGTCTGTGCAAGGTCTTAGAGTCATAAACAATCTTGCTTCATCCATTTTTTTCTTATTTTTCTGATATTCAGCTTTTTATCCTACTGAAAATGGCTTACTGGTTTTAAATTGTATGTTCAGGCAATAAAAATTAAAGCATTCTTGTTAGGTTATCCAATAGCAGTTCTATGGTCATGGAAAAGTTTGTACAATGTTGCCCATGAAGTTGGAATAATTTAGTTTTCAGACACATTCCTCTTTTTATTGTGGTTTGATTTTCACAGTGATATGCTTGGAAGGGATTGATCAGTAAAATTTCAAGTGGATATAAACTTAATCTGTCAAGAATAAATCACATTGTCACAATTATTTCATGAGAAGAGGTTATTCCAACTTTATGAGCAACGGCAAATTTAAAGAGGTTTGGTTTGAACACAAGGATTTCATTAGTTGGCTAAAGTAAAGTCAACAACCTTTATGAAGCTAAATGTATACTGTGGGAAAGTGCTAAAGTTAGGGAACCAAGGATTAAAATAACAAGCTTGAGCTGAAAAATATCAATTTAAGTTGACCAGTGACTTACTTATTCTGGAAAACGTGTAGAATATCAAAAACAAGTTTTACAACATCCATCCATTTTCTATACTGGTCATTCCTGTGCAGGGTCGCGGGCGGGGGTGGGGGTGGGGGGGTTGTGGGGCTGGTGCTTATCTCTAGCGATCATGGGGTGAGGGGCGGGGTACACCCTGGACAGGTCGCCAGTTCAATCGCAGGGCAACACAGGGACACACGGGACAAACAACCATGCATACACACACTCATACCTAAGGGCAATTTAGAGAAACCAATTCACCTAACAGTCATGTTTTTGGACTGTGGGAGGAAGCTGGAGTACCCGTAGAGAACCCACGCATGCACAGGGAGAACATGCATACTCCATGCAGAAAGACCCCAGGCTGGATTTTGAACCCAGGACCTTCTTGCTGCAAGGCAACAGTGCTACCACCGTGCAGCCAGTCTTACAACATGAAGTATCTAAAAGTTTAAAAAACAACACATCATACCCCGATCTAAATTCAAGAACAAAGTCATTAACATCCATCAGTTTAGAAAGGGTAACAAAGCCATTTCTACGACTCTGGGATCACAGCAAACCACAGTGAGAGACATTATTGACAAATAGAGAAAAGGAACATTGGTGAGCCATCCCAGGACTAACTGATTATACCAGAATTATTACAAGAGCATATAGATGACTCTTCTTGGAGGTCACTAAAAACCCAGAACATTTAAGCAGGACAATGATCCAAAGAATACTGGGAATTCCAGATTTGAATGGCTTTACAAAATCCAAAATGAAGGTTTTGGAGTGACCAGCGGGTCCCCCTTTCCCCTTATCATCTTCGCTGGACTTCTCGTCCACCTCTAGGGACTATGTTCCTGGCATATGTGGGTTTCATTTGACTCACTGTTCTTGGGGGAGTGCATGTATTCGTGCTTGCTGCTTTGCTGTCAAGCCAGTATTCCTCAGTACTTCCTTTTATCACCTTCTTTTACCTGGTGACTCTTCACCACACCTGTGTATCAGCAGCTAATTATCTGTGAATATATAATTATATTTTAGGAATAAAAACATTTCCCACTATAACACTTACATTGAAGATAAAATGTACATAAGCTTTCTCTAATCACCAAACTCTTTTTCTTTTTCAGGTCCAAACGCCCAGCTTCTCTACAAAATTTCATCCGGTGATCCTCATGGCCACTTTGCCATCACCAAGGAAGGTGTTCTCAAAACCAAAAGGGCACTTGACCGGGAAACCCAGTCCTTCTACAACCTGGTGATCACCGGCAACGACCTGGCACCGCCTCCTGCCACCCGTTTCACCAGCACCGCCCAGGTGTCAATCATTCTTCTAGACGTCAACGACTGCCCTCCCGCCTTCAATTCCCAGAAGATGGCTTACATTCAGGAGAACACACCGGTGGACACGGTGGTGTTCACCGCCCAGGCCACAGATGCCGACAGCGGGCCCAACAGCTATGTGGAATACTCCCTCAAAGGACCTTTTGGTAATAAGTTTAGCATTGGTATGTTTGGTGGAGATGTCAGGCTGGTTGGAGAACTGGACAGAGAAGAGCTTTCCAACTACACCCTCACCATTGTCGCTACAGATAAAGGTGAGCCCCCTCTCTCTTCCTCCATGGACGTAAATATGATGATTCTGGATGTCAACGACAACACGCCAAGCTTCTCACAGAACATCTACGACATTGAGATTGAGGAGATTGTCTTGACTGGCACTGATGTCATCCAGGTTTTTGCCACTGATGCCGATGACGGCACCAATGGGCAGATCCGGTTCTCTATCGCTGGCGGTAACACCAACAATGATTTCCGAATCGATTCAGTCACAGGGGTGATTTCCGTGGCCAGACAGCTTGACCGTGAGACACATTCCTCTTATTCTCTGGTAGTCCAGGCTTCGGACCGCGGAAGCATCCCAAGAGTGGACCGCACAACCGTCAACATTGTTTTATTGGATGTCAATGACTGCTCACCAGTGTTTGAGCTGTCTCCTTACACCATCAATATCAAGGAGAACCTCGAGAACCTACCAAAAAACATTCTGCAGGTCGGTCTTCTTCTATTTCTTTTAGTTTCTCAGGTTTAGGTTTTTTTTGCTTCACAGAAAGGCCCTCCATGATAAAACAAAGCCAGTGCTTTAAATGCCAGTTCAAAGACCTTCAAGAGGCTAATGCCTTAACTAAATTTGTAGTAATACTAACTTAATAAGTGCATGTATGTAAGTAGTATAAGTTCACCAAAGTACTGGACCCAGTGCTCTTACTTTGCTAAATGACAAATACTTGACCGAAATGATAAAGAAATGATATATGGCAGCAATTTGCTCTGCTCAATTAAGCCTTTATAGGATTTCACCAAAATATGAAACTGCTCTAAACTGCGTGACGAGGCAATTAACATTGTAACCACCTTGATGACTAAATGAGGCATGTATGAAAATGTAGCGGGGAAAGACTTTTTCCAGTAGCACGGCAGCTGCTCTTTCTTTCACGTGTATACCTTAACAGGAAATGAGGCTACAGTTATGTGGTGGGAAAGGGTCCAGACGTGGTGGCTGCACAGGGGCTCACATCTGTGTGCTAACCTGGTTGTAATGGGTATGTTAGGAGGCTATGAGAAGCCAAGTGAGTAAAATTTGAATTGTAAAGAGTTTTTATGCTAAAAAATACATATATATATATATATATATATATACATACATACATACATACACACACACGCATACACAGCCTAAAGTAGGGGAACCCTACTTACCAACTCTCTGGTTTTTCCTTTTTTGTGGATTCTCTGGTAAAGTCTGATTAGACAAAATGAATAAGTAATGATGTTCCTCGCCTCAACAATTACCTCCATGGTGCCACTGCTGGTAATTACCCCCCTCTGTTTTACTGGAATGATTTAGGGAGGACAGTGGTTACACTGGGCTATCCCCAGCTTGGTTTACAGCACACTCCATGATTATTGCCACCCTTGGTAACGAAAGGGAAATTTCTTTTTAAAGAAATTCAGATTTTCCTGCAGTATCACTCTGAAAACTCTAAAAAAAATTTTAAGTACTTTTAATAATCAATGTAAGAATTTTCCAAATGCTTATATAAATTCTATTGGGTTGAAATATGATGGGAAAAATATTATTTTAGCTATTTTTTGAAAACAGGAAAGACAAAGGAACATATCTGATTTAGCTTTTCAAGCGGGAAACAAATTTTGTTTGAAACAATTAATGAATTTGTATAACACATTGTATCGTTACTGGTGCTCTGAGCCTATTTCTCTTCCAAAGCCTCTTGGAACCTTGTTAGAGTGCATGGTGTCATGAATTTTTAATTTTATTGGTATTTTAAATACCAAGAATGTTGAATAAAAACTCTAGTCTCTGCCAGAACATTTAGGGTCTTTCAGCAGGACAGTGATCAAAATCACAGAAATGGGTCACCAGACCAGTCTCCAGACCTGAATCCTGTTGAAAACCTGCGTGGTGAGCGAAAAATAAGAAAACATTCGTTTACATGCTTTTTACACATTTTCACCTGGGGTGCCAAAGAGTGCTGGGGCGTCATGTGATCATATGGTGTAGTGGTAGAGCAGGCACCCCATCTATAAAAGGCCATAGCTCTCGACGTGGTCATCCTGGGTTTGATTCCTGACCGTGGTACCTTTTGATGCATGTCTCCCCCCCTTCTCTCTCTGCTCATTTCCTGTTTGTTAGCTGTCAATAAAGGTCACTATTGCCAAAAAAGAATAATAAAAAAAAAAAAAGAAGTGTTTTTTCAATATATTGTTGCTACGATTGAGAGGGAAGCAAGTGCTCTTGCCTGGAACAGTCACAAGAAGGCTGAGAAAGAAAGTTCAACAAAATTTACTGTAGCTTAAATGTAACAAAATAAGGGCCTTGCTCATGATCATGCGGCTTCACAAAGCAAAACGAAACAACAACAAAAGATGTTGTTTTTGAGTTAATCCGTTTTTCCCAATCGGGTTTCAAGGAGTAGTTATCAGCAGTCAGGATTTTACCTAAACTAAATTACAGGCAGTGATTTCAGTTTTAAGTAAATTCTCCAAGCAGTAATTAGTGGAGGCACATGTTATGTTCACAGATCACTGTCTACTGCAGGTTAGAGACACTGACTGCTCACAGCTACCAGGAGCAACCCCACACCAGAAAGCTACACCTTCACCTTAAAAATATGTGGGTGATTTAACTTTTTGTATTTTATTGTCTTTCAAAATGTGATGGAGTAATTTGTACATATTAATTTATTCATTCATTCATTCATTCATTATGTATTGTTGAAAATGCGCATTAAAATATTAAGTTTACATTTAAATCTGACAATAGACATTTTTACAGAAAACTTTATCAAAATCGTGTTGTCTGTATTTTGCTTGTGACCAATAACTAAAAAATGTGGCTGAATGTCACCAATCTGCTTTAGATTGGTAAGGTGATAATCAGAAGCTCAATGTAAAGACGACAGGTTAAAAGTTCTGAATATAACCATGTTGAAAAGAATTGAGGTTATAGTATTATAATTGTAGTATACAATCTAACTTTCTAGGTTGTTGCCAGAGATGACGACCAAGGAGCCAATGGACAGCTGAGCTACATGCTCAGTGGCAGGAACAATGAGGCGTCTTTCACCCTGTCGTCCAGCGGTCAGCTGAGTTTGACTCAGACTCTGGATCGGGAAACTCAGGGGAAATACATCCTGCTGGTTACAGCCACCGACTCAGGTACGACCACAACTGAAAGCAGCTCATCAGACACAGGTTTATCTTTTCAAAATAATCACCCAGTCAGTTTTAAACAGTATCCTGCTTAATCTGTTGTACCTTTCAAGAGCTTAGCTCTGCAACACTTTCTGCTGGTGCGTGGACAACGCTTCATTTCAACATCAAATCACTTTTGGCAATCAGTTTGCAAAGTGATGCAAAAGCATTTCCATGAACACCAGTGTCAACAAACACAATTCTTTCGCGTTCAGAGTGTTCACACAGATCTGTTTGTGTGCCACAATAACAAACATTTTTGGAGTTTTTAGCTTGCAAATTAGCAGGTGTCTTATTTTTTCTTGTTCCGCAGAAGTCTTTTCAGCAGCTCGAATTGAATAGCATCCTGTGTTTATTTGGATATGGCGGTGGAGCTTGTTATAGCCAGATAAAAGGTTAACTTGTTATTGCACGGAGGCCAGTTAATGTGCAGTTAAAGGACTACGTGCGTATCCCCATTGCAGCCAAATCACATGGTATTCCACTTAAGTATACGTTTCCCCGAGCCTCTCTGGCAGAGCTGTCATGGTCTGAGGGTGGTTCTGTTTCATTCCTGGTCCGGCCATGTGACCATGCATAAGGCTGTGTATTTTTGACTGTTCGCAGATTTTGGTGAGATGTTGCATGCAATGATGCTGCTGCATGTGGAAAAAGACATATTATTTCATGTATATCCAAGTATTTAAGTAATTTACAGATATTTGTGTATTTTTTCTTATAAACTCTGCAAAAAAGGGTAATACTTATCAAAATGTAGACATCTTAAGAGATTGCTGTTGCTTCATTTTGTGTTTAGAGGAGTTGCCCAACGAGCCAACATACTAATTATGATTTGATCCCATTTTGTACTCTTCGCAGAGACTTCGTATTTAGAGCCTTGACAACAATTCCAAAATATTTTGACAGGACTCTGCAGCACAATGTAGAGGCAGAGAGAGGGATTTGGGGGTAGAATATCAAAATATCAAAAAGCCCATAATCACAGTGCAGGCTGAATCACCCAGCAGCATTTTCTCACATTTTTGAGGCCTGGGCTCAGACAGCGGGGGTAATGGTTCTCCCAGGCGCTATCTGGCAGGAAATTTCTAAGGTGGTCAAAGCAGACGTGTCTCCAAGTACTCTGTCTTCCATGACCCATTCTGAACCGCAGACATTCGTGTTGAAGTCTCTGGTTGTCCGCCCATGTTTGAGAAGACTGGCGGCCTTTGTCAGGGAGTAGCTTTGGTTTGTAGAGGATGTATTTTGTAAGAAAGAAAAATACTTTTGCTGTCTGTCAGGAAGATGAAGCGCTGTCATGTTTGGTGTTGTCTGAAAGCAGAGGCCGAGTCCTGCCGGAACCACAGCGCACAGCAAATTATTTGTTGTCATTGTTGTGCCTTAGTGAATTCTCCTCTTAGACAACTTGGTGTGAAAGTAATCTCATTAATGCAGCTCAGGAAAAGTTAGTAAAGTTTGGAAGTGATTTATTTTTAAGGTGGATCAGTGAGGAAAGAAAATGGAAAAAGGGTTGTATTTTAGAATGTATTCCCTATTCCAGTGCCAACCTGAGAAAATATGAAGTTTTTTAGTACAAGTTATTCCAGTTGGTGGAAATTTTATCCAAGGGTTTAATAAAAGAAAAGTGTCCTTTCATGTGTCCATCTATTTTCTGTCCATCTACCAGTTTATTTATCTGTCAGTCTACCCATCAGTAAGTCCTCATACCTTTTTGTCCATTTATTACCATCAATATCAATATAATCATCCATTCATACATCTGTCTGTTTATTAGGGGTGTAATTGTACATGTAGTCGTATTCTGATTTTTTGGTACGGTCCTGTCGGTTCGGTACGCACGAGTACCAAACGAATACAGCTGTTTTCATAATACAGCGCAACTTTAAAAAGTGACCCCAAAACAAAACAGAAAGGACTCCAAGCTATCACGAAACTCTGCTTTTTGGGAACCTTAATGGTTTCTCATGCGGCTACAGTAGAAAAAGAAAGATGTACCAGACCAGAACTTTGTCAGCGAACACATCTTTCAACAGCAATAAGGTACATACCACGCACTGCACTGAACTGAATTACTCACCTGAAACAATGTCAAGCTAAATCTAAACATCACGGATACTAGAGAAAAACAGGCTGACGCCACATGGCTACCAGCAGCATCCATCCATCCATCAACCCAGACTCCTTCATTTGTAAAAAAAAAAAAAAAAAAAAAAAAAAAACGCAAGTCGGTGGAATCCCCCTTGATGAGAACATTTCTTCCCTACAGCTGCTCATGCTGCATTCAAGTATAGCTGGGAGACTAGGCTGTCGAAATATCAAACAACTCCAAAATGATTTCAGCATGTTTTATTCCCAAATATAGGCAAAGTGTTATTTAAACATTTCTAAACTCTTACACTGACTGTTTTCAAGTAGTTATCTTGTTTTCTACTCTGGCTATGTCTGCTTGTACTATTTTATCTATAAAAAAAAAATCTAATCTCCAGTAAGTTGTGTACTTTCAACTTTTTTTAGGTTATAGAACTTAATGAAATCAAATTAATAAAATCAAAGTAAACAAAAAGTCATATGCACATTTTATTTATTGTTCCTGATTAAAAGGTACCGTAAACATACGGAATAAAAATTTTGTGTACCGTTACAGCCCTACTGTTTTCTGCTCTTTTGTCTAGAAAGTCATCCATCCAGCCATCCATCCTTCAGTTAATTTTTGTGTTTATACAAAGGTTTTCGTCACATGTTGACTGAGAAATCTGGAAGAATCTGCAGGCCCACTGAACATAACCTATGAAGAATGGGGTCAAATAATGATCACTGTTTTGCAAAAGCATCGTGATTTTAATAAATTCTGCAGCAGATTTCTGGTCGGCTCTCCTGAAAGGTGTCTTGCAGCCAGTGAGACAAGATTCATTACTTTTATTTCTCTGAAGTGCATCCTCTTTATTTCGAGAAATTGTCTTGCCGCGTTTGTGAGTTTAGTGCCTCTGCAGACACACAGAGACACTTGAGAGCTTGCATTGTCCCCGGCTGATCTTGCTGCTCAGCCAACATTTGGGATCAGCTGCAGGCACATCAGATTTTTTTTAAACCACTGCTGAGTAATGCACAACTTTGAAGGAATGTGACGCAATGAGCTCTCCAAGAGAGTGAAATGCTTTTCTCAAGCAATCTTGTCGTAACAAATTTAACCAAGCATCTGCTATTATGCATTATGCATTATTATGCATTTTTACACAAATGCAGGTTTCTCAGTTAACACGGTTTTACTGTTGCTCTATTTTGTTTCTTAAACCAAAACACATGACCCACTGTTTTCTGTTTAAATTGTAAGAATATGCCTTATAGCATGATGTGGATCCTATTGTTAAAGATGGTTTTAGAAAATATCAAGTTAGCAGCACAATGGTGGCTATTTTGACTATGGATTGATTTCATATGAAATTAGTTTAAAAAATGCTTAAAAATCCAAGCAACGTCAACAGTGATGACGATGTTTTGGGTCATATAGGCATTTCTTACATGTACTTGTCTCTTCAATGTAGAGGTTTATCTGAACCGAAGCACCTTGGGTCATCCGTCTTAGATCCTAACATCTCAGATCATGTTTAGAGTGTGTTCCGATGATCCGCTCCCCTCATCTTCGGTTTGTTTAGTAAATTCATAAAAACAGAACAGATTCAAAGGTCTCAGAATAAAGATGAGTGATTGTGTGTGTATAGTTGTAGATGTCTATGCTTGAGCTTGGATTTAAAAAATAGATTCACATATTTATGAGTCTGTGTATACTTATTTTTCCAATTCTAATGTATACTGGTGCAATCTTGGTGAAGAGAAAGTGCCCCCTCTTTCAACTGCAGGGTTTTATGGATCAGAACATCATGAAAATGATCTGACCAAGTTTGGGCCAAATTTTAGATGTTGGACAGATTGTCTCACATTTGAGTTCAGAATACATTGGTCTGCAAAAAGTGTTCACAGTCGACTCAATCTGCACAAGGTGCCCATTTGAAAAAAAAAAAGAGCCCAAATGATTACACCTCCACCACCAGTCATGCTAACTTAGGCCTGCACAGTCTGAGACGGAGCAATTTGAGTTTCTCCAAGTATTGCATGATCTGAATCTTTGGTGAATTTGCTGGAAAGTGCACCCGGTTACAAGGGCCAGTTGTCCTATATTTTTTCCTTCTTTGAATGATCTTCCTTTTAAAATATTTGGAAATAGTGCAAGACCAGGGCAGAAAGTAGTCACCTTAGAAATATGACTGTTGCTTCTGATCAATTTAGAAAGGCTAACAGTCGCCTGCAAGCTCTGGAGCAAAGACGCTGCTTTTACAGTGAGTATCAAGCTTACCAATGCCCAGTTCATTTCAGTATTGGTATAATAACTTCTCAAGTAAAAATGGAATAATAATCTGTCCTACCTATAGGAATAAATAAACATGCCGAACATGTTTTCCACAAATATTTGATATATATGATCAGGATAACCCCCAAAATGTAATCACTTGTTCCTGGTCCCACTGTGGACATTTCCTGAACATTTCATCAAAATCCTTCATGTTGCTAACTGACAGGCAAACAAACAAACCCTGGCAAAAACATAACCTCCTTGGTGGTAATACTAGTAATACTAGTTGTGATTATAAAGAGTAAATGAACAAAGAAAAATGATAACGACAATAATAAAAAGACAAGTATAGCAGAATGTCGCTTGAACACCATGTCTGCCCTGCTTTATGCATCAGTCTAAATATCCCTGTTGTCTGGTGCAATAAGACGGTTCTTTCTTTGTACATAACAGAGGATCAAGTGCCTTCAGTTATCTTCACCTGGCTGTTCTTTTTCTTCTGGATTTTCAGTTTTGGATCATCTTTAATAAACATGAGTAACATTGTGAAACCCGTTTTGTTCCCCTTAAACTAGGATTCAGATAATCTCACCACCTTAAAGACAAGATAATTTCGTCTGTGGTGGTAAGCGTCCTCGGGGTGCTTTGACATGCATGAAGTTTGATAGCTTTTATCAAAGAGACGGCACAATAAATCCCATGTCTTTCACATGCTTCCAGCACATCTCTCCCCAGCACCTCTGTGTTTGTTTATGGCGCTTTGGATCCCGGGTGAGGGGAAGTTTCAGGAGCCTAAACGACTGCTTAGGAGATAAAGAATTTTAATTACCTTCTTTGTTTAAAAACAGGATCTTTTACTTTCTTGATGGGCTGCCATGAATCTGCAGCCTACAAACTTTCTAAACTTGAATAAAAGACCAGAAATATGTCATTCTACAGGCTTAACACACATAGACAAACAGAAATATAGCAAAACAAAAAACAATGATAACGTAAAATTGTTGATAACAAATTATTAATGGAGTTTATTTCTGGAGGTTTCAGGAAGTCTGCAGCCTAGTGGCAACACGAAGGCTAATCCAAATAAAATATCAGGTTCCTGAAATGAAGTTTAACAGAGCAGTAACATTCTGGATCAGCTCTTAAAAAGTTCTGCAGTAACAATGTGGTCTTGGAAGGTTTTTTTTTTTTCCTATCGCCTGTTTTCTCTTTTCCACTCCCTGGTACAGCCTTTAACAATTGCTGGATTGGAATGTTTTTGTAAATAACTTTGCAGGCGCTGGTGGTGTTGGTGGTGGGGTATTAAAAAAGGTGGTGTAGGTTGGATGATTAGCGCTGCAGCCTGGCAAGGTTTGAGCAGTAATGATGTTTATTCGCTCTCGTTTCTTGAGGCAACGTTCTCAGAAAATAACTTGCTTTCTTTTTGAGCACATGTGAGTTTAAACGCGTATGATTTTTAAACACTGTTCCAGAGTCTCATTCCATCTTTACGCGGTCCATGTAGGAACATTATAGAGTCGTATTATGAGCGACCTACGCTGCCAGTGTGAGTTTTCATCGTCTCACGCTGGTTATGACCTGCTGGTTTGGGTCCATGGAGAACAATGCTGCATTTTTTGGGATTGTCAAATATTCAACAACACAGCAAATAAAAGCACCAAAGCAATAAAACGACAAAAGTTCCCAGCAGGCCCTAAAATATGAAGAAAATCTGTTTTTTCTGCATGTGTGCAAACCACGGAAACCCTTTTAGTAACATATGTGGAAGAAATTATACAAAAGCATTCAGACACAACACTCTATAAATAACTGCTACAGTAAAGCTCTGTTCTGGCTGCAGAGTGTGAGTTTATTTGATTAATGCTTCTAAAATTGTCATATGGTCCCTTGCAAAAGTATTCATCCCCCTTCAATCACAGATGTCAAAACATTTTATTCGGATTTTAGATGATAGACTGACAGAAAGCAGTGTATAATTGTGAAGTGGAAACAAAATGATACATGGTTTACGGTGTCAGATTACTGTCTTTAATATGAGGGCGCAGTTCATAGCAAAACAAGTTAAATGTGGGGAGAAGATTTAATTGTATTCCCCCTGTTAGAAAATGTGTGCGCCCATGATAACAGTTTTACTCTGTACAATCTCATTTTACCCTCTCCCCATCCTGTTTTATGCTTGTCTTGTTATGAAGTGGGCCCTCATATCAAAGACTGTAATCTGACGCAAAAGTGGTTTTCATTTTCATAGTATGGCGTGCATTTGTGCTCGGCCCTTTTACTCTGATACCTCTAGATTAGTTATTACATTTGTATATAACATTTACCTGTGTGTAATTTAATGTCAGCACAAATGCAGCTCTTCTGTGAAGACCTCTGAGGTTTTTTTAAAGGGCACAGATCATAAAAAATTCTACTTATTTAGCCGTTAAATGGTTTATGTAGTGAATTTAGAGTGTCTAGGAGTGCAAAAAGCATTAATTTGTCACTCCATGTGTTGTGGAGATATTTTTGTAAAATATTTTGGGTCATATTTTTTAAGGCTTTCAGTTTTCTCTATTATCTATTACGTTTTTTGAACTATTACGTCACAGTACTTGCACTGGAACTGCCAAACTTGGTCATGGATTTCCGCCTAAACGCTGAGCAAATCCGCCATCTTTATTTCCCGCTGTGAGATTGTAGTCCAAATTTGGGTATGCCAAAAATACAAGTGTCAAAATGTTACGTTGTTGGGTGTATTAACCCGCACAACTTTTTACACCGTCTCCCAGCATCAGAACCGCTTTGAAGTGCGTGGTTAAGTTTTGTTTTAAATGGTAATGTGCCCGAATCTATGGCTAAAGTGGTTTTTGTTTGCACCAAACACTTCAAAGACGAGTGCTTCAGTAACCTCCACCAGTATCAACAAGGGTTTTCTGAAAGACTTTGTCTAGTTTATACTTCTCCGTCAGCAGATTTTGCACCCACACGCACACGTATTGAGGGAGACGTTTTCCTTTTTATACTTCTCCGTTGGTGTTTCAGTGTTGCAAAGCAATTCCCCACCAGGACAGCAGGGGATGTCGACCTTTTCTGGCGGGTCTGCCTATCATTGCAGTGACGTCTCTGGGTGATGATAGTATATTTAACTTCAGCTGGTAAATACATTTCCACTCAAGGAGCAATTGCCGACAGAGATTTTTGATTGAGTTGGAAAGCTTTTTACTAGAAGTGTAGCTAATAGAATACTCTAAAAACGCTTGTAAACAAACACAGCGGTCTGTTTTGTTGTTCTCTACACATCCTGGTGTTCAAAATCACTAAAAGACCAGATTAGATAAACTGGCTTTGCAATATGAAGCATCTATGGCCTGCATTTTGCATAGCGCTTTTTCAGTCAGAGGACCACTAAGCGCTTTCCACTACATTCAGTCATTCACCCATTCACACACAAATTCACACGCTGATGGTGGCAAGCTACTACATCTAGTGCCCAAAAGCTGCATTGATCACTGATTGCATTGACTATAGAGCACCGTTCTGGTGAAATGATCTGGGGCTGGTGTTGGGCTGACCAATTACGTTCGACGGATAGTTAAGAAATTGGGCTCTACTCCGTGTGTCCTTGCGTGAGTGATGGAGAGCCCTTGCATCTAAGGTTAATGGAGCTGCTTGTCTCCGTACCTCTGCAGATGGAGAAGTATAAACTAGGCTTAAAGCTTTAAGGCATACGATCTAAAAAAAAATCTCAAGCTTTAAACATTGCACACAGCTCTGTTTGACCCATCATCTGACACAACTGCAAACCAACCAAGGCATGGCCATCCATCTAAACTGAAAGGCCAGAAAAACTGACCAGAAAAGCAGCCAAGGTCCCCATGGTAACTCTGGAGGAGCTGCAAAGAGACACAGCTCAGGGTCATGCTTTTACATATCTTGGATTTACAGAAAAGTAATCAGAAGAAGTCCTGTTTAAAGTTTACCACAAGCTACTGTGTGTGGGTGACGCAGTAACCACGTGAAAGTAGATCTTCTGGTTAGACGAGAACAAAACTAAACTTTTTGGCCCACATGCCAAACACTGTGGTGTGATGGGAGCATCAAGCTGGGTGCATCCAGAGAAGCTGATGAAAAGAGCTAAATATAGGACAGTCCTGGAAGACATTCTATTAGAGGCTGCAAATGATTTGAGATCAGTCTGGAGATTCACCCTCCAGCAGGACAAGGACCCTAAACAATACAACCGGAGCTACATTCAAATGGTTTAGAGCAAAACATATCCAGGTGTGTAGAAATCCAGACCTAAATCCAGCAAAGAATCGGTGGAAAAACTTGAAAACTGATGTTCACAGACACTTTCCCTCCAGTCGGAGTGAGCTTCAGGTGTTTTACAAAAAAGATTGACCAATATTTTCCCTCTGTAGCGGTTCAAAGCAGGTAGAGAGATACCTCAAAAGACATTTCGAGCTGGAATTGCAATTTTTCAATTCAGTTTATTTATATAGCGCCAATTCACAACACGTCATCTCAAGGCACTTTACCATAAAAGTAATTTCAGTATATTCATTCATGCATTCCAATCAGTTTAAAAGTTTTCTATCTAAGGAAACCCAGCAGATTGTATCCAGTCATTGACTCGGAGCGTTTACTCCTCCTGAACAAACATTTAGCGACATTAGACAGTCGCCTGCGTTGTGTCATTGACTTCACATGAATCCCTCATTCTGAGCAAGCATGTGACAGTGGAGAGGAAAAACTCCCCTTTAACAGGAAGAAACCTCTAGCAGAACCAAAACCTGGCCTGACAGAAAGAACAAAATAACTGGTCATTGGTGCGCATGCGTCAGCGTCAGTGTCTGTCAGCCCGCCAAGACCGGCTCCCTATCAAGCACGGTTTTTAACTGGTTTTAAACCTTTTTAAAGACCAGTTTTAACGGATTTTTAAACACCACTGACTTATTAATAACCAGGACGTTTTTTACCGGATCGTTTTAATCGGTTGGAAGCGCGGATTACTTCTCCCCCATCATGCCTCCACTCACCTGCAGTCCTGGGTGTGATGGCTGTGCAAAACTTAGCCAGAGGGTTCTGGAGCTGGAGCAGAGGATCTCAACATTCCACCAAATCCAGGACCATGAGCGCGATGTGGACATCATCTTCGGCCAGACTTTCGCCGCCGCCAGCAGTGCACAGCTGGCGGACACCATTCCCTGCCAGCCCGGCGAAGCTGTGGGGGGAGGATCCATCGCTGGGCCTCCAGGCGAACTCGGGGTGCCAAACGCCCGCGTAACATCTGCAGCAGAGGAGGACCGCTGGTTCCAGCAGGGGGCTAAGCCAAAAGCCCCCATCAGCTCCACTCCGGTGCTCCAGGGTGCCCGGTTAACGGTTGGGCCAGGCCGCGGTGGAGGCGCTTGGAGCAGCTGCCACCGCTCTCCTCCAACCTGCCTGCCTCTATCAAACCGTTTCAGCGCCCTGGATGCGGATTTCCCTCTTCTGACAGCCCCTGGTCGCCGTAGCTCCGTAGGACCTTGCTCTACCTCATTCATACCTGTTATTATCAGCAGAGAGCGGACTAAAAATCATAAACTGAACAAATGCAATCCAAATAATCTCAAAAAGTTGCCAAAAGCCCCACTTTCAGTAAATCATACAGTCCCTTCATCTCCAATCACTATTAATATGGCAATTTTTAATGTTCGCTCTCTGCTGAACAAAAATTTAATAATAAATGATCTGATTTTATACCATAATCTTCATTGTTAATTTTTAACAGAAACTTGGCTGAGTGCAGATGCCCCTGTTGTTCTTACAGAGGCCTCCCCACCTAATTTTAACTTCACTTATTCTACGAGTAGCAAAAGGGGAGGCGGAACTGCTTTTATAAGTTCATCAACACTTTCCGCCATACCTGTTTTATTTGATAACTATTTTACTTTTGAATATAATGCAAATGTTTTTAGCACTCCTCAGATTTGATGTGTCACAATTTTGTAGGCCTCCTAAAAAGAGTGCACTTTTTATTCAAGAATTTTCAGAGTTTTTATCAATTTTGCACAACTCCTTTGAAAGGATCATTTTAGCTGGTGATTTTAATCTACATATAGATAACCTTTTAGATCCTTTATCAACAGATTTTTTAAACATCCTGACTTATATGGATTTTAGCCAACATGTCATGCAGCCGACTCACAACAAAGGACACACCCTGGACTTGGTCATCACGCATGGCCTGTCCACCCGTGTGTCCTCTGTTGTTGACTTGGCTGTCTCTGACCACTACTGTGTGTTTTTTAACATCACCAGTTTTATTCAGCAGGAGACCTCTGTGAGAACTGTCAGGAAGCGCCATCTAACCCCTGAAGTGGCAGCAGGTTTCCTGGAAATTTTTTAAAAGAATCCTCCTATTGGATTACCTGCCCCCGTGATTTTATTGTCAAGGATTTTAACAGAAGGCTTCAGTCCACTCTTGACCGGCTTGCTCCACTACAAGTTAAAAGTTTAAAATCTAAAGCTGCAACGCCGTGGAAAAATGAAAACCTTCAAAAAATGAAGAGTCATTGTAGGGCGGCAGAGAGAAAATGGAGGAAAAGTAAAACCACTTCTGAAATTATACAACAATGCAGCAAGAAATTCATTCCTCTCCAAAATCATCTCGGAACATAAAAATAATTCCAAAATCCTTTTTTCCACCATTAACTTTTTAACAGAGCTTCTACTGCATTTCCTAAAACCCCCTCAAACACTCTTTGTGAGGAGTTCGCAGACCACTTCAGAGGGAAGGTAGACACCATCAGATGTAAGGTTTTATCTTCTCAGAGTAACATGGTTTTAGACAAATCGGAGTGTGTGTCTTTACCAGAGGAAACACTGGACAGTTTTGTCCTGGTAGAAGCTGGGACTCTTGATAAAGTTTTCTCCTCAGTGAGGCCCACCCCATGTGTTTTGGACCCGATTCCCACTTCCTTTTTTAAGCAATTTTAAAGATCTTTTAGAGATGAGATTTTAACCATGATGAATTTCTCCTTTCAGACGGGGGTCTTTCCTGCCGCCTTTAAAGGGGCGGTAGTGAGGCCCCTGTTGAAAAAGAGCAATTTAGATTTTAATGATTTTAACAATTTTAGACCGGTATCTAACTTACCTTTTTTAAGCAAAATGTTAGAAAAAATTGTTTTAATTCAACTTAATGATTCTATTAATGAGCACAATGTCCTGGAGACATTTCAGTCTGGTTTTAGGGTGAACCACAGCACAGAGACGGCCCTTCTAAAGATTTTAAATGATTTTAGATTAAACTATAATGCACAGAGGGTGACAGTGTTGGTTCTACTGGATCTAAGCGCTGCCTTCGATACAGTAGACCACACTATTCTTTTAACCCGTTTAAAACAGATTGGCCTCTCTGGTGCTGCTCACAAATGGTTCACATCCTATCTCACAGACAGAACTTTTATGGTAAGTTTAGATACCTGCTCCTCTAGAGTCCATAGGATTACATGTGGTGTGCCCCAGGGTTCAATTTTAGGCCCAGTGCTTTTTAACCTTTATATGCTCCCTCTTGGCAGTGTCATCAGAAGATATGGAGTCAACTTTCACAGTTATGCTGATGATACACAGCTGTACATCTCCATGTCTCTCGATAACACACGGCCAATGGATGCACTATTTAACTGCATGTTAGACATTAAATCCTGGATGCCAGAAAACTTTCTCCAGCTCAACCAGGACAGAACTGAAGTTTTAGTCATCGGTCCTGAGGCTCAGAGAGAGAAACTTTTACCAAAACTACAATCACTGTCTTTTAATCCCTCTTTACAAGTGAAGAACCTGGGCGTGATTTTTGACTCTGAGCTGACTTTTATTCCTCACATAAAAAATATTACTAAAATAGGTTTTTATCAACTAAAGAACATCGCCAGAGTCCCCCCCATTCTCTCTTGGGCCAACACGGAGACACTGATGCATGCTTTTATCTCCAGTAGAATTGATTACTGTAATGCCCTGCTTTCTGGTCTTCCCAAAAAGAGTATATCAGGTTTACAACTACTACAAAATTCAGCAGCACGTGTCCTGACGAAGACCAGGAGGCGGGAGCACATTACACCAGTCTTAAAATCATTGCATTGGCTCCCCGTACATTTCAGGATCGACTTTAAGGTTCTTTTAATGGTTTTTAAGTGTCTTAATGGTCTTGGGCCTTCGTATCTCTCTGAACTGCTTTTACCATATAAACATTCGCGGTCTCTGCGCTCCTCTGGCAGCCGTCTCCTTGTCACCCCAAAAGTCAGGACACACACGCATGGCGAGGCGTCTTTCCAGTTTTATGGCCCTCACCTCTGGAACAGGCTGCCTCAGGACCTCAGGGCTGCAGAGAACGTTCATGTTTTTAAGAGCAGGCTCAAGACTCACCTTTTTAGCCTAGCTTTTAACTGATTATTATTTATTACTGTCTGTTTAATTGCTCTGCATGTTTTATATGATTATATTTTTATCAGTTTTACTATTTAATCTTAGCACATTAATTTACTGTTTATTTTTATACTTTAATTTATCTTAATCCCCGTTCCAGTGTTTCCTCCGTGGGAGCCCTCTGCCCCGGGAGCGGTGGTTGGCTGTAGCTGCCTGGGTGCTCTCCAGGTGGAGCTTGGGTGGAGGTGGGGGTCTTGGCCTTGCCTCCACTGGGTGCCCTGTGTCGGTGCCTCGGCTGCTGGTGTTAATCTACCGCTGCCGGGGCAGATGGCTCCTCTGGCGGCGTTTCCTTGCATGGTTCATCTACACTTGGCCCAATGTCCTTTTTTACTTTTCCTTTTAACTGTGTGTGTGCATGGGAGTTGGGTTGGGGGGTGGGGGGTATAACTGTGACCATGCTTTTAAATCTGTGGGGGAGGGAAGGGAAGGTGGTTTTATGTGGGGTCATTTTAATCTGTAAAGCACTTTGTGATGCAACTTCTTGAATGAAAAGCGCTTTATAAATAAAGTTTGATTTGATTTGATTTGAACTGATGTAGAAGTACTTTCTATATAGTAAAAGGTGGATCTGCAAAATCAAACTTTTAAGATTGTCACAGACTTGCTCCACTTTGTGTTGTGATCTATCACCTGAAGTCCCAATAAAATACATCGTACTTTTTGCATGTAGCGTGACAAATTGTGAAAAAGTCCTAGGCGTTGTATTAATGTAAATATCCAGCTCCTTTGCGCTGGTGCGAAGCTTTGGGAGCTCTGCTGAGATATCCCTTTCACTGTTTTGCTTGTTAACTGTGAGAAAACCTCTATTTACTCTGTTATGTTTGGCAAACTGTGCGGTGGGACAGCTCGCACCCTGCACTCAGCTCCACGACGCCTTTCATGGCTCTTCATGAGGGCCGCATTAAAAAGAGCTTTGTCGCAAAGCAACAGGTTCTCAGAGGCAGAAAAATGTCAATTTTGTCTCGCTGGCACTCGATTCTCTCCCTTTCTCCAAGTAATGATGTATTTTATTTACGTCGTCTCTTCAGAGCACAATCTAGCCGGAGTCCATAAAGCGTAATTAACCGTTTAGCCTTAAGCTTCAGGCTACATATGGGCTGTCTCATAAATTCTCACATTCATCCGTCTTCTCTCAGTCAACCTGTCTCTGCACTTCCAGGTTTAATGAATTCGGCTTGTTTGGACATCACAGCTCTACCCTTCCTGTGTGGAGCTTGGCCTATTTCTATTTTTGGTCAGGCATCAGTCACTCATTTATTAAAGAAGGAGATTATCTCTTGTGCCAGCATAGACGCTCAAACTTGCTTCTTAACTACAGCTTAGACTGGGAGATTCAGGGTAACTGGAGGTCTTTCCCAGGAGGTGGGTGCAAAATCTGCTGTTTGCTTTAGATCGACCCCCTGCGAAGCTCTCACAGCGGCGCGCACAATCATGGCAGCTGCGGCGGTCAGAAAACATGGGGCTTAATTGTTATTAACACATGTTTCTGTGCCCCCTGCTGCTCTGGAAGTATGGCCACGTCACCTTGTTGGAGGTTAATGTAATTTGTCCGGTGGTAATGTACACTGATAAGGTGCTTAGACCTTGCCATATGTTTATGCTAGACAATGGTTTCTGGGCTGAGAAGCTTACAGAGAAAACTGTCTGTGGATCATTTCAGCAGAAGACGAGGTAACAGATGCTCAGCTGCTCTGCTTTGGTCTCGGCTTGTTTTTTCAGAAGCTGTGGTTATTCTTAGTTCTGCCATCTTCTTCACTGGAGCACTGGGTCTTAGATCTTTGCTGAAGTATTAGCAAACATGTTCAAGTGTCCCCAGACTGTAAAATATTAATTGGTTTTGTGAATTATGAAGCTCCCTGATGGATCATGTCACCTTGAATAATAGGAGTTGCACTGACGGCAGCCTCTATTTATCCTTCGGTAATGATGGGTCATAGGATCAAAACTTTTTTCTGAACACAATCAGTCAAATGTCTTTTTCTAGAGAAAGGTCCTGGAGACAGAGTTATCCCAGGCATTTAGCCTTCATACCACATCAGATCTGGATTTTGAGGAAAATCGAAGTACACTCTGTGCTTCATTGACTGATTGAACCACCTTTATAAACAATAGTAGCTTGACGTGATAGTCTCTTTATAGAGTGGATTCCCGGTATTCACAGGGGTTAGGGACCACAACCGCCTGCGAGTACCGAACAAATACAGCTGTTTTCTACCTGAACACGTGCATAATGTTTGAAATGAAGAAAAAACCAGCTGACTTCCACATAGCTACCAGTAGCACCTAGTCAGCCTAAACTCCCTAATTTGGCCACTCTGAGGAATCTCCGTTGATGAGAAGGGATTTTCCCAACAGCCGACCATGCTGCATTTAAGTACAGCTGGGAGACTAGGCTGTCGAATTATCAAAACAACTCCAAAGGGATTAAAGCATGTTTTACTCTCAAAAATGGAATAGGGTGTTATTTAAACAGCCTTGCGATGTTTTGACGACCTTCCAAGGTGTACCCTGCCTCTCGCCCGCTGGAGATAGGCACCCGCAACTCCACAACCCTGGAAAAAGGACAAGTAGTATAGATAATGGATGTATTATTTAAATATTTCTAAACATTAACACAGACTGTTTTCATATGGTTATATTGTTTTCTACTCTAGCTATGTCTGCTTGTGCTATTTTATTTTTTTGTTTTTTTATCCAATCACATCTCCAGTCAGTTATATACTTTCATTTCTTTAAGATATAGAACATAATAAAATAAAAAAAGTCAAATACACTTTTGTGTTTATTCTTCCTGATTAAAGTGTACTGAAAACGTACCAAACCATGATTATTGTGTACCTTTACACCCCTAATATGCATTATTAATCACACTGGGAAACAGTCTTTGTACTACTGCTGAAGCGAACATCCACGATATTCCTTCTCTCCGCTCTTGAGGGTACAGACAATCAGCGCCAAGGGAAAGGAATGGCTCTCTTGGATTGGCTGCTTTGGAAACGTCATCCAGAAGATGTGTCAAGTAGCATCGCGCCCAGTTACTTTAGCTTCCCATGAAAGTTCCATGAAAACATCCGCAAATAGGAGAATTTTCTGTGAAAAATGTAGTTACGTTCCACAGAAAAATTTGTGATTACTAAGCCGTAAATAGCGGAGGAATTTCGACCCACTCTTTTCAACAGTGTTGCTCTAGGTCATGAGACTCTCTTAATGTCACACTACAACAAATTCATGGTCATGCAAACAATCATTCAGCCCTGAATGGAAGTGAAAGTCTACTATTTTCTTTGAATCTGACAAAGACCTACCTCTCTAAACCTTCAATATGTGAAAGACATATTACATCAGATGGATTTGAAGCATTTGTCCCCTTCCTATCCACATCCAAATCTGTTGTGTAGAAATGCACATAGACCGGAGACTTTTGTGTCTAAAGCGGGGTGTTTTTAAGTTTTTGGCTCAAGGTAAAAGCAGTGATGATGAGGTGTAATCACCAGGAGAATAGTGTAAGATTGTGGCAATTTTCTGACCTGGGATTAACCTCTGAAATAAGATTATCATCTCAGTACAAACTTCAGAGGTTGACTGCTCGATCTGTAACCACCAGTTAGGATTATAAAAGCTCTGATTGACGTTTTGCCAAATGGATTTGATTCATTGGGGTTATTTATATGGAAGACATGCTATTAAATATCCTCAGATAGATTCATTAAAACAAGTAAAAGGGGAAGGAATAAAGAGTCCGGGGACTGGATTTGCCAATGGAAACATACTCGCTAACCACAGTGAATGGTTGTCACCAGTAGGCAGCTGACTTCCCTCTGTAAATTTCCAATAGCTCTTTTTCCAGGCTAAAATGATGTCATTTGTCCTGCAGCCATGGGCCAGGTTGTGCCCTGCCAGATGTAGACTTATTTTGCTGCCATACCCCTACCGTGCTTGAGGTGTGACACTCGGCTGCAGTTATCTCTCATTTATCCTGACAGTCTTCCTCATGCTTTGCCTGATTCCAGTAAATCTGGAGGAGATGCTGACGTTTCTTTGCACTCTTGGAGAGCATTCCTCTCCAGTTGAGTCACTGCCTCCATAAAAAGAAGAAGGGGATGAGGGGAGGGAGGGAGGGGGGGAGATGGGGTTAGTTTGTTCATGATGAAATTTTTTTTAGCAGATTCAGGCCTCTGTAAAAAAATAAAAAACTAGCAGCCACCGTCCCATAAATCTCAGGAATGTCCCACCTTAACTTTAACTACTTGAAACAACTGACATTTACATGCCTTTCGCGGATCTGCCAAGATATAGTATTCCTCGACTAAATCTGTCATCCCACGCAGTGTAAGCAGATATATCTGAACTATTTGCACTTGGACAAGGAGCATTGGAGAGGCTAAAGCAACAGCTGCCAGGTGATATGTGATATGTGCAAGCGTCAGGAGGCTAAGAAGACGCGTCATGAGGCCGCATGACGTTTGGAGAGTCAATACATCAAGAAAGATTCGAAAGACGCGCCTTTATGGCTGGTGTTTGGCCAAAGCATTAGGGTCGGCATCAGGTTTACATTTGCATAGAAGAGTATCAAAAGGCGTCTGGGATTATGTGAGCATAGTTTCGGGCTTTGGTAAGTGTTAGTAGGGTGTCTCTGTTTTGTGCTTTCTAAGGATTAACTGGAGTCCCTGTGATGTGTTCAAGGGGCCGAGGTAAAGCCCAAAAGGTCTGAGCGACGGAGGCTGTTGATTCTCCTGAGGCGGTAAACAGGTTGTGACATTACATCCTGCACAAAAGTGAAACGCCGGGACGGAGGACACACACACACAAGCAGAGGCCTGGCCTTGTAGCCTGCTTCCGTCCTCGGCGCAGAAACAATGGTATTGAAATGAAGCCACAGCGCTCTCTGTGTCAGCGGGCAGCTACAGTTCAGAAGAAAATACAGCAGCTGGCTCAATATCAAAACCAAATATTTTCTCTATGCGCTCAGTTTCTCGGTTGGAACTAATGGCTTTTGTAGACAAAGCCACTTAGCACCCCGAGCCACTTATCAGCCCGGCAGCTCCAGCAGCCAGCACACAGCATCTCTGAACAGCCGCATTAGCCGCTTGTTGACTGTCACACACACTTTGCCTGGATTAATTTAATTTAAAGTGATACAGACACCTCGCCGACTTGGATTGCTCCTTTAATAAAGAGGATCATCTGAAGAGGAGGAGGAGGAGGAGCTGCTCTAATCTGTTGCCATGGCAACCGGTGTAAACGGTGTGAACCTATTATTTATTTTCTTGTTTCAAAAGTAAGATAGATGTAGGGATAAAACATTAAAGTGGATAATTGTTTTTGTGAATTATTGTGTAAAAAGCAAAAGCCTGCACTCTCATATTCTATATAACCAACTTTTACCAACATCAACACGGAAACACGGAAAGTATTAGAACCACTGTAAAACTCTTTTTTTTTAAAGTACTCCTTTGTCCATTTTTGCAAAAAAAAAACAACGAAATTTTGAGATAAGTTTTACATATTTGCAAGATAAAAACGTGGACATTCTCTCATGTTGAAAAAACATACATGTTCGATGGAAAGAAATAGCAATTTCCCATCGTAACTATAAATTAGCTGTGATTTCATTATATTTTCTTTGCAAGCTGGATTCTAGGAACACTTTTAACAAGGAATTGCATAATGGCTTACATTTCAACATTGAATATGGATGGTTTTAAACATGGGAACCATCAAAAGTTAGCAAAGTCTTAGATAGTTGACTCACTGCGGTGATGAGTCACTTAAGATTAGTGTGGTATGGTTTCTGGTTCTCTTTTTGGGTTGAAAACTGTTTACTGATCGCTCTGTTTGTGTCATTTGTTTTGCTTCTGGAATTCAGCTGTGTTTATTCTCAATGCGCATGTTAGCCACTTCTGTTCTGACCAGAAAAACCTGGATACATTACAAGCTTCAGGTCAAATTTCTGTTTATTATCATAAAGCCAGGCTGTTATGCGAGGTTCCAGTAAACTACCTCAAATCCCATTTTCTGAGGAATCCCCTTTCCCTTTCCTGAAAGAGACTGCGGGGGTCTCCAAACCCAATGATAATCTTAAGTTTTGTTGACGTTCGTTGGGAAAGTTTCCTTTTGCTTTCTGCCCACAGAGAAGTCAGAGTTAGCATATACAATCTAACAGCAGCTTTAGCACTTGCAGTAGATTTTGTTTGTTTTTGCTCAAGAGCTTTTCTTTTTACAGTGCTTAAAAGCTATGAGTTCTATACATCAGTCCCTTTAATTGTATGCTATTTTCGTTTTCGCTATTTTTGTTTACATACTGTATTTTTATTATTATTTATTGGTATTTTAGAGAACATTTCTAAAATGAGCTTGAAAGGCCACAGGACAACACCCAATTATTGCACATAATAAAGCAGACCTCTTTTTGACTCGCACATAATTTTTGAAAAAAAAAAGAAATAATTTCCGATTCTTGAAATCAATGCAATTCATGGACCTAAAATTGATTCGAAATGTGAGACGAATTTGCTGGTATTAAATTTTTCCTCAAGTTATTTGCTAATAATTTGGCCTCAGTGGGAGTCCTTCAATACCGAAATAACTTGCCGTGTTTCCACACCATATTTTGAGTTTGAACTTTTACGTTTCTTGTTAAAAAAAAAAATTTTGTGATGCATTTTGGTGAGAGACTTCGCAAATAATCTGTGTAAGGGTTGGTTGGTGGGTAGGTGGATAGGTAGACACTAAAAACAAAATAAAAGTAAAATAAAACATACAGGTCACCAATTAGATTTATTGTGTTGGAGGACACTAAATCCTCAGACAGACAGACAGACAGACAGACAGACAGACAGACAGACAGACAGACAGACAGACAGACAGACAGACAGACAGACAGACAGACAGACAGACCGATCGATCAATTGACCGAACTTTTAGCCTTGTTGAAGAAGCTTTTTTTATTATCCTCTTCAGTGTTGATATTCAGCAGACTATAAAAACAATGGACTCTCCAATCTGGCTTTTACCAGCTGATGATGATTTCCTGTTTTCTTTAAAGTCTGACCAGCAGATTTGGATTTTTTTTATAAGGACTATAACACAAAAAAGCTCATCTGCGTTCATATTGTTTTTATTTAACTGTTAAATGTAACAAACATTGACTACAAAAAAGAAAAACAGAGATCGAAATAGTTTTGGATCCAATGGAAAACGAAAAGATTGCAAAATCATCCCCAGTTGCTTACCAAAGCATCATATATTTATAACTTTCATCAGATTTTTTTGCGAACTCAAAACAAAGAATTGTACCTGCTTTTAAGCATCTGTCATTTATGATTTTACAGTGGCAACTTTCTGATGAAGAGGCTGAGAGAAAAAAATCTGTCTTTTAAATAAAACTTTTCCAAACTCTAACAAGAATGCTGCACCTGTGATCTGATATTTATTCTTCTGACCCCCCACTCCTTTCCCCTCTCTTCTTCTCAGATTCTTTATGTTTCTATTTTACACAGAAAGAGATTTAAAAGAGACTTTCTGAGGCCACCGTCCCAATGATTTGTTTTGTTTTTTGTTGCCTATTAATACAGACCCCCAACAGTACAGATTTTTCAAGCAGCTGATGTTTTCCACAGCTGTGTACACAGTGATTGTTTATGGTTTTATCTTGGCTCATAATAATTGATGCATTCACACAGAATCCTGAGGAGAGTTGGAAGGGATGAACTTTATGTTTTAAAAGGAGGTGAAAATGCCTCTTGAAGCTCTCAGATCTCAGCCTGTTCTCTCTCCTCAGGTGCTCGGTATTTACTCTACAAACCATATGCGCATCATTAAGAAGTGAAAATGCCTCCGGGCTTTCAGAGATGTCCCCAAATCCCACAGAGCGACTCTCAGTAACGAGGCTGAACTTGTGTTTATGTTTGGAATATAGATTAGGCAGTTTAGCGTGCCATTCGAGGAAGGATTATAAAAGGGCAGCTCAAGCAAGGCAGATGTATGAAATGCTTTTCTTTCTGCATTGCAGTTCATTTTCATCTGCTATTGATTAAAATCCAACCCCACAGGGCCCAGCCTGGCTCGTTTCATCACCCGTTCTGGAAAGAAAAAAAAAGTTTGGATTTCTGCTGAAAATAGCACTTCTCCTCGCTCAAATTCCACTGACTGACTGCCTGACTGCTGTGCACCTTAAAATAGATCCCTCAGGGTGGAGATTAAATCTATAGGTGTCCAAATCCCCAGGAAGGACGACTAAAGGATTGGGTTTCTGAGACATTGAGCTGTTTAATGTGTTCTCTGAAGTGGGTTGATGTGACAGTACCAAAGGAAATGCAAAGCGTTGCTTAAACACACTGGCTTGAATTAAATGAAGCAGGAAAAGTGTGGCTGAAGCCTTCCAATACCAATGGGCCCAGAGTAGATGTTCCAGTACATGATGAGTTGGATGCAATAAATCACTGTGTTGCAAGAGAAAACTGGAGTCTTAATGGCATTCAGATGTTTCTATTACCAGCTTATGGTGGCACAAAACATACTTTTAAAACGCTTGTAATGAAATAACTTCCACCGTTTAATTTCTCTCCTTCCAGGTTCTCCATCCCTCAGTGGGACAGGGACGGTAACCGTTCTAGTGGACGACGTTAATGACAACATCCCCATTTTTACCGCCTCCACCTTTCACACAACCATCATGGAGGACGCCCCAACAGGAACGGACGTGCTTCTGGTCAACAGCTCAGATGCAGACGTGGGCAACAATGGGGTTATAAGGTAAATCCAATTTATTGGTAAAGCCCATTTAAAAACAAAGAGTTTTCCCAAAGGCTTGTACAAAAATAAAACAAGGCAAATAAAACATGTAAAAAGCTATATAACAAATATTAAAAAGAGTCACATAAAATACACCAGGGACAATAAAATGACCGTATGAACTCAAAATTGTCCAAATGCTATTAAAAAAAGATGTGTTTTTAAAAGCGACTTTAAAACATAAAGCGAAGAAGTTTATGCAATATTAAAAGGTAAAAGATTCCAGATTTTGGGAGCAACAGTAGAATAAGCTCTATCTCTTCTAAGATCAGGTAGGCTGATCTAAGGTTCCTCAAAGCAAGACAAGACTGGAGTTACTCTGAAAGGTATGGAGGAGCAAGACCGTTTAGACGTTTGTTAGGAAAACATATGAATTTTAAAAATGTATTATTTGCTGTACAGGAAACCAATGAAATGAGGACAGGATTGGTGAGATGTGCTCATCTCTGTGTGGACCAGTTAAAAAACAGGCAGCAGCATTTTGCACTATCTGAAGACGCAAAAGAGATGCTTAGCTGACATTAAAATAAAGTTCCGTTACAATAGTCAAGCATGAGATAAAAGCATGTATTACCTTTTATCTTCTGCGTAGCCGTGAAAGGAAATGCCATGATTTCTAAAAATAGAACCCAATGGGACCAGGTACAACGAAAAAGAAGGGGACTGAGGATTCTGCCTTGAGGAACCCCACAAGACAAAGAGGCAGAGGTGGACAGAGAATTGTCAATATTTACACTAAACCTTCTGCCTCGTAAATATGAACTAAGCCACTGCAGTGTTACACCTTTAATATAAACGCAGTGTTCCAAACAAGAAAAAAGAATATGGTTGTCCACTGAATCAAAAGCTGCTGTGAGATCTAAAAGCACAAGAATCACAACAGTTTCAGAGTCATTTGCCAAAAGAATGTAATTAAAAACCCTTAAAAGTGCTGCTTCAATGCAATGTAAATTACAAACCTGCACAATACCATTAGTGTCCAGAAACAAATTCAGTTGGGTTAAAACAATTTTCTCCAACATCTTTAAAAGGAATCGGGGTTTCGAGATCAGTCTAAAATTTGAATAAACTGAGGGGTCAAGGTTTTTTTAAATAATGGATTTAAAATTGCTTGTTTGAAACCATGAGAAACAACACTGGAGATAGTACTGCTGTTTATAATGGCAAGGACTGGGGTTCCAATTAGGGTAAAAACCTCTTTGAAGAGCCATGCAGGGATGACATCTGCAGGAAAACCGATGGGTTTCATTTGTCCACCCACCTCTTTGAGAACAGTAAATGAAACGGGCTCAAACTGATGTAAGACAGCTGAGCAGGGAACAAACATGGACGAGTCGTGAGTTGAAGGTACTAATGCTGACCCGAAAGACTCAACTTTGTTTAAAAAGGATGAAAGGAATTGATTACAAATTTCAGCAGAGGCTCTCAAGGTAGGGAACATTTAAAATTTAACTGATAAGTCTTAAAAAGAACCCAGAGATTATGACAATTTATCCCAATGATCTGAGAAAAACATCTGTTTTCTCATTCTTCACAGTGATCTGGTAACATTTCCTACATTCTTTTATCATTTCAAAAGAAGCCTGAAATTTGTCCGTGTTCCACTTCCGCTCTGCTCTCCTACACTGGCGTCTGACTGCTCGGGTGGATTCATTTAACCAAGGCTGAGGAATATGTTTGGAGTACCTGGTTTTAATGGGGCCACAGTGTTTATGGTTTCAGAACAAGTTTCCTGGAACTGAAAAAGCAGCTCATCTGGGTTGCGCCCAAAAATGGTCCCAGGATCAGTAAAGATTTTATTCATGAAGGTGGAGAAGAAGAGAGCAGCGCTGGAAGAGGTAAACATACGGCAGCGCCTGGCTGGAGCGCGAGTTTTAAAGTAATGCACAAGAGAAATATCAAATCAAACCAGTGTGTGATCAGATAGCACTGCATCCTGAATTTCCAAATGAAAAACAGATAAACCATATGATAAAACCAAGTCAAGGATGTACCTCTGTTGATGTGTAGGACCTTCTACAGACTGTACAAGGTTAAAATACTAAATAATATTTAAAAACTCCTGAGCAATCAGATCAATAGGGCAGCACATGTGAATATTAAAATCACCAACTGATACAAAACGATCATTTTTAGGCACAGTTTCAGCCCAAAAATTTGAAAAGTCGTTTAAAAAATCTTTGTTAAACCGAAAGATTACAATTTCCAAGAGTCCTAATTCAAATACGAGAAGTTCAAAGCTGGAGGGGGAAACTGGTTCCTGGAGTTGTTTGCAGCCTCCTCTGCCTGATATCCTTGGAGCTTTGAGAAATAAGTAGTCAGAGGGCAACAGTTCAGACAAAATGTTGGACTCACAAAACTCTCATCCAAGTCTCAGTCACAAAATGGAGGTCCAGTCTATTGGAAGAGAAAAATTTTGTTTACAATTAACGTTTTATTTGCTAAGGATTAATTATTTATTAGAGCCATCCTTGTAGGAGCCGGATCCTGGGAAGAAGTTGTCTGTGAAACCCAAGTTAATAGGCGTAAATTTAAAAGGTTTATTCCACGACTTCCAATACACTAAAAACAGCAACAAGCTGGGTTGCTATGAACATCTGATCAGCCGGTAAAGTAAAGATAAGGCAAGCTTTAAACTTCACCATGTGACTGGCACGTCAACCCTGATGTCTGCGGCGGTGCATCTGGGTAGATGGAGGACGCACCCCCCATACAGGTTTAACACAATGCAGTGGTGGAAAGACGTCAACAATGACCATAAAAAAGCAATTATTCCTGTCCGTCAAACTAAGAAGGGTTATCAGGTCATGTCCAAAGTATTAGAATATCTTGAAGACTTTTTTTACAAGCAGAAAACATTTAAGATAAGCCTGATATCTTGTCATGGCTGCCTCATGGCATGGCTTGTTTGGACGGACTGAGTCAAGTGAAGTTTACTTGTATGGCACATTTCAGCAACAAGGCAGTTCAAAGTGTTTTACTTGATAAAAACATAACACAATAAGCAAACAAAAAAAAGACATTACAGTGACAAAATAAAGAGAGGTAATGAAAAACTGCATTCCAGACTAGAGTTAACGATGTTTGAGTGATTACTGATCAAAGGCAGCTCTAAACAGATGGGTTTTTAGCCTTGATTTAAAGGAACTCAGCAGTTTTACAGTTTTCTGGAAGTTTGCTCCAGATTAGAAGAGCAAAGAAACTGAAAGCTGCTTTTCTATGTTTGGTTCTGGCTCTGGGGATACAGAGTAGACTTGAACCAGAAGACCTGAGTGGTCTGGATGGTTGATACAACGACAAATGTATTTTGGTGCTAAGCCATTCAATTCAATTCAATTTAGTTTATTTATACAGCCCCGATTCACAACAGATGTCATCTCAAGGCATGTTTTACAATAACATTCAGTGATTTATAAACTAACAAAAGCATTTCTAAGTCTATTCTCTGAGCTACAGGGAGCCAGTGTATTGACTTCAGAGCTGGGGGGATGTGCAGTAATCAATCCGAATAAAGATAAACGCATGGATAAGTTTTAAGATCTTGTTGGGACATTAATCCTTGAAATGTCCTTCAGGTGATAGAAGACCGACTTTGTAGTTGTCTTTATGCGTTTCTGAAAGTTCAGGTCTGAGTCCATCTCTACACCCAGTTTTAGGGCCTGCTCAGTAGTTTCTAGCTCTACTAACGGAGAATGAAAGTCTCTTCTCTCTAAAATAAACATGGCTGCATACCTTTGGTTTACAAAGTTGCATCTGAATGAACCACAAGACTTCTGGAGGGATGTATTTTGGACAGATAAGACCAAAGTAGAGATGTATGGCCATCATCAACAGGATGAGTCTCAAACACATCATCGAGTCAACAAAGGAATGACAGAAAATGCTAAGAATTAAGGTGCAATGGTCCAGTCAAAGCCCAGCTCTTGGGATGTACTTTTTTTTTCCAGAACTGGAGAACTTTTCCTACTTTTTGTGAGGCAATGAATTACCAATCACAGTGTTTAGATTTGACAATGATGTGGTTTTTACAGTAAGGTTAGAAGGATTCTGAACAAAAACTGTATTACATGGCCATAGATTACAAGGAAAAGTTTTTAGTTTAGCTTTATTGCCAACAGATTGCCTCAGGAATGTATCTTGTGTTCTAAACTCTTTTATAATATAATTTATGGGCAGATCAGTTGTAGCTTTTTTGTTAGGTTTTGTGTCTGCAGTCCATGAAAGTGGTTCAGTTTGCAGAAAAAGTGGTTCAGTTTGCAGAAAAAAACCCAAAGTTTTTGGTCAGGCTATTACTTCCAAGCTTGGATGAAAACTGTTTTCACAATCACAGCTTCTGCCATGTGTGAGGGACTTCTAAGAGCCACTGGCCTGATCTCTCTAAAGACGGACGCTGACTCAGGTTCAGCCCCTCCTCTTTCCTCAGCAACCCCACTGAGTACACATTGGGGGTACCACAGCGTGTTCCAGTTTCCCAAAACACAGTAATGAGGATGTTAATTGTTGACGACAGTAGGAGATGGTGCTCATCAGGGGTTCGAGGCCCTTTATAGAGTCCAGAACTGGTTACCTTCACTTATTAGTTTTCATTCTCACAACTCATTTACACATAAAACACGAGCTGAACCACAAGCATCTGTGGATGGTTTATATTGGTGAGGATGTCCAAATAAGCTTTGCATGAAGTTCACACATTCTGCTATTTGTCATGCTATCTCTGTAGGGGTAACGCTTCTCAAAATACGCACTGGTGTGAACATGTATTTGTCAGTTTACATTTAAGACTGGGATCCTGATTTAGACTCATGAGCTAAAGGATGGAACAATATATATTTGAAAACAGAAGTGAGTGTACCCCCCGTTTTATCCTGCATCCTGTTATGTGCACCATGTCTTGGTTACATTGTATGCAGTGCAATTTTCAAGGGATTTCATTTTTTTTTTTACTTTTTGTTCATTTGACCAAAATCATTTGACATGATGTGGGAAAATACACAGTGCTATGAAAAATATTTCCTCCCTTACAGATTTCTTTCTGTTTTATAGAAAACTAGAAAAGAAAAGGACTCAGAGAGTTGTTGTGTTCTAGAAGCTTTTTTTTATTTCTTGACCATAAAAACATACCTTTAGCAGCTGGATTCAGACTTATATCAGTATTAGTTCATTAGTAATTCACAAAAATCCCTTCTTTAGTAATGGCTGTTTTCAGATCGACCCCAAATTCGAGTCACTTCTAATCTCAGCAGATTGTCTCAAACAGATTAAAGTCCTGCATTTTAATTGTGGCGTGCCAGATCTTCATTATATTTTAGCCATTCATTGGTGGACTTGTTGTTGTGCTTTGCAACATTGTCCTGCTTGCATACCCCAAACGTGCTTTATCTTAAGGTCATGAACTGATGGCCGGACATTCTCCTTGAGTATTTTGTGGTGGAGAGCAGAAATCATGGCTCAAACAATTACAGCAAGTCCTGAAACAGCCCAGCAGTCCCAGACCATCACACTAACAACAGCTAGATTGACTGTTTTTCTTCTGAAGTGTGTGAGTTTTACATTTGTAGCTGAATGGACACCTTCCAAGGAGTTTCTCTTTTGTCTTATCAGTCCACTGAATATTTGTGGATCATCATTTCTTGTTTTGGTCAATGTTGGATGATGGCAGTGGTTGAACTCTTACCTTAGGCAGATAAGGGTTGCCTTGTTTAAAAGGTTGTACTCCTGTGACTTTCTGGAGGAGGTGTTGATGTGCTTTTTTAGTAATTTTGGTCGGTCGGCCACTCCTGGCATGGTTCATGATGCTCCATGTTTTGTCCATTTGTGAATACTGACTCTTACTGTGTTTTACTGGAGTAAATGATGATTAGAAATTACTTTGTTTCTAATCTTTTCTTGAATTTCTTTAACACAGGGCATAATGTGTTTTTTTGAGACCGTCTAGCCTACTTTATGTTGTCAGACAGGTGCTATGTAAGTGAGATCTACCACAGAACCGGCAGTAACTAGGCCTCGGTGTGGCTAGTAAAACAGCATCAAATAATGTGGTTAATCACTGTTAATGAATGATTTAACAAGGACAGCGTAAGGCCAAACTGGTTTGGGTAGATTTTTTCCCCTAATAAGTGGAATCGGCATTTTAAAAGTGCATTTTCTGTATTTATTACAGAGGTTATGTTTGTATTCAAATGTGTTTTGAGGATCTTGAACAAAAAACTATGAGAAATCTGAGAGGGGGCAAATGCTTTTAACAGAAGGATTGACACAATTGAGTCCGTGTCTCTAAAGGAAAATGGTTTGTTTTTAACCTCCTTTAGTTAACCTGACACTTAAAAGCTCTTTTAAGTGAAATATGACCTGTAATTAATCATTTACATTTCTCATTCAACCCAGAAACTGAAGTAGCTACTCGCTTAATGAGCAAATAGATGTTTTGCTAACAAATACGGCACTTCCATAGCTGAGATCTGATATTTACGTTTCCTACAGCTACAGTCTAAGTGGGGGACACGGCCAGTTCTCCATCAACCCCGCAACAGGACAGATTATCACCAGCTCCCTGCTGGACCGAGAGGAGAGGGCCAATTACCAGCTGCTGGTTGTTGCTACAGATGGAGGGCAGCCCGAGGGCTTGTCCAGCTCTGCCACCGTGTCGGTGACGGTGGCTGACATCAACGACAACCCTCCACGCTTCCATCATCACCCCTATGTGACCCACATCCCTGCCTCCACTGCAACAGGTTAGTCAGGGGCCCTAAAATGTCACACTTTTCACCTGGTGTGTCTGTTTACTCTTCTTCTGTGCTTGTGAACATGGTTTATACAGCTGCACTTCAAAAAACTAGTATGCCAATGAAGAGATAATATATTTCAGTAATTCAAGTCCAAAAGTGAAACTCATACATAGATTTAATACACAGGAAGTGATATATTTTCTGGTGAGTTTTGAGGATTGTAGCTTAATTTGAAAGTTTGAAATTCCATTTCTCAGAACATTAGAACATTACATAAAACCGACAAAAAAAAACACCTTTACTACATAAATGTTATATACACAGTCAAGAGGGAGACCGCTGTCTTTCCAGTTGTCCATTAGCCATTAACGGCCTCCACAAGGAGGGGAAGCCACAAAAGGTATTTGCAAAGCAACCTGGTCAGAGAATGCTAGACCAAAGAATGTTAATAGAACGTTAAATGAAAGAAAAAAGGTGCAAAAGTAACTGGGATAACCACAGCATTGAGGGGACTGTAATGCAGAGCCCATTCAAGCCCAATGGGGGCCCATAGGGCTTCAAGAACCACCACACACAGACATATGCCGGACATGACCTACAACAATTACATTTCTGACGCTAAGCCACTCCTGGCCAGCAGACAAAAAGGCAGAGACTGTTCCTTAGTAATGTTGCAGTTCATTTGGAAATCAAGATTCCAGAGTCTGAAGGAAAAGTGGAGAGTCACAGAATCGAAGCTGCTTCAGTTCCAGTGTGGGGTTTCAATTGTCTGTGATGATTTGGTGGGAGTCATTTTATCTGCTAGCGTGGGTCCATTCTGTTGTTATTGAGTCCAAAGCCACAGGAGTTGCTACAAAAGAATTTTAGAGCTCTTCATGATTCCTTCTGCTGACAAGCTTTATGGAGATGCTGATATCATTTTCCAGCAGGACTGGGCACCTGCCCAGACTGCAAAAAGCCCCAATACCTGCTTTAATGACCATAGGGTCACTGTCCTGGTAAACTGTCCTGACCAAAACTACACAATGAATCTACAGAACAGCATCAAGAGCAACAGAAGAGACGACAACACACACCAGCTGCCCAGGTTGCAATTAAGGCAACCTCCTGAACCCGTAAGGAGAGCCATTGACATACTTTTCATCAAGCCATACTTTCTGTATAAAAATACCTCTTTAATGGTCTTGTGTACCATTCAAATTTTTGGCATTACTGAATTTTGGGTTCTCATTAGCTCTAAGACATTATCATAAAAGAAATAAAAACTTGTCCAGATCATTATGAGGTTAGTTAATGTGTACAGTATGAGTTTCGCTTGGTGAACTGAGTTAATGAAATAAATTAAGTTTATTCTAATATGCATGTTAACAGGATCATTTTATAAATTATTTAGTAGGATGCCAGTGCAGCAATAAAGCCCCTTTATTAGCTTGGGTAAAGCCTAAAACTTAAAACTAATCTAAGAAGTAGTATTGAGTGACAGAAGCATCTGGTGGTCATGCACGTACACTTTCAGGCTTTTGTTGTGTTTTCTGAATGTTCAACAGACTTGAGAGACCCTATAATTCCAAGTTTACAAAAAACAAATGAGAGTAGAAACATAATGGGAGTAAATTAGAGTTTGGGTTTATGCACTCTGCTCACAGGGTGATTTAAGAGAAGCCCAGAAGTCTTTTAGTAGTTTCAGGTACAATGAGTGAAAGTGGACAAAAAATCCCTGTGAACATTTTAAAAAAGAAGTTTGAGAATGTTTAGTAATATCAAATTTTAGGCTAAACGTTCTGTCGTAAAATTTAAAATTCATAATGCCTACACTGTGACATTTTTAAAACATGAAAGGTTTTAAAATCCTTATTCAGCAAGATAAAGTCCAACGTGACCCGTTTAAACTTTGAGTGCTGCTTCTAATGTAAAGTTTTATTGAGCAATGTAGCTCCAAAAAAGACTCTATTTGCTCAGTCCTGTGCAAAAAGAGTGAGCCAGACTACATAGAATTTCTTTATTTACTGTAGTTATCTATTTTATGTTATTTTTGACTAAGTTGTGGGAGGGGAGAAGACCTGAAAATCGTGTTAAAGATATATAAAGTTGCTTTATTGCCTTTACATCGGCACCTGTATTTAAAAGCTTGTATTCTCTTCCTATGGTCTTTAATTCATGTAGTGGTGTCAAATAGATCTTTTTTTCTCATTTGTTTCTTCAGGGTCCCTGGTTTTTGCCGTTACCGTCACTGATGAGGACTCCGGCTCTAACGCACAGCTGCACTACTCCCTGATGGGTCGGAACTCGGAGAAGTTCAAGATTGACCCAGCAAGAGGCGCTATTACTGCCAACGAGAGGCTGTCTGGAAGTTCAGAGGTCACACTGACAGTTCGCGTAAAGGACGGCGGAGCTAACCCTAAAACGGATACGACCACGGTGACAGTGCGATTTGTTACTGGAGGAAACTTCCCCATCATCAAGCTGAAGGAGCGGACATTTACTTTTCTGGAGAATCAGCCCACCAACCACATTGTCACAACAGTGACAGGGTCTTCTATGAGGGGTGGACCATTGTCATATTACATAGCAAGTGGCAACCTTGATTACGCCTTTCACATAGATCAGCTCTCAGGCGAGCTATCTATCAGACATCCGCTGGATTATGAGCACATTTCCAAGTACGTTCTATGGATTGAGGCCAGAGATCAGGGTTTTCCCCCTTACTCCTCTTATGAGAAAGTAGAAATAAATATTCTGGATGTAAATGACAACCACCCAGTATTTGAAAAGGACCCGTTTCATGCTGAGATACTGGAGAACCTTTCACCCCAGCGCGTCCTGATGATCACTGCTGTTGACCTGGACAGTGGGAACAACGGACAGCTGGAATACGCCATAAGTGATGGCAACAAGGAGAACAGTTTCACCATCAACCGAGTCACTGGTGAGTTACGAACCACCAGGCCGCTGGACAGAGAAAAAGTGGCACTTTACGTTCTAAAAGTGAAAGCCACTGATCGAGGTACGCCACCAAAAAACACAGCTGTTAAGGTTCTAATTAACGTGCTGGATGTGAATGATAATGCTCCCAGGTTTTCCAAGATATTCAGTGCAGCAGTGGCTGAAAACGCACCTGTTGGATACACCGTTACCAGAGTGACCACCACAGACGAGGACGCTGGTTCAAACGCCGTCAGCCGCTACTCTGTTACAGACAGCAGCCTTCCATTCAGTATCAATCCAAACACAGGGGACATAACTATAAGCAGGCCACTTAATAGAGAAGACTTAGATCACTACATCGTCAAAGTTTCTGCTCATGACTCTGGCTGGACAGTAAGCACAGACGTAACAATATTTATAACAGACATTAACGACAACGCCCCCAGATTCAGCCATCCGTCATATTACTTAGACTACCCGGAGCTCACAGAGGTGGGTTCTCTGGTCACGCAGGTCTCGGCCACAGATCCAGACGAGGGTGTCAACGGCAAAATTTTCTACTTCATCCGATCCCAGTCCGAGTACTTCAGAATCAATGCCAGCTCTGGAGAGGTGTTCATCAAGCAACAGTTGAAGTATCAGAACGCAACTGGTTCTGCCAGTCTGAATATAAACCGGCACAGCTTCATCGTGACGGCCTCGGACAGAGCAGTGAAACCTTTAATGAGTGAAACAACAGTGATTGTAAACATAGTGGACAGTAATGATAATCCTCCTGAGTTCGATTCCACCAGTTACTTCACTCCTGTCACTAAAAGTGTCAAAGTTGGCACCAGACTGATAAAAATCACTGCTTATGATAAGAAAGATTTTGGCCTTAACGCAGAGGTTGAGTACCTGATAACAGGAGGAAACAGCTCCAGTAAGTTCAAACTAGACAAAATAAGTGGGTGGATTACCGTCGCCGCTTCCCTCACATCTGATGTAAATACAATTTTCCTCATTGACATCACTGCAAGGGACAAAGGAAACCCTCCTTTGTCTGCACAAACAACAGCGAGGATTGTTGTGACAGAAGAAAACCATCACACACCAGAGTTTTCACAAGGCCAAATCTCAGCCACAGTACCTGAAAGCCTCGCTGTGGGAACAGCAATCAGAACTCTGTCAGCCAGAGACAAAGATAAAGAAATGAACGGCCTTATCACTTACAGTATAACCTCAGGCAATGATAAGGGTTTGTTTGCACTGAACAGTAAAACTGGGGTGTTATCCTTAGCTCATTCTTTAGACTATGAAGAACAGCAACAGCATGAACTCAGAGTTTCAGCTTCTGATGGTGGCTGGATTGCAAAAACAAGCTACGTCTCAGTCACAGTACATGTGACGGATGTAAATGATAACCCCCCTGTTTTTGATCCCGATGAGTACTTCCCCTCTGTGCAAGAGAATGTTCCCAGTGGCACCACCGTGCTCAAAATGAATGCCACAGACCGGGATTCAGGATCGAATGCCATAATGGCATACGTGATTCAGTCGTCAGACAGTGACCTCTTTGTTATCGATCCAAACACGGGTACCATCACCACCCAGGGCTTCTTGGACTATGAGGCAAAGCAGGTTTACCATTTGACAGTGAAGGCTTTCAATGTCCCAGACGAGGAGCGCTGCAGCTTCGCCAACATCAACATCCAGCTGAAGGGAGCCAACGAATACGTTCCCCGCTTTGTCTCCAAACAGTACTACTTTGAGATCTCAGAAGCCGCTCCAAGAGGCACAATTGTAGGGGAAGTGTTCGCCAGTGATCGGGACCAGGGCGAGGAGGGAGTGGTTTACTATCTCATCTTTGGAAGGAGCAGAAAGAAAGGCTTTGGCATTAACAGGAAGACTGGTCAGATTTATGTCACAGGTACTCTGGACCGTGAGAAAGAAGAGAAGGTTTCTCTGAAGGTGTTGGCGAAGAACGCAGGAAGCATCCGCGGGGCAGATATTGATGAAGTGTTTGTTAATATCACTATTCTTGATGCCAATGATCCACCTATTTTTACCCAAGACCTGTACGACGTGCAGGTCAGTGAAGGTCTATCTCCTGGTGGGCTTGTCACCTTTGTAAGTGCTGAGGATTCGGACTCTGTCCCCAGTTGGAGTAGGTTTTCTTACTCCATTGCCCCTGAATTTAATAAAAATGTGTTTACAATAAATCCAAAAACAGGGCAGGTGTCTGTGGCTGCACAGCTGGATAGAGAAACAACTCCTGTTTATAATCTGACTGTTCTGGCAATCGATACGGGCACTCCTCCTGCCACCGGAATCGCCACCATTATTGTGAATCTGGAAGACATCAATGACAACGGTCCCATGTTAACCACCACCTATGCTGAGGTAATGGAGAACCAGAGAGCTGGCTCGTCAGTCACGACCCTGACAGCCTCAGACCCAGATCTACCCCCTAACCAGGGCCCTTTCCTGTATAGCCTTCTGAGTTCTGGCTCTGCCAACAGCTACTTCAGCCTCAGCTCAGCTGGCATCCTAACCACCAGCCGAGAGATCGACAGAGAACAGATTAGTGACTTCTACCTCTATGTGGTGATCAAGGACTCTGGCATCCCTCAGATGTCCTCCACTGGAATGATTCATGTTAAAATAAACGATCAGAATGACAACCCTTCTGAGTCTCGGTCCATGGAAATCTATGTCCACTACTTTGGAAATACATTTCCTGGAGGTTCTCTGGGAGATGTAAGACCACAAGATCCTGACATCCATGATCGGTTCCACTGCTCCCTTATCCCTCCATCATCTGGTCTGTTTGCTATCCCCACAGGAACATGCAACCTCAACTCTAAAGCCCGTTCAACAGACGGAACATTTGAACTAACCATTCGCAGCAGTGATGGTGTCCATGGATCGGTCAGTAACGCAGCCAAAGTTTTCTTTATGGGCTTCAATAATGCCACTGTGGATAACAGCATCCTCATCAGACTGCACTCTGATGGCGTCAAAAGCTTTCTCACCAATCACTACCTCAGCTTCTTACGGATTGCCAACTCTCAGCTAGCAGGACTAGGCACAGGGGTGCTGCTTTATGGAGCATTTGAGCTCAACAATCAGACTTTCCTGATGGCAGCTGTGAAACGGGGCCACGGACAATATGTGAACCCCAGCGGTGTGGCCACATTCTTCCAAAGTATCAAAGACATTTTATACAGACAGAGTGGGGTGCAAATAGACGCAGTAGACCATGATCCATGCACGCATAACCCATGCCAGAACGGAGGCAGCTGCAAGCGGCGTCTCAGTGTCGGGACTGATATGAAGACAGAAGAAAGTGTCCCTGTGATCCTCGTTTCTAACCACCCCCTGCAGCCCTATGCCTGCAGCTGCAGGCCAGGATACGCAGGAGCCCTGTGTGAGATGGATATCGATGAGTGCCAGCCATCGCCTTGCCACAATGGTGGCACCTGCCATAATCTGGTAGGGGGGTTTTCCTGCACCTGTCCCGAGGGTTTCACTGGTATGGCTTGTGAGAGGGATGTCAACGAATGCCTTTCCAATCCCTGCAAGAATGGGGCCCTGTGCCAGAACTTCCCCGGTGGCTTCAACTGTCTTTGCAAGTCCGGGTTTGCAGGTACTGAACACACATGGTCATTTTGTTTTGTCTTTTCAGACAGTTTTGTTTGGCTCCTTACAACATTATTCACATCCCTTGAATATTTTCCCATTTTTTATGTTAAAACCACAAACCTCTGTATATTTTGTTAGGACTTTGCATGACATTCCCACAGAAAACATTTGTGAAAAAAGGATCTATGGTTTACAGTAAAACGTGCTTATCCTTCCACTCCATTTTAATCTGCAAACCTACCAAATTTAACTAAATGTATATAATCCTCATGCTGAAACAGGCTGCAGGGATGCTTTTCCTCAGCATGGGTTGGGAAGCTGATCAGATCTAAGACTAGTTGAGAATCTTGAAACTTGGTGGTAACAGACATTCTTCATCCAAGCTGAATATTTCCTTTTGTAGATGTGCAAAACTGGGTCAGGGATACTATAAAAGACTTGGATCTGTGATTGCAGCGAAAGGTGGCTCAAGGGGCCTAAATGCAAATTCCTGCCACACTTTTCAGATCTTGACTTGTCAAAAATAAAACTAGTTTTTTCTAATAATAAGCTGGCAGTTTAAATTTATATCCCGGTCTGTGGTTTTTTTATTTTGTTTAAAACCAAATGTACTGCAGTAGTTGAACCTGGCTGAACCATAGTGGTCCAAACCTCAGTGCTGTACACAACCACCCGAATAGGAGTGTGACAAATAGTTTTAATATTCTTAGCCTTTTAAAACTATACACACCTCTACTGTGATCTAGCACATACAAATCTAATAAAATACATAAAATGTCATGGTAATAACAGTGGGAATTATGTACAGGGGTATGGATAGTTTTCCAGGGCACTGTAAGGCCTATAAAATATGGTCACCCACACTCAAAGTATTTGCTTCTGAATGTTTCCAGTAGATGGCCACTGCTTTTGAGCGAAGTAACAAGTTTGGTTCTTCTGTTTCTAGTTGGGGGGTATCAGCTGTGATGCATATCAGCCTGCAGTGTTTGCTTTAATAAAATAGGATAATACAAAGCTGACCTTTGTCAGCGATCCAGTCTTGCTCACACATACAGTTGACCTGTGTTTCATTTCAGTTTGGGCCTTCATGCACACGCAGTTCTAAACACACAGACACAAGGATTCTTCTCCGACTGTATTACACACATAGATTTCCTCATCTTATTTGGCTCCGTTTTGAGTTATTTGACAAATGAGCAGCTTTATAAAAGATCCAATCAGGCCTCATAATTTGGAAATGTAATGAACACAGTGCATTATTGGCCTGGATTAAAGGGGAGTGGATTTTAAGTGGAAATAGCTTGAAGAGCCATTTGGATCCTGTGTGATGTTTAACCTCTGGCTGCGGCATCTGAAAGACATTTTGAAAGCATGCTCCACAGGGCGCTTTGCCCGAAGTGAAGTCATTACTGTCCCTTTTTATTATGACGATAAAAAATGGCCACGAATCTTGAAGCTTTATCAAGATGAACTACCCTCATGCAGAAATGCACCTAGTGACCTACAGTAGTTGTTGTGCCCTGCCTTTGAACTCTCAACTTCCTGTTCTCCACAACTGGATTTTGGCAGCTAAATCCATCTCCATTAAGCAACATGTCTCAGGATTTACAGCATTAAATTTACTCCCAGAGTTCACAGACGGTTTGTTTCTTTTGTACCATGTGCCACGCATCATTTCTGTCTGTTGTTTTTATTATCACTGTCACATTCTTTATCAAGATGTTAAAACCTTTGCTTGCATGTGTGGCAGCCATCCATGTACATTTCAGCTGTTTGTCTGTCTGCACTGCAATAAAAAGACAAAATACAGCCTGCAGTAGGGTGGGAAGCCTGATTGTCCTCAACCCAGTGAGATCATTTGGTTTTTTCCTAATTAAGTTTGTTGTTTATGAAGTTATGTCATCTTTGACAATGTAAATTCCAGCAAAACAAGTGAAATTCAGCCGTAGTAAAAAATAAGGTACACCCTCTGTTAGAACAAGGGTTTTGTTAAACAGATCATTTCAAAATGGTTTGATCTTTAAATCTTACCTTGTGTGGTACAAAATGACACAACACATTCCCCATTATCATTATCAAACAACAATGAAGCCAAAATGGTAGAGCTGTGTATGGAAAACTAAGTACACCCTTGCCGTTTAGGGGAAAAGTAATGGCCATGTGTTGCTAATCAAATCTGCTTGACTTGACAGTGTGAACACTTCTAAAAAAGGACTCGTTTTGTATATTTCCTGGTTTGGAGTGCACAGGTGTATGTTAATACGATGCCAAGACAGAAATACATCCGCAATGATCTTAGAAAAACAACAGTTTCTTCCCATCAATCTAGTTATGAGGTCATTTCCAATTTATTTGTAGTCCACAATTTCACAATAATAAAGATGTCACAGCAAAAGCAACCAAAGGACAGACTCTGGAGAAAAACAAAGAGCTTCACTTCAGGTTCTAAAGGCCTCAGATTGTGTGGTAAATATTTAAGTTAGACAAAGACTGAACACACATCTCATTTGAAAAGAAAAAAACAGAATTTGTCCAGATAGAAGACGACTAGATCCTCTAGGTCTGCAAAATGGCATCTCAATGAGCCACAAAGCTTCTGGAATTTAGAAGTGTTAGCTGAAAATAGAGGGTGTCAAATTTAGATCAAATTAAATACAGCATATTACCATGAACACCTCATACTAACTGTCACAGTATAGCACGGTGGTGGAGGGCCGATGGTTTTGGCATATTTTCATACCAAATTATTCTAGTCTAAAGTGAGATGTGAAGCCATCTGCCAAACAGCTGAAGCTCGACTCACACAGAGTCCTCAACAGGACAATGCTCCCAAACACAGCAGCTAATCTACAATGGAATGGTTGAAAACAATTGATATGTTGCAATGAAACAATGTTTAAGCTGATTAAAAATGAACTAAGGCCACATTGGGAAGAAGAGTTGGCCAATCTGTCCAACAGCTACCAGGTATTAGGCATAGGTTAGCTTTATTGAACCCCAAAGGGGAAATTGGGTTGCCATGAACATGTAGCATAAGTATATACACCGACAAAAACATTCACACTGGACTCTGCTATAGGCCGCAACCGTAGTGCCACAACGTTATAAAACAAAATATAAGATCATACAAAGTGCACGTTATAAAAGCGCACTGCAGCAGGAATGAAAGAGTTCCTGAGACGTTCAGTTGTTCACAGGGCATTACCATTCGGCCACTAAAAGAGCTCCTGAGTTCAATAAAAACACTGTGGAGAGGGTGGTTCTTGATAGACAGAACAGTCTTAAGATTACTCATCATCCTTTTGTCCATGATAATGTCCACTGAGTCCAAACTTAGTCCAACCACTGAGCCGGCCTTTTTAAACAGCTTGTTGAGTCTGTGTTTGTCCTTAACAGTGAGGCTCCCGCCCCCAACACAATACAGCATAAACCAACACACTGGCCATAATCCCCTGATAGAACACGTTTAGGAGCCTCCTGCTTATTTCGAAGGATCTCAGCTTCTACAAAAAAAAACCAGTCTGGACTGAGCCTTTTTAACAACAGCGTCACTGTTCTTTTCCCAGTTTAATTTACTGTCAAAATACACCCCTAAATATTTATATGTTTCGACAATTTCAATAGGTTGGCCTCTGATGACCACTGGAGAGAATGTTTGTTTTTTTCTTTCTGAAATCAATAATTACCTCTTGTGTTTTGCCAACATCAAGGTGTAAAAAATTGGCATCACACCAACGAACAAAGGAGTTGACTTCCTCCCTATAAGCCAGGTCATCACCCCGAGAGATCAGGCCCAGTAGAGCAGTGTCATCTGAGAACTTTTGTAAATGACAAGATGGGAAACAATGCCTATAGTCGGCTGCGTACAAAGTAAATACAAAAAGAGATAAAACTGTCCCCTGTGGTGCACCAGTTTTAGTTAAAATCAAATCAGAACACTTGTCTCCCACCCTCACAAACTGGGGACGATTTAGAAGATAGTCCAGGCGGATATTACGGGTAAAGCTGGTTCTGCAAGCTGTTAAATCATTGGGTGTACTTCCTGCTTTCACAGCCTTTACGGGGGGGAAAAAAAAATCACCTGGCTTGAACATATTCTTCAGAAAGGATAACATGTGATCCCATGTGAATAACGTGTTGATATGTTTGCCTCTGTGGTACCTGATAAACCACATTTGACGCACACAATTGCTTCGCATGTGGAACATCCAACATGCATCCTATTTGTTTTTACCGTGTATTACTCCTGAAATACATGTGAAACACATGTGGGACATGTAATTCCATATGATATTACATGGGTTTCAAATGTGATTTTAAACATTTAAGATGGGTCTCACATGAGTTTCACACATTTTCTTCACATGTAAACCCACAGGTTTTTATATGGGAAATAACATGTTTCACATGGGGTTTAAATTGATATCCCATGTGAACTTCCATGGGTTTCCCATTTTATTACCATGAAAATGTTACAAAACACAGGTGCTCTCTTGTTTTCACCAATTTATTTTTTCTGTTACATGTTTTCACATTAAATTTGATATGGGTAAAATATTTTACTTACTTTTACTTAAAAGGTTGACTAAATGATAAGAAATCTTTGCTTTACAGAGCTGCTCTCAGCTTTGATGTCATGAAAGGCCTGCATGACTCAGTCTTGTGCATTTTTTACCGTGTTGTCCATCACCCCATCCATTTTATTTTGTGTTGTTCTGTGAACTCAGGCAAAACGTGTGACTCCATCATCAATCACTGTGAGTGTAACCCTTGTTTTAATGGCGGCTCCTGTCAGAATCGGTTGGATGGATATTACTGCCACTGTCCATTTGGTGAGTAATGAAATGACATACATTTATCATGTCTTTTTGTTTTTACCAAACAAAAAGACGTGATAAATCTCGATCTCAAACCCCAGTTACTAAAGCACATGTTTCCACCATCTTCATTTTTCATGTTCCGTACTTGTTTTCACGAAATGCCAAAACTTTTAAAACCGTGCGCACATCTTTGCAAAACTATCTTACAAGATGATGATTTCCTTGATTTAAGAGAACCATATGTTATCAGTCGATGAATTGAAATTTAATTTGGAGATATTTTGATTTTGATCTCTGCTCTGTTTGTTCTTCAGGTGTTTTTGGTAAACACTGTGAACTGAACAGCTATGGTTTTGAGGAGCTCTCCTACATGGAGTTTCCCTCTCTGGACCCTAACAACAACTACATCTACATCAAGTTTGCCACGCTGATGAGCAACGCGCTGCTGATGTACAACCACGACAATCAGACGGGTGACAAGGCGGAGTTCCTGGCTTTGGAGATCTTTGAGGGCAGGATGTGTTTTTCCTTTAACCTGGGCAGTGGGACCTACAAACTGATGACCATGATCAAAGTTTCAGACGGCCGGTTCCACACAGTCATCGCCAGGAGAGCCGGGATGGTAAGAGACATTTCTTACGACAGGTTTATGATCATTATTAGTTTTATGGATCTAGTCGCCAAAAGAGTGATGAAACTGAAAGAACTGCATTCAACAATGTTAATGTCCTGAACTTTTACTGCTTAAATGGGGACTCATATTTGGCTTTAGTCTCTTCAGATGATAATTAAAACCCCAAACCACTGATAGCTCAGCTTATGTTTTTTATAGCCTATAATTGCATATTACTGGTTGCTGAGATTTACGACACCAGGATCCAGAATGGCCCTGAAATATGAAAATGTGTCTCCTATGCTTTAAATGAGTGTCTCTTCCATGCCAACAGCACAGTGGCAAGGAGAAGGGGAAAAAAATTCAGAGCAGGTTCTGTCAGATCTCTCCTAATGTTCCGCTCCTGCTGGACTTCAGATCTGTCGTTTCCAGCAGTGCAGCGGGGTTTCATAGGAAGCTGGTAAAATCATTAAATTGTCAGTTTTGAAATGTTGCAGAATGATGGGGTGGAAAGGAGTACAGCCTATATTGAGGACCGTGAGTCTGTGAAAATTGAGGTGTTTGTCCTCTTGAAGAGTGAGTGAGAAATGTCAGGACTGTAACGCCGGCTCCCTCAGGCGCTGTTAAGTGAAGCCGATGACCGTGTTTGCAGAAGTTGATGCGGGTCATTTCTGTGGTCGGGCATCGGGTCAGTTCCCAGTTCCTGTTCCTGACTTATGATCTCAAAAACAGGCAGAAACCACAGACTTCTCCTTGAAGTCTCAGAGTGATCAGACGGACCACAGAGGTCATATATAGGGTTGAAATCAGGGCTATTAGCATGATGTTTGGATGTAGATCAGTTATAGAATTTTCCTTTAAAGGAACAGGGGGCAGGATTTGTAAATAAAATAAACATCCATGTCCAGTTCTTTAATGCTGTTGGGTGATGAAGCGTTATAAACCAAAAAGAATGAGCCACCCACGTATCGCTCCATTTTCTTAAACTGGCTGTGTGCTGCAAAATGTGTTGCAGTTCGGGGCCCGAATTTCTCGTGCTGTATTATGGATGTGACTTTAAATTTAAAATATGGCTCTTACGCTTTTAAAAGATGTTGACTTTTCTAGTTGTTTATTCAAGTCAGCGTCTCGACTTCACTGCGGATACAAAAGAAGTTACCTCTTAGCTGTAGTGTCCTCAAAATGGTCAGATTTGATTGTTTATTTCTCTGAATCATTATTCTAATTAAATGTGAACTTATATAGAACATTACACCCACCTTTTCCCACTTTTCAAGCCTGACCTAAACATTATTTTTCGAGTCTTGAAATGTTGTTGACCTACCACTATTATTCCTTTGAGCAACCAGAGGAGGTAATTACCAGAGATGTGAAATACTCTTTTTTTTTTTTTTTCAAGTCAAGTCTCATATGAGTTAATAGTTGTTTGCTCATTCATTGACAGGTATGGAGTACCTTAGTCCTAGACTCGTTCTCAGGTCCTTACTCGAGTCATGTCTTAGGGACTTGTGACTTGACTCGAAAAGCATGGCTTGCACTTGGACTCGAACTTGCAATGTTAGCACTTAAACTTAGACTCTGACTCCGACATGTGAAATTGCTATTGTTAGAATTGGTATGTAGCAGATACTAATGTTAGCTTGTTATATCAGGTCAGATTACTGGAGAAATTTAATAGCTTCCCAAAGCCTTTTTAAGTGTATGAGTGATGTTTCGATAATTTATTGTTTTCAAAGTTATTTTAAGGATGTTTTATTATTGTAACTGTGTTAGCTTGGTGATAGTGTGGGGACATTGAGCAAACAATGTATGGCTGCCATTATTCTAGTCTTAAAATCCATGTGACTTACACTTGGAGTTGCACTTAAGGACTCAAGTGTGACTTGGACTCAAGAGATGGTGACTTGACTACAACACTGTCCATTGCTTACCATGTCATTTTCCTGTAACATTTAAATATTTTTTATTATAAATCCAGATTCAACATTTTTTTGCCTAATGAACAAAAAAGATAAAATTTCTCCTATTTAATATGTAAAAACTGTGTCATAACCTTATTTATTTAACATTTTTCATGGTTTACATTATTTATTTCGTTAGAACCACAAACATTTATTTTTAAAGAAAATAACAGAAATAAGTCCTGTTGTGACAAATGTAACAGAAAGTCTTTGTAAATGATCCCAGTTTAACTACCTATTAAAAGCCTTATGGAGAAAAAGAATGGATGAAATTACAAATCTAAAAACACTGACTGATTACTTGACCATAGAGGAAAGAAACAAGTTGATATTTAGAAGAATTCTTTGTTTTCAAATCAGAAGAAAACCTGAAATATTTCATGAAGACAGTTTGAAAATGTAGCCTGACAGTTTAGCTTTGGATACTGTCAAAAAGCATCACCAAAAAGCTTTTGATTAAGTGAATTATTTGTTCTAATAAATCAGATGTAGAACAGCAAACGCAGAGTAGAACACTGTGGTCCCTCAGTCAAATCTATCAGGAGGAAACAAAATTTGATCAGCACATTTAAATCAGTGTCAGCAGAACACAAGAAACAGGCTTCATCTTTTTATGTTGCATTTGCGCTTTATTTCGAATGTTTTTTATTTATTTAAGAAAAACACAAAATCCATTGAATTTTCTTTTGCTTTTGTGCGGTCCATGTTTACTTTAACTCCAGGAGAGGTGAAGCATGTTCGCTCCGGTTTTTCAACACTTTCACACACTTTTCCGGACAGTTTCCTCACCGGCACATTTCTTTTCTTCCTCTTGGGCTTGTTCCCTGCATCAAAGCGCAGAAACAACAGCACACATCTGGACGAATAATTTACTGGCTGTGACGGAAAAACAGGAAACTGTCGAAAAACAGAAAAATGTTTGGCATTTCTGTGCCACTGTCTTATCAAATATATGCATCAAATAATGAATAGTATTTGGTCTACAGGTACTGCAGGGGACTAAGGTCACACTAAGTCCTGAACATGCAGAATTAAAGACATTTATAGGAGTATAATAACTTGTTAGTTAATAAAATCTCAAGTTTCTTGTTTAAAATAAGAGGATGGAAACACAGACATCTAAATTTTATCAAATACTTTTGTCCTTGGATTTTACTGTGACTATTTAGAGTATGTTTTGCTAACACCCTGCAAATCTTGATTTCAGGTGTTCCAATCTCTTCCACGGGTCAATACAGTCCAGCACAGAAGTAGGCAGATTGGCTCTTAAAACATTTTTCAAAGAATGGGTCCCCCCTGCCTCTGAGATGAATTCAGTCGTGAAATTTCCTTACAACTAAATATTCAACAGTCAGCTGTTGGCGGTATTATTAAAAAAAAAGTGTAAGCAACTTAGCCACAAAGTGGTAGCGCATGGAAAATCATAGAAAGGCACAATGCACAGAGGTCACCAAATTTCTGCAGAGTCGATGGCTACAGACCTTCGAACTTTGCGTAGCTGGCAGATTAGCTCAAAAACAGTGCCTGGAGAGCTTCATGGTGTTTTCCAGCTGATCAGCTTCAGCCATGATGTGGGGTCAATTTTTGGTTCAACTGCCCTCTACACATTTTAGAAAAAAACATACATCCACATCTAACCACATAAGTGCGTTGTTAAGCACATGCATAGGCATGCCAGACCTGTAGGCGGCAGTAGTCCCCCTCCTAAAAAAAGTGCCTGGACAATCGATGATGCCAACACAGCTCTGAGGCAATGCAAGACAAGGCAAGGCAAACTTTATTTGTATAGCACACTTTCAACAACAAGGCAATTCAAGGTGCTTTACATCATTAGGGAATAAAATAAAATAAAAGCAGCAATAAAAGTATTAAACACACCATTAGAGACATATAACATATGACACATTAAAACATTTGACATTCCTATTCCTAGCTATTATTAGTCACTTACTCAAAGGCAGCTCTAAACAGATTGATTTTTGGCTTTGACTTTAAGGAACTCAGTGTTTCAGCAGCTTTGCAGTGGTATGGAAGTTTGTTCCAGATAAGGGGAGCATAGAAACTGAAAACTGCTTCTCCACGTTTGGTTGTAATTCTAGGGAGGATTAGTAAACTAGAGTTGGGAGACCTGAGTGGTTTGGGGTGGTTGATATAGTGACATCAAGTCTTCCACATAAATGAGGGCATAAATTCTGTTTCTGAGTGTAAACACAGTTCGCACATGTGACGTTGGAGCTTTTTTGTTGCAGACAGTGACACTGCAAAACCTAAAACCCCAGTTATTTCACTTTGGTTAGAGTTTTTAGAAAGAATGTTTTTTTGATGCTGTAAATCTGTGTTTTCGTGTGGATGACAGGCCAAATTGTTGAAAAATATGGTTGTTTTGTGAGATACCCGATATGTGTGGACAAGGCCTTAATGCTTTAACATACCAACATATTTTTGATGGTTTCATGCCCCAAACTTTGTGGGAACCGTTTGGGGATGCCTCCCTACTGTTCCAACATTGTGCACCAGTACACCACAAAGCAAAGTCCCTAGCAAATACTTTTGAAAATATATAAGTTGATATCATAACTGTTGCTTTTTTTTACCGAGTGACATATTTTTCTCTGGCTTGTTGCCATATTTTTTAAGGGTGAATCATAAAATCAGACTTCACAAAACTTCTAAGAAACCCGAAAAGCACAATTTTCTTACTTTTTGGTTTTCCACAAATCAAGTACAGATTTAACCATTTGCAAACTGTGTATTAAGCGATCCATAATCAGTGTGTGGTCATTTATTCCAGGTTTGACTTCTCTAAGTAATGCAGTTTTCAAGGAGGCCCCAATCCGAAGTCCTCTTCATGCTAAAATAGCCATGGAACCAATTTCTTTTTTATTTTTACACAAAAAAGAAGGTTTAAGAGATTAGTTTTGGTTTGGAATTATTCAGTTCAGGCTTCATCAGTTTTTAGATGTTGAATAGCAGCCAATCAATTTCTGTGAAAAATTCCTTTAGTTTAGCTCCAGCTAGGAAGCTAACTTATTTCGCATAAAGCAAAGTGTAGAAATTGTCCTTTTTTTGTATCGTTGCAAATTACAAATAAATCATGATTTGTATTACAGAGAATTTGTGAGCAGTTGTAAACTATTGAAGTTCAGTTTGGTCAGTGTAAGTAAGTTTAGATTTGAAGCTATAAATTTTGAAGCTGCAAATGGGATGCTAACCTTGTGGCTGATACCTAGCTGCATTTTACAGGTATATTTTCTTATAGGGGATAGTTAGCATTCTTGTTTTTTTGTTCCTGCATCAATTTATGTTTTTCTACCAAGCACCCAATATGCTGCAACTCAAACACATGAACAAAAAAACATGGAGGGGCTTCTCGACTATAAGTTAGCCAAACGAATGTATGCTAACTGCAAACAGTCGTTTCAGGAGTTCTTCTTAAAGAGCAATGTTATGACGGTTTAATACTGTGCGATTTCTTTACTCTTCAATGTACAGCTTTTAGAAAATATCCTCCACAGGATGTCTGCTTCAAGCTTAGAAAGACTCCATACATCAGGAAGAGCTTGTTTGTTTGGCTCTTGAAAATGTCAGATAATTATTGCATCCATACATTCCTTGGGATTGTGATATTGTACACACTGATATGCCAATGATGACTGGGATTTGGTGTAGTGTGCAATATGTGATAAGGATAGCTTCTAAAGGCTTTCCTGTGAAGGTGTCTGAGACATAGCCTATCCAATTTAAAAGTGGCATTGGTGCATGCCTAGAATTTATTCGACAGATTATATCACTCAGCTGGTTTGGAAACACTGCAGAGAAACTCCAAATGAGTTGGATTAGGTTGCGAGAAAGAAGGAAGTCTCGACTAAAGCTGTTAAAGATGCCTCTGGGTTAGGTAGTCTTACCATCCATCCATTCATCCATCCATCCATGTTGGAGATCAGGAAAAAGCCAGGCCCGAACAGTAATGTCCATGCAACGTGGTTTAAGTCTGTCCAATGTCCCTTTTCTAGCGTTGCATCTTTATGCTGGGATTTATTGTTCATGTATTTAAGTTTAAGCCAAATTAGTACCTAATGTGTAGTTGCTTTGAGGTAAATTTAAAAGAGCATTTCACCTTTTTGAGAAAAAGCTCCTCACCTTCTGTTGTTAAGCTCAGAGTTGATATTGCTCTTAGATTTTTCTCCCAGCAGCAGGTCTGCTTCTCATCTGCCTGTCTAACTAAAATAAACCGCTTCTGTCTGCAATCAGACGGTGTATTTTAATAACATACAGCTCAGAAATCCTTTTGGATTTTCTCACCTAACTCTTTAAAGACATAAAATAATCACTTTGTCCAAAAATGTTAACAGCTGTTTAAGTAACATGAAATTTGTTTATTTAGTGAATCATTTTTAAAGTTGATCACAGTTAAGGAGGGAATAAATCGGCTTACTCTTGTACTGAATATTTTGATTAGCCTGTAAAAATAGGGAAGGTAATTGGGCACCAAGGACCTGTTACATCCAATCAGTTAACATCGGAGTATGTTCTGCATCTATCCTGTTAGCTGCACCTTATAAATCCTGTAGAGGTTAGAAGGGGGTGTTGGACCCTGTCCCAGATGCCTCTGGGTGAGAGGAGAGCTACTCCCTGAACAGCCAATCTGTCCATCAGTGGACTGAAAGAAAGAGGCAGATGACCAGGCCATGCTCGGGCTAACTCCTACGGTTAATTTAAAAACTCCAATTAATCTTAACATGCATGTTGTTGGACCTGTGGAAGAAATATACCTGCATGAGAACATACAAACCGCAGCTTAGTAAATATAATTCTAAAAACTATTTGTAGGGTGGAGAGTTTAGATTTTAGACAATCACATGACAAATCCTGTTAATTCTAAGCTTAGGTTTTGTTTTTCTGTTTGTTTGTTTTTTAAGGTCGTCACTAGATGTGTATTTTAAATATGTTTTGTTTTCAGAAAATGAAAACCCACAAGATTATTGCAGCATTGCATTTTTTGTAATAGGTTCTCCCTAACAGATTTGCTCATTTTCAGTTGAATTGTTTTAATAAATCTCATGTTAAAGGTGGAAAAAGATTGCAAATAGTTTATTATGGTCCCAAGTTTTACGGGACAAAAACATATCTTCTTTAGAGGGGTGTGTGCAGGTTTTAGATTTACTTGATCTGCAGAAAGGATCTAAAAAAAAAAGCTTAAGCTGGGCAACTAAAGCAGTACAGTGACTGGCAATAGTTTTCGTACTGAACATTTTTACATAGGAGTTTATGTGATAAACCAAGACAGATTAGAGAATAATTTTGAAATGGAAGGAAAATGTTAGATGTTGCATTGATTTGTATTCAATGCCTTTTCATCTAATACCCCAAATAGAATCAAGTGACCTTAGGAGGTGCCCAAATCAATACATTCAGTACATTGTTCACTGTTATTTTCATTTTTTGTCACTGTTTAAAAAAAACTACCAAATACGGAAAATATTTGGTTAACGCGACCCTTGATCCGATCTGACTGACCTTTAGCTGTTTTGCAATGAGGAATGGACAACACTTTAAAAACTGACACATACCCCAAAGACCTGTTGCTGTTATCGCAGCAAAAGACGGCTCGACAAAGTATTGATTATAGGGGGAAGAATACAAATGTAGGCCATATTTTTTAGATTTGTAAAGTATCATTTTTAATCCACTTTCAATGTATAAGCTACTTTTCATACAGAAAATCCTTTAAAATGCTGCTGAAGTTTGTTTTTTGGACAAAATGTGAAAAAAAGAGATATCAATATTTTACCAAGGTTTTTCGATAGGTAGATTTGTTCTCCCAGAGGGAACTTGGTCAAGTTGGTAGAGATAAACCTCTGTGTCAGGCATAGTTTGGCAGTAATATTTAGGTTCGACCCTGATCATGATTATTCCATTTCAGCTTCTTCTATTAGACATCAGCTGTGTGTTTTGTTGTGATCCTACAGGCAGCATCCCTTACTGTGGATCTGTGCGGTGAGGACCAGGAAGCCGGATACTGCGCTGTAAGCAACGTGGCTGTACACACTGACTGGTAGGAGAATCACACACACACACATACATACAGCATCTGATGTTTTATCCAAAATGTAAAAAAAAATAATTTATTGCTGCAGAATGAAAGGTTTTGGTTTTTCTGCTAATTTCGAGCCACTTTTCTACATTATTCAAGCTTTAAATTCGGTTCTTTCTGACACTTTGCATGTTTTTGTGTGGAAGTAAGGAAACACTGTCGTGAAACCCGCTGTCACACAGCTTCTTTTTTGTGGAAGTGTGTGTGAATATCTTCAGCTGAATGGAATCTGCGAGCTTTTAGATCTCAGAGTGAGCATGTTTGTGTGCGTGTATTTACAGGATTTTGGATGTGCAGCCCAACCGGCTCTCGGTCGGAGGCGTCAGGTCAATAGAACCCGTCCTTCATCGCCGCGGTCAGGTCGCCACCCACGACTTCGTGGGCTGCATCATGGAGCTCGCCGTCAACGGCCGTCCGCTGGAGCCCAGTCAGGCCCTGGCATCGCGTGGCATCCTTGACAGGTCTGCACTACATGCCTTTACTGTCTCCATTTCTCCATCTCTTCCCCTCTTTTCTCATCCATCCATCTTTAACCTTCTCGGTTCCCGCTGTGGGACATCTGTTCACACTTTGAAATCCTCACGAGAGTTTTTAAAAGATCCACAAATGGCAGACCTTTGATGAGGGAAAGGCAGTTGATGAATATTTTCTTCTCTATCTCAGCAGTGAATAGTGAGGCAAAGGCAAGATCTTTTAATATGCTAATCCTCGGGGGATTCTTTATTGGTTTTTGTACTGCCGCTCCGGGAGACAAATGAAAGCTCATCTGCTCCGGTTTTTGGAGTTTTCTATTCCAGCAGACCCCCGCTTCTTCTTACTCTGAGCCTGAGTTGTCAAAGTGCCCATCTGATTGTCAGGATTTTTCTATGGCTGTGTGTCTATAGATGCCCAAGACTAGAAGGAGCCTGTACTGCCAGTCCCTGCAGACATGGGGGCACCTGTTTGGACCATTGGTCTTGGCAGCAGTGTCAGTGTGTGGACGGCTTTACGGGAAAATACTGTGAGAAGTGTAAGTATCTGCCCTTGAATTGTTAATTTTGTCAATTCTATATGATCGGTCCTCCATGACCCATGAAAGCGGCAATTAATTATGCTGTCTGCGTTTTCCTACATAAATCCTTAGTTGACATTGGTAAACTAAACTGAGAACCTCTGGTGCTACATAGTGACGCGCCACAGCCTGTGCAGTACCAGTGCACATCAATTTGGTGGATTACATCTTCTTACTGGAAACAAATAGTAGAATTATTGAGAAATATGGAAACTATTGTGTGTTTGCCATCAGGTTCAATTTGGTGGGAAATCTGCTGGTTCGCTTTACAGCGTGTAAAAACGGAACCATGTTTTTCTAATCCAAGTGCAGTCATGTGCAAAAAAAAATGCTGCAGAGGAGACCAAGACTCTGCAACGACAGATTAGGAGAAAAATTATACCAGTAATCAGAACCAGAACAGTTGCTCCTCAGTTCATTGTAGAATGAGAAGCGAAGCAAAGAGGCCTTTTTTGTCCTCATGGAGTTTTTTTACTGTTGTAAAACAAAGTTCGCAAACTTTTTATGCTGCAGCCCCGCTTAGGGAAGAAAGGCTTCCAGCCCCCCCCCATTAAAAACTCTACAAACCCTTAATATTCTCTGACATTGTAAAGTTAGAAATGTGCACAAAAAAACCCTCAGAAGTTTAATAAGATTATAAAGTCAGATATTTGCAACAAAAAAAGTCCTCTTAGATTGATGCGCACCTGGACATTTTCCTATCTAGTTCCGGACCGGGCTATTCTATCACATGAAAATGCTTTGATATAAACTATTGTAGCCCTGGCTGTATGTTTAGGGTTATTGTCTTCCTAAAAAGATAACCCCAGTCTCAAGACCGTTTTCCAGGATTGTCCAATTAGCGTCATCCATCTTCTGAGCGACTCTGATCAGTTTGCTGCTGCTGAAACCCTCATCCCCACATCATGATGCAGCCACCATCAAGCATCACCACAGGGACGGTGTGTTTAGGGTGATAAATAGGCTTTTGCAAGTAGACATGAGAGAAAATTTTACCTTAGTCTCATCTGTCCAGAGCACCTTCTTCCAAAATGTTTCCTGTGCTCCTTAAACGGCCTGTAGAAAACTACAAATTCAAATCTTATATCAACAATGGCTTTCTTCTTTCCTCTCTTCCTGAAAAACCAGAATTGGGGAGTACATAATCAATGATTGTCTGGTAGACAAATTCTCCCACCTGAGCTTTGGATCTCTGTAATTGCCCAGCCTGTCATTTTAGTTGGATTGTCATATTGTCGTAGTTTGTAGTTACATTTTCCATTTTTAGATGGCAGATTTAAAAGAGCTCTGTGAAATTTAATAACCTAACGGTGCTTTAAAGATCTCCACATCTTAAGCCCTGATTAATCTGTCTGCTATGTTTCTTGGTCTACGTGATGCATGATATATGCAGAATAACTGTGACTGAATACAAACACACTCCATGTTTTTTTAGATTTTCTTTAGAAAAACCTGACCACCTCTTTACAACCTACTTCTAGTTTTTTTAGATCTTGAAATTCGAGGTTTACAGCTACATTTCAGCCTTATTTTTCAGGCTAATTGACGAATCCGGCGAGCGATTTATGTACGTCGCCATCACAAGTGTCAGTGATTCATTGCACATGCTGTCATTGTAAACCGAACCTCTACAGTGACAGCATAATGAATGCCTGCATTGATGATGTCAGACAGTGGCCTCCAGTACTGATAAAGGTATATTAAATTAATATATAATTAACAGTACAATTAAATTAATTAATTTAGGAATTAATAATTTGTTTGAGCGATAAACAGGAATGAATAATAGGAAGATAATGGACTGTACTGTTAAACACTGCGCATGTTGCATACGTTACGTGTGCAGAAGTCAGTAAACTAATAATCGCTGGAATCAGAGTCCACAGGATGTTGGTACATGTAACTATATTTTACTTTTACTTGTGCTTCTAATACTAAAGCAGTAGGTCTATTCGTTCATACTGTAGGTAAACAAACATGGTCTCCCCATGACTAACGTTAAGCTAAGCACCTCAGTTGTGTGGTTTATAGATTGTTATTAAGACACCTAACCGTAACAGGCAACAGTATTTTCCATGCACTGGGCCCAACTTGCACTGAAAGTTGTAAACACCGGCTTGGAAACTGATACAAATGGCACAGTTTAAACGTTACATAGCTAACATCAGCCAGCAGCGATAGCTAGGTTTAAGTTAGCTGTTTGCTATTCTGAATGCTAGTTGTTGTGGCATGATAAGAAGTACTTGTGCTGTTTTTATTTGGAACGAAATCCTTTCTGTTTATGTTCTTTATCCACTTGTGGCGAACACCTTGGTCCTCGGGATGCCCAGGAAACCTGTGTAAATCGTATGGTCTAAAACAGTGGTCCCCAACCTTTTTTTCGGTACTGACCGGTTTAATATCAGACAACGCTTTCACGGGCTGGCCTTTAAGGTGTGACAGATAAATGATAACGGACGCTATAAAAACGGGTTATTCTTAAAATTATAACAATAGACGTAAATCCAATGTGTATTCGCAGCTGTATTAACAGCGTCCTCCTAACATCGAGCAGACAACAAGACATGAGTAACAATCAGCCCCCTAACGCTCTCTGGTCGCCATGGTAACATTTAAACATATCTTTAATAATTCAAGAGTTACCACAAAAACAAATACAAAGTGCATGAAAAATCTAACTCACCACAACGCTGTATCAGTGAGAGCCTTGGGCCTTTTTCCCTTTCCAAAGAAACGGTCGAGAGACATTTGTTTTCTATCCATCTTGCTACCTTGTGGGATTAATTTTAGCGGTAACTATCACGTGACCAATACAAGCCTCTTGACGTGTCAAGACTGAACTATGTAACGGGGATATCCGGTCATTTTTCAAAATAAAACAGCGGTCACACTCAGATAATAAATAAAACGGAAATACTGGAAGTTATTTGTGTGGCTCACGGCCCGGTACCGGTCCGCGGCCCGGGGGTTGGGGACCACTGGTCTAAAACATGGACAGTCCTCATTAAAGGGGGGTATTATGCTTCTTCCAGGCACATATTACCCTTCTATAGCACACTCCAATAAAATTGTCACCTTAAGTCATTTAAAAGTCCGTCATATATCCAAATCCACCTTAAAGAAATTTACTTCCGTATTGGACGCCTTGATTTTCGCCTGTGCCTCTCTAAGACCCTCCTACACTTTCTGACACTCCCCCTTCAGTTCTTCACATACCGTGCATCATCGCAGCATGCACGGAGTCGGACTCTGACGTTGTTTACATAAGGGGAGGGGTAGGGTAGCTCTGCAGGGGCAAGGCTCTCGGCTGTGTACGTAAGGTTGGAGGAGGAGATGGGTGGAAAAGGCGGGGATAGGTGGGAGCAGGCGTTTCAGCAACCACGAGAACTACCAGCCTCAAGACTCAAAGATTACTCTAACATGAGTGAATGGGTCAGAGCAACACTTCAGGCATGTTTTAAGCCTGTGTATCTCGCATGTTTTATTTTTTCCAAATCCGGGGTTTTCTGCTGCTATTAGAACAGCCGATGACTGAAAACGTCCTCCCAGCCTGCCTAGACATGTTCGCTAAAGAGAAAACTCCACTTCTTGCTAAATATATTGAGCCTGCTTCACGCACAGGACTGATGGCTGCCCGACTGGGAGCTGTCCACGCAGTAATGGCGGCGGCTCGACTTCCGGCTATTTCGCCGAATCGGTCTATTGGAAGCTGTACAACAGATGCTATTTTTAGCATTGTTAGCATTTTACCAGTCAGTGTGTTCTTTCCGTAATTACAAACGTTATGGTCTCTGTAACTCTTTAACAGTTTGCTTTTTTTACTATGGACCAAAATGGTTCTTCACTTGTAAGAAAGTGTTGTTGGCTAGAATGGCAATGTATCTTTTCGTCAACTCATGTCAACACAGCAGAACAACATCCTTTAAACTAAAACAGCATTGCAAGACCAATTTCATCTTGACAAGCAATATTTTGGCATTTTAATGTCTCTCGCACCCTATCTTTTTTGCTGATATACAGTATATGGTTAAATTTATATCACTCAGTTGTTTGTGCATTCACTGATCAGAAAAATATCAGATTTTTTGATTTTCTAACCAAGCGGTAAGGATGAAATGCGACTGATTCTGGTAATCAGCCATTTTCTCAGTAGATGTTTTGTTTTGATTTCCGAACGTTTAAGCGGTTACTTTCTAAATGTGATTCTGAGCTTTAGCTGCTTACATTTTTATGAAAAATGAAAACAAAGGTACGCGTTTACATGTATGAGCATTCCTAAAAAATTAAACAGGTGGTAATGCAGCAACGCAGAAAATATTATTTGCAACTCTGTTTTCACAGTTTTAAACTCTTTGTATTTGGTAAACATTCGGGGTGTAGCAGTACACAAAAATAATTTTCGGTACACTTTAATCAAGAAAAGTAAATACAAATATGAATATTACTTTTTTTTCCTTCTTTTTTTTTACTTTGGTCAGCATTAAGTTAAGAACTTTTCTTTCCAGAATAGCTTCTTTTCAATTTCTGAAATTAATCTGATTTTATTATGTTGTATAACTTAAAAAACAAAGTATAGAACTGACTGTAGATTTGATTAAGTTTTCTTTTTATTAGTAAAATAGTACAAGCAGACATAGCCAGAGTACAAAAAACAACATAACCACTTGAAAACAGTCAGTATTCATGTTTAGAAATATTTAAATAATAATACTTTACCCCTATTTGAGAATAAAATATGCTTACATCACTTTGGAGTTGTTTTGATATTTCCACAGCCTAGTCTCCCAGCTGAACTTGAATGCAGCATGGGCAGCTGTTGGGAAATTCCCTTCTCATTAAGAGGGATTCCACCGACTTGCTTTTTACAAAATAAGGAGTTTGGCCTGAATTGATGCTACTGGTAGCCATGTGGTGTCAGCTGGTTTTTCTCTAGTATCAGTGATGTTTACATTCAGCTTGACATTGTTTCAGGTGAGTCATTCAGCTCAGAGCAGAGCGTGTTATGGACCGTATTGCTGTTGAAAGCTGCGTTCGCTGATAAAGTTCTGGTTAGATCGTTTTAAATGACAGAAAAGAAAACATCATTAGATCAGAAGAAAACTTTTTGGATGACAACTGATTACACTTTACATTTTTATCCTGATGTTTTTCAGACATGTAGTCTTTGGTTTTAATTTAACTGGTTTTCAGCTGCACATACTGACCCTGTGATAGCCTCAAGGCTTATGTTGATTTTATTAAACTCGTATTTGGCTGAAGCACAGCTATTAGAGTGCTTTGTAACATGAAATCATATCATGCACTTAAAGGCTCAGGTTTATATAGTTAGTAAACACATACATTTGTATTACATTAGGTTTTGGGGATTATATTCACATTTCAGGCATTTTGGTACAGTTCTTTCTGTAAGCCATGGTCCATAAGAGAGCATATGTGAGGATTTAATGTGTTACTCTAAGACACATCGGCTGTTCTGGGGATTCCCTCACATACTGGAAGATATTTGTAATGGCTGCTGAGAGCATGGGGACAAATATGTGGCTGCGGAATTGGGAAAAATAATTTGAAACCCACAGCCGGCCGAGAGCAAAGAGAACATTTTCACTTTGCATATGAAACGTCTGTAACATCAACAGGGATTCAGAGTACTTTCTGTCCTTTTCCTGTAGACATGACAGCAGACACTGCCCTGTCTCTGGATGGCACTGGCCGCCTTGACTACGCCCTGAAGCAGGGCCCCAAACGTGACTTCCTGCTCAGCCGTTCACTGCAGGGTGAGGCATCCGACGGGATCGGTCCCAGCAGCCTGGAGGTCAAGTTCAGGACACGGAGCAAAAGCGGCACGCTGCTGCACGTTCAGGAAAGCAGCAACTACACCACTGTTAAGGTGAGGAAGGGAGTGATGAGAAGGTCGAATGACTAAATGTCCTCTTCTGCAATTTAATTCTGTTATTGCACCTCTCAAGTACAGTTTTTTTACCAGGTTTTGGCATTGAATGATGGAAATGTAAGAGCACAACTTCAGATAAAGGTTTGCATTATTCACCAGTCTGTTCATCCCCTCACCTCATCAAAAAAGTGCTCTCACACTCAATAACCTTGCAATACAAGGCAGAGATAAAAGCACGTTTTTTACCAGTAAAATCCCCATTCTGGCTCCTACAAGGACGTGTCTGCCTGTGTGTGTTCCAACGATGAGCTAAAAGTTTGAAATCCAGGACGAGCAGTCATTTTTCGTTACGACCAGGCTTGTGGGATACAGCATAAAACGGCGAGCGAGCACAGACTGTAGAAAAATGCTGGGTTTATTGAACTGGGAAAGTACTGAAAGGTAAAGTCTTGGAGCTACAATGCCAAACCAAGCACTGCAGGCCCTAAAGCTCACATGTCTCCTCATCAGTTCAGCCAGTGAAGACAGTCCATCTGCCAAAGATCATGAGAAGGAGCGTAGCACCTCTGATAAATGGGTCTGACGTCCTTTGGTTATTTATCTGTGGGTATTTGTACAACAAAAGCTCCAGAGTTACAGCTTTCTGAAAATACTTTTTAGCTAAGATGTGTTCAGTGGCCACACAGAACACTGTTAAAACTGAACATCTTTGCTGGGTGCAGCATTTTGTCTGCTAGAAGCATAAACATGCTGAATTCATTAACTAAATTTGATAGAAATTATGGCATTGGAGGGAAAAAAAATATAGGGCCTCCGAGGCACAAAAAGTTCGGATGCACTCCTAATTGGTGGACCATACATTTTAAAATAATCTAACCAGGAAATTAACCAGCTGTGTGTGTTTAATTAAGTACACCCCTCTGTTTCCAAAGTTTTTGTGAAAAAAGTAGCAGCTAGGTTGTGGAAATAAAATGCATTTGAGCAACCGATCATCATCAGTGTGATCGCCTCTCTAAAAGCTGCAGGTTTGTCAGTTTTCAGCTCAGGTCTTTTTTAGTGCAGTGCCTAGATGGAAAGACATCAGCCATAACCTTTGCGAAGCAACTTTTGCTGCTCATCAAGCTGAGAACGGTTACATTTCCAAATTATTTGTAGTTTATCAAACTAGCGACTGAACGATTATTCACAAGTGGATACTACTGCAGACGGTTGGCCGTCGTTGTACTAGTGGATGCCAAAGCAATTGCACGCCAAGGTCGAACCGTGCAATGCTCAGGAAATATGCAGTAAAGAGAAAGGAGTTTTCTGTTAGACTCTAGATGTCTCAGTTAGCAGTTTAAATATTCAGGTTAAAGACAAAGTTGGTAGAATTGTTGTTTTGCAACAAGAATGTCCTGGGTTTGAATCTCACCCTGGTGTCTTTCAGTATGGACTTTACCTGTTCTCCCCATGCATGTGTGGGTTTTCTCCTTGTACTCTGGCTTCCTCCCACAGTCCAAAAACATGACTTTTAGGTTAATTTGGCTCTTGAAATTGCCCTTAGGTGTTACAGTGTTTGTGCATGGTTGTTCGTCCTGTGTGTCAGTGTTGCCGCTGGAGATAGGTAAAAGCATAGGCATAGAATCACTTGATCACTTGTTTTCGTAAAGTTTATAAAGAAAAAAGCATCTTCTCTCTAAATAGAATGTGGCAGAACGGCTTACATTTGCAAAGTAATGTAAATGTATGAAATTAATGAAATTCTGGACATCCATAACAATGTTCATTAAATTGAAACCAAGTTAGAGATTATTTTTTCGAAGATTAACAGCACATCCGCAAAAACGCCTCATTTTAACTGTCCAGGATGGTGGTGGACAGCTGACCATTGCGCCATAGGACCAGGGCTCCTCGCACTCATGGAGTCGACCATGAACTCCTCTGAACACCAAATTAATGTGAAGCCATCTGTTTGACAGATCAAGCTTTGCCCCAACTGGTTCATCAACAGATCAATCACCCTAAGCACAGCCACAAATCTACCACAAAAATGCTAAAAAGAAAAAAAAAAAGTATTCGAGTGACTAGCGATGTAAGAAAATATCGATACGATGATATATCGCGATATTTTATGTCACAATATTTTATCGATATTCAACAGCAATATATCGATTTTTATTTCTATTTAATTTTTCAGAATTTGAATGGAACCATTAATGATGACAGTAATTTTTGTAGCAAAATTAAAAGTATGACTGGAAGTTTGTGGCTGATTTCACCTTCTTCGTTCGAGTGGATCAACTAGATCTAGTAATAAAACTGGATGTGTTAAAGTATGAAACAGGTTGGAGTGTTTAGAAAGCTGTGACAGCTTTTCTACAGTTTTAAAAATCACAATATATATAGTCTTACTCATGGTATCGCAATATATCGTATCGGCCCCTCTGTATTGTGATACATATTATATCCCCAGATTCTTGCCAATACACATCCCTACCAGTGACCAACTCAAAGTCCAGACTCTGTAACAACTGATAGCTTCTTTTTTTATGAACGTAAAATCAGTCACTCATCTGATTGCTTAGCTCTTATATGTGTTAATGCTTCGCAGGCAAAAAAAACATTAAGACTAAAGAAGTATTAAAGAAAGAATAATTTCCAGGCATTTTATTTAAAACAAAAGTCTTGTTAAGAGTATCCATCATCAAGGTCCTGCAGAAAGTGCAAAGAACCTCTTGATTAAAATACTTTTCTATGAGAATAGCAGCCTGGATTTACCAGGGACATTTTTTCCCTCTGTGTTAAGATATGTGAAGAGGCTGATTGTTTCTAACCAGAATATTTATCCGTACACCGCCAGTCATCGGCACAGACTGTAGAAAAAGTTCACTGGTCTTTCTCATACATCTCCCTTTGAGCCCCTCTACTCTTTTCCTCCCTCCCTCTCTCTCTCTGACTGATCCTGGGCAGCTGCCCAAAGAGGCCCGAACGTTCATTCATCGCCTTCGACTTTCCTTTCAGACTTCTTAGCCCCATCGACCACTTCCCACTGCAACATGAGGCCTTCTCGGCTCTGATTTGCTCTTCCGGCTCAGAGTGGCTTCTGGTGCTCATCAAATCACCATCTCAGCTTTCTAAAGTATTAAAACAACTATAAAAGAAAAAAAAACTTGGTGTGGGAATGTATACTGTGCAGGTATATATGTTAAGAGAACTATATAAACAGTGATATAAAAAAAAACCAAGATGTTTAATAGATAAGTCTCATGATCAGTTTTCCAGCTTCAGAGCGCTCTGTATTCTTTGGCTTGGAGTGCTTTTCCCATTTTAAATCAATTCTTCCGGAAGCTACTTATCATGGCTGACTTTTGGGTTCTTTGTAAAGGGCGGAGAACAAGATTACTTTTCCATCGAAATGGGGAGAACACGAGATTACCATTCACAGAGAAAGCCACAAACTCATAGCTGTTGCCAAAGGGAGGCTTATTAATTTTGTTTAAAGACACATTCTGTGCTTTTTTTTTCTCAAGTCAGAGGATGAAGCATTGCACTCCCTGTGAATCCATGTGTTAGCAGGCTTTTGATCGTCCCCTGGGTAAACGACATGAGCAAAAAGCACGCAAGCAGTGAGAACATGACAGAGTGCAGCGTGTCCCGGGAAGGGGAAGATTTATAAGCATCAAGCTGCATTTTTGTTTCTGATCTCTGACCTCAGCATCCCAGCAGTTTGGTGCAGACTCAGAAAAGACTTCCTCATATTAGTCTTGATAAGTGTTGTCATGACAACGCATTGCATTAATCTTAAAAGCCGCAGTTTTGGGGGGTTTGCCATTGTTTAATGAAGCTCCTCCTCACAGGCCAAACTGTATCTGACAGAAAGATTTGGGAAGTCAGCAATTTGTTGGATATTATGTCATGTGTTATATTTGATTTGTTTAATGTTTATATTTAGATAGTGATACAACTCTTACAGTATCAAGAGCTAATAAACCCTTAAAACATATCTTTCATTGTAGTGGCATAATCTTATATTAAAAAAAATACAAATCTTAAATAGAAATAATTAAAAAAAACTAAATTTAAATTAGGGCCATTTTCAGAGATTTGGCCATTACTGTTTGTACATTATCTGTACATCCTTGGGTCCTCTCTGATGCTGTTCTGAGACTATGTTCTTTGGGTTTCCTATTGGATTTAGATCTGGAGACTGAGATGGCCGTCGATAAAGGTGGATTTTTGTGTCTTGTTGAGCACTTCTATGATGATTTTGCCAAATAATTAGTTTTTTATGCTTTTTTTTTTTATTTAGCAGAAGCCACCTTATATTTATTTTGAGTCACCTGGTATAATTTTCCATGGTTCCCATTGGCCCTTAAGATAAACAGGCCCACAGCATCACAGCTCCTCCACCAATCTTAACAGTGGACATGAGGGGCTTTCATATATTTCTTGGAGCAATTTCTTGACATATGAATACCATCACAAATCTGTCTTACTGTACTTTTGGAAGCAAACTTAAGGCTGGCACACATGGCAACATTTTTTGGTCGATTTTGGCCCAATTCTCCCCTTCCGACAATCGCATGGACTCCCCGAGTATCGCGATGGCTCTTAAGATAAGCGCTGGGCTGTCAAAATAAAAGTAGAATAATTGACCAAAACTCTAGAAGAATTTTTTTTTTTTTATTAGGAGAATATTTTTGATCAACAAATACATAAACGAACCTTCTTTCTATTCTCTCTCTCAGTTGAGGAACGGCAACATCAACTACATCTCGGATGCGGGCGTTGGTGGGAAAGTGGAGAGGTCTGTGGGAGACTCTGTGTTGTCGGACGGCCAGTGGCACATCCTTCGGATGTTTAAGAATGGATCGTCCACCGTCCTCCAGGTGGACAGTGGGATCCCCAGACTCATCCAACACCCCACGCAAGACTTCGGAGGTCTCGGTGTTCTGACCTTCTCACTGGGCGGGATCCCACCGGGACCTGCTCAGCAGAAAACTGGAGCAGGTGAGAACTTTAAGCTGTCGGGTTTCCCCCTGACACCGTTATGTAGTTCTGTGTTACTGATGGCCACAAGTGTTCACACCAGGTTGGTTCCTCATCTGACCACCCCTACTTCTAATCGATCAGCAAAATTTCCAACAGTAATGCTGATGTTTCTCACCCTGTGGCAATATTAACATTTTCACATTCAAAACAAGAGTATCAGGACCTCTGCCTCAAACAGAAAAAATCAATACATTTGAAGGAAGATGCATTATGGCTTCCTCTGCAACAATGGAGGTGTTACTTTGGTCTCTTGTGAAGAAGGAGCATAAGCAAAAAGGGTAGCCTCTTTACTAAATGGTTCAGCTTCATTCCAAGTTTCAACTATAGCAACTAAAAATATATGGATCTAGATCTTGGAATCAAGCAGCTGAAGGGAGGAGGTGGGGCTTAACAACATAAAAAGTAGCAAGCTCAGATGATTCAGTCATCTGATTGGAATGACTTTTGGACTCCTCCCCAGGTTTGTAGAGATGACGTACAGTATACAAAGGATATTGCTCTATCACGGTGTGGTTCGGTAATCTTGCCGTTAAAGAAAAGGAGATCCTAAACAGAGTGGTTAACTCTGCTCATAGATCAAGTCTGTGACCTACCAGTCTTGGAGGCCATTTATAAAAGCAGACTCTTAAAAAGAGCTTTCCAGATTATCAGAGATCCTTCTGGTCACCCAGTCTCAAAGCTGGTTGATCTTCTTCCTTCGGGAAGAAGATATTGTTCTATCAAATGCACTACATCTCGCCACTCAAAAAGTTTTGCTCCACAGGCTGTTAGGGCCTTGAATCAATGCACCTGATTACTTCTGATATGTATTTATTATTTATTTACTTTTATTGTTACTTATTATATAGTGCTTTTATTACTATCTATCTATCTATCTATCTATCTATCTATCTATCTATCTATCTATCTATCTATCTATCTATCTATCTATCTATCTATCTATCTATCTATCTATCTATCTATCTATTTCAGGGCACACACACACACACATATATATATATATATATATATATATATATACACACACACACACATGTAGACCCTTTTCAAAAAATTTGAATATCATGGAAAAGTGTATTTATTTCCATAATTCCATTACAAACGTTAAACTTCCATAGATTATAGATTCAGGGCCCACAACTAAACAATTTCAAGTATTTAGCTGTTTATGTATAGATAATTTGGGCTTCCAGCTCATAAAACCCACGAAAACGGGAATTCAAAAAACGTTAATACTGTGAAAAAAATCACCATTTACTTCCCAGTTTTTGCAGAAAAAAATGAAAGAAATTAGGATCAAATCGATCTAAATATTGTACTTTTAAAACGATATGGTAGGGAATCCCTTTGACTTAATCACTGCCTCAGTGTGGCGTGGCATTGAGGCAATCAGCCTGTGGCATTGTCTGGGAGTTATGGAAGCCCAGATATCCTTGATGCTTGCTGTCAGCTCTTCTTTGTTGCTGGGTCTGGTGCTCCTCATTTTCCTCTTGATAATACCCCATAGATTCTCAATGGGGTTTAGGTCCGGCAAGTTGGCTGGCCAGTCAAGCACTGTGATGGCATGGGCATCAAACCAAGTTTTGGGCTTCTGGCGGTATGGGCAGGGGCCAGGTCTTGCTGAAAGATGAAATCTGCATCTCCATACAGATCATCAGCAGAAGGAATCATGAAGTCCTCTTAAACATTCTGGTAGACTGATACGGTGACCTTGGATTTAAGAAAGCAGAGTTTTCCAACACAACACAATGATGGTCTTCTGGCCAGTTGTCAGGTCTGCAGTCTTCCCCATATTGAACCTAACTTTTTTTTGGAAAGGGTCTATATATATATACACACACAATTTACAATATATAAAAAACATTTGTTGTCTTTGTCTAAAATCAGCTCATAATCTATTTTTACATGTCAATTTTTTCAATGATAATGACATATTCTGTAGAATTTAATTTTCATTTATTTGAATTAATATTAAATCTGAACCAACTGAACAGAGAATCCACATGGTGCCATCATCAGTATACAATCGGTATACATACAGGAAAACCTGTAAAAACGGCTCCATTCTTTATGTGAATCTGTAGATATATATCAGAGCTAAAATCATTTACATTTATTCCTGGTATTATGTCAGACTGAGCTATATTTCACATGTACCTTAAAGGTATAAAGATAGGAGACAAACACTAACAGTTGTCGTAAATTACTCTGGCAGAAATAAAATGATTTTAATTTGACTTTATTTTGGAAAATGCTGACTTTTAGCAATTAACTTCTTCCCAGCTCAGCTTTTCTTAAATCCCAGATCAGATGTCCTTGAGTATAAGTTTGGAAAAGGTGAAGCAGAGGGTTTCCAGGAGGAGGTAATGCAACACAGTAAATTTTAGGATTTCAAGGGGAGGGAAAAACAAGGCTTACACTATGTACTAATATGGTAAAAATTAGCCATTTGAATGATTTGTTGAGGTCTTTTACAAAAGGACCGTTTCAAAACAAACACGCTCTCAGCACGCAGACCTGTGGCAGGCTGCCTGTTAACCAGCCTTTACCTCAGTGTGTGTCTGAACATTTGGGTTCTGTTCTCCCCTCGCTGCTCCTGAGCTAATGAAAAGACACAAATGGATTTAATCTGCACTGGGATAAATTCAATAAAAACCTGTTTACATCTGTGAGGCAGCGCTGTTAGGCAACAGGCTGAATTAGACACAGAGACATTCATCCAACCCAGATGCATGTCTTGAAGCCATAATGGCCCCGACGATGGATTCTCTGTTAGAAAATATTTCATATGTCTTCCTTCAAATTGGCCAGTGATGGATGCAGCCCATTTCTAAAATATATCTTTTGTTTTTTGTTACAGGAGGAGCTTTCTATGAGAAATTACCAGTTGTATTGTTTTTGTCCTAAGCTTGAACTTATTACCCATCCAAACAAAATTCCTGTACCTCTGATTATAGCTCCCAGTTCCTGCTGCTTATGAGGAGATGATCCAGGCCAATATATCCTTTAGGCCTCTGTTATGTACAGGTTACCTACTGTTGGCTGTTCTTGTTAACTAATCTTTTTCACTTTTGTTTTGCAGGTTTCGACGGCTGCCTGGCATATGTGAAGTACAATGGGGAGAACCTGCCGTTTACTGGAGAGCACAGCCTCGTGGCTTTGACCAAGACCAGTTCATCTGTAAAGATCGGCTGCAGAGGGCCGAACTTGTGTGAGAGCAACCCATGTTTAGACGGCCTGATGTGCGTTAACCAGTGGTACACATATCAGTGTGTTCCACCTGGCGACTGCGCCTCGAATCCCTGCCAGAACCACGGCAGCTGCATCCCAGACCCCCACTCAGGGTTCACCTGTATCTGCTCCGAATTCTACACTGGCAAGACTTGCGAAACTCTGGTGGCTTGTCTGGGCGTACAGTGCCCTCAGGGTACCGTCTGCACCACAGCCGACAATGGCGGCTTTGTCTGCAGCCCCAGTCCCACAGTGGAAGCCATGGTTCTACCCATCTGGGCTGTGCCGGCTATTGTAGGCAGCTGTGCCACCGTCCTTGCCTTGGTGGTGCTCAGCCTGATCCTGTGCAACCACTGCAAAGACCGCAACAAGACCAAAGTGCCAAAAGAACCCAAGGAGAAGAAACCTAACGAGAAGAAAAAGAAGAAGAAAAAGAAGAAGGGTAGTGAGAATGTAGCTTTCGATGACCCAGACAACATCCCACCGTATGGAGATGACATGACAGTACGGAAACAACCAGAAGGGAACCCAAAGCCGGACATTATTGAGAGGGAGAACCCATACTTGATATATGATGAAACAGACATTCCGCACAACAACGAGACTGTACCCAGTGCTCCCTGTGCTCCCTGTAATGGGCCAGAGGCGGATATTGAACATTATGACATAGACAACGCAAGCAGTATCGCGCCGTCAGATGCTGACATCATCCAACACTACAAGCAGTTCCGCAGCCACACTCCCAAGTTTTCCATCCAGAGACACAGCCCACTAGGCTTTGCCAGACAGTCACCGTTACCACTCGGTGCAACAAGCTACTCTTACCAGCCTCAATACACACAGGCCCTCAGGTCTACTCCACTCAGCCACTCCCACTCCGCCTGTCCTACCCCCAACCCGCTCACCAGACATTCTCCAGCTCCGTTTACTAAACCCTCTTCCTTCTACCGCAACACTCCCACCAGAGACCTCAACCTGGCTCGCCGTGAAGGCAGCCCGCTGGACATGCACAGTGACATGTGCCAACCCCCACCTATGTTTAACTACGCCACCCGGCTGGGGAGGCGCAGCAAGAGCCCACAGACAATGGCTGGCCATGGCCACACCTCCAGGCCCGGCAGCCGGCTGAAGCAGCCAATCGAACAGATCCCTCTAGAGACAGGGCCTCCAGTGGGGCTGTCAATTGAAGAGGTGGAGCGGCTGAACACGCCACGTCCACGCAACCCCAGCATCTGCAGCGCCGACCACGGACGCTCCAGCTCAGAGGAGGACTGCCGCAGGCCGCTGTCAAGGGTCCGCAACCCAGCTGACGGTATTCCTGCTCCAGAGTCCTCGTCTGAAAGCGACTCTCACGACTCCTTCACCTGTTCGGAGATGGAGTACGACAGGGAAAAGCCCGTCTCCTACAGCTCCAGAGTTCCCAAGCTCTCGCAAGTCAACGAGTCAGATGCTGATGACGAGGACTATGGCGGGAGGCTCAAGCAGAGGCGGTACTCGAGCCGGCGGGCAGAAGGAGGGCCCGGCATCGCCCAGACACCTTCCGCTGAGCAGCACTATACACTGCCCCACAAACTGGGCCAGCAAGCTGGGGGCTTCAATTGGGACAATCTTTTGAACTGGGGGCCCGGCTTTGGACATTATGTTGACGTGTTTAAGGACTTAGCTTCGCTTCCTGAGAACGCTGCAACGCAAGACATTGAAATGAACAGCGGGGATGGCTCAGTAACCATTCTTAACGAAGGAGAAGCTGAGCAATATGTATGAGACTATTTATTACGGTGTTGTAGAATTTTGTCAATCTCCATTCTAAAAAAAAGGAAGGCTGTATATTTTGTGAGTACATTGAACTGTTTGTTTTTATTGATATTCAACAGTAAAAGACGACTTTCAATGCAGTAAGGCAGAATACCGGAGAATGATTTTATCGTTGCTACCTTGGAATAGTTTACCAGTCTTTTCTAGGTCTGTACAAACTGCACACTCATCGCTCTGAGATCTATCCATCGATACAGGATGGCTTGTGGAAGAAAACCCTCACCTGCATTCAATTTAGCAGCTTGCATTATCTTGATCCAACATTTTTGTTCTTTATTACTAATAATATCTCCCCTCCCGAAAAATATCTCTCACAATTATAGTCGAGAGATAAGAAAGTGGATAAATAGTAACACACAGAAGGGTAATACTAAATTTACTAAAGGAATCTGTCTTTAGGGCTGCGTTAATAATTTTCGTAAAAAGAAGCATGTGTGTTTGATCTAAAAGCACCTGGCGCAGCCCTTCTGTGTGAAAACAGACGCCTTCGATGTGTCGCGGACCCCACCAACGATCCGATCTCTTTTCATCCGTCTTTGCCTTACGCCGGTTCCACCCCTAAGACTGGCTAAACGCTCCAAGAGTGAAAGGTAATCACGTCTGCTGCCTTACAGACATTTGAGGATTCTGTTTCATTGGCCTGAGGAGATAAAGTCTTTTCGGGGAAATAATGTTTGTTAAGAAAAAATTGCATTAACACTCTCTGACCAGCCAATTTTGTCTCTGGCACTTAGGAAAATGAAAAATGTCGATCTTGTAAACATGAACTAAAACTCAATGAACTTATGTACATTTTTTATTATTTTATGAGAAATCACAGTCATTTGTCGTGTTGGTATTGTCCTTCCTCATTATGTTGACATGTATGGTTTCTACATTTTTGTACTGTTTATTAACTTAAATTACTTTAGCAGTGTTTTTATGCAAATTTTCATACGGTGAAATGGTATGTTCTTACTTTCGGGGAAAGTAAGATCGATTACTTATTTTTTACATTTGTTACATATGTAACATCAGTATTTTCCACTTTTGATAAAACTATAACATGCTGTATGCTTTGTACCTGTAAAAAGCCAATAACAGAATAAAAAATTGTATTTATTTAAAAGGTTTCTCATTTCTTCTGTCTTGGCAGCTCATTGAGATGCATGTGAGCGTCTGCAGTTTTTAAAAATAGATAAAAATCATTTGGGAGCTGAGTTATTCTCCATCTGTGGAGGATTTTAAATGATACACAGTCTTAACAAAACATTTAAGAAAGCCTTTCAGGACCCGAATGAAACCGAGCCACGTCGCTTAAGGCCAAACCAAACATGGAGCGGACTCCATGACACAGGGCTCCCTATTGCTTTTAGCAATTATTTACATGTGGTTCATTGAATAGAACACTTATTTTTTTAGCATACCTCAGTGATTCTGCATGCTTATCTGCTCTATAATTTTTTGGGGAGGGGCATCCTATGAGGATAGAGAAGATTGGCAGTCCAAATGGGTGAATGAAATGCTCTGAAGCTGAGAAGGTAATAACAATTAAAGTTAATAATGAGAACCTGGTTCAATGGAGGGGGCAAAAAGGTGGAGTTTTTTTTACATCCATACAACTTATCTATGCAGAGTCACAGAGTGGCCAGTGTCTATCTCCAGCTGTCATTGGACAAGAGGCAGGGTACACCCTGGAAAGATCGCCAGTCCATCACAGGGTAACTTAGAGACAAACAACCATGCACGCACAGACTCAGACGTAAGGACAATTTAGAGACCAATTAACCTAACAGTCGTGTTTTTGAACTGTGGGGGGAATCAGGAGTACCCAGAGAGAACCCACCAATGCATGGGGAGAACATGAAAACTCCATGCAAAAAGACCACGGGCCGGGATTCGAATCCAGGACCTTCTTGCTGCAAGATAATAGCGCTACCAACTGTGCCGGTATGCCGACCGTTTTTGTTTTTTTTGTCAAACTTAAATTTTTCAGATTAAGCTAATACATTTTTATAAAAGGAACGTTCTAAATTCTGTTTCACTAGCAAGGAACACACTATAGATTCAGAATTTAATGGTTTATCGAAGGCATGGAGAATTGAATGGTCTAGAGAGAGGCGTCGGCGAAGACCTGGAGGAAGACTCAGTGTGGGGGTGCAGTCTTCGGGAAATTGTCTTTCCGAGCCTGCTCAGGACCCCCCCCAGACGGAACCTAAAAGAGAGAGACGTTGGAAGAGGTGGTACAGGAGTGAACTGGAGCGCAGAACAGGGAGGCTGTGCCCGATGAATGCTGCGAAAAAAAGGAGAGGGTCGAAGGGGCGGGTCGGCAGGACCCGGAAAAGAGAAGGCGAGTTGGCGGGACCTAGAAGAGAGAAGGTGAGTCGGCGGGACCCAGAAAAGAAAAGGCGAGTCGGCGGGACCCAGGACCTAGAGGGAGGGGTGAAAACGAACGAGACAGACGAGGGATGAAGGGCAGGCAGTTTATATGTGTATCGCGGCGTGATTAGAGACGTAGAGCAGGCGTGAGGTACCGGGTGAATCGAGTCAAGACTGATTAGGATTTATGAAGCGGGTTTGAGGCGTGGCCTTGCTCCTGAACCCCCTGTTAACTCCATTTTCTCAGGGTTGTTACATTTAATCAATAAAAAAGGTAGCCAAACTAACCCTACCTTCCTGGTTCTGTTGTAACCCAGATGAGTTGTTAGGGCACTTAATTGTCATAGGCTTCACCACTCCAAGGAAGGTTTACCACTGCTTTTGTGTTGGGAAGAAATAATGCCTGATATACTGGCAGTGAGTTTTTGACATCACATTGGAGGAATACTGGCTCACTCTTTTTGAAGAATTGTTTGTTTAAAGCCGATTTTTTTATACATGAACAACCACAGCTGATTTAAAACCAGACTTTGACTAGGCAACTCCAGAATATTGTAAGTGATTTAGAGGAGGACGTGCCGCTCTGCTTTTAGTCATTGTGAGAGGAGTATCTTATGCTTCCATCAGTTACAGCAAGACGAGCCTCTTTACGTGTTCTTTTTAACCATCAGTGATTTTCACCGTGGAACTCTCAAAAATGCAATTTGTTTTTCCCACTCTCTCTCACTTTCTTATTGTTGAATCCTGAACACTGACTTTAACTGAGACAGGTGAGGCCTGAAGAACTTTAGATGTTCCTGGTTCTGTTGTAAACTTCTAGACGAGTCGATGGAGTAATTGTCATAGGCAGACAACTCCTATGAAGGTTCACTACTGTTCAGTGTTTTTTTCCCTAATGCGGATAACGGCTCTCAATTACATTCAGATTAGTTCTTGTTTAAAATGTTTTGCCATATTTAGCTAATTTCTCTATGTTCGTTATTGTTTGAAGGATTTTTCCATATAGGTTCATTCCTTAAGGTACTTTAGTATATACTCCAGATCATCGTCTGTCATGTTTGGTGAGATAGAGGACCCAAATGCAGAGCAGCGTGTAGCGCGTGAAGAGCTCATGTTTAATAGAATGTCCAGAAGGTCAGACTCTGGCACGAGCACGGGACTGGACGAAGACGAGACCAGGGTACATCACACAACGACCTGACAAGGACTAGGAAACACCACACGGCTTAAAAGTGCTGAGGGAACAATGGGAGACTAATTGGAGAGACGAGGAACACCTGGGGACAATAAGGTAGACAGACTGACAGGGAAGGAAACAAGGAGTGACACAGACAGGGAGAAAGTCACACCGTGACATTGTCAGTATTTTCCTCCTTTAGTTCCCTCTTTAATTGTTCACTTTTCCTAATTCTCCCTGGTTTGCTCTCTTCCACAGCTGTTCCAGATCCCCTTGATTAGCTTACGTGAGATCCTCATAAATGAAAACTGTAAAAAAAAAAAAAAAAACATAGTGCTGGTATTATTGGACCTCAAAGTTCCATCTTGGGGCCCCTCTCAGGCTGTTACTCTGCCCAGTTAGGCAAGGCAATTCTTTTGAGCAACAAGACTATTTAAAGCCCTTTACACAATTAAAAGAAACACAGACAAAAAAAAAACCATTACAACGAAGGAGTGGCTACATAAAAAGCATTTCAAGGTTCTGGTCTGGCCTAGCCAGTCTCCAGACCTCAATCCAATAGAGAATCTGTGGAGGGAGTTGAAAGTCATGTGTTGCCCAGCAACAGCCCCAAAACATCACAGCTCTAGAGAAGATCTGCATGCAAGAATGGGCAAAAATACCAGCTAAAGTGTGTGCAAACCTGGTGAAGATCTACAGGAAACATTTGACCTCCGTCATTGCCAACCACGGTTACTTTACAAAGTATTGAAGTGAACTTTTGTTATTGGCAAAATACTTATTTTCTGCACCATTAGACAAACAAATTCTTAAGAAATCATACAAGGTGATTTTCTGGATTTTTCTTTTACATTCTGTCTCTCACGGTTGAAGTGTACCCATGATGAAAATTAGAGACCTCTCATCTTTTCAAGTGGGACAACAATCGGTGGCTGCCAAATACTTTTTTGCCCCACTGTAGGTGTGCAAGAGGGGCCTCCAGCAACAAAGGGTGCATTGTTTGGCTCAGTGTCATAGCATGTAAAAATCAATGAGGTCTGAAGGGAATCTGTCTCCCTTTTGTTTGTAGGGGAAGCATGCTGGTGATCGTTTCAGGGGTGTTCCCGTTTTTCTTTCCCACAAATGCCACTTTTAGATGTTTTCCAGACGGCTGCTTGACTTCACCAGCTTGAAGGGGAGATTATGATGTGTTTAAGGATTAATTGCAACATATGACTTTAAGAGCAAACACTGCGTGTTACATTATGGGACATGGCCCTGAAGAACTTTGAGCATGTGTTATTCCTGTCAGTGCAAATGCGGTTATTTCCCTGAGTTGTGAGCTATTTGTGTTAAAAATGACTTTTGAGTTCTCATTTTGAAACGTCAGCTATGATAGGTTTCACAGTGGTGAGAGGCAACTTATCCTGAATGAAGGTGTGAAAGAAATGAGATTGAGTTTCCCATGATGGAGTGCTGTCTCATTTTTTTACTCTGCTGAGGTTGTCTAAGTCATCAAAACTTCACTTCTATTAGTATGATTAATTTCAAACTGACTCAAGGGTTTTCTCTTTATTCATGCAAGGAGGGAGCAGTCTTTGCCTTGGAAGACGAGAGAGATTTATTGGCTCCAGCATTGGTCTTACAGCTTTCCCAGCATAAAATCAAAAACACATTCATTTATAGATTACAAACTTTCCATTCACTCCTCCTTGAGTGTGGATGTGAATCTGATCATCAGGTGCAGCATAATTCAGCCACAAACAAATCTTTAATAAAGTTTTAGTTGTTGATTGGTTAACTCCAAGTGAGAGTGCACTCACTGACCTCTTCAGTAGTACCTCAGGGAATGTCATTTCTTCACATGTGGACTTTGAGAGGAAACAGTTTTGAAAACACAAATCTGCAGACAGATGTAGGCTACTGTCTGTTTTTTATCTTATTAATTTAGTGATTAAACTGGAATTTATTGATTAATATTTAGATATTTTACATGGACACTGAATTTGGGGTGCCCTTTTTAAAATTACAGTCAAGAATTAACAGCAGTAATTTGGGTCATAATAGAACTGTTATTTGTTCATTTCTAAATGTTACAGTTTCAAACTTTTTAGTTATCAAGCTAAATATTTAGCTTACAAATGAATTATTTAGCTCAACTCTAAATAATTAGATAAAAACCTAAATATATAGTTTACAAATTAAATATTTAGTATGAAGCAAAATGTTTAGCTAGAAAACTAGCTAGCTAAATATTTAGTTTGAAGCTAAATATTTAGCTAGCCAGTTTGCTAGTTAACTTCATTAGCTAGCAAATATTTAGATAACTGGCTAGCTAAATATTTAGCTAGCAAGCTCGCTAGCTAAATATTTAGTTTGAAGCTAAACATTTATTAAGCTAACACGCTTTTAGCTAAATATTTATTTTAAGCTAAATATTTAGCTAGCAAACTAGCTAGTTAAATATTTAGTTTGAAGCTAAATATTTAGCTAGCCAGTTTGCTAGCTAACTTTATTAGCTAGCAAATATTTAGATAACTGGCTAGCTAAATATTTAGCTAGCAAGCTGGCTAGCTAAATATTTAGTTTGAAGCTAAACATTTATTAAGCTAACAAGCTGGTTAGCTAAATATTTATTTTAAGCTAAATATTTAGCTAGCAAACTGGCTAGCTAAATATTTAGTTTGAAGCTAAATATTTAGCTAGCAATCTGGTTTGATAGCTTCGAAGCAAATATTTAACTCAGACCTAAATATTTAGCTAATATGCAAATTCACATCTCGAGAAGCGGAAGTGGACTATCAAAGTAAAAGATGGATACTACAGACCTCTACATATGTTCCTGCAGCTGGTGCAATCACTGTTGATGTAAATCCATAAATAAAGGTCTGTATTACTGTTAAAACAGCTCACATAAAACAGCTTCTACGTTTTAAGATGAAATGTTGGGACGAAAACAAATATTGATAAAGAAGTGACCTTCAGTCTTGCCAGCAGTTTATATAGATGTTCGCAAGACCCAGCTTTTATTTTGATAGTCCACTTCTGCTCATCTGTGAGTAAAATTTATTTATTTATATTTCAATTAAATAAATAGATATTTAAATTCAATTCAAAATTCAATTCAAAAATACTTTATTAATCCCACAGGGAAATTAAGTGTTGTAGCTCATACTAACCAATTCTTCAAGGAGTTTTTGTAGATGGCTGTGGCTTGGAACTAAACACTTAGCTCTGAGCTAAATGTAGTTCCAAGCTAAGTATTTACCTAGCCAGTTTAGCTTGCTAACTGAATATTTAGCATCAAACGAAAAATATAGCTTGCTAACTTAGTAGTTAGTTTCAATACCTAGGCCCTGATTTATCAAAGGTTTGAGCCTGTTAAAATGTGCTGCTCAAAGCTCACAAACAGCACCCCATAAGTTACCTCCCTAATATGTAGAAATGGGTATCGATTCAAATTTCAAGAACTGATTCGATTCCAACTCTAAAGAGTTACAGTCAATTTTCACGATCCAATCCAATCTAAAATGTTCAAATTCGATATTAATATGGTTCAATGCTATTAAGAATGTTAAAATGTTTTTTTGAGCTGTTACCTCAATTACATGACTGGAATTCAATGACGCAACAATGAATTGGGTAACAGTTCACCAGGGGAAACTGTATTAACCCTTTCAAACCTAAGACTTAAAATGCCCGTATGGACATTTCCCTTCTGGCTGTAAAAAGGAAAAACAATGTTAAACGATTAAATCGATTTTTAGACGTAACAATCGATTTATAGGCATTTTTATAAGAATCGATTCAGAATCAATTTTTCTCAACACAGCACCACTAATATGCAGTCATGTTCTACAAAGGCCTGCAAAAAACCTAAATAGTTGTGCTGAAGCAGAGCCACATGTAAAAGTTGCAGGACACATAAGAACTGCAGTTTTCGACCCCTGCTTACCAGTTCTGTGGTTTTCGTTCAGTTTTGTCTTGCTTCTCCTTCCCCTGCACACCTGGTTCTAGTTTTGTGATAGTCACACCTACTTTTTATCGAGTTGTTTTCTTTTTCAGTAAAAATTCAGTTGCATTCAGGTCTGTGCAGAACTTGATGACCTCCTCAGGAGGCAGTTCAGCTGTATTAGAGTACAGGAACACAGAGGGCACTATTTAATGAGGACTTTAACAACTCCTGCTGTAGTCCTTTATTTTGACATGAAAACATGAAATGGTAAACAGCAAATGGATCTTTAACATTTGTGGGGTGTTGCAGTATTCAGGCCGTTCAGTTTCTGCCCCTCATTAGCAGAGTCTGCGTACGGCTTTGCTGCTTGATAAACAAATCGCCGCTCCATCTTCAGAGGGCTCACTGTGCACGTGGAAGAAAATTAACCCACTACAAAAGTCCTGAGAATCTTCCTTCTCCTTTGATAACGATTTTAATTCTGAGTGTTCTGCAGCCAGCGCTTCCTTTCAACAAGATTATATCTTCCACGAGGAGCCGGAGCTGTTTGGAAATGAAAGAGAAAGATAGATGTGTGCGAGTGCGTGGTTGTGTGAGGAAGACGATGGCTGTCCTATCTCTGGAAAAGTTGCTGTTTAACTCTGTTGACTATGGCTTAGAAGGATTTGGACTCATCCAGGCTCCGCTTGGCGCAAGCTTGACACCATTTCCTGAGGCGTATGATGGATGTTAAACAGACAGTATTGTCATCTTGAGATCTTTGGCTCAAGTGTCGCTGTGAGGAACTGCTCTGGGATGTTCTGCAGAGGCAACACATCTGCTTCAGATCCACTTTGTGAAGCTCTGCTTTCTCATCAACTTTCCTTTTCTTTGTTTTGTTTTCTAACACAGGGGAGGATGCTGACTTAAGTGCTGGCTTAATCCTACCATCATTGTCATTCACTATGAACTTTAGAAAACCAAGCATGTGGTTAATCTTTGCTTTCGTGGTTTTACTGTGTTTTTAATTGCTTTTACAGCCTAGTCCACAAACATGGGAATTAAACTGTTGTCTTTCTGCATGACGCACAACAGGAGGTGTTGGGAGCTGCAAATAACATTTCTTACCCTCAAATTGGTCAAAATCATACACCCTCGCAGAAATAAATGCAAACACCCCAACCAACCGTTTAGAAAGTTACACCATTATTGCCTGCATCACCAAGCTTCTGGCATATTTCTGATCATTATATTTGTCCCTGACAAAATTCTGATTAGATCCATCAATAGTGTGTCTGATACCTGGTTCTCACATGCATTGGTGCAAAAAAATGTGAGCCTGTAGCAATTCAGTGATGTAAAATGCAGCAGTTCAAACTAGGGATGTCCAATATCATTGTCCTACAAGCATGATCGGCCAATATTGGCATAAAAATGTAATATCAGAAATTAACGGTATCTCTTTTTACTTTTTTAATGACATTACTTTTATACCTCACTTTCATAACATGTACATAGCATTCCTATGACCAGCGGAAAGGACGCTTGGTGTTTCCACCTTAAATCTGTCTTTTTTTCTTAACACCCTTTTTATGTACATATGTATAAAACATCATTTCAAAGGTATGATTGTTCTGATTCCAATTATGTATGCCAATAAAGAATACAATCCTAGCAAACGTTTTTGTCAGACTGCCATTTGTAGCTTAATAGTGCAATCTCGAATAAAGTCTTTTTACATCCACAAAAGTCCAATTAATGTCCTGCAATAAAATAGTTAGTCTACTAGAAGTCTGACGTCCACAATGCAACATATTCCATATGCAGAAAAACTTTGTAAATTCCTTCCTTGCAATCATTGATCACAATGTTTTCATACATTGTCATTGTCATACAACAACAGAGCGTCTTCAGTCAGAGGCTTCTTCAGTTTCGCTGCAATACAGACTGCTACAGGAAATCCTTCTTGCCCACAGCCATCATCATCTACAACAACTCCTTAAAGAATTAATCATATGAGCTATACCAACACTTAATTTCCCTCTGGGATCAATAAAGTATTTTTGAATTTGAATTTAATTGATTTTGTTTCACTGCCACTGGTGCATTTCACAAAGTGGACGGAATAATGAAGATAGATTACCTCCAAACTTTTTACTTTAGATGGTTGAAACCTGGACACATTTGGACATTCCAACAGGACAGTGATTCGAAACAAACACCAAGACTACTCTTAGAATAGATGGAGGCAAGATTCCTTTGACAATCTTTGACCAAAACTATAGCGATCCTCTACTCTTCAATTTTTCCATTTACTGTCACTGCTTAAATACATCCTTGAGAATTACCTTGTTGATGCTGAAATACAATTTTGTGTACACCTCAATATTTCACAGGTCAAAGTTAAAACATTCCTGTGAGAAGGGTGGGGCAGTAAAAGTGCAAAGTAAACTTTGAAAGACCTTCATGAAGGCTGAAGGACCTTTGATGGGGATTACTTTTGAAGGTTACAATGTTACAAATCTTGTTTCTTGAAAGCAAAATAAGAAAAAAGTTTTGACATCTATAAAAGACTTCTTGAACTCAGTGTGGCTGTTTGGTTGTTTCTTACCTGACTGAAAACCTGTTTTCACTTGGTTTTCATGAAGTCTTTCTATCTTAAAAAGGATCAGTCCCAGTCCCAGTGATTGCATCCATTAATATTAATCACGCTCAGGTTAAAATGCACGTTATCTTCGGGAGGTTTTAGGTCGTGCTCTTAAATTTCCGATTGATATCTTTGTTTTGATGTGACTTAACAAGATTCGGATGTGCAGCATGCATCTGCAATAACTAACATATTATTTCCATCTTTTTGATGTAATAGTTTCATATCTTCATATTTTTCTTCTGAAATGCACTTGCATGATTTTCCTTTGGGGAAAAAAATGTTATTGTTCTTACGTAGCCATGAAAACATCCAATGTTTTCATCTCCTGACTAGTGCAGATTTGTGTAAAAGTGGCCCAATCTGTGAATGTGGATGATTTAACTCAGTGGCAATCATTTCAAGTTTTGTTGCTTCAGGTCTTTGATTGATTGATTGATTGATTAAACTGATTTTTTTAACATAAGACAACAATTTTAAAAAACAATAAACAAAGTAAGAGAAAGAAAAAAAGAATTTGCCCAAAGGGGCTGGGAAGAAGCCAGAGATTGTACAATCCCACCCATTGCCGCACACAACAAACTACCTCATATGTACAATATACATATTTAATGTAACATCTTAATATTTAAATATCTATAGTAGTGCTAATAATTACAAATCTTGAGTCGATCTAGATTTAGATCTTTAGTTTCACTCTGATGGGTCAGACCACAGCTCAGTGATAAGGGTTACGGTTAGAATAACATTATGTTCTGTGGCTCTCACACAAAGATGTTACATAATTGAATCAATCAGGTAGGGCCAAAACCTCAGAACATGTAAACATCACACACACATGCGTCCCCATTTGGCCAAGTCTGATGCTCGTTAGGTCAGTTCCAGAAGAAAGCTTCAAGGCCTCGGCTGCATGTTCTACATGTCCTTCAGAACTCCACCTGGAAGATAAAAAATTCCTCAAAGATGCGATGTTATCACAAACATTTCTGGTTACAGTAAAAATTATATTTATCAGAACTGAAAGCCAAAAGTAATGTGAAGGACTGTTGAAATGTAGGTGTTCATTATTCTGTTTCTGACTTCTTGTATCAGATCAACTGCCTACTGGGACCCCAAACATTCACCTAAATCAGTTTTAAAAGCACTTCAGATGTGGTAAAAAAAAATGTTTACCACATCTGAAGTGCTTTTAAATCAGAATCAGGGTTATTCAAGTCTGTGTACACAAACAAGTAATTTGACATTTCTCTCAATGAAGACTTTTAAAATATGAATATATAAAAAAGGTATGATCAATAATAAAAGTTTTTTCTTTCTTGTAAATTTGTACAGTGACTTTACAAAAGAGGAAGACAAGGTTGCATACATTCACATTTATTTGCAAAACAAAAAATAAAACATTGTTCCACAGTTCCAACAATTCTGCCAAAGAACAGACCAGTTTCATATAGAGCTCTAAACATTAATACTTTACACCTCACTGCAGAATGGTCACTTTAACTTGGTGGAACAACTTAAGTACACCTTTGATCCTGGCGGCTGTATCCCCCAACAGGACTTTGGCACCTGGCAGGACCTCCCATAGCAAATTGGGCTCTGGGGAGAGGTCAGAATTACTTGGATTAAAGGTCATATATTGGCAGATGGCTTCATGAGTGGGCGAACGGGGTGCTCCAAGAAAACCAAGGAACCCAAAGCTTGGAGCGTACATGGGGTTTCCCGAGCTTAGTTTGAAAAAGTCACAGGAAGCCCCCTTTGCATTGGCCTACCAAAAGCCGTGGCTTGGGGTGGTTATCAGGTTGAGCGGAACGAACTAGATATGATTGGCCTCACTTCTAAACACATCTTGGAATCCTGAACCCACATGATGGAGCGACACTGATCTCTCACCTTCTCCAGAGTTGCAGAGGGGGAGATGTGTTTGGTGGGCATGAGGAGACTCATAAAGGAGGCTTCTAAACTTAGACTCAAGTCACCATCCCTGGCAGTAATCTGTAGAACTTGATTGCATTCTAAGGGCTTAAATATACTTGCTTTAAATCACGTGCACGTGTGTTTATCATAGCTGTCTCATATATCTTGAGTTTGTTTAAAGCGTCAACAAACAAGCAACAATAGCAGTAAATATATTCTTACATGCCATCTACAACACTGCTGCTGTATCTATTCAGTCATAATCTGGGGTGTTTCTCAATGTCAAGGAACCTCGCCTACCAAGGCAATGCCTTGCTTACGATGACATTGTCCTTCCTTGGTCAAAGAAAACGGTTGAATGGAACAGACTTACCTCACTTACCTGCCCAGAGCCCGCCTTTTGCTTACACGCTCTGTTTACACCCGCCGTCTTTTCGAAAATACCGAGCTGTATTCTGGGAAATTTTTGACAGAGGGAAGGCATTAAGGAACCTCCCATGTATCCTTGGTGAGTTAGCTAAACGGAAGACAATTGGAGGACAGACGCCTCATAGCACATGAACATTGGAACACGCCTTGGCGGTCCTTGATGACGTATCTCCTAGGCAACCGGGGCGGGACCAAGGCATTAAGGCGAGGTTCCTTGGCATTGAGAAACACCGCTGATCTCCTCTATGGTTGCCATGTTTGTTTTGTTTCTACCATACAAATCAGGCAATCTATTCGATCTGAGTTCTGTACTTTGCCTCCTAGCGGAATTCTCCAGTACTACATGCAGTCCAAGACACAGCTTGCTGCTTGGTTCAACGCGAGGTTTAAAAGCAAGTATATTCTCGGCCTAAGATGGCAATGTAGCAGGGTTGGCCCATCTTAGAGTTCCAGAACGCCGGCCTTCAAGGACTAGGTCAAGTTTGAAACCCTTGAATTTGATGTGATGGCTTCAGTATTGTTTTTGAGAATAAAACTAAGTATAAAACTGATATACCTTACACTGATATAACAAGCTGACAACAGGGCCCTGTCAGAGCCAGACCAAAATGTCCCATGATTAATGCAGAACTGTTCCTCAACAAAACTATAGTCATATACTGGCATCACTTAAGCCATACCCACTAACATGAAAGGACATGCTTTTCTGGTTGACTCTCTTTATCAAATAAACTTTAGACTGCCCGTTGACGTCACACAAGGTGAAGTCACATAATCCAAGGCGTAAAATAGTGAACAGTAGTGTCAAATGTTTTTTTGTTTTTAGATTTTAGGAACCAAACATTTCTCCTTGTGTGCTGAAGGTTAGGTCAGGGCAGTTTCTCTCACTGTGCTGAAATGAGAATGTTTAAACAGAAAACAATGACCGCTCCACTGCCAGGGTAAAAGCAGAACAAAACAAACAGCAGTAATGGGCCGAGGGAGGGTGTTGTTTCTGAGTCCAAACCACAAACACAAAAACCATCACCAAACACACAAAAAAATGACATTTATTTTTTCATACCAGCAGTAAAGTAATACCTCACCGCTAGTTTAGATTATATGAAAACATGTCAGCTGCCATGTTTTCAAACACATATTTGCTCATTTTATAAGTATAACTAGACTCTAAGTCCAGAATCCCTGTAGCTATCCAGAACCTGAATAAAGGTTTGTAGATGATGCAGTCGTTCATTTATAACTACACAGTCATGTTGCATTGTGCATATTGGTTTTGTGTGCCATACTGCAACTGGTAATGAAACAAATGTACTCAAAGAGACCAAAGATGCTGAAGTGAATTAGAGTTCAGAAAAGAACAGCAGGGATCGTTGCTTCGGGGCCAGGTGAAAGATGCCCAGAGGTGTTTTTATAATGAAGACACAACATTAAACACGCAGTTTGGATGCTTCAGGGTGAAACAATAAATAACCTGAATTGATTTATTTACCCCATAAGCCATTTTTAAAGTATATTTTATTATTATTTTTAATTTGCCAGATAGTCGAACCTCGGATTCAGTAGAAACAACGTGGTTTTTGTCTGGGCCATGGAACACTGGACCAGCTCTACACCCCAAGCAGGTTCCTGGAGGTTGCAGGGTTGGTCACCCAACATACTACATGACTACATGTGTTTTGTGGACCTGGAGAAGGCGTTCAACTGTATTCCTCAGGGAGTCCAGTGGGAGGTACTCCGGGAGGATGTAGGTCCAGGTCCAATGATATGGGCTGTTCCTTTACGATCGGTGTCAGCAGTAAGTCTGGCTCGTTTCTGGTGAGAGTTGAACTCCAAGGTTGCCCTTTGTCACCGATTCTGTTCATAACTTTTATGCACAGGATTTCTCGGCTCAGCCAAGGTATTGAGGGGATCCTTTTTAGTGGCATAGCAGCTAAGCGTGAAGAGGCCGGGATGAACATCAGTACCTCCACATCCGAGACCATGGTCTTGAGCCAGAAAAAGGTAGACTGGCTTCTCAAGTTTGGGGATGAGGTTCTGTTTAAGTATGTGACGGTCTTGTTTATGAATAAGGGGAAAAATGGAGCAGGAGATTGATAGGTGGATTCGTGTGATGTCTGCAGTGATGCAACGCTGTACCGGCCTGTCGTGGTGAAGAGTGAGTTGAGCCGAAAGGCGAAGCTCTCAATATAGCGGTCGATCTACATACATACTCTCATCTATGGTCAAGTGCTCTGGGTAGTGACCGAAAGAACAAGATCAGGGATACTAGTGGCCATGGCCGCGGGAAGTGGGGGTGCTGCAGCACCCCCTGGTGGTGAGAGGGAGATTTTTTTTAATGTAGGCTATTAAAAATACTTTGCACAATTTATAAAGTCGTTATGAATTTATGGGAAATTATTTTGACACACGTAGACTATTACGTGTATTTCTGATTTTAATGTAATTACTTTGAGGCCTAATCAACACGTTCCCGGAAGTTAAGTTGTCAACAACAGCTTCAGCTGAGTAAAGAGATTTCCCGCTCCCGTTCGTTCCTCATCCGAGCGCACTTTCTCCACCTTGCGTCTTTTGAAGACATGGGTATACAGTCAATGATGGGTACGCAGCACCATGACCCAAAAAAGACTCACACACCCTTCGCTGATGCATGCATACACAGACATTCTGAACTCCCTGGCTAGAGAGACTTTATTTCCACGACCCCAGAGCGCACCTCGACATTTGGACACCTGTAACCACTTATCTTTCAATCCACAGAACATGCTACCTGTTTAATATAAAGCTAAAACTAGCACATAAAACATGCACTAAAAAACAGTGATCAGAATATCCTACCTGTTAAATTTACGTGGGTAGCACATATAGATGCACTTAAAACAGTGATCAGAATATCCTACCTGTTAAATACTGGGTAGCACATATAGATGATACTGATCTGTAGATGACTGATAACTGGAAATCTGTTATTAGTTTGTAAAGCAGATAATGAATATATACCAAGCCAGTAATACGTAGAGCTGATAGCAGTATTATATACTCCAGAATATTAAAATGTAGTAACCACAGATAACCCGCAAATTCACCGCATTTATTCTACGACTCTAATATTAAAATGTAGAATGATTATAAGCACAAATAGTCCACAGAATACACCGCATTTACTCTATAACTCTAATTAATGGGACTTGTTTACATGCAGTATAACGATATCACAGAAGTGAAATAAACATGCAAGGGCTGTCATGTAAACTTGAAACAAGTAGTTAAGAAAAGCCTTAAAATATTTTGAATAAAAATTAGCCAGTAATAAAATAATTTGAATAAAACTCACTGTAAACTTCAAAGAAATAAAACAGACGAAATGGAAATTTTGGGTAGGAATTCTCAATGACAGATTTGCTGAGTAAGCGAATTGTGACTTAACATCAAACTGCGCATGCGCAGTGCTACAGGGTAGCACGCATTGAGGGGTAGCACAGATAGTCGGAACACCGGCGCGCAATTTTCATATCTGTTCATGCAGCGCTATTTTGATCGTGTGTTCTTTGTGTAATGGATCTGGAGAACTGTTAAATAACGTTTAAACAGTCAGAGATTATTTCCTTGTGGTTTGTGTCAAAAGTTTGGAGATGGAGACAGTTTGTTTGTGTTCTTTGCGTAATGGATGTGTTCAATAACGTGTTTAAATGGTAGGACATTATTTCCTTGTGGTGTACGTAAAAGGATCTTGGAGCTAATAGAGTCGCATGTGACATTTAGATGGTGTAGTGACTCAGGTTCATGCCAGCTGTCCAAATCTACTGCATTGTTGTAGCGCTATTGTGAAGTAGAACTGATGATGTATGTGTGTTACAGACCCTGGCTGCATTCATTGAAGTGTATATAACAATAAAGTAGTGAATCTCAATCTATTTATTTTAAAAATGTATTCTAAATAGGCATATAGCCTCAAATTCAAATTCAAAAAAACTTTATTGATCCCAGAGGGAAGTTAAGTGTTGTTGTTGCTCATATAATTAATTATTTAAGTAGATGTTGTAGATAATGATGGTGTGGGCAGGAAGGATTTCCTGTAGCGGTCTGTATTGCAGCGAAATGGAAGAAACCTCTGACTGAAGACACTATGTTGTTGTATGACAGTCTCATGAAGAGGATGCTCAGGGTTGTCCATAATTTTTTTGATTTTATGAAGAACCCTTTGCATTATCATCTCCAGTGGTTCCAGGTGTTTTTGTCCAGAGATTTTTTCACAGCACCCCCTATTCAAAATTACTTCCAGTGGCCCTGCTAGTGGCTAAAATAAGTTTCCTCTGCAGGGTGCCTGGGCTCTCCCTTAGAAATAAGGTCAGAAGCTCGGTCATCCACGAGGGGCTCAGAATATAGCCGCTGCTCCTCCACATCGAAAGGAGCCAGTTAAGGTGGTTTGGGCATCTGGTCAGGATGCCTCCTGGATGCCTCCCTGCTGAGTTGTTCCGGGGACGTTTCACCAGGAAGAGACCCAGAGGAAGACCCAGGACACGCTGGAGGAACTATGTTTCTCGGCTGGCCTGGGAACTCCTTGGAAATACCCTGTAGGAGCTAGCCCAAGTGGCTGGAAAGAGGGAAGGCTGGATCTCTCTGCTTAAGCTGCTACCCCAACGACCCAACCCCAAATAAGCGGAAGACGATGGAGGGATTTTTAATAGCTTTTTCCTCTGCTTCTCCACAGACAAGTTGACACTTTTTTTTACCACTGACTGGACATTTATTTACAAATTACCATGTCTTTAAAAATAAAATGTCTACTTTTAGTATTATTTTTTTTACACATAAGGTGTGAAAAAACTAGTTTATTAATTTTTGTTCTCTTTTCATTTGTCCATTTCTCCATTCACACCCTGGTAAGGATGTGTTAAAAGCTCCAAAAAGTCTGCAAAACTGGCTGCTCTCAAGTGAACTCAGTTTCCACATTTTCTCTGCTGTTTGCTGTGGGATTTTTATGAATACCAAGTGTTTCTCCATAAACACTGTGGTGGAAGGATGTCAAGAGTTATAAAACATGGAGATCCAATCTTTCTCTCACATACACAGGTGTGGAAGTAAGTAACAAATTACAATCTATATACAAAAGCAGCTGTAATCCCTCCCTTTGACGTCCGTGCTTCTTCTCATTCGCTGCTAAAAACACAAAGTTATTAGTTACGATGTCTGTAGGAAATGGCAAAGGGCTAAATGTCACAATCCACAGCAGCAGTGTGGAGAATCTGTTTCCTGCATTAAAAAAAACACGGCTGGTCCGGGATTTGGCAGTATTTCGATGGAGCTGTGCCTGAAATTTTACGGCAGAACTATACGGACTGCATTCATCAGTGCCTCCAAACTGGAATTCCAGAAACAAAATGCAGCAACATGTGAAAGGCAGGCACGCTCATTAAAACCATTAGGCCATTATGGGCTTCTCACTGGCAAATGACAGGCATTTAACCACAGTCCAGTGACAGATCCACTGCTCTGCTTACACCTGGTGGAGTTTTGAAGCTGAATAGTCTGCAAAAAGCCTCCACTCCACTCGTCTTTCACCCTTCTGACAAACGCGCTTTAAATGCAGATAGGAAACAACAGTCACGTACAAACAAATGGCACCTTTTAAATATGGAGGAATCTACACACTTGGCAACTGAAGGAAGCACATTTTTTAGCAGAAGAGGGGAAAAAATGCTCATTGGTTACTTCAGTCGCCAGTTTCCCTTTGGATTTTCCCATGCCCCCGCTATCTTTTCTCAAGTCTTAATCTTTTCACTCTGTCAGGCCTGTTCGCTGCAGCCTCCGCGCCTTTTCCAAAGGTCTGGGCTTCATGCTAATTGTCTCTCAATGGCACGGTCACCACCCACCTACATAATGCACCTTGTTTCCCCCACTCAGTTTGTGCTGCGCCGTTTTCTTCACACATTTAAATTCAGTAGGGAGGCGGACTGTAAAACGCAGAGCCTCGGGCTACGGTGAGGCAAACCAGAACAACTGCACTCACAAAGAAATATTTACTTCCCTTTCTTTTCTTTTAAAAGTTTGGGGTGGGATTGTGGGCGGGGCATTTTGAAAGATGAGTTGAATGTGATTCCTTTAATTTCTTTTCGAAGTTCATTGTTGTCCAGCTATGCTACCAAATCCAGGGTCTTGGCAAAGTATTCACGCTCCTTGAAGCACACTACAACCATAATCCTCTGCATATTTTATTGAGACATTTTTCACAAATCAACACAGTTGTGCATAAGTTTGAAGTGAAAAGATAATGATACATGGTTTTATTTTATTCACAAATAAAAATGTGAAAATAAGCTAATCATTCATATTAATTTCCCTTTAAACTGATACCCTTAAATAATTTGTGAAAAAGTCACTTATTTTAGTATACGAGTCAACCTGTATGAAATTGAATTTAAATTCAGCTGTTCTGTGAAGGCCTCAGAGATTATTAGAGGACATTAGTCAAACAGCATCATGAATACCAAAGGCAAGGCAAGCAAATTTATTTGTATAGCACACTTTAAGCAACAAGCCAATTCAAGGTGCTTTAAATTATTTTAGGAAAAAAATAAAAACAACAATAAAACAACAATAAAAGCAGTAAAACACAACATCGAAGACATAAAGAACATTTAAACATACTACTCTTATGATATTCCAGCTATTATTTCCTCAGTGTTTCAGCAGCTTTGCAGTTTGTTCCCGATTAGAGGAGCATAGAAATTGAAAGCAGCTTCTCCGAGTTTGGTTCTGATTCTAGGGATGATTAGTAGATTAGAGCTGGAAGACCAGTGTAAGGACTTTAGAACTGGGATGATGTGTTCTACTTTCCTGGTTCTAGTGAGGACGCGATCAGCAGCGTTCTGGATCAGCTGCAGCTGTCTGATTGACTTTTTAGGCAGACCTGTGAAGACACTGTCACAGTAATCAATCCAACTAGAGATAAACATATGGATGAGTTTCTAGATCTGGTGCGACATCAGTCCGTTAATCCTAGAAATGTTCTTCGGGTGATAGAAGGCTGACCTTGTGATTACTATAACTAGATTTCGCCTGATCAGTAGTTTCGAGCTGTAATAACTGAAGCTGTGTGCTGACACACAATCGTTCCTCTTCAGGTCCAAAGATAATTACTTTATTTTGTTTCTATTCAGCTGGTGAAAATTATGGCACATCCATCCATTGATTTGCTCAGTGCATTTACATAGCGTTTGGATGGGTTCATGGGTGAGCTCTGGCCAGATGAGATCAAGATTTAACAATTTGACCAACCTGTTAAATGCTTTGTAGAGAAGAACATTACCCAAAATACAGCATGTCAATTGTGAAACCCGGTTGTGGAAGTATCCTGCTGTGGGGATGTTTTTTTTCAGCAGGGATAGGGAAGATGGTCAGAGGAGATAGGAAGATGGATGGAGGTAAATACAAGACAATGCCAGATGAAAACCTGTTGGACACAAAAAACTGAGGTCCACCTTCCAGCAGGACGTAAACATACAATCAGACCTACAGCAGAATGGTTTGAATCAAAGCATATAAATGTGTTAGAATGGCCCAGTCAAAGTCAAGAGCTAAAGACAATTTTGAATCCGTGGCAAAGCTTGAAAATTGATGTTTAGCGACACTCTCCATCGAATCTGACTGAGTTTGAGCTCTGTTCTGAATAATGTACAAATAAGGTCAGTCTCTAGATGTGCAAAGCCCATGAATAAAAATAATACTTTAAAGATTTTTATTTGTGAAAAAAACATTTCTGCAACCGTTAGAATCCAGAGAGACATTTTGGTTTTATTTAGCTGGACGGAGCAGCAAAAATAAAACTCGTTTGGAGTCACTAATGTTACGTACGTGATAAAGACACTTTAATGAAAGTTTTGATAAATATCTAGAATAGAAAATCTGTTGACATTTTTAAAGAACCACCATTTCTTTTATGATTTTATGTTTTAAAATAAAGAAAAACAAAACTTTTGCAAATAGATGTTGGATACATTTTCTTGTATGGGATGTTGATATTTGCACATTCCAACCTAATAAGAAAAATACATAAAAAAAATATTACAGGTACTTTATTGCCATTCCTTCATGAAAATGGAATACAATTATTCAATGAAAAAACGGGAAAACAGCCAAAACCTGCATTTTTGACTATATATATATGTTTATATGTTATATCTTTGTAACAGCCATTGTGGAAACCTCCAAAGAGCCACTTGTGGCTCCGGAGCCATAGGTTGCAGACCCCTGGTCTATTTCATAGAATCGCAATGAAATCCATTTTAATTGTGGTGGTAAAGTGACCAAATGTGAGAATTTTAAGGGGTAAGGTTAATAGTCCGGAATTAGTTTCTGCTTCTGCTGACAGTTTGATGTATGGTTCTCAAAAGCAGTGAAAGGGCAGAGGAAGGTGAAGGTTAAGAAAATCCGAAATGACATGAATGCAGAGCCCCTCTTGTGGGTAAAACGAGAGTGCTGTTGTGAAAGGAAGGCAGATTTACTGCTAATTGTTTCCACAAAGACGCAAATACACTCTGTTTTTCTCCCACTGGAGGGATCTCAACTGCTCAGGACTAAGACGACAGCCATGCACCATTAACATCTATTCAAGTGCACTTGCTTTGATCTTCTCTCAGAAGGAGAGCAAAGGGGGAACACAAGGGGAGGGGGGGAAATAAAGAGAAAAAACATCATCAACAATTCAAATGCACCCAATTATTGGACCATAAATAAAGGGCTAATTAGCATAAATTGCTTCCACATGGTTCCTATTTTTACATCATTTCTTCTCATTTTCTGCCCTTTTTCTTCTCTGGATTTTTGTGTGCATAAGCTTCTGCATTACAGGGCTTAAGTTATGATGGAGACGCTTAATTTCATTGTGAAATTGCTGCGCTAATTAAAACTGGAGCATAAATATTTGGCCTTGGCGCAGCATCCGTGTGTGTTTTTATTTGGAAACACAAAAAAGAGCGGCATGATTTTGATACATATCGCAAAACTGCCAGTGCAGCATCTGTCACTTTTCAAACTAATGGTCCTCTTTCACCCCTGATGTCACACCGTCAGCAGTTACTGTGTTTGTTTTAAAAAATAAGATTATGTTTTCTAAAACTTGGAGCAGAGCGAAGGAAAGCGACTCAACGCAGCAGCCAGATTCACACGTTGGGCTTGAGAAGCTTTTGTTTCCCAGCCGACGGCACTCATAAAGAGCGACCTGTCTGCACTGTCTGGTTTGGGTTATGAAGTCACTCTTCAATGCAGAAACAAGGTGCTCAGGATCAGGTTGGTCACAGCCTGCTTTAAAACACTGTTTCTGATCAAACAAGCCAGGACTGCTTTTCACTTTTACACAACCCTTTAACACAGCCTAGTTGTGACTCAGCTGTCTGTAAAACCCAAAGTAAAGCCGACTGGTTCCTGGGAATCAAACCTGTGCAGACCAGGAATCAGTAATCCTAACGAGGTTTAAAGATGCGTTCCCACACTGCAGATGATGCTTGCAGCCTCCGGGTTTAAACCTATACACTCTGCTGTGTTCTCCCACACACTTTCAGCACATCTGCTCAGAGGCTATGTTTGCAGTTTGACTTTAGGATATCTTTTGTTCTCCTGTGGCCTTTAGTGGAGCTTTTATTACTCTCAAATTCATGTAAATCCTATTTATGATTTCCAGTCAGGAGAGGTGGAAGGTTACCAAAACAAGTCTCTCAGGCCTAAATGCTTCACTTGGTCACTGCTGATGTCATTTAGCCTTGGTGCCTAATTAAAGCCAAGAAGTGACATAATTGTAATTTTCATCCAAGCTGCTGTGGAAAGACAACAAACTGATGTCCAATAAGTCTCCCGAGTGATTAGAGAAGGGAGTACCATTGAATGGTTCCAAAATTTGAAGTAAGACTTGGTAAGACTGGTTTGGTTTCATTGAGAAAATAATGCATTTGCTCATTTTTTAAACTGTAACTTTACTATAAAATGCTAAATCAAAATAGGGTTTTAACTGCAAAACAATAAGAGCAAAACCTTATGTTTATGAGATTTTTCATTCATTGTTTTTTATCCTCATCAGGAGTGAATGGAATCTGGATTTTTTTTTTTTACATAATAATGCATAAGTTGGCTATTGATTTAATTCATTATATGAAGGAGCAACAAGCTTATTTCCAGATTTTCTGTCTAATTACTGCCCATTTGCAAAATGTTTATCTTAAAGGGATATTCCATCCCTAAGTGAAATCTAGTCTGTTGCCATATTCCCCAGTGTCAGATAAGTAGGAAAAAGCATTTTGTAACCAACCCAGTTATTCTTCTAATCTGGCAGCAGTCAGTTTGCTTTAGTATAGCATAAACAATGGAAGTGAATGGTAACAGCTAGCATTTTGCGTGCAAAAGTCCTAAAAATTACTCAATGATCCTAATTATTCCTGGTGAACATAATAATCATATCAGTTCCAAATGAAAATAATATGTAACATGAAGGAATTACAGGAGCAGATTTAGATTTGTGACTACATTACGACAAAGCACTGCTGTAAGCTGCCAGTGGAAGGCACAAGGACATGAGGCAGCATCTGCAAAAGACACCTACTTCTGTAAACACAAATCCGTGAGCTGCACTGAGTTTTTACTGCCATAGCTTGAGTACGTTATAAGTCTAATGCAAGAAAATGGTTCTTGCTTGTGTAGCAAAGGGTTGCTAAAACAAGCTGAAGACATACAGCAACACGATGTTTCACAGAATTCCATCAAATGTGGAACGAAGAAGACGGCTGGGAATTCCTCCAACAACACCCGTGGAGAAAATGAATCAATATCTGGTTTGGGAGGAGCATTTCATACCAGAGGACTATGAAGAAAAAAATGCAATATTCCACCAGAAAGATGATACTGCGTCTGAAGAATACGGCAGTCCCATCCAGTTTTTGTACAGATCCTGAAGGAAGTCCATCAATGGCTGTAATAAATGTTCTATTTACTATTGTTCCTTGTGTGTTGCTGTGATGTTTATAAATTACTATAATTGTGATGTCTGGGTGACATTGTTAGCTCCAGGTTTACTGGATAACATTAACAACATTTCATCCTAATGACTGTAAACGGGGAGTTTTGTAGAGTAAATGACTTTTAGCTGCTGCGTCATGTCCTTCCAGCGGCGGCTTACAGAGGTGCTATGTCGTAATTTAGTCCCAAGTCTAAATAGGTTCCTCTAATTCCGTCGTTACTTATTGTCATTTGTAATCAATATGATTATTGAGGTCACCAGGAATAATTAGGATCATTATTGAGTAACTTTCATTACTTATGCACACAAAATGCTAGCTGTTACCATTCACTTACATTGTTTATGCTAGGCTAAACCCAATGGACTGCTGCCAGATTAGGAGAATGACTGGGATGGTTACAAAATGCTTTTTTACACTCATCTAACTCCGGGGTATGTGGCAACAGACTAAATTTCCCTTAGGGGGGGAATATCCCTTTAATGCAAACTTGATGACGGAACATTTTAAGACTTTACTTCTGTTCATATGTATACAGTAAAGCACCAAGGGCTGCATCTAGAAGTTGCCGGATAGTTGCTCTCAAAGACTGGACTTTGGCACCCTTGTACTACAGGCATGTTTTCAAGTGTTTGCTAAGTTTGTTTAGTTATGACTAAGCCCTACAACTGTATGCACCAAGCTGGAGCTCATAGTTGCCTCCTATTCACACATCACCCAGATCAGAAAGTGTTAAGTTGGAAAAAAACATTTTTTTTTTTTGCTTGCAAATGACGTATTTGTGGGCTTTGCTAGGACCTTTAACGTTCATGTTCAAAAAACTGGAATGTGGCTGAATAAAACAGGTTTGAAAAAAGAAGGGGTCACTATTCCTCGGCAGTAATCTAATAGACTGATTGCAATTTATTGTGAATGCTTGCTGGTTGTGTGTTGTCGCCAGTTTATGTTTAGAGCAGTGGTCTCCAATCCTGGTAATTGAGATCTACTATCCTGTAGGTTTTAGAAGCATCTCTGCTCCAACACAGCTGAATCAAACGAATAGCTCATTACCAGGTCTTTGCCGAACTTGATGGCATGCTAAAGAAGTAATTCAATCATTTGAGTCAGCTGTTGTGGAGTGGGGATGTATGTAAAACCTGCAGGACAGATCTTGAGGACCAGGGTTGGAGACCACTGATTTAGAGGGTAATTACCTTTTTGCATCAGGGTGGATTAGTTTGAATATTTTTTTGCATCCATCCAGCCAGCCAGCCAGCACTCTGCGCAGGGTGTAGAGCTGGAATAGACCTTACCAGGAGGCTCAGCAGTGTGATCCCCCTGTTGTTGGAACAGACTCTGTGGTCCACAGATGTTGGTAAAATCTGAATTCTTAAATGCAAGGTCACTACATCAGTCAACCAGAATGTTTTAGAGAACTTCATGATTCCTTCTGCTGAGGATCTGTATGGAGATGCAGATTTCATCTTCCAGCAGGACCTGGCCTCTGCCCATACCGCCAGAAGCAACAGAAAATGGTTTGATGCCCATGCCATCACAGTGCTTGACAGGCCAGCCAACTCGCCAAACCTAAACCTCAACCTAAGAATCTATGGGGTATAATCGAGAGGAAAATGAGGGGCACCAGACCCAGAAACAAAGAAGAGCTGACAGCAAGCATCAAGGAAATATGGGCTTCCATAACTCCCAGGCAATGCCACAGACTGATTGCCTCAATGCCACGGCGCATCAAGGCAGTGATTAAGTCAAAGGGATTCCCTACGAAGTATTGAAGATTGACATATTGTTTTGAAAGTACCATATTTTGATTGATTTGATCCTAATTCCTTTCTCTTTTTTCTGCAAAAACTAAGAAGTAAATGGTGATTTCTTCACAGTATTCTAATTTTTTGAATTCCTGTTTTCGTGGGTTTATGAGCTGGAAGCCCAAATTATGTACAAAAGAAACAACTAAATACTTTTGAAATCGTTTAAGTTGTGGGCCCTGAACGTATAATCTAAGGAAGTTTGACTTTTTGAATGGAATTATGGAAATGAATAAACTTTTCCATGATATTATAATTTTTTGGAAAGGGTCTGTATGTGTTTGTTTTTTTACAAAATCTCAAGATACTCTCCAGCATTGGATGGCAATGTTGTAGAACAAGTGGTGAGATAAAAGACTGACTGGTCTCACACATTGCTTGGTTCACATTGCTTGGTCCAGCTTATGTGGATTGTAGCAATTTGAGGAATGGGGAAGGGGGAGAGATCATAATATTTTCAACAAATAAAAATGCATTGTTTTGCATTTGTAATTTGTGTTGTTTGTGTTGTACTTCTATTGGACAATGCTATATCATTAAAAGTATATCTATGTGTTCAATGATTTTTGTGGGGGCCAACTTCATGGAAGGGGGAACCTCCGCCCATGATTTGAATCATGAGAAGGATAGGTTGGTGTTGAAATTCAGCCTGGGATCTTGGAAGTTTCTTTACCTCAGGTGAAAAATAAACAAAAAAAAAAAATCCATGAATATCTCAAGCTTTCAGGCACCGAGGCGACCTATATTTGGAAGCACTATGAGGTTAAGTGGGCTTCCTTTCAAAGCAGAAGAGAGCTACTGATGTCTGGTAGCAGCTAGCAGACAATATCAAAATAGTTGATAGAAGTACTTATTAGTACAGAATAAGTACAGAACGATGCTGCTCGCGTCCTCACTAGAACCAGGAAAGTAGAGCACATCACCCCAGTTCTAAAGTCCTTACACTGGCTCCCTGTAGCTCAGTGAATAGACTTCAAACTATTCCTACTAGTTTATAAATCATTGAATGGCTCAGCACCTAAATATGTTGAAGACCTATTGGCACCGTACCAACCACCCAGACCACTCAGGTCCTCCAACTCTAGCCAACTAAACATCCCTAGACTTAGAACCAAACATGGAGAAGCAGCTTTCAGTTTCTATGCTCCCCTTATCTGGAACAGACTTCCTGGCGACTGCAGAGCAGCTAAAACACTGAGCTGCTTTAAATCAAAACTTAAAAACTAATCTTTTTAGAATTGCCTTTGAATAAATGATAAATGTGTTATGTGTCATATGTGTTCATGCTTTTTTGCTTTATTGCTGTTTTTCATGCTTTGTGTATCATGTGTTGTATGTGTTTCATGCTAAATTGCTGCTTTTGATTTCCAATTGTTATATTCTGTTTTTCTTTATCACCAAACCTTGTAAAGCACCTTGAATTACCCTGTTGTTGAAAGTGTGCTATACAACTAAAATTGCCTTGTCTTATCACTCGCAGCTGCAGCATCACGAGTAGTGCTTACAAAGATCTTTTATAAAGTAAGATCCCTCACTCACGTACACAAGCAGACGGACAGCAGAACATCATGACAGTGACTCAACTGTGGCTGCTTTAGGTGTACAAAAACTGGTGTTCCAGCTGTTTCTAGCTCATAGGAAGCTTTAGCATTTGTGGTTCTGGGCCGTCGCTGATCCTTCTAATTTTCTTTATTCTAAGGAAGACATTTTAGGTTAGATAGTGGAAACTTGGACACAGTTTGACATTTTAACATGACAAAGATCCCAAAGCACACAAATTGTTTTTTTGTCCTATCCTTTACATTATTCAAAATTTATGAACTACTGTATGTAAGGCAAAGATGAGAATGCCAGGAAACATGTAGATGAATTCTGCAAAGAAGAGTGGTCGAATATCCAGTCACAATTATGCTAAATGATTGTTGAAAACAAAACCAAAATGTTTATTGTCCAAATGCAACTTTCTTAACTAAATATTAGCGTTACTTTATATATTTAAACCCATATTGATACTAAATGACCTTTTATGAATATAACAAAAACCATAAAAATTTCCAACTTGTGCTTCCCCCGCTGATGGCTCCTTTGACGGCATTTCCTGACCTTACCTGGCTCATCTGTGCTCGGCTAGATGTCCTTATTAATGTTGCTCTTGAGTGTGTGTGTGCATGGGGATTGGGTTGGGGGGTATAAATGTGATCATGCTTTTAAATCTGCGAGGGAGGGATGTGAATGTGGTTTATGTGGGATCATTTTTAATCTGTAAAACACTTTAAGTTGCAATCATTGAATGAAAGAGCTTTATAAATAAAGTTTTGATTGACTTACAAGTTGGTGTAACATTTGTTGTGTGGTTGTGCAATGAATTTAACTTATCTTCACTGCAAACTAGCTTTAAACTCTGAACATAAGCAGATGACCTTTGTAAGTTCAATCGATATTGTTCATAATTAAATTAAATAATCGGTAGAGAATATGAAATTGGGATGTCCATGCTTTACCACCACCCCTTTTAATACACAGCATATATATGTTAATGTTGCTTTCTTGAGATAAAAGTGAAAACATAAAACAAACATATATCACGAAAGTAGCAATTGAAAAAGGTGCAATCTTTCTTTACCCAAGCCCAAGTAGAATTACCAGTCTAAACATTTACTCAAGTAAAAATACAAAGTAGCCTATTTAAATAGTACTCAGAGTAAAAGTTACTTAGTTACTTTTTTGACTGCAGTAAAACAGTCTCTCCTGGGTAGTGCAAGAAAGACAATGGGAAATAAATCTCAAAATAGTTGCTTTTCCATAAAGTAACTTTTTTCAAAAGTGCAACTACAGATTAACTGCAAATCTATAAATCAAAATGGGTAACACTAACAGTCACAATTGCTGTAACATTCCCCAAATGACCCATAGAAGACCAAACTGTCAGGTACCACCACAGTGTTAGTAAGACAAAACTGACATTTTTTGACAAGTCTGTTATACCTGTCAGATATTAGAACATGTTAAAAAAAACTTATAACGTTTCAAATAAACATAGCAGCTGATAAAAGAAATAGTTAAAAAAAAGTTGCCCTGCCCTAATGTACTTCTAGATTACAGTTCTTTTCTTATCATGTCTACCCTTAGAGTGTTACTATCTGAACCTCCTGTTAATTTTGAGCAGTAGCTTATTTTTAAAGTTAGTGGAGTTCATCCTTACCTGCTTTGCAGTAAAGTATTTTCTGTTTTGGAAAATTACCTACTAACATCTTAATAGGTCTATAGGATGAATAATTTATTTCTTTAATTCTACATGTTGTAAATCACTCTAAAAATCCCAACAAATCGCCCACCATTAGTACATGCTTGTTGAGCCTTTTATTTATACGCAAATCCCCCCACCCATGATGCACCTCAGGCCCCAGACAGAACGTGAAAAGTGGACAGGTCTGTGAAAAAGAAGACGTTTACTCGCGTCATTCACTGATGTCTTTGATTAGCTTGAGCACAGCCTTTTATTAAACTATGACTTGACTGTGACAGTAGTTTAGTCTAACTTACCTCTACATGGTTGCACAGGATTGATGTGGAGTAACGCAAGTAAATGTAATTCGTTACTTTCCACCTGTGCCGTTTTCCAAACTGAGATCTCTTTTGACCATTTCCTGCAGGTAACAGGATGAGTGCTCATAACTACCGGTACTCTACAAAACCCCACTAAAAACTAATTATACCGTTTTTTTACTCAATGATTCAATTGTTTTTGTCAGAATGTTCTTAGATTTAAAGAAAAGTGGCAGTTTTTTTTCTGCCTCTTTTCTGAATGTGTGTGATTTTCAAGATGTTGACCCCAGACCGCTTCTTGATCAGTTTAAGAAAACCAAACACTCCCTTCGCTTCCATCAGACACCATGAAATCAGGCATAAACGGGAGACAACCTCCTCTGTCCACAAATGCTGAAGTTCACTCCTGCCGTTGCTGACCTGCCTCTGAACTCCCTGACTCTGTCTTGTAGTCCCAGCCAATGTAAGCAGATGCCTCTTTGGAGGTTGATTTCAGCCTCTTATTTATGCATGCGGCGATAGCACTATCCTGCATGTGATACTTCAGGAGAGGGAAGAGTCTGCTTCTGATGGAACCAGCACTCCTTTTTTCCTTCCAGCGTACCACCCAGGTTTTTCCCCTGATATGCTCTGTCCACCTTCGAGGCCACACAGTTAGTTACAGCAGCATTAGCTCAATTACTTTTGGTCTCTCTGCATGAAATCCCTTTGCAGTTTAGATGGGTGAGCCTTACCAGCTGTAGATACAAACATGGGGGGGAAGCTTCCGGAGAGTTCGACAAAATGCTGCTGAAAATAAACGTTTTTTCCTACACAACAAAGGCTTTTACAGTCCATCCTGCTGCTAGACATGTTTCACAAGTTAAAAACATCAACTCAAAGTTGGTCTCCAGACAGATCAATATTGGAATCAAAATAGATCTGGTTTAAAAAGTGACTTAATTACGTGATAAGTTACATGGGAAATCAGTCTACACCAAAAATGTGAACCTGCACTGGTAATGGGAAATATCTGATAAACTTTGAAATCACCCGGTTACCAACATCCTGTGAATACAATTATGCTGTTACAGTGCTAAAAAAACTATCAGACCCTTTATAGGTTTTGCTTTTAATTTTAGATATTTCAGACCAAACAAATTGTAAACCAAAAAAAAAAAAGAGTGAAAACAAAAGCAATTTTCAAACAATTGCTTTATTTATAGGGTTAAAAAGCTATCCAAACCAACTTGGCCCCATGAGAAAAACAATTGTGACAACAGGAAGTGGGTCCCACTCTTCTTCGCAGAACACATTTAATTCAACCAGGTTTTCAACCATAAATGACCTGTCAAGGCACAGCATTCAAATCAGATTTAAGTCTAGACTTTGACTAGGCCAACTCAGACATGGTCTTGTAACCCTTTCCTGCAGAGCCGACCTAAGTGTTTTTGGTGCCCTAGGCAAAATTGTTGTTTTACATGCACTACACATGAGATCGGATAACCACCCCTGATGGCTGGTTCATTTCAGGATAAAAGTATTGTTCACCTCTGTCAATGCCATTTGTTACCTGTTCTGAGACGCGCACCGCTAATTCATCGCCCTCCCAATCCATAGAGCACGGTGCTGTGCTGCAGGACACGTTCAGGGTCCGGGAAATTAGGTGGGAAATTACATATGTTGGTGTATTTTATCACTTTATGCATTTAATATTTCTTCCACATTCTTGTCAGCACAACACCACAACAAATGAGCACTAGATAGACCAGCAAACTGGTTATGTGTGATATATATATGTAAAAAAAAAAAAAAAAAAAAAAATTATATATATATATATATATATATATATATGTTTAAAAATAATTGGAGGGGGTTTTGGCTGGTGCTTGGAATGTTGTCCTGTCCAGGAGCGGGCGCCCTCGGCCCCAGACCCATAGATGTAGATGACTTTGTTTCTTTTTTGTTCATGAGTTTCTTTAGAACAGACCCAGATGTGTTGCTATTCAAGGTATTTTAGCCTACTTCGTGATGTCAGATAGGTTCTATTAAAGTGATTTCTTATTTCTACAAGCCAGGCAGTATTCAGGCTTGGTGTGGCTTCTAAAATTGAACCATATATATGGTTAATCACAGTTAATTTGCAATTTTACATAGAAGCACAATTATATGTTAACATATAGGGCCAGGTTGCTTTGGATAGCTTTTTTACACATTGACAATTAAAATCATAATTTTAAATCTGCTTGTTGTTTTTATTCAGCTTATCTTTGATATCAAGATCTGTTTGTAAATCTAAAACAGCTAGTCTAACAGAAAATCAAAACAAAAAAAATGTTAGGAGGGTAATGCTTTTTCCATCACTGTATATTAGGCAAGGCAAGGCAATTTTATTTGTATAGCACACTTTCAACAGCAGGGTAATTCAAGGTGCTTTACATGATTTGGTGATTTAAAAAAAACAAAAAAAACAATGGAAATTAAAAGTAAAAGAAGCACACATTACACATGATACACAATAAAGTAAGAGAAAGATCAATAAAGCAAGAGAGCATGAACACATTTCATACATATGACATCAATCATTTAATCAAAGGCAATTCTAAACAGATGGGTTTTTAGTCTCGATTTAAAGCAGTTCAGAGTTTAAGCAGCTCTACACTCGTCAGGAAGTCTGTTCCAGATAAGGGGAGCATAGAAACTGAAAGCTGCTTCTCCATGTTTAGTTCTGAGTCTAGGGGTGTTTAGTAGGCTAGAGTTGGAGGACCTGAGTGGTCTTGGGGGTTGGTACCGTGACAACAGGTCTTCAACATATTTTGGTGCTAAGGCATGTAATGATTTATAAACCAGTAGGAGTATTTTGAAGTCTATTCTCTACAGGGAGCCAGTGTAAGGACTTTAGAACTGGGGTGATGTGCTCTACTTTCCTGGTTCTAGTGAGGACGCGGGCAGCAGCGTTCTGGATCAGCTGCAGCTGTCTGATTGACTTTTTAGGCAGACCTGTGAAGATGCTGTTGCAGTCATTAATCCGACTAAAGATAAACGCATGGATGAGTTTTTCTAGGTCCTGTTGCAACATCAGTCCTTTAATTCTAGAAATGTTCTTCAGGTGATAGAAGGCTGACCTTGTTTTTGTCTTTATGTGACCCTGGAGGTTCAGGTCTGAGTCCATAACTACACCTAGGTTTCGTGCCTGATCAGTATTTTCTAGCTGTATTTACTGAAGCTGTGTGCTGACTCTTGATCGTTCTTCCTTGGGTCCAAAAATAATTTCTTCAGTTTTGTTTCTATTCAGCTGGAGAAAGTTATGGCACATGCAATCATTTATTTGGTCAATGCATTTATTTAGGGTTTGAATGGGTTCAGAGTCACCTGGTACATTGTAATGTAAAGCTGAGTGTCATCCGCGTAGTTATGGTAGTGTCACGTGGGTGTGTGGAGAATGGACCCAAACGCACTCGCCGAAGGAAGGTGCAGGATGTTTATTATTGTGAAGTTGTGGTGATGGTGATGATGAAGACACTGGACATCGGGCAGGGAAGGAAGACAGCAGGAAGAATGACACACCATGGGGATTGACAAATACTGACTACTACTAGGAGGAGGCTAGGAGGAAGGAGGAAGGATGATCCGGCCGGGAGTGAAAGGAAGTGAGGGGTCTTAAAGACAGGAGGTGAGTAGGATCAGGTGTGGATGATGAGACAGACAGGTGAAGACAATCAGGCAGGAATAGGGCAGCGTGACAGGAAGCTAATGTTACTGGTTGCTATAATCTTGCCTAGTGGGAGCATGTAGATATTAAATAAGCGGGGCGCCAGGATGGAGCCCTGGGGCACCCCACATGTGATTTCTGTTCATTCTGATGAAAAGTTTTCTATTGAAACATAGAAGTCCCTTTTCTTTAGGTAAGACTCAAACCAGTCAAGTAGTGTACCAGAAAGTCCGACCCAGCTCTCCAGTCGTTCCAGTAGTATATCATGATCAACAGTGTAAAATGCTGCACTGAGGTCCAACAGAACCAGCACTGTGGTTCTACCACAGTCTCTATATATGCGGCTATCATTGAATACTTTGACGAGGGCAGTCTCGGTGCTGTGGTGAGCATGGTAACCAGACTGAAAAACATCAAAACGGTTTGTCATTGTTATGAAGCGATTTAACTGCTGAAACACCGCTTTTTCAATAATCTTACTGATGAATGGAAGATTAGAGATCGGCCTGGAGTTCTGCATTAACCTGTTGTCCAGATTCTTCTTCTTTAGTAGTGGTTTATTAACTGCTGTTTTTAAAGCCTGGTGGAAGACACCTGACAGGAGGGATGAGTTCACTATTTGAACAATATCAGACACAATAACAGGAAGAACTTTCTTTAGAAAAGCTGTGGGTAGGATATCAAGACAGCAAGAGGAGGAGCTTAATTGGATAAGGATTTTTTTCAAGGCTGTTCTGGTTTAATTTGTGGAATTCAGACATTTTCTCTACATTGTTGTTGATTGGGGATGGCACTGGTTGTGGGTTCGATATTGAGGTACAGATTGACCGTCTAATTGTTAGAATCTTTTCAATGAAAAAGCTGGCAAATTAATTGCAGGCCCTGGTAGAGTTTAGTTCTGGTGCTACTGTCACTAAAGGATTAGTTAGTCTTTCCACTGTTGCAAATAGAGTCTGTGCATTATTAATGTTTCTGTTGATGATTTCAGAAAAGAAAGATTCCAAAGCTTCTTTTATAGTTAGCTGATATCTATTTAGTCTCTCTTTGTAGATCTCACAGTGAACCTGGAGTCGAGTTTTCCGCCATTTTCTCTCGGCTCGTCGACACTCTCTTTTTTCACTACGTACCAGTGGATTACTTGCCCATGGAGACTTCTTTCTAGCTGAGACTACTTTCACTTTAGTTGGAGCAATGGAATCCCTGATGTCTAAGATTTTCGCAAGGAAATTATCTACCAACTTATTTACTGAGTTTGAGTTGGGAGATGAGGGGGATGTGGTGGAAGGGTAAATACGTTTAAAGGTTTCTACTGAACTGTCCCCTAGAAAACGCTTTTTTATAGTGGTTTTACTGTGGCTGGATAATTTAGCAGAGATGGTACTTTCAAAGAAAATACAGAAATGGTCAGATAATGCAATATTCATTACCGAGATGTTGGAAATATTTAAACCTTTGCTGATAATTAAGTCCAGAGTGTGTCCTTTATTGTGTGTTGGCTGTTTGACATGCTGGGTCAGGCCGAAGTTGTGGAGAGTATCATCTAATGTTTTTGCTTGTCTATCTTGGGGGTTGTCGGTATGGATGTTAAAGTCCCCCACGATGATTAGTTGGTCATAGTTGATACATATTACAGAAAGAAGGTCATTGAAATCATTGAAGAAGTTAGAGTTAAGTTTTGGTGGTTTATATAAACTTAGAAAGAAAGCTTTGTTAGGCTCATTTATCTGGTTGGCTAGGTATTCAAAAGAATCAAACGTGCCCAGGGTGTCATGTTTTGAGGTTAAGGAGGACCCAAATGCAGCGGAGTACAAAATAAGGAGGATTTAATGAAAACAAGGAACATGAACTTACAGAACTCAGGCAGGTATAAAATGCAGCAAACGGGGAAACAGGAACCAGACGGGCAACAAGGAAGGCAGGGACCAGGCGGGGAAGAAAGACGGCAGGGAAGCGAGGGACCAAACAGGAAAGAATGACGACGAACCAGCGAGTTGTGACTGAATGAGAATCGAATTTATACTGAGGAGGAGAGTGAAGAGTGGAGCAGAGAAGGAGCAGGACTAATTAAGGGAAGCGGTTGCAGCTGACGGGGAGTGAGCAGGTGGAAGTGATTAGCAGCTGGGATGGAAGGTAGAATGGCTAGGAGACAGAAGACTCTAAAGAAACTAGAAAGGATTCTTAAGAAACTAAGGGAAACGTAAGGACATACTGGAGAACAGAAGGAGGAATTAAATAAAGAGATAAAGGAAACACAAATGGGAAGGTGGACATAGACAAAGGTGAAAAACATCTACAGAACCCAGGGAGTGCCAGAATACAAAATTATAATTACACTGAAGGAAAACTACTAACTTAAGACACAAACAGGAGGAGCAACACAAGAGGGCACCTTGGGGTAAAAAGGGGAAGAAAACCAAGTGGAAGGAAAAACTCAAACTTGCTACACAAAAATCCAAAGACCATGACACAGGGTTACCTTTTTAAAGTTCATTGAGTTGTGAAAAATGGTGGCTAAACCTCCACCTCGTCTGTGTTTCCTATTCTCGCTTAAGAAATTGCAATTTGGAGGTGTAGATTCTATCAATGCAGTTGTTTCGTTATTTTCATCTAGACAAGTTTCTGATTAAAAAAGGGCGTGTAAATTATGCTCAGTGATGAAGTCATTGATAAGAAAAGACTTCCCGGATTGAGATCTAATGTTTAATAAAGCTAACTTAAGTATTGTGATAATGGGCAGCTGAACCTTCTGACAGGTTATCAATTTGAGATTTTGTTTAATATGAGAGCGTGTGGTTAACGGTGTTAATGTTTCCTGCTGCTGATAATCACTGAAATCTTAGACTCAGGGGGGGTGCCGGGTGAGTTCTGGGAGACGGTAGGGGTAGATTCATTGCCCGGTTCCCTAAAATATCAAATATCTGTAATAATCAGTGGGGGGAAGCTCCCAGGCTTATTGACACTAGTCCCAGGGGTTTGGTGTAGTCTAAGTTTAGGTGTTAATTGTGTCCTAAATTTGATTTGCTCTTTCAGTCTGTCTGTAAAGTTTCCGGTTCGGACCTGGTGTGTGCCTGGCCGGGCCTGGGGGGGGCGGTGTGTCGGTCGGCTGATGTGCTGCGCCGATATCTTCCTCTGGTTGGTTGGGGCACCTCTTTTAGGGGTACCAGGTTTGGGATTGTTGGGTGGTGCCTGCTCGGTGGCTCGGCGGGACACGGATCCGGCGTCTCTGCTCGTTCGATCACCTGTTCTGTGTGCACCGTGCGTGGTCGGTTCATTGGCGGGTTGGACCAGCCCTGGCCTTTGTTGGATGCCTGGTCTCGGCGCTCTGCGTTGCGCGGGATCAGGACTCGGGAGCGTGTAAAACTTGGTGTCCAGGTGCTGGCTGAGCTTGGCCTGGGGATGCTATCCATCCGCTGCGGCTACTGGTGGGGCACCCCGATGTGGGGCAGGGGTGGGGCGGTGGGATGGTGGCGGTGGGGATTGGCCCAGGGTTGTGGTGGCGCGTGGTGGCCGGCCGCGGCCCCTGCGGTGCCGGGGGCCCCTCGTCGGGCGGTCCCTTGTCGGGTCTCTGCTGGGGGGTGGGGCGCCCCTGGGCCTCGGCTCTCCCGGTCCATGGACCAGCCCACCCTGGCGCGGCTGGTTGCCGGCGGGGCCCGTGGGCTCGTCACTGCTGCCCCCGGGCCCCTGCATAGTAGCCGCTGGATGTTCCCCTGGGGTTCTCCTTTGCTCCTCTCTTGGGGGATGCGGTCGGCCCCGCCTGGGTCCGCCTGGGGCTCTGGGGGTCCTTTGGACGTCTTGACTCCGATCTCCTTCATGTCTGCATCGATTCCTGGGAGACAGATTGATGCCTGCTCACACCAGCTATCGAACACTCTTATGGAGAAACCTTATATGCACCAGCATGCTAACACACACACATAGGTGTGGGGTCTCTGGTGTTTACAGATATATTCTTGGGCTGAGGTTATCATTACTAGAGCTTGATTAATCGGTACCATGAGTTTTTCTGTGACATTGTTGTTGTATTTTATATCCTTTCTTGTGTGATGTGGTTGTGTAGTTTTTAGTTCACGATGTTAGGTTTGTTTTGTCAATGTTCCTTTTTCGTGTTTTGTTTTGTTTTTCCCCCTCTCTCTGCCGTCCTGTGGGTATGGAGGCAGACTTCAATGTTTTCCTGTGTTTTCTTTGTTCCCTTTCCTCTCTTGTATTTTCAACTCACCCTCTCTCATGACATTTTGTTTCCTACCTCTCTTCTTCATCTTCTTTCTTTCTTCCCCTTCATTTTCCGTCTCTGTGTCCATAACATCAGGAAATAAAACCCCCAGCAATTCATAATAAAGATTTTTCACACATATATCAAGTGGAGTACTATAGTAAAAGCTGTACTGCTCCGCTTGTGAAAATAAATATGTTGGGCTTCTACTTGGTACTTAGCCACCAATTCTGAGCTCCACACTGCCAAACAGGACACGTAAAAAAAAAGAATAAAAAAAAGAATAAAAAAAAAATCATGACTTGCTGTTTTTGTTCTGTGATATCCATGGGCGCCTCAAGGTCAGCTTTTGGGAGCAAGTGTTTTGCTTTCTGATTTTGATAAGAAAAAATGTTTGCTGCTAACAGCCTTACTCTGGCCTTGTTAAGATAACGTTGGCCTGCTTTGTACAGATGATTAGCACTTCTGAATACTTTGAAATTATTAATAAATGTGAACGACTTCTCAGCTGATTGTTTCTTCAACCATTTATGGAGCATGCAGAGTTTGCTAAATCTTTCATCATTCCCTTCAGGGACTGGTCCGCTGATGAGGATGTTTACGTCCATCAAGTCTCTGTAGGAGATCAGAAAAGTCTCTCTTCAGAATCTCTGATTGTCTCATCGCGATATCTGCTGATCCTGCGTGAATGACAAGCTTTTCCAGAGTAGGATGTTGGTCCAAGATGTTCTGGATTTTTTCTGGATATTTCTCTCACTGTATTTTTGTAGCAGCTATAAACTCTGGTGTTCTTGCTACAAAAAGCCTCAATTCCATTAATTGATCTGTCTTGTATAATAACAATCTTTGCTGGGGGGGCTCTTACTTTGTTATGTGTCTGTTTGATGCGGCTGGGTTTCTCCTGGTGGCTTTGACTGGTCCCGGGGGCTGCGTCATCTTTCGGGGAACTCAAGGCTGCGAATCTGTTTTTCAGCAGGATTCCAGGTGGAGAAACGTCTCTTGTTTTTGGCTGAAACCTCTTTTGTTTACTTTTAGCAGAAGCAGCAGGTCTGGGTTCAGAGCTTTCTCTGTGCCGGAGTTTCTTTTGTTTTTTCTTCCTCGGAGAACAGGCTGGGGTTGATGATTCCGTGCATTTTAAAGCTGGCCAGTCTTTATTAGAGTGCAGAGTTCTGCTGCTCAGGCGCTTGTTGGCTGAGGGAGTAAACTTTTCCTGTGTTTTCTCTGTGACACGATGTAACACCGAGCTGATAGGCTGTTCCCTGTGTGAATTCAACGGTAAAATTGTGTCGTTTCCATTATCAGTGTGGAGATCAAAATTAATTTCCAGACGACGTAGCTTCGTTTCAATGCCCTCAATTCTGTGGAGCAGTTTTCAAAATCCTCAGCTGAGCAAAAAGCCATGTTGATAAGTCCATAAAAAAGTAATCCAAGAAGAGATCTGGTCCAATACAGTAACTCCAGGGGCTGGGTAGATAAAGTAACTAAGAAAAAGTTAAGAAAACAAAACAAAACAAAACAAGAAAAGCAAATAGAAAAGAAAATAAAGTGATGGGAAATCGGGAGAGAGACAAAGAGAGGCTGCTCCTCCTTCAGCAGTCTCAGAGCAATTTTATTTTATTTATTTTATTATTTTAATATTAAAGCGTAATGCCATCAAGGAGAGGAGGAGGAGATTCTTACATTTGAACGGTTTTAGCTCCCACCCCTGTCAACAGAGAGAGCATCACTGTATTTACCTACTTTTTACAATGGAGTTTTTCGTTGATTGATAGCTCCGTCTTGTGGATATGTGAATCTGTTTGTCAGTGCTCTAGGCTCGCGTTAATGATTTGTTTGGCTGTAGAGGCCAGAGGAGGGACTTAGGGGAAATATGAATTCTGAAAGATTACCTACTTTAAATCATAGAACAAACAGTCAAATTAAAGTATTTTTTACATTACTTTAAAAATGTTAAGCTATGTACCCCAGCTTTAATGAAGTATCTAACAGCCCAAGTGGGTTGGGGGGGATGCAGTCCAGACAGACTGTTCTCCCTGGCTCTGCCGCATGCAAACAGACAAACAAACAAACGATCAAACACAGCGGTCTGTTTTATTGTTGTCTACACATCCTGGTGTTCAAAATCACCAAAAGACCATATGAGATAAACTGGCCTTGCAATATAAAGCCTCTAGTAGTCAAAAGCTACATTGACAACTAATTACATCGACTATAGAGCACTGTTCTGGTGAGATGATCTGGGGCTAATTTTGGGCTGACCAATCACAAACGTTTGGTCTCCGTTGCGTTTGACGGATAGTTAAAAAAACCTGGACTCTACTCCGTCCGCCCTTGTATGCCTGTCGTAGAGCCCTTGCGTCAACGGATTATGGAGCTGCGTGTCTCCGCACCTCCGCAGACGGAGAAATATCAACTAGGCTTTAGCGGCTGTTAACACGACAAAGTTTTTCAGCAAAACTTAGGTTTTTCTCTCCGATTTGGCCTCTCATTTACACGACAATGAGAAAACGCAGCTTTTCGAATGGTCTTCCAGAGTGGAGAGTTCTGAAAACGCTGGGTGATTCGTTGACATGTAAATGCAAGCCGGAGACTTTTGAAAATGATGACGTCACTGCCAGCCGCCTACGGTCATGTTGGACTTGCGCACTCCGCCTTTCTACAGAAAAACAACAACAATGGCGGATCCAGGTATGCTGTTACTGCTGATGCAGCTTCTGAAGTTACAGTGGCTTACAAAAGTATTCGGCCCCCTTGAATTTTTCCACATTTTGTCACATTACAGCCACAGACATGAATCAATTTTATTGGAATTCCACGTGAAAGAGCAATACAAAGTGGTGTACACGTGAGAAGTGGAAATCATACATGATTCCAAACATTTTTTGCAAATAAATAACTGAAAAGTGGGGTGTGTGTAATTATTCAGCCCCCTGAGTCAATACTTTGCAGAACCACCTTTTGCTGCAATTACAGCTGCCAGTCTTTTAGGGTATGTCTCTACCAGCTTTGCACATCTAGAGACTGAAATTCTTGCCCATTCTTCTTTGCAAAACAGCTCCAGCTCAGTCAGATAGATGGACAGTGTTTGTGAACAGCAGCTTTCAGATCTTGCCACAGATTCTCGATTGGATTTAGATCTGGACTTTGACTGGGCCATTCTAACACATCGATATGTTTTGTTTTAAACCATTCCATTGTTGCCCTGGCTTTATGTTTAGGGTCGTTGTCCTGCTGGAAGGTGAACCTTCGCCCCAGTCTCAAGTCTTTTGCAGACTCCAAGAGGTTTTCTTCTAAGATTGCCCTGTATTTGGCTCCATCCATCTTCCCATCAACTCTGACCAGCTTCCCTGTCCCTGCTGAAGAAAAGCACCCCCAGAGCATGATGCTGCCACCACCATATTTGACATTGGGGATGGTGTGTTTAGAGTGATGTGCAGTGTTAGTTTTCCGCCACACATAGCGTTTTGCATTTTGCCAAAAAAGTTCCATTTTGGTCTCATCTGACCATGTCACCTTTTTCCACATGTTTGCTGTGTCCCCCACATGGCTTGTGGCAAACTGCAAACGGGACTTCTTTTGGTTTTCTTTTAACAATGGCTTTCTTCTCACCACTCTTCCATAAAGGCCAACTTTGTGCAGTGCACCACTAATAGTTGTCCTATGGACAGATTCCCCCACCTGAGCTGTAGATCTCTGCAGCTCGTCCAGAGTCACCATGGGCCTCTTGGCTGCATTTCTGATCAGCACTCTCCTTGTTCGGCCTGTGAGTTTAGGTGGACGGCCTTGTCTTGGTAGGTTTACAGTTGTGCCATACTCCTTCCATTTCTGAATGATCGATTGAACAATGCTCCGTGGGATGTTCAAGGCTTGGGAAATCTTTTTGTAGCCTTAGCCTGCTTTAAATTTCTCAATAACTTTATCCCTGACCTGTCTGGTGTGTTCTTTGGACTTCATGGTGTTGTTGCTCCCAACATTCTCTTAGAGAACCTCTGAGGCGGTCACAGGGCAGCGGTATTTGTACTGACATTAGATTACACACAGGTGCACTCTATTTAATTCAGTTTTTCAATTCAATTCAATTCAGTTTATTTATATAGCGCCAATTCACAACAGATGTCATCTCAAGGCACTAAACAAGAAGTCATTTCAATACATTTATACAAACATTCCAATCAGTTAAAAAGTTTCCTATTTAAGGAATTTATTTAGTCATTAGCACTCATCAGGCAATGTCTATGGGCAACTGACTGCCTCAGACCAAAGGGGGCTAAATAATAAATAATAATAACACACACCCCACTTTTCAGTTATTTATTTGTAAAAAATGTTTGGAATCATGTATGATTTTCGTTCCACTTCTCACGTGTACACCACTTTGTATTGGTCTTTCACGTGGAATTCCAATATAATTGATTCATGTTTGTGGCTGTAATGTGACAAAATGTGGAAAAGTTCAAGGGGGGCGAATACTTTTGCAAGCCACTGTATTTGGCATCTGTTAGCAAAACTTAGAGATCATCAGGCTTCTATGCGATTGCCGATGAAAACGCATACAGTACGTGCGTCAAATAATTAATACGCCTTTATTTAAGCGGAGGAGAACTACATGAAGACCGCCATTGTTAGTTATCATGAAATGTTTATTTTCCGGGTTGTTTATTTGCCCTGTCGTGTAAACACAGTGCGTTTTCACCTGCATATTCAAACAAAAACGCCAACGTTGTCGTGTAAACAGCCCCTTAGACTGCTGGAGGAAAGACTGACCACTTTTCTTCACCCTGCTACTTTTCTCTTCTATCCATCCATCCATCCATTTTCTATACCCGTCCATCCTAATGCAGGGTTGCGGGGGGGCTGGTGCCTATCTCCAGCGGTCAAGGGGCGAGAGGCAGGGTAGACCGTGGACAGATGGCCAGTCTATCGCAGACTTTTCTCTTCTACTACTCTATAATTGCATTATTTGCTGTTATTTCAACAGTTAACTTTGTTTTCTCTCTGTGATGCCTTGTCAGAGGGGGGGGGGGTGCATCGATTAGGATGAAGTAAATGAACATCCCCTGTGTCCTGTTATCAACTTGTTACTTTCTTTAATATAGAAAGTACTCCTACATCAGTTCTTCTGTTCTTTCAGTGTCTCTGCTCTGTCTCCTCAAACCTTCAGATGGTCGTGACAGATGACCGCTTGTACTGAGCCGGGCTCTGGTGGCAGTTTCTTCCTGTTAAAGAGAGTTTTTTTCTCTCCACTGTTGCTACATCCTTGCTCAGTATGAGGGATTGCTGTGAAGTCAACGACAACGAGGGTGACTGTCTACTACCACTATATGTTACTGAAAGTCAATGGCTGCGTTTACAAGCACCCAATAACCCGTTCAAAACCGGAATATTAGCAATAACCCGGTCACGCACAGCCATGTAAACACAGGCAAAAACCTGAATATTACCCCTGGGGTACCCCTTTTCTAACCCGAATATTTGGTCGGCATATCCCCATCAAAAGGAACATTGATTTGTGTTCTGCGCATGTTCTATTCGCAAGGAATCTTGGTCTTTTGAGTGGAAGAACTTTTTGTATGCGCATAGAAAAACCCATGTGCAGTATACGGAAGTAAACAAAATGTGGAGGTAAACATGGCGAGATGCAGCACAGCACCACACCACACTGCTCCTGGTGGGTCAGTACCAGCACCAAAGTGCAAACAAAGGCGATCGCTATCTGCCCCGAACTAATCATTATCCACGTGCTGCTGCTGTTGTTGTTGTCCTCTTTGGATACAGGAAGAAGAAACGGAAATGACGCATATTGGGGGTTAAGGTTGTCCCTAAGTCCTGACGCCAACCGTGCGTCGCAGTTTACATTGGGATATGCCAATTGATTACAAATGTCCAATTATACAGGAGTAACTCTCTCTGCTCACAGATGTAAACGGGTTATTCAGAATGTTTCAGAAACCCGAATAGTGACCTTAACCCAATATTTGCTGCATGTAAACGTAGTCGCTGAGTTGATGCAATCTGCTGGATTTTCTTAGATAGAAAACTTTTAAACTGATTGAAATGTATGTATGATTGAATTGAAATGACCTGTAAAGTGCCTTAAGATTGCATGTGTTGTGAATTGGCGCCATAGAAATAAACTGAATTGAATTTAATTAACTATCCTGTAGTACGAAATAACTGTTTAATAAAGTGCACTGAGAATGAGAGATCTGAGACTTCATTAAGTCAACAAAAAGAATTTCCATTTGATTAGATTCAGTAGTGAGGCTTGTGAAGACCCCTCAAACTCTGCACCTGGTCCGAATTCAATCCCTCCAATCTGCTTTCCTTGGACAAAGCATCTTCCTCTTATTTGACTTCGGCTCTTTGAGATATGAAGTAATGCACGCTGCTACTTCAAAACTGTCTGCAGGGAACAGGAGGCTGAAGCGCAGAGACGGGCCTTCTGAGGAAAAATGATTTATTGAGGTTTGGCAGTCAGGCGAGGAGACAAAAAGCTAAACAGTCTATACAGTAACAATTATGAGACCCCAACGTTAATGCCTCTTTTGTACCACTTGTTTGAAGAATTCAGTCTTAAACTCAGTCAGGTATTTTAATGAGAAAGTTCAAAGGATTTATGGCACCAATTTTTCCTCATATGGTTTCTCTTCTGAACAGTGTCGGCAAACATGATTCTTGATCAGAACATTCAGATAGCGGTCTGGATTTCCATCTGTCAAACAGTCAGGATGGCCTACATTTAGGTTTTTACTGCTTAGCAAGCTGAGGTGCTTCCAAGGTTAACAGATAGCAGTAAATTCCTCTGCTTCGTGCTATTATCTTTAGTATGGGCAAATATAAAATTGTGATAGGTTTACTGGTCCTCCAAAGTCCTTTCTGGCTATAAGTCTGGAAATCTACATCTGCTGGCAAAAACAAAAGTATTCATCGGAGACATGAAGGCATTTAAGTAATCAAAGCTGGAAACTGAATGTCAGCTTTACCGATGTAGCTTTTGCAGAAGGTTCTAAAAGGAGCCATAATCTGAACTGATCCGAAACAGGATTTTGGTTAGCATGCATGGCCTTAATCACAGCGACAGTCTGACTCCATCCACTTTTATACTAAAAGGTTTTGCTGGGAAAAAAGGTAAAACTAGATTTTTGTCAGGCTAATAAAATCAAACTTTATATTAAGTTGTTTGAGCTAAATCACATAATTACAATAAAAAGGGAACAATAAAAGTTACAGTTTACTCAGAATTCATAATAAATGTGAAGAAATTACAGATGTTTAAGTAATGTTTAAGTTTGTTTCAGTAGATGCCACTGATTGAACCTAAAAACACGATTACAATAAAAAAGGTCAAGAAACAGCCCAGTTTCATCAGAAGTAATGTTGACAAATTAGGCAAATTTAAGTAATATTAACTCAATTTTTCTAAGCGGAATAAAAATCTGGGTTTACATTGATAGGTCGAGATGTCTGGTCCTAAAGGACAGCTAACTGGAGACTGCATTCAGGCCACAGCAGGTGAAGTATTTATTTCAAGTGCCATCGTTTAATGACATTGTTTATATGTAGTTCTCTTTTCAGCTCATTGGGATTAAATATTATTTAAAATGAATAAAAAAATAAATACAATTGTATATGTTATCATTTTACATATTGATGGTTAAAAATTGATTATGACCAGATTTTTTTGACCCAATCGGTCAAAACGACGGACAACAACAAAGTGCAGCGCGACCTCTGATTTGAGAGTTTTGTTTCCGTGAAGTGGTGGTCAATGAAAGGGCACTTCACTTAATGACTGGCATCTTAATGGCCTCTTTTAGCAGGTTAATCCACCCTGCTGCAATGCAGAAATTGTGTAGGAATAGTTTGAAGAACACAAATTTGAGAAGATGACTTGGCCTTACATTTTTAAATTTTATTTCAAAAATTGACAAGTCAAATTAGATTATAACCTGATTTTTTTATTATTTTTTTTTTACCCATCTGTCAAAACGACGGACAACAAAAAAAGTTTAGCACGACCTCTGGTTAATGCATTTTTAAGCACAAATTCACTTTTAAGAATGTCTACAAGGTTTCTTCAGTGCAATCTGTGTTACTTTCACTCGTCACATAATTTGTGATCGGCTGTCTGTGAAATCAATTAGCTCATCAGCATAAACACACATCAAGCTGAGAGGCTCAGCCTTTCACTTGCAGATGACAATGATGTTAAAAGACATGTAAAGCTAGAGGCCGACCACAACTGTGATCTGCAGAGATGTGGTCCAGTAATTAAAGATGCTTCGGCTGACATTCGGGCCCAGAGATGATTTACAGTGTCCTGATGAGTTTCCCAAATCGCAGACTGAGTTGGAAACAAAAAAAGCCTGCTCAGCCAGACGCTCAGATGGAGGAGAGGTGAATGATCCATGAAAGGGAGCGAAGTCTGGAGTCTGAATCTCTAATCTGTACAGCCTGTTGCTCATTGATGAGGTGCAGCAATGAAATGCTTCCTTTGTAGTTTTTCTGACAGCAGGGCCTGTTCGTGATATCCAGGAGTTTTTCCAAATGAAAAGGGTTCTATCCTAATTATAGTCCTTAGTGACTGCTAGGGATCCAGAGCCTTCCTGATGGGGGACCAGGGACAGCGGGTTTGATTTCAAATAATCCAACATCAGTTTTTGTCGACTTGAAAAGCACTTTGTTAGCGGCGTTCAAGCGAAAGCCACATTCGCTAATCTGGTTAGAGGATTGGGGCTCAGTCCCAGGAGAGGTTCTGCGCGGGTGTATCAATGTGTGTGTGTTTTTCCAGGCTGGATAAGAGGCAGGACATCAGGGAGCAGCCGGGGGGGCCTGGGTTTCCCTGGCACACAATTGCAGGACGTGTTGTCACGCTATAAATGGAAGCTGAAAGAGTTGCTTTTATGTCACTAGCCTGCAAGATTTATGTCTTCATTCTCTTTTCCCAACCCTCCAAAGTGTGAGTATTGAAGTCAATAAATTAGTAAATAAATATATTTGGGAATACATTTTATTTCTCCCCCATTTTTAATTAGCATTTCTGACCTTTTTTTATGGTCTCAGAAAAGTAAGGGGAATTTAATCGTTGGATAAAAGAATAATAATTGGCGAATGACTGACGAAGCAATTTTTTCATTTTTTAAACTGTTTTTGATGTTTAGCTCTTTGTATTAAAAACCAGAACAAAAACATGTCCATCTGGGTAAATTATCCTAAAAATCACAGAATTTCAAGGCACTCTCCTCCTAAAGAACAACTTCAAATGCCTCTATTGACATGACGTGGTCTAAAAGACTATTAAAATTTCGAGGCATTTCAACATAGGCCTTTCTCAGAGAGTCAAACAGAACACAATGAATCATCAGTCATTTAAAGAGAGTCAATTAGTTGGGAGTATTTCATCTGCAGTCAATCGTCCATCAACAGAACTCCACTCCTAAACATCTAAGACCTGAGTACCTTGTTAACAAACAGAACAAAAAGCAAACAGAACTGTGGCAGAGGACAGGTTAAAAAAAGTGAACTCAACAGCCTGTCACAGAAAAAAATAAAGTTTAATAAAGGGTGTTTCTCAATGCCAAGGAACCTCGCCTTGATGCCTTGGTCCCGCCCCGGTTGCCTAGGAGATACGTCATCAGGGACCGCCAAGGCGTGTTCCAATGTTCATGTGCTACCGAGGCGTCTGTCCTCCGTCTGTCTGCCGTTTAGCTAACTGACCGAGGATACATGGGAGGTTCCTTGATGCCTTCCCTCGGTCAAAGATTTCCCAGAATACATTGCGGTATTTTCGAAGTTGCAGCTTCCGTTGCTAGCAGGTACTAACTAGCTTTCACATTTGATTTAACCAATATATACACAATTAAAAAAGTAAAACTCTGGTTATACATCTATATTGAAACTTATACGTATAAAATATAACGATAGGCGGGACGTAAACAGAGCGCGTCAGCAAAAGGCGGGCCCTGGGCAGCTGCGGTCACGTGATGTAAGTCTGTTCCATTTAACAGTTTTCTTCAACCAAGGAAGGACAGAGTCCTCGTAAGCAAGGCACCTCGACATTGAGAAACACCCTAATAAACCTCCCGGTCTAGCTTCTAGCTTATCTAGAGGGTAGGTAGCACCTCACAACCGAGCGCTCAGCCTGAATTTCCCACTCAGGACCGCGGTCAAGAGAGCGGACACTTGAGTCAAGCCAGCCGACGCTAGCGCTCTTCTAAAGATTAGCTTCACGCATACATGGTGCATTACGGTAATAGAGCTCCGGTACTTGACATCACTTCTCCCAGCATGCAACAGTTAAAATCGAATGGGCGTCATTGTGGCAGGCAGTCTCCCGCAGTTGTTTTTATTTGCTGTTAACCCAAAGTTAGAAACGGTAAATATGGTGGATACCTGTTGCGCCCCAGGATGCCATAACAGACGCGGATGAGATAAGGGAAAAACTTTTTATTGAATTCCCAAGGATCCCAATTCAGAAAACGATGGATCATTGCCATGAAACACGTGACCAGCGATCAGGCAGAAATGAAGCCGTTTCATATAGGTTTTTTGAGTGATTCACCTGTAATTCAGATTTAATTTTGTTTAACATTTGTTTGATAACTGCTCTTGTATCATTAAGTGATGCAAATTATTTAGAAATAAAAATACTTTATTTCCTGAGATGAACATTCAAAATGTTGCACAAAGACATAACTTAACAACGGCCCGTTGCTCATGGTAACCAAAATCAGGACAGGTCTCTCTCCCGGTGACAGCAACACAATCCTTTGCAGGAAGATTCCAGACCTGGATCCCGATAACAAACCCCGATTGTGTCCATTTATAGCCCTCCAGGCTTTTATATGCTTTAAGCGATGCTCCGGAGTAGGACGAGGGAAAATTGATCAGGAAATTGTATATGTCAGGGGATGGGCGTCATTTTAGCCGATGACGCCGGGGATATTTATGATTGATGATTTTTTCCCCCCACCACTTTTAAAAACTTGATGCAGAATTTCTTACCAGCTCTAACATTCACATTTCCACATAATCAGTGTTTCTGAACGGACTATTATTTAAATCACTTAATTCCACTTTCTTATACATTCATACAGCAGTGGATATGTCGAGGTTTTAAAAGACTCGTAGTCTGCTGCAAACACGTTCAGGGCTCAGAGTCCTGCAATGTTGCGAGTAGATGGAAAAATACATATATTTCAAGGGTCTGGCGAAAGTTTACTGCGGGTGAAAAAATATTTATGGGACATTTTTGTTTGTTTAAGACTCCCAAAGAGAATCGTGTTGATATAGCATAATGTGTTTGTGGAGAGACCATGCCAGAATATCCCCCCAACTTTGCGCTGACAGCGGAATAATGTTCCCGCTATCTAGGCATCTTGTGCTGCCAGAGAGAGACTTTTCTGAAATTTATGAAAACTGAAATTTATTTGATGCAGAGATCACTGTGCAGAAATGAAAAATTGTCCACAGTCTCTTTTTTTTAACTGTGTTCTCAGTTCATGAATCGCAAATCCCGCTGCAGTAAAGTCTGTCTAGCAGCGCAGGATGCCTAGATAGCGAGAATAATCCGCTGTCAGCGCAAATTGGAGGCATATTCTGGCATGTTCTTTCCACACAATATATCAACACAATTCTCTTTGGGAGTCTTAAACAAAACATTATAAACAATTATATTTTCTCACTCTGAACCTGCCCGCATTAAAGAAACTTCCTCCCGGACCCCTAAAATTTAATTTTAACAACTTTATGATGTAAAGACTTCATGCAGCAGGTACCCGCCCTGTTGCAGGACTCTGAACTGTAAGTTAAAGTTGAAGTTTCTCTGCACAGAACTGCAAGGGTTGCAAAGAGAATGCGTTTTATTGTTGCACATATTCTTCTGGGGCGAGTATATAGCCAGGGCTCTATGTGCTATAATGTGGATTTTAATGAAGCCACGCAAGCCAACAGCCTAATTATGATTTTCAGTGCCGTTGGTAAAACCAAACACATAAGCTTGTGGCTTTCAACTTTTATTGATGGAATAAAGATACGATTTTCAACACCTGTTTATTCACTGTAGTGCATAAACGTGAAACAGATGAATCTTTAGACTATGTGAATAATTAATAATTGTCCCCAGCCATCTTCAAACCACACTTAAGTTTATGGTTATTGTCCCCAGCAACTTTTAAAACAAACTAACGCCGTTGTGAGAGTATCTCAGGTCCGGTAAAAGGTCCGCTCTGACAGCTTCTGAAGTTTTAAAAAGTATCCCAGGGGCATGGCAAGGGTCGGATATGTTTAATCTTTTTAATTTCCCGGTATAGAGAATAATATCTTACGTTTTAAAATGGGGAGTAAACTCCGATGGAGTAAAATCACAGCCAGCGGCGTTCATTTTGGTGACGTTCATGCCTGCCAACATGGCACCTACGCTCTGAGAGTCACGTGACGTCCGGAGCTCTATAGAGCATTGGAACGGCCTTGGAAGCGAGAGACTTAACCATACTTTTTTATTTATTTATGACCTACCTACTACTTTCCCATACTATTTCCAGAATAAATATGTTACTGTAAATTTTTGGAGAAACATCAAGTCAAATACCTGATAATGCCTATCCAGGATAGGCGGTTATTCTTTTTGTCATTCTTGTAGCATTTAGAAATTATTTTGGTAATTCTAACTGACCAAAAACAAGAGAAGTTATTTCATGATTTAACTTCAGTGAGTTATAAACATGTATGCCCTATGTGTATTCTATTGGGTGTATATAAAGTCAAACAAATAAAAAAAATCTTTGAATGATAACAAGCAGTCACATTTGTGTTAGATCAGTTTTTGTTGAGCTGAGCTGACAGGTCTAAAGAGAAAATAGTATTCTCCACGTTTTGTCAATGTTAGCTCAATTTAGTAATTTAAGAAGTTTTGCATGTTTATAAGTGAATTAGTTGTTTCATTTATTTTGCTGTGTACTCATCTATCCTATGCAGGGTTGTGGGGTATGGCGAAGTATTGGGGCCAAAATTAAGACTACTTCCCTGCCGCAGGAGGCTATATCCATTCCGAAGCCAGCAACTGATCTGGCTATTGTTAGGCCAGTATTGGCAACTGAGACACCGGCGCTGGCAAATGAGAGGGAGACAGCTCACTAGTGATCGGGGGGGTGCTGGTGACCAGCAGGTCGCCAGTCCATCGCAGAGTAACATAGAGACATACAGGACAAACAACCATGCACGCACACACTCATACCTAAGGGCATGTTCCTGCTCAGACGAGAGAGCTGGTCAAATTAAAAATTTACAAAATAATTTTTGAGAGCACTACAGTTGGGCTTAATTTGGAACCATTGGAGCCTAGTGATCTGTAGTTTTTATTAAAACACGAGGCAGCAGGCTCTCCAGGGCACGAACAACGCCATTTTCCACTTCTTCGCTGACCCTGAGGCTCTTCCACCTCCTAGCGTGGTCCTTTCTATTCCTGTCTCTGTAAATATTTATATTTGCATATATATAATTTTTTTTAATTTAAAATAAATTTTGAAAAAAATGACTAAATGTCTGTTAGTTTTACCACACAGCAACATAACACATAACACTGTGAAGACAAATTATTTAAGAGAGAAAAGAGAGTTTAGTTTATGTTGGAGGCAAGCTAAATATATTAACAACACAATTAGAAATGGCAGGAAAGCTCTTTAGAGGTTTGTGGGTGGCTCTTAAAAGAGCCGTTGTGGGGAAGTCACAGGGACTTCAAACAGGTTACTCTTTTGGCTGCCAAGGCACTGCTCCCTCTGCCGAGGAGTGGGCCAAGAACTTCTCCCTCACCAGGACAGCCTCTCTGAGGAGTTGTTGGCTGCAACACGACCCAGGCCTGGCAATGGCTCCACCACAGCAGGCGCCGCACCGCTCAAAGCAGTTGCCCCTGTCTTGTCTGAACGCCGCAAGAAATTGTGGAGAAGACACATTGCCTTCAAGCACTTCTCTGCAGTTTCAGGATGGAGCTCCATGTTGCGCCTATACACCCTCCACTGTGAGGAGAGGATGCCAAAGGCGCACTCCACTACCAGGCGGGCCCTGGAGAGGCGATAGTTGAAGACTCTCCTCTGTAAAGGGAGGAGTCGTCCAGGAAAAGGCCTCATGAGCTCCCTCCGCAGCGGGAACGCCTCATCAGCCACAAAGACATGGGGCTGGGGCCCACGGTCTTCAGCAACAGATAGAGGAAGGTCAGAAGGCAGTCGCAGAGTGCCAGCCCGAAGAGCCTGACCTAAGGTGGAGTTGGCCAAAATACCCCCGTCGCTGGTCCTCCCGTACCCCCCAACATCCATAACGCGGAAGCGATACTTTGCATCCACAACTGCAAGGAGAACATTGTAGAAGATTCCCTTGTAATTGTGGAACATGGATCCTGAGTTGGGGGGTGCCTTGATCTGCACGTGCTTCCCATCTAGAGCTCCGCAGCAGAGAGGGAAGTTCCACTGCTCCTGGAATCCCTCTGCAATGGACCGCCAGTCTTCAGTGGAAGGTACAGCCATGTAGTCCTCCACTAGACAGTCCCAGATGGCCGTCGCTACCTGGGGGACGATCTGGCACACTGGAGACACCAACTCTGAAGGTGGAAGCGATGGTCCTATTGGAGTCCCCAGTGGCAAGGAACCTGGAAAACATTATTTTAAAAATGTATTAGGTGTACTTTAGTAACAAAATTAATTATTCAAATTATTCAAAATACTTTCTTAATCCCAGGGGCAAATTACACAATATATAAATATTATGCAAAATATTATATGAATATTTGATATGAATATGAAATTTATATTTAATATTATATAAAAGTGTCTTTTCTGTTTTGTATTGGCTCTGATGATTCAGTAAGAACATCTCCTGGTTTTATCTTCATGTTTCCCTCTCACCAGATATCCAAACTGATATCATGACCAGCAGCTTTTACAGCTGTGGCTCCAGCAAACATCCGCTGATACTAGAAAGTCATATTAAATCAATTAACAGGTTATTAAACGTGCTGGTGTAGTTTAGCGCGACATCCACTGGTTTCCTCTTTCTAGCGCAGTGGGCGATAAACAAACAAAAGAGACGGGACTGGTTAACAGAAAAGCCGATCAGTTACATGATTAAAGGAGCAACAGGAGAGGTAGCTGCAGCGAAGCGTTGAGTCTTTTTTTTTATCCATACCACAGTTTGCTATCGGTAAACATTCTAGCATACACTGATAGCATACCACAGCTATGCTATCAGTGTAAAAACTGATAGCATAGCAAATACTAACATACTTATTGGTAAAGGACTACCATATTATACACTTTTACTAATCGCAGACAGATGGACAGGCGCTCAGCAGGTGGGATTGAGCGCCTGTAGTTGGTGTCTTGGCAGGCGATGCTTGGACCTACGCGGCACGACAGCTACTCAAACTGGGCGCGGGACAGACGATGGTACTGCTGAAAGCGGCGGCATCCAGACGAAGGATCTGGTGGACCAAAGAACGGCGAGGACATACATAATGCCGCTGCTCTGTTCTCCAGAGTAAATACAGACTCTTCAAAAAGTCAATCGACAGCTGCCATCTTGCAAAAACACAGTCTGGCACTAGCTCCTCCCACAAGTTGCATATTTCAGGCTCGACGCGCGTGAAAATGGTATATTTTCACGCGCGTCAAATTCGCATTGTTCGCGCTTTGAGGTGCGAATACTCGCGCGTCCAACTAGGGGCGTGCACCGCGTTTTTGACGCTTCAAACGTGTTTGGTGTGAACGCACCCTTAGAGCTAGAGAAGACAAAAACACCTTCATAATCGAACAGGTACGTCTCAAAGAAGAATGTATATGCTTTGTCGAGTTTAGAGTGTTTAGTAAGCGAGTTTGTTTCTTAAAGTTGCTGGGCACAATAACCATAAACTTAAGTGTGTTTTGAAGATGACTGGGGACAATTATTATTAATTATTCATATAGTCTATAAATATTCATCTGTTTCACGTTTATGCACTACAGTGTATAAACAGGTGTTGAAAATCGCATCTTTCTTCCATCAATAAAAGTTGACTTAAGTGTTTAGTTTTTCAAACGGCACTGAAAACCATCATTGGTCAGTTGGCTTGCATGGCTTCATTAAAATCCACACCAAAGCACAAAGAACAATGCTGGCTATATATACTCGCCCCAGAAGAATATGTGCGACAATAAAACGCGTTCCCTTTGCAACCCTTGCAGTTCTATGCGGAGAAACTTCAACTTTAACTTACAGTTCTTAGAGTCCTGCAACAGGGCGGGTACCTGCTGCATGAAGTCTTTACATCATAAAGTTGTTAAAATTAAATTTCACGGGTCCGGGAGGAAGTTTCTTTGCGTATTTTCTCACTCGCGGGTTGCGGGTGATAAAATACAATAGTTTTTAATGTTTTGTTTAAGACTCCCAAAGAGGATTGTGTTAAAATATTGTGATATGTGAAAAGAGCATGGCAGAATATTCGCCCAACTTTGCGCTGACAGCGGAATATTCTCGCCACCTAGGCATCCAGCGCTGCCAGAGAGAGAGACTTTACTGCGGCGGGATTTGCGATTCAGGAACGGAGAATGCAGTTAAAGCCAGGGACTGTGGGCAATATTTCGTTTCTGCTTCAAATACATTTCAGAAAAATCTCTCTCTGGCAGCGCAGGATGTCTAGATAGCGAGAACATTCCGCTGTCAGCGCAAAGTTGGGGGAATATTCTGGCATGTTCTTTCCACAAACACATTAAATCAACACCATTCTCTTTGGGAGTCTTAAACAATCAAAAATATAACATAAAGATTTTTTCACCCGCAGTGAAGAAACTTCCGCCAGACCCTTGAAATTCAATTTATGTATTTTTCCATCTTTTAAAGGCATACACACAACTTTCACGATATTTGCTCTCTGTCGCCCTCTTCAGGCTTGCCGCGCAACATCACTGTCGTAAAATCAAATCTCTGTCGCTCATAAGAGGCATGTTTCAGTGGCTGCTTTCCAAATCGCTTGCCCAAACAACAAACAAGCCCCATTTCAGTTCGCAATTCAACTGTAACAATCGGGATAATCTAGAGTAAAGATCTCACAGCTAGGTATTCAGTTTGTGGGGGAGGTCGGGGTAATTGGAAAAACAGTGAGATTAGATACAGAGAACGTCTAAGCGCCACGTAGCAAACACCTCCAAACACTAGAATCAGCCTACATCTTTAGGGGTTTTTAGGAAAAAATCAAACGACAAAAATATAAATCACTAGCTTGACAAAACCAAAAGAAAAAAGTTTGACTTATATACTGAAATACAGCGACTACGCCAGAGTTTGCAGCTTTATCTACAGAAGCGAGTCTTCCACGTTAGCATCACATTAGCCTCTAGATGGCTAACGGAGATCGACTCGATTGTGTAATTCACATTACCACCGTAAGGCATATCGTGCAAACTATGTTCATCCACCGCCACACATTGAATAAATAGCTTTCTCAGGACTGTGTAACAACATCATGCCAGACCAAACACTATAACCCCGGTGAAATCATTCATTACTTACATATCCATTAGCAGCACGGCTAACTCAGCGTCAGTAGTACATGACCTTCGTTTCAAAAGAACTCTCCAACAAGGAAAAGCCGGCCCTATATTTTACTCTGGTCTTTGCTCTCTCTCTCTATCACGTTCTCTTTTTCTTTTTCTAGCTTCTTCTGATATGGGATTTCTCAGTCTCTTTGGTTGATCAGCATCTCTATAGTCTCTAAACAGTGAGGCTGTATGACTCTGCCGTAAAGCAGAACACTTCCAGCGGCGGGTCGCCGCTCAAAGTTCTATAGTGCAGAAAAAAGCCATGGACCCCTGTAAGGTAGTGATAACTCTAAAAATGAACATAATAGATGATAAAATTCCACCATTACTTTTGAAAAAAGCGTTATATTAAGGTGTGAAAGTTGCAGAGTATGCCTTTAAATGGCTACCCTTTGACATTGCAGGACTCTGAGCCCTGAACGTGTTTGCGGCGAACTACGAGTCTTTGAAAACCTGGACGTATCCACTGCCGAGAATGCTGCAGCATCTGTGCAGAAATAAAACATGACTGTATAAGAAAGTGGAATGGAGTGATTTAAATAATAGTCCGTTCAGACACTAATTATGTGGAAATTGTGCTGGGAGCACAAGTGGATGTTAAGGGGCATTCACACCGGTCAGCGCGTCCAGGCAGCAGGGCAGCTAGATTACATGCAAGTCCATTGAACCTACGCATCAAGTGGGTGTCAAGCTGCCCCGCAGCAAGTCGCGTGTGTCGGCCCAGCAGCTGCTGCTCGGACGCGTTGACGGACCGTCGGAGCAGCTGCTGCGTGAAGTTGGAAAAACTGAACTTTGGGGCAGCAAACACGAGGCGTCAACCAATCGTAGGGACTCTTTATACTCTTACACCTTCCATGCGTGGATCAGCAAGTCATTCATTCAAAATGGAGGATCAACTAATCGTCGCTGTCTGTAATCTTCGTGAATTGTATGACCCGTCTTTGTCTTTTGACAAAGACAGGAAGAGATCGGACATTATTTGGAGGAAAATATCGGAGGATACTGGAGTGCCAGGTAAGCAGTTAAATATTTTCGTTTAACTTTCTTTTTATGTTAGCTAACGCTTGCCAAACCCGGTTAGGGCAACTACGGTACTAAATACTGATGTGACGTGCCAACGCAGGCTACAAAATGTGCACGCAGCTGGGTTTTAATTTTAGAGCGTCCAACTTTCGTCCGTTTGAGCGATTTGACGCCTGGACGCGCTGACCGGTGTGAACGCCCCATTGGAGCTGGTAAGAAATTCCGCATCAGGTTTATAAAAGTGGTGGGGACAAAACCGTCAATCATAAATATTGCTGGGGACATGTCCCCGGCTTCCCCGGCTAAAATGAAGCCTATGGTAGTAAGCGAGAATTTGTCTGCCGGTCGATGTTCATCATCTAATCTTATAGTTGGAAGGCAGTCTTCGTTCTGCTAGCGGAAACCAGGTTACACTGCTTTGACGCAGAACATCTGACGTCACGCGAAAATGACCCACACTCCTCAGTCCGCGAGAGAGCACACATAATCTACAAGCAGAGAAGAGAGCTTTGCCAGCTCAGTTTTTGATCCGTGCAGAGGAGGAGACAATCTGTGAGCAAGAAGCATAAAATCTGACCGCGAAAACAAAGATTTGAGGCAGACACTCTTTTTACTTTTAACGCCAGGCTTAAAACTTTCCTTTTTGATAAAGCTTATAGTTAGAGTGGCTAAGGTCATCCTGAGCTATCTCTGTAGTTATGCTGCTATAGGCTTAGACTGCTGGAGGACAGACTTACCAATTTTCTTCACTCTGCTACTTCGTTTTCTCCTACGACTCTCCAGTTGTATTACAGTACATTCTGTTATTTCGACTGTTAACTTTGTTTTCTCTCAGTGTTTTTCTCTCCATAGAAGATATACCTGGTCTGGTATCCTGCTTGGCTGCAATGCCCTGTTGGACGGGGGGCATCGACTGGGATGATGCTCCCAGTAACTGAACATCCACTGTGTCCTGTTATCAACTTTTTACTTTCTGTAACATAGAAAGTTCTCTTATATCAGATCTTCTGTTCCTTCTGTGTTTCTGCTCTGTCTTCTCAAACCCCCAGACGGTCGTGGCAGATGGCCGCTCCTACTGAGCTTGGTTCTGTTGGAGGTTTCTTCCTGTTAAAGGGGAGTTTTTCCTCTCCCCCGTCGCTACATGCATGCTCAGTATGAGGGATTGCTGAAGGATTGCTGTGGTTGGAAAGTCTGCATCAACGGGGCCCAACCTCACGCCAATGACTGACACAATCTGCTGGGATTCCTTAAATAGGAAACTTTTTAACTGATTGGAATGTTTGTATAAATGTATTGAAATGACTTCTTGTTAAGTGCCTTGAGATGACATCTGTTGTGAATTGGCGCTATATAAATAAACTAAATTGAATTGAATTGAATTGAATTGAATTTGAGGTAGAACACGAAATATTTGAAAGAGAGCAGAAGTTCTGAGAGCAAAGAGACATAATACTGCACTCAAATTGTAAATGTGTGCTCTTGAATAATGGCAGTAAAATTCCCCCCGTACAAGACTTAAATATTTTTGTTCACAAACGCCTGGACATTGGGTCAGTTGTGACTCCTTTGAGGTAATAAATTCTCTTAAGCTGGTTCCTTATTTCTGTGACGCAAACATTACGAAAAAAAATAAAATAAATAGAAATGTTTTCTTACAAACATAAGCTTCTCCTAAACATAGTTGTGCTTCTGTCTTTTAGGTAGAGCCTTTATGATTGTTTCGAGCTATAACACACCTGAGTCAGATGAAGCCGACAGGCAGCAGGTATGGTCAGCTGAGTCGAGAAGCCTTTTAAATTGTGTGATTTTATGTCATATTAACAGCATGGTGTTCTAATTCCCTGTTAAGCTTAAAAAATAGAAAAAGTTAATTTGCAGTACGGCTTTTGTGGGGATTGACTTTACTTTGTTTTAATAACACAAAACACCAAATCCTGATAAGGTGAGTAAAAACACAGAGACAACAAATCTCATGTAGAAATTGTGTGCGCCCAAACAACAAATCTGAGTCAAATGGCTGAATTCCCTCATCAGCCATCAGTTATTCAGCTCCGCAGAGACCTGGTAACGAGCCATTCATTTGATTCAGGTGTGTTAGAAAAAGGATGCATGTAAAAGTTGCTGGATAGCACATCTGCTTGAGATGGTGCAGTCCAAACATCATGATCCCAGATCACCTGAGCCTGTGAGAACTTGACACCGCAGCTCTTTTTGTTATTGGTCAGGACGGTTTTCAAATTCAAATTCAGAATTCAGAATTACTTTATTAATCCCAAAGGGAAATTAAACGTTGATGTAACTCATTATGCAAGTTCCTTCAAAGATGTGTTGTAGATGCTGATGGCTGTGGGTAGGGATGATCTCCTGTAGCGCTCTGCAGATCTGAAGAAGCCTCTGACTGAAGACGCTCTGTAGTTGTATGACAGTCTGATGTAGAGGAGGCTCTGGATCTATGGCGTCTTCTTTTCAACTCATCAGGGTTTTGTGGCTGTAGTTGAGGTATTATTTGAGCTTTTGTGATGTTAATCAGCTGCTGGCAGTTGTAAACCACCTTGTTGCCATGGTTATGCATCATAACAAATGTCCCAAAATAAAAAGTATCAGCAAAAATCCTTCCAGCTGCACATCATTCAAAACCAGAGAGAACAGTTGTCCACAAAAACAATGTTTCTACCAAAAATGGAAGAATTAAAGTTTAAAAAAAGAAAAAAATATGAACCAAAGCAACAGAGCTACTCCAACATGCTGCCACCTTGAGCGGCGCAATTCCGGAATAATTTGGACAAGTTGGTCATTTAATGGCGTCTTAACTTCTCCCTGCAGGCTGCCAATAAATAATTTAGGATTTAGATGAAGACATCCAGTCAGGTCGCAGTCTATCCGCATCTCGGCTGCAAGTTATTTTCAGTCAAAAAATTCATGAATCTGATCGGAATAAAAACAGTTTAGCTGTTTCTTTATAGCAGTTTACTTATAAAAGCAAGCAGCCTCATTGTCCTTTTCAAAAACATATTTGTTTTTATTGCTACGGCTTGTCTAAGTCTTTTTCCCTTTGTGTAAAAGAAATCCGCTCTGCAGAACACATTACATCCCTCACTGGTTTGTGTTTTCCCCAGGGGTCCACGGAAAACTCCCCCTCGAACCTTCAAACATCAAGGCGAACCTCAGTAAGAAGAGCAGAAGCTGCTGAAACATCTTCCAGCCGTGCAGAAATGTGTAGAAGTCAGCTTGAGAAACGTACCTTCACCAGTTAGCCTCAGCTCATTGCTAAAATATACAACATACCATGTAGTGATTGTTTTTAAAAGCAGACTGAGAGAGAGAAGATCATTAAAAATGTTCACACATATTTTGGGCTGAAAACTTCAGAACCAAATGCTTTGGATTAACCTTCTGCCCTCTGAACCAGACAGTTATGACAGTCTCTGGCTACAAACGTACTCTGTCCTCACCTCACATCTTAAAACTCACAATGAATCAGTATAACCACATTAATATAATTGATTTTACTGCTTATTCTCCCTCCTGTAGTGTTAAATGGCACATCTGCAAGATGAAATTGGTAAATCTTCCAAGGAGCTCCTTTTAGATTTCTCTGTTTTAGAGTCATATTTTATCAAACCGCTGTCTGACAGCCGAGTAATTGTGCATTAAAACTGCATCCTCAAGTCGGCTTTTTCACAGGAAAAACTGATACTACACTAAGCCTCAAGGGAATTTGTGCATCCAGCCGTAGAATCAGTCTTCGCAGCTGTTCTGAAGCACAGGAATATTGACATGACAGAAAAAAATATGTCACGATTTGTAGGGTGAACCCAGGCGCAGAGAGGCATTTAAAGTGCAGAGCACTCATATTTAATGGCAAATTATAATAACAATACAAAAACCAAAACTCGGGGAAGAACAGGACGGGATAGAAACAGAAAAAGCAGCAGGGAAGGAATTAATAGAAATGACGAGGACCTGACAAAGGGCTGAATCAGACACAGAGGCTTAAATGGACTAGAACAACAATGGGAAGGCAATCAGGGAGACAAGAAACAGCTGAGGACAGAAGAGGACAAAGACAGAGAACAGCTGACGATAATTAGACAAACACGGGAAGACAAGGAGTGACGCAAACGAGGAATTCAGAACATAAGGACTAGACAGAGACGAATACTAAGGACTAAACTGTGAACCTAAGAAAATAAAAGACAGAGAAACCTAACATAGGGCACTTGAGGGTAAAAGAGGGCGAGAAAATGTGGTGGAAGGACAAACTCAAATAACGCATAACAAAACACCAAGAAATAAACAAAAGTGTTAATGTAAACTGAATAAGGAAATGAAATGACTAAAACTCAAAACCCAAACACCTAAGGAACCTAACAGAGTAGTATTAATTTCCTTACATTATGACTGGAATCCATGTTTTTACCGTTTAAATTTTTTGGTGTTTTTCTCAAAACTATTTTTATTTTTTTTCTATGAATCTGCAAAAACTCAATGAGGTTTCAGGTCCTCTCTGTACAACAACTTCTAAAGCGATCATCTTTTGGGAGTAACCCGGTGCTCATGTATCTTCTCATCCATAAATTGTTGCCTCCTCTTGAAGCTGAAATCTTTGTCCAGTTTCTGGCTCAAGTAAATCTTGCCAGCAGCTGGGATCTGAGCCAAGGGCGGGGCTATGTTTTTTTGGGTCCGTCTGCCAAGAGCTCGGCTGCGATCGTCGAACTGCTCCGAGAAGACATGAGCTCTTAGGAAAGCAACGACTGACAAAAAAGAAATCTTGAGATCAGAAAATCTAAAAACTTTTCTGGTAATCTGTAATAATGTTTATGGAGGTATGTAGGGATCTCACTGCCTGTGATATTTCAAGTATGCCTGCAAATAAAGCCTCTAAAGAGCCGTATTCATCAAATTAACAGGCTACGTTTCATGGTTCCAGATCCGACAAGGCTGCCGTGAGCAAAACCTTTAATCTGACTTTTTTTCCGTTACATACTTAAGATGCAGTACCTCATCGGGGGTCTGTAGAGTCTTTTAACGAGCCGTATTTCTGTGAGAAATTATAGTATAAAGCCACATGCACTGGGTTTCTTCTAACCTAAAGACTTTACTATTGTTACTACAGCTTTTCTAAACAATGTAAATTGAAAAATGTGCGTAAATAATTGCAAGCGTTCTGCATTGAAGGCAGGGTTAAACTGTAAGATAGGATGAAATTGCGTGCACAGATCTTCTATCGGTCCACAGCATCTGGAACCAACATGTCCTGCTGCTATTCAAACAAGCTGATTGGATATCAACACAAATCCTGGGATTGTGATTGTTAATGTTGCTAATACAGCACGAGGAATGTTGGACAGGTTGTGGAATGATAATCATTTTGCCCGCCATGTCTCACTCAGCGTAAACATTAGCTTAGCTGGTGGATACTTCAGGCTGCCTGCACCTGTTTGCATGTCACAAGCTAATTCATAACTCTTTGAGCACTGTGTAGGGAACACATGTCCACCCTAAATGAGTCCCATATGGACAAACATGGTTGTTGAGAAGATTTGGGTGGATTTCACGCTCACTGTTGTAAATTAGCTCTACATCACTCAGGATGTAATAAACCGTGGATCTAATTTGCGCTATAAATTTGACTAACGACAGCTTGTACCAAAGATGGGCACTTAACTACGGACTTAATTACTGCACTACCACATGCTGCTTGGTTTGTGAAGAGAAATATTCAGTGTTTCACACTCTGTATAAACCTCTAGTTAAATCAGCATAAGGTCCTCAGGACTTTGAAAACTACCACAATGAACGGTCTAGCCCTATTCTGAAGCATCTTATATTGTTTATGTTGAACTTGTAAAGTAAGTGTTCAACAATTAGGGTGTTGAACTTTTTTTAAATTATTTTGGTCCTAAATGACATCTTACTTAACAGAAAGTACGCCTTTCTTCAGTTTTACAGTGTAACGTATCAGGATTTATTTAGTCTGTAAGACTAGAAAACTATATAGCTGCTGAAACTGTGAACTGCTTTAAATCGAGACTAAAAACCCATCTGTTTAGAATTGCCTTTGAGTAAATGCTTGATGTCATATGTATGAAATGTGTTCATGCTCTCTTGCTTTTTTTTATTTTTCTCTTGCTTTATTGTGTATCATGTGTAATATGTGTTTCTTTTATGTGTTTTTTTTAAATCACCAAATCATGTACAGCACCTTGAATTACCCTGATGTTGAAAGTGTGCTATACAAATAAAATTGCCTTGCCTTGCCTTGCCTTGCCTTGCCTATATAAATCTGAACAAAACGGAAGTCAATATGGAAAAATAGTGCACGAAAAGCTAAGTACACCTCATGATTTAATTACTTATATAAACACATTTTAAATCACTAAGCATCCATGGGGCGTAGGGATCACGTCCACCTACAAATAGCTAAAATACTTAAGACCCCTCTAAAAACGCCTATAACTGCCTATTTTAATAGTTTAAACACCAAATATTTACCACGGCTCTCGCCCCGTGACTGCAGGAGATTGGCAGCCCCCAGCCCCCCCACCCCGCAACCCTGCATAGGATGGATGGTGCAGATAATCGATGGCTGGATACACAGTGGAAACCATCTTTGCACTACTGCAGAAGCTAACATCCACGGTCTTCCCTATCTCTGGCCTTAAGTGTACAGCCAATCAGCCCCAAAGAAAATGAATGGAACTCCTGGATTGGCTGCTTTGCAAGTACTAGTCAATAGCGTGTCAAGTAGCATTACACCTAGGTATTTCAGCTTCCCAAGCTGTATTGTCTTCGGAATCTATACTCTATTAAAAAATCAGCGAGGTTAGGAGGTCCAGTATTGTAATGGTTTTCTGTATCACTTTTACCTTTCACTGTGCAGGAATTATGGCCCGCTCTTTATGCAAAGTTGCTTTGTTATTTGTAAAACCCAGTTCCCTCGCAGCTCTTGCAGTCGGACAGATGTTCTTACAGTCGATTCAAATACTTTGGTGTAGAGAGGAGATCATGGTCATCTCAATGATCCTGTGGCCTCAAAGAGATGCCCAGATTATCGCCCCTCCACCACCACCATGCCTGACTGCTGGTTTGAGGTGTTTGTGCCTGTATGCTGATTTTGTTTTTTTTCTAAACATGGTCCTGTAAATGACAATTAAATAACTCCACTTTGAATTCATCTTTTTGAAGTAAATTTATCTAGAAATCTCGTGGTGCATTCAGAATCAATTTTGCAAGCCAAATATGTGCGGCCATTTTAAAAAAATCAAATAATCAACTGGCAATCCAAAGCTTTTCTTCCTGCAAAAAAAAGTACTTTGTAAGGCAGGGATTTTTCACTTTCACTACAAGATTTGCCATCTGCTGAAAAAAAAGTTTTTTTTAATATATGAATAGCGTGATTATTTCTGGTTTTTAAATGAACATATTCTTGTTCCCTCATTCTGCTCTATATAAATACTCTACTGCATCATAGTATGTGCTTACTTGTTAATGACAGAGAAAATACACCAGCTTTTATTTTCACAGATGACTGAGCTCGTCATGGTGAGGCTTTTCACTCTTTTCAGAGTGATTAAAGGCGAAACAAAGCGCCATCCTCCTCTCAATGACTTTGAACTTTCCTCTAAACAACTCTGAGATGCTGGTTCTCACGAACGAAAAACCCCCAGAGGTGAAAGTTGTGAATTGAGCTGCAGACTGAGAATGCAAACCACCCCGCCATCGCCCCCATCCCTGAATAAAAGCGTTAATTAGCTCCGATGTCCAGACAAATATTCATACTGATGTTCTCCTGAATGTGTGAAAATTAGTTGTTTAGAAAGGACGTTTTCTTCCAATTAGTTTGAAATACCAGCAGGAAATATAATGGGATATATTATCTGTTTTTTTATGTAGTTTCATTTGAGCAGTAATCAAGAGGTCTCTACACATTTTAATATCAAACATGGGAATCCCGTCGCTTTCACAGTGGAGGTGAAGCCAAGCGGAAACTTTCCCTTCCTGGATGGGATTTGGCACAGCAGGGACCAGTACAGAGTTGATGCTGATTGCACTGATCAAAAGAAGCACCACATCTTAATATTTCACCACAGGCAAATAACATACAACTTCAAAGGCCTGCCGTACTAATCCCATTTGGATTAATAAGAAAATATTACAGGAATATTGGGCACAAAACCATTTGGACAGCAGTTAGTGCAGGGTTTGATAACATGAGGAAGGATGCAGGTGTTCATCTGGATCACTTCATACTCTCAAACATATAAATTTTTTACTGAGCATGAAATTATAGATTTTGGCAACAGCTTGCTTTTCCCATTTGCTTTGGTTCATTGCACAGGTTGCTCTTTGTTCCGTTTAATTGTCATTCCAGGGCAAATTCCCCAGCTTGGTTTGGATTGGTTCATGATGGTCAAAGCGGTGGAAAACCAGCACGATATGATCATGATGAGCCCGAAGCCACATTTTGTTAACTATGATTCTGAAACATTTTTAGATCAAAACTGAGAGCTGATGTCTTTTACATTAAGGTGGTTATCGCTTGGAAGGATCTAATGTCAGTGTGACATTTTCACATTTTATCATGCAACAACCACACACTTCATGTGGGCTTTAGTATAGGAATTTTTGGTGATAGACCAACACAAAGTAGTGCATAATTATGTAGTGGAAGGAAAAGTGTGTATGGTTTCCAAAAGGTTTCAAATAAAAATTTGAAAACTTTGGTGTATGTAAGTATTGAAGCATTATGGTTCTGATTTATCAAAGGTTTGCACTTGTTAAGCAAACCTCAGAGCGGGCGCAAAAACATGCAGTAGGTAATTTCCTCAGCAGGCGCAGAGAGCACTGCACCTGTTAAACCTCCAGCAATCCATCCGCAATCCATTTAGCGCTTTTGCCCTTGATGATGTGGGCGTTTCTGTCAGAAGGCGCAAAATATTGGGAGGAGAACATGCAAATAAGTAGGCGTTCCACGCACAGTGATGATTAATCAAACATAAAAATGTTTGCGCCGGCTGTTTTCGCGCCTATTTTTACCGCCTCTGAAAGGCGTGTATTAACTTTGAGCCACCACGATTCAACATAAGTTTATTACAGACAAATGTAAAATATCATTCACACACATTCTAACCTAATAGTAATTAACACTAATGGGTACAAAACTGACAGTTATGTTGTTTTTTTCAATTCAATTCAAGTTCAGTTCAGTTTATTTATATATATATTCACAACAGATGTCATCTCAAGACACTTTACAAGAAATGTATTTCAATGCAAACATTCCAATCAGTTTAAAGGTTTAGCTAGCTTTCTATGTAAGGAATCCCAGCAGATTGCATGGAGTCATTGACTAGCATTGGCATTTACCCCCTTTTTTCCAAAGACGTATCATGAATCCACTGCACCTATTCCTCCTCTCTCTGGTTGTGGCGTAGTGCATGGGGCAGATAGCACCAGCGGACTCATTTGAATACTGATTTGCGCAGACAATCTTAGTAGATCACCCACAAATCAGGAACACATCCTTCGTGCAATTTGTTTTGCAGCGCAATCAATTTTGCGCTCTTTATTTGGAATATTGATCAATCAGGGCCTATGAGTCAAAAGTGTGTAGCATCACTTTTGGCCATGGTTACACCTGCAAGTCTTTGGGAGTATGTCTCTCTCTACCACCTTCGTGCATCTAAATACCTTTGGACGTGACTGAGCAGCCTATTGGACCTATTGGACTGCCTAGTGTCCCAGACTGGTATGTTTTCATTTGTAGTAATTTTGGTTATTATGTTAGATTAAACTAGCATTTTGCAGGTATCGAGCAGATAATTTCATTTTCTGTGGTGTCTTTATATTTAAAGATATAGAATGGTGTCTACTGGCAATTACAGCAAACTCCCAAACTGTACCACAAATATAACAGGAATTGGCTGAGAATGATTATTGTCCTGAATTGTTTATTATGATAAGACGGAATGAATGAATTAACTAAACAACTGAATTAACTAAACAAATTGACTGGGTAGCATGCCCATTAGCCACCCAGTATATTGGACAGCACAGATTTATTCCTGCTAATGTGGCTCTGTGTTACTCACCCCTTTGTTTCCTCCTACTTAATGATCATTACAAGAATAAAAGGAAGGACTGTTTACGTCGACGAGTGTGAACATGTTTGTCGGGCTGTGTGATGACTGGCCCACTTGTGAGTGCTTTGAGATTGGAGGGTCCATGGTAGCTCATTGAAAGGTCAATCTCTAAAAGTCACTAGACTGCTCTGAATCGACTCACTTAATACAGCTACAAAGTAACTAATCTAGCAAGGAGGAAAAACAGTTGCATTGTTAATAATGATTGCTGACATATTTAAACAGTTTGAAAATATAATTTTTGAATTGGATTGTCTAGTTTCTTTCAGACTGCTGATCGATGTTGCAGTAAATGGCTTGGACAGAAAAAAACGTGAATTATCTTGCGATTCTTAATATAGATTTTATCATTCATCTTTGCTCCTCTTGGATTTTCACGCTTTCACATCTCAACTCCTTTTATGTTGGTGATAAGACTTGGCTCAAGAATGGTATTCAAACCTCTGCATGCTTGGTTGATGTTCAGATTTTCTACATATAAGGGCATTAAGACATAAACTAAGGGCTACATTCAGTTATTTAATGATTTATAAATAATTTATAAACTCTTACTTATTTGGATGTCTTACGAGAGTCAGGTGTATCTTGTTGAACTCTTGCAGGAGACTTTCACATCTGTAGCTTTTTACACCATCAAATATTTAATAAGAATGCCAATTGAATCAGACAGAGACCTTTATTTGACTCTTTACTTTGAATTTAAAACATATTCCAGTGCTAGGGTGGCTGCTTGTGGGCACAATGTTGATATACGAAAAACACTCCAATAAAGGAATCTGTTGTTAGTTATTGTGATTTTGGTAAAGAAGCAATTTCCTGTGTTTGAGACTAAACAATAAACGCTGTAGTCTTACTGCACAGACCTACAGTACAAATCCAAAGCCAATCAATGTAGTCTACAATAACAGCTTTTAGTATGTTTTGAACATTAAAATTAATATTCTAATGTAAGTGATTAAAAGCCAGAATTATTTGTAACATTGAATACTTTTGCAAAAACAGAGCTTTAAAAGTTACATTTGGGATAGAGTCTCTGTCAATTTGACTTCCTTCTCACAGGTCCCAAAACCCCACAATATGAGAATACGTAGGGGTATTTATTTAAATTTTCCTCCTCATATAATATACATATCTCCAGTGTTTTTCCGCTTGTAAACAAAATTGTGTTTCCACATTTCCTCATCGTCTATAATCGGTCGATTTGCTCTCACTTTGAATTCTTTATCAGTCAGGTTTGAAGAGTTTCAGTCAGGTTTTAGAGCTCATCATAGCACCGAAACAGCACTGGTGAAGATTACTAATGATAATCTCATGGCCTCAGATAATGGACTGGTGTCTGTTCTGGTTTTGTTAGATCTCAGTGCTGCTTTTGACACAGTCTGACAGATTCCAGTTTTTTCATCTAAATGATAAATCTTCTTCATTCTCAAGGGTTACTTGTGGAGTTCCACAGGGTTCTGGGCTTGGACCAATTCTTTTCACCATATATATGCTCCCAATTAGTAGAATCATTAGACAGCATGGGATAAACACAACTATATTTATCCATAAATCCTGATGAACCCAGTCAGTTAGGTAGATTACAGGCATGTCTGGAAGACATAAAAACATGGATGACTCTAAACTTTTTGCTTTTAAATTCTGACAAGACAGAAGTTGCTGTCTTTGGACCAGAAGTTCTAAAACAGAAACTGATTAGTCAATCACTTCATCTGGATGGGATTAAATTGGCCCCCAGTAATAACGTAAAGAACCTCGGTGCTATTTTTGACCAAGACTTGACAATTAAATCCCATATTAAACAGGTTTCTAGGATTTCCTTCTTTCACCTCCGGAATATTGCTAAAATTAGAAACATCCTGTCCAGGAGTGATGCTGGGAAACTAGTCCATGCATTTGTTACCTCAAGGCTGGACTACTGTAATTCTTTACTATCAGGTAGTCCACAAAATGCCATTAAAAGCCTTCAGTTGATCCAAAATGCGGCAACAAGAGTTCTGATGAATATTAAAAAGAGAGATCACATTTCTCCTGTTTTAGCTTCCCTTCATTGGCTCCCTGTTAAATCCAGAACAGAATTTAAGATCCTTCATCTTACATACAAAGCCCTTAATAATCAAGCTCCATCATACATCAGAGATCTAATTGTTCCATATGTTCCCAACAGAGCACTTCGCTCTCAGACTGCAGGTTTACTTGTAGTTCCTAGGATTTCTGAAAGTAGAATTGGAGGCAGATCTTTTAGTTATCAGGCTCCTCTCCTGTAGAACCAGCTCCCAGCTTTAGTCCGTGAGGCAGACACTCTGTTTACTTTTAAGGCCAGGCTTAAAACTTTCCTTTTTGATAAAGCTTATAGTTAGAGTGGCTTAGGTCATCCTGAGCTAGCTCTGTAGTTATGCTGCTATAGGCTTAGCTGTTGCCAGGTGCAATCTAGCTGTGAAAATTGGTAAGTCTGTTCTGCTGCAGAACAGACTTACCAATTTTCTTCACTCTGCTACTTCCTTTTCTACTACTACTCTCCAGTTGTATTACAGTACATTCTGTTATTTCGACTGTTAACTTTGTTTTCTCTCAGTGTTTTTCTCTCCATAGAAGATATACCTGGTCTGGTATCCTGCTTGGCTGCAATGCCCTGTTGGACGGGGGGCATCGACTGGGATGGTGCTCCTAGTGGCTGAACATCCACTGTGTCCTGTTATCAACTTTTTACTTTCTGTAACATAGAAAGTTTTCTTATATCGGATCTTCTGTTCCTTCTGTATCTCTGCTCTGTCTTCTCAAACCCCCAGACGGTCGTGGCAGATGGCCGCTCCTACTGAGCCTGGTTCTGTCGGAGGTTTCTTCCTGTTAAAGGGGAGTTTTTCCTCTCCACCGTCGCTACATGCTTGCTCAGTATGAGGGATTGCTGAAGGATTGCTGGGGTTGGAAAGTCTGCCCATCCTCACGCCAATGACTGACGCAATCTGCTGGGATTCCTTAAATAGGAAACTTTTTAACTGATTGGAATGTTTGTATAAATGTATTGAAATGAGTTCTTGTTAAGTGCCTTGAGATGACATCTGTTGTGAATTGGCGCAATATAAATAAACTGAATTGAATTGAATTTAAGTTTGTTTTATTGTCAATATAATTATTTGGTTTGGTTTCTGTCTACTTAATTAGATTGTTCTGATCTTGTATGAAGAGTGTTCTAAAAAATAAAGCTTAAATGATCTATTGAAAAGGTGAAGCTATTAGGGGTGTGCTGATTCACCATAAATCGATTAATTGCGATGCGAAACGTGCAAGATCGAAAGAGTTTCAAAAGTGTTGAAAAATCGATTATTTTTCATTATAATTAAATGAGAAAAACATAAAAATCCAGCCTGCAGCATGGGCACTTTTAGGGGACGGGCCTGCAATACTGTTTCAGCCATGCAGCCGAAATTTACAAAATACAGTAAAAAATTTTGCTCTTTAAGGCTTGTTTCCACTATTGGACCTTCAGTGTAATTTGACCGGACCTTCCTGATGTGCGCATGTCTCCACTTCATCGGATCGGGCCGACAGCACCCGAATCGTAATCGAATCAAAATCGTGAGGCACCCAAGATGGCACACTATTAGAAGCTATCCAGCAGTCCAGACAGTCTGTTCTCCCTGGCTCTGACTCTCTCATGTCTCATTCTAACGGGCTGGGTCATCCTGAGCTACTATATCTCTGGAGGTTTGCTGACACAGACTTAGACTGCTGGAGGACAGACTGACCACTTTTCTTCACTGTATTATTTTCTTCTTCTACTACTCTCCAGTTGATTTACCAGCTGTTATTTCAACTGTTAACTTTGTTTTTTCTCTCCATAGAAGCTACACATGGTCTGGCATTCTTCTCAGCTGTGATGCTTTGTTGGAGGGTGGCATCGGTTGGGATGAATCTCCAAGTAACAACGTTCTCCCTCTCCTGTTATCAATTTTTTACTTTCTTTAACATAGACTGTACTCTTACATCTGTTATTTTATTCCTTCTGTGTCTCTGCTCAGTCTTCTCAAACCTCCAGACGGTCGTGGCAGATGGCACCTCGTACTGACTCTCCACTGTCGCTACATGCTTGCTCAGCATGAGGGATTGCTGTGAAGTCAATGACACAACGAAGGTGACCATTCAATGTCATTATATGTTCATTCAGGAAAAGTTAATGTTGCAAGTCAATGACTCGATGCAATCTGGTGGTTTTCCTTAGATAGAACACTTTTAGGGTGTATTTACACCAGCCCTGTTTAATCCGCTTAAATCGAACTCTAGTTCGTTTGCCCAGAAAGTCCGGTTCGTTTGAGGAGGTGTGAATGCAAAATCGAACTCTGATTCAGACCAAATAAGTGAACTCTGGTCCGTCTAAAAACGTAGGTCTCGGTTCGATTGAAAAGAACTCTGCTGCGGTTCGATTGCATATGTAAATGGCAACCTGACCAAAACTGCACCAAAAGCAGGAAGCGGACTATTGTGCAGGGCATTCTGGGTAAATAAAATCTAAACAACCGGGCATGCTGGATAGATAGATGCTGGATCTTGTACATACCTTGCTTGACGTCTGTATTAGGAGGACATCTGTGCTGTGAAGTTGTATGCGCCACTATTTATGGCACGCCGCCTTATAAGAAGCTGTGTCAGCTGCCTCATGTAAAAAACAGAATTCTACATAGTCCTCTGCCTCTTCTCTGCTCATCCTGAGCCCATTACTGCAGTGTTTTATCTTGAACTTTTGCCAAACACAACAGAGCAATCCTAAAACCGCTACAATCTGCTGCCACTCAGTGTTTGTTTACATTTCCCTGTACAGGAAGTGTCCCCCGCTGCACCAAGAAGTGCAGCACCACCACAGCGCCACCATAGATGGGGAGGTAAACATGTTGCTCAATAGCTTTGGTTCGTTTAACAAAGAGAGCGGTGTGAATGCGAACCGCACCAGCTAAAAATGGCAACAATGTTGCAATTTTGGTCCCTAATCGAACCAAGTCTACCGGACTATCAGCCTTAAGCTGATTGGAATAATGAACTGAGGGTGTCATGTTTTTGTTGAGTGATCTGACCCGTATGCATAAATCCACACCGGAGAACAATGAATAGTTAAAAGATTTAGTGAAATAATGATGGATATTGTGCAGGTTCTGGTCCAGGGGAAATCAAACGGTACAGGGGAATCGGGAAGACTGAAGGGAAGCAGAGGATATATGAGAAATGAGAATGAATAGATGATTCTAAAAGCTGTGGAAATGCCTTACTGTAGATACAGAGGTGCTGGAGTGGACTGGTTTTGATTTGGGAGACATAAAGCGTGGGGTGTATCCGGAGACTGGCAAAAAGCTTACAACGGGGGACGTGTTGATGAACAGAGGTGACGGAAATGTTCTTTTCATCGGATGGAAACAGAAGTGGTTGATATCCAAGGGAGACTTTGAAAGGGGATAGAACAGTAGCAGGGGAAGCGTGTGAATTATGAGCATACTCGATCCATGGGAGGAATTCACCACAGTTGTTGGGGTTGGTTGACGTGAGACATCTGAGGGTCAGCGAAGGTAGAACAGAACCACTCCCCAGCAGGAGCAGCAGCTCCAGTTTGCACCGCGCCTGCTGGTGGATACCGGTTTGAAGATTAGGGATGTGTATTGGCAAGAATCTGGTGATACAATATGTATCGCAATACAGGGGGGACGATACGATATATTGCAATACTATGAGTAAGACTATATAATTAGATTTTTAAAACTTAATTTAACTGAAGAAAAACTGTCACAGCATTCTAAACACTCCAACCTGTTTCATACTTTAACACATCCAGTTTTATTACTAGATCTAGTTGATCCACTGGAACATCCATCCATCTTTATCCGCTCATCTGGGGTCGGGTCGTGGGTGAAGCTGCTTAAGCAGAGAGACCCAGACTTCCCTCTCCCCAGTCACTGGAACAAAGAAGGTGAAAGCAGCCACCAACTAGCGGTCATACTTTTAATTTTACTACAAAAACTACTCTCATCATTAATGGTTCCATTCAAATCCTAAAAACTAAAATAGTAATCGATAAATTGCTTTTGAATATCAATACCATATCATGACATAAAATATTGCAATATATCGGCATATCGATATTTTCTTACATCTCTAGTTAAGATGTTAAACCAAACAGAGACAAACAACCCACAATCCTGACAGAAGGATTAATTGGAATGTAATTTCCTTGTAAAGGGCCTTCATATGACATGTGTTGTGATTTGGAGCTATATAACTAAACTGAACTAAATCCGTTTATCAACCCATCTGTGACCTTCACCTGTGGCCATGAGATATTGATCATGACCAAAACACCAAGATCCCAGGTGCAGGTCCAAATTATTCTTCCTCCAAACGATAGTTTGGACTTTATCCATTATTGTACAGCAGAAGCTCGAAGTACAGTACATCTGCCACTTCTCCGAACACACCAAGAGAAATCAGTTGAGGTGGTCATACTTCTTCATGGAAACCATCCTTTTAAGTCTTGTCATGCACGCCCCATTAGAATGAGACCTTGAGGCCAACCCAGAACTCACAGGAGGAACTATATTTCCCCTCCGACCTCAGAACGTGCCAAACATACAGTAAATGGATAGATGGATGCAGTAACTTTGACAGTTCTTAGGAGTACTGAAAGTATAGTCTGAACTACTCCAGTACCTAGCTTCATATAAAGGAACAAAATAATTCGATTTTAATAGCATGGAAGTAATAAAGGGAAATCTTTGTACGATTCTTGTTTTGCTTTTATGTCCTAGTTTCCACTCACAGTATATCTTATATTTGACACACAGATGATTTATGCATATGTCCTCACCTGCATTTTAAGTTAGGGACCATTTGCTACATGGAAAATCTTATGGAAAAGAGTATGTGTAACCCTAATATTTATATGCTCACATGCATTTTACACTCCTTTCAAACTGAACTGAATATACATTCATAGCATAAACATGCTTGAATGAAATACGTTTGTGATGGCTTGCTGTTCAGTTGCCAATTTTCCATTTTGCCAGACATTCATTGAAAGTGCTTTTAGCAGTGCTTCAGGATATAAACCAAGCTTAACAATAAGATGAACAACTTTGAAGTCTTCAAGAGCCTCCAAGATGAAAAGTTTTAGCTCTTAATCATTAATCATGCCCTTGAAGCTGGAAAGTTTCTCAGCTGAAATGCAAAAAGGTTATTCATAGCATGAATGATAATGTGGCTTAATCTGGGCCAGGCTCCCTGTGGGATTTCCAAAAAACAAAGACAATACATGGAGAAACTGCTTGTAGTCCAGCAGCAGCAGAGGGGTTCCTTTGTGGAAACCCAGTGAGGTAATTGGATCTCAATCACTATAAACATGTGGGATATTAAAGGTTGTATAAACACTGAAGCTGTGAAGCTTCATTTTTTAGTTTCTCATACACTATCAGATTATTTTTTGTAAAATCCTTGCCATCTGATTTACAGAGCCTAAAAATTGAAGAGAGATCTTATGCAGCTGCTGTTTTTTTTTCCACATCTTTACTGGGACTGCAGAGGGTGCTGCATTGTTTGCTTCCATATACAAACTGACGTCCAGTTTTTTTTTGTTGCACATCAACTTTCATTTGGTTTTACAGTTATCTAAACAGTTGCAATGGACCCCAGATGTGGAACTATGCAAACCAAATAATAATACTGGGGATCCAGTGAGTGGCTGAAGATTATCATGTCTTTGAATCTTTAGGATTAAAATCTTTTATAAATCTTTATATTCCCTAGTTTCTGAAAGCTGCCTAAATGTTAAACAAACCCAAAGACACAAAGGAACAAAATCCTGCGGGAAATATTTTATCTGTCTCCTTTTTGCTCATTCAGTTAGAAGGTCATTATCCTCCTGGATTAAAATTTATCGTTTTTTAATTTAGATGATGTTTTTGGAGTTAACCAGAACTATTATCTGATAAAATATTAGCTGCTTTTGAAGTCTGAAAATGATAAATTGATCACGGCGGATGCACCGATTCATTCCTTTTGTTTCTGGAGAAGCAAAGCCATTGGCCTTATTTTAACTGTGTCAGTAGTCTGTGATTAATTAGCCATGGTGCAGACACACACATCCCAGAAAGTCTCCAAAACTCCTTCCAGCTTGTTAGTCCAACCTGCCAACTGCTGTTAATATTTCCACCTGTGCCTCTGACGACTAAAACAGTTCCTTTCTCTTTCATCTGCGTTAGCTTTATCATGCCAAGCTGACTATATCGCAGACAGCCCGTTTGCTTCCCAGACCTGTCAAATATCTGCATATCAAGCCAGTTTGGCTACATGGCTCTAAAAAGATTGATGATTGTTAGAGAAGTAACACAAAGCCTGTGAATTAGAGGAACTGTTCTTCTCGTAATGTTTTCCAGTCTTAACTAAATTAAATTAGTGAGATTTTCTTCCACCTGTTTCAGCTCATCCTATGAAATGGCCATAAACTCTTTGTTTTATGTCAACCAATTGAAAGTGTGAACATTAATCCACAGCTGTGGATGTAGTGGCATGGTTTGTTAAACTGTGGCTTAACAATTTAGGAAAGAAAGAAGTGAGGAACAGCAGATAGACAGATATATAACAAACATCTTGAGCTGCTGAGTTAGCATGGCTTTAAATCAAAAACCATTTTGGAGAAACTTCCCAATGTGGCAAATATACAACGATTGAGAGAAACACATTTAAGCACGACGATTTTTATGGGACCGACCACTTCCAAAGCAAAAAGTTAAGAGATGGTGAGTATCAGTAGGATTTGTTGTGTCCTGTAGAGACAAAGGGTGCATTCACACCAGCTCTGTGTTGTCCGCTTTTATCGAACTCTAGTTCGTTTGCCCAGAAACTCCGGTTCGTTTGGGGAGGTGTGAATGCGCAATCGAACTCTGATACTGACCAAAAAAGCGAACTCCTATCCACCCTAAAAGCAGGAAGCGGACTATAGTGCAGGGAATTCTGGGTAAATAAAACCAAAACAACAGCCCAAAAATAACTGCCTCGTTCTCTGCTCATGCTTAGCCCCTTGCTGCAACATATTTGTCTGGCACATTTCCCTAAGACAACAGGGCAATCCTAAAACTGTTCAAATCTGATGCCACTCCATGTTTGTTTACATTTCACAGAACAGGAAGAGTCCCTGTGTTCAGTGCTTCTTGGTGCTGCGCCAGCATAGGTGAGGAGATAAACATGTTGCTCAAAAGGTTTGGTTTGTTTGATAAAGATCAGTTCGAATGCAAACCGCACCAGCTAAAAAAAAGCTGACATTTTGGTTTCCAATAGAAAACGAGTCTACCGAATATCAGCTGTGAAAACACCCTAAATAAACTTGAGAGAGAAATTAGCAGGTGGGATTAATTAATATCAGATGATTAATTGATCCTCATTAGAAGTAGAAGATGTTTAAAAGCAACATTTTTGGTGGTTTGCTGGTCTGCAGCATGCTTTTGGGTACCGACAAAATAAAAAGACTTTTGTAATGAGCTGAAAAAACAAACTGTTGCTGCCCATCAACCTGGGAAGGATTATAGGACTATTTTTAGTTATTGTCTATAAGACAGCTGCCGGTCTTTCCAGGACATCACAGCAAATTCACCCAAAGGCCAATTTATACAAAATGATGATCACAGAAACTGCAAAAAACCCAAACCAAAAAATCTGACTCGGGCACAGGCATGTTGAAGGATACAGTTGATAACCTGAAATAAGTAAGGTCAGGTTTTTTTGGATGGCGAGGTGAAGGCGTCCTCTCTCTAACAAAAATATGTCTATCATTTTTAGATTTCTGACCCACCTGCAGAGACAACTCAGAGATGAGGCTGGTTTTAGAAGTCTTATTATGATAGAAATAGGTGGGTTTGGGTTGCTTGGATGTCTGGGAAAGGAAGGATAGGGGTTGGAAAGGTAATGTGATTAGTGGCAATGACTTTGGGAAATATAAATATTGTTGAGCTGTCTCACAGTCTTTGTAGGTGAAGATTGCTCTGAGGGGAAAAGGTCCAGTCTGGCTTTTCAGAAGTACAGAGTCTATAAGAAGTACTTTTATTGGCACTCTAAAATCTATCTCTAATAATAAAATTTTTTAAGGGACGTTTACCTTTTTTGTTGCTTTTTAAAAAGTTTAAGTCACAGACCTAATTCAACAGATGTCCAACCAGTTGGCGCTAGTGGTCTCACAAGTGGAATGGAGATCACCTGAGTGCAGTGAGTGTGTCTCTAGTGACTGTAGTGCTGAGACACATGTCTCTGGAAGGTCCATTCACTTGTTAATCAGTTTTCCTTGCTACTATTACAGCATTAAGACAAAAAAACAACAGAACACCTATGACAACACTGAAGCAATTACAAGCTTCTCCAGTTGCACCAAAATGTAGCCTTTTGGCCTTCAGACAAGATGTTATGCTTGGTGGACACAAAACACTGAACATCACCACAAACATACCATTCCCTCTGTGAAGCATGGTGGTGCCGGCCTTATGCTGTGGGGATGCTTCTCAACAGCAGGCCCTGGAAGGCTTGTAAAGGTAGAATGTAAAATAAATTAATCAAAAAGGGAAATCCAGGAGGACTATTTATTTTTATCTGTAAGAGAATTACGGCTTCAGAGAACATTTATTTTCCAGCAAGAGAATAACCTGGAGCATCCAGCTAAACTACACAGAAAACCTAGACCTAAATCCCATGCAGAATTTGCACCAGGATTTGAATATGGCTGTTCACAGCCGATCCCCACACAACCTGACAGAGCTTGCACATCTTTGCAAGGAAGAATGTATCGACTGAATACTAACTTGAAGGCAGAGGTGTCACAAGTATTCAGATTCATTACTTAGGTATAAGTATAGATACTAGCATTGTATCAATTCAAACTTTTTACTCGAGTAAAATTAAAAAAGAACTGGTTTCAAGACTACTTAAAGCACAAAAGTAAAAGTAAAAAAAGGCCATAATGGATAAAAGCTTAAGTCGAACCACGGCACTATCACACTTCCCCAAAAGAGACTTCACTAGCAAGGACCACGCTACAGATCAGAATTTAACAATTTATTGAAGACATGGAGGAACGAAAGGTCTGGGGATATGTGCCGTCGGAGACCAGTAGGAAGACTCAGTGTGGGGGTGCAGTCTTGGAGATATCTGAGAGACAGGGATGAATGGAAGGGTTGTGTCTGGATGAAGATGGGGTGAATTCGGAGCAGCGCAGCAAACCGAAGTAGGCGAGCAGGAACATGGACTGAAGAGTTAGGTTGACGAATGGGGACAGATAGCTGGAGCGAAGTGTGAGAATGCAGCAAGTGAGGAGGTCGGAAGTGAGTGGTAAGCAATGTGTAGCTGTGGGTGGTTCTAGCCTTTTGAGACCTTTCATTAATATAGATATGTGGCTATGGTTTAGAGCTGGACAGGGGCTACCTGTTGCCAGCTTGATGAAGAAGCTGATCCCTGAAAGATAGGATTTGATGGTAGCTGTGTGGATTTTTTGGATTGAATCGGAGTGAGAGATGATCTGGCAGATTGACTGGAGACTAAGTGAGGGAAAAGAAAGAACATACGTTACGTGAAAAGCCTTGAAGGAATTCCAGCCTGACAGGTAAGCTGAGAGGGTACCGGGGGAGAGACTGTCGAGAATGGAGTTCTGAGATACGGCGGTGAGGTCATGGAGCTGAGGAATTATTGAAGATTGTGGCTGAATACGGGTGGACTGGAGTTGGGTTAAGGTCTGCAGCGAACGGGGCGGAGAAGAAGCGGGGGTGATTACCAATAAGTCGTCCAGGAGGTGAAGGACATAAGGCAGAGGGTAAGTATTAAGCAGTACCCAGCACAGGGCCTCGGAAACAGAATCGAAGATCCTGAGACGACTCCTGCAGCCGAAGGTGAGCCGGACCGCAAAGTAGTAGGCCCCATTCCAACAGACGCCGAAGAAGCACCAGAAGTCCAGGCAAAGGGGGAGTACCTTAAAGGCATTCGTGATGTCTGCCTTGGAGAGCCAGGTGCCCCGGCCTGCCAGGCGGATAAGGCCGATGGCATAGTCGATGCTGGCGTACTGAATCAGGGAAGGAGATAAGGCTATTGATGCTGGGCATGGACGAGCCGTGAGGTGCCAACAGGTCGAAAATTAAATGCGTCTTACCAGAGTACTTGCGGGTGGCGACGCCCAAGGGGCTGACTCGGAAGACTGGGAAAGGAGGGTGGCTGAAAGGGCCAATCATGAACCCCTCCTCGACCTGCTTGCAGAGGAGAGAATCGACTATGTCGGGCTCCGAGAGCGTGGACCGCAGTTTGGTGCAACAGGCCGAGCAATTGGGAAGGACCTCTATACCAGGGTGGAACCCGTGGGTGAACCCTTGGACCAAAAAGTCCACGAACTCCCTATCGGGGTGGGAAATCAGAGCAGAGACGAGGGCCCTCACCTTGATGGGTGTGGCGAGGTGCCGGACTAGTCAGTCGGTTTGCGGGGTCGGGTTGTGGGGGCAGTAGCCCCCAGAGTGGGCCCCGCCACAAAAGGAAAAAGAATGCAATAACCTGCAGCTGGAGGAGGAGCAGCCCAGCCCATTAAAGTTATTGCAGACCATCCAGCCCCCTGGTAAAGCAGAGGACGGCCGCGCCTGTCAACGCCCCCGGGGGCCGGGGTGCTGACCCTGGGCCTGGTAGGAGGGGGTTTGGGGATGAGCGGAGGGGGAGGAACGGAGATGGACAGGCGGTCGGGAGCCACTGAGCTACGGGCCGCGAGGGCCCATGACCGGAGAGGCGCGATGGAGGTGCAAGCAGTAGTGGCGTGGGAGGGGGCACCCCAAAGACTACAGCACAGAGAAGCCCGGGCCGCAAAGATGGGGCAATAAAGCTCCAAGTCGAGCGCGCCCCAGTACGTCCCCTGGTTGAAGTGGGTGAGCCGGCCTGCGACCTGAGAGGAGAAAAGGGTGTGATACAAGTAGAACCTGTGTCCCCAAACCAGAGAGCCAAGTCCAGAACGAGCGGGGAGAGGGAAACAGAAGGGGGAGGAAGCTGGCCCGAGCAGCCACAAGGGTGGCCGCTGAGAGATGCGGAAGCTGCCGGCGTGAGAAACAGATACGTCTGTAAGAGCTGGGGCGAATACATTAAAGATCCATTTGTAGAATACTGAGCAACAATATGTGTTTCATCAAGTGGAAGATATGATGACTAGCTGCTTATGCTAAGTATTGCAATGGTGCATTTGTTTGAGTCTCTGCCACGGCCATCTTTGAACTCTGCAACATAGGTCTGCTACGTCCTGGCTGGACTGTGAAGTGGTTTGTGTCATGGGCAACTGATTGCTTACAAAGCAACAGGGTGTCAGAATGGTAGATGTTTGAAATTACTTTTAAACTGTTTTTAAATTCACTCTATCCGGATGCCACAATTTATCTGGACAGTTTTTTTGTCTTTGTGGGGTTTATTTTTAAACAATGACAAACTGAAATGAAATAGGAGTAACGCCGCTATTTTTAATATTTAAGGAGTAGAAAGTACAGATGACTGCATGAAAATGTAAGAAGTAGAAGTGAAAAGTCAGCTAATAGGTAATTACTCCAATTAAGTATAGAAACCCAACATTTCTACTTAAGTAAGGTAACAAAGTATTTGTACTTTATTACTTGACACCTTTGCTTGAAGGGAATGAATATTTATGTAATCAGTTGTTTTATGTTAACTATTTTTATTTAATTGTCATTGTTTTGTAGAAATCAGCTTTCACTTTGACTTGGTTTTTTTTGGGTCAAGAAAGCCACATTTTGTTGATCATGATTGATTTGTAAATGCAATAAAAGAATAAAACATCCAAGGAGGTGAATACCTTTTTTAGGCACTGTAGATGAGTTGATGTCAGTCAGGTGTGGTTGCAGCACTGAGCAATAGATACTATACCTGCTGCCTTCGCAGAAAAACACTACCCACACAACCGATTCAAACCTTAAAGCATGTTGGTGGTGGACGGTATTTAGGGTTGTTTAGTACCCACAGGACCTGGGGAACCTTGCAGTCATTGAACCAATAATACTCTGATCTGTAAAAAAAGTTTTCTAACCATAACTTGCTGCTGTAGCACCTGAATTTCCCCAGTGTGGGACCATGAAAGGATATCTCTTCTAACTTATAAAATGGGGAGCCATCTGTCTGAAGCTGAAGGTTGGCTTCGACCACATAACTGTCATTGGTTTAACAGGTATGGTACCAAAAATACAGCAGGTAGGCAGAATTATGTGAAAAGTGTAGTTTAAAGCACAGGAACATCCCTGTAACATCTGGTAAATACATGTATCTAAGCTTGTGTAATGAAATGTGCAAGTGGTGGAACAGCAGACAGGTGAGACAAATTATCTCAATGTTCAGCAGCCGTGGGAGAATGGCTTGAAATGACTCAGAACTCAAATAAGCATTACAAAGGAACACATTGAAAATAAGAGAGCAAATTAGACTCAGGAATAAATGAAGCTAAAAAGAAGCAGAGAGAGCCAAGTCAAGGTATGAGAACCAGAGCAGACACAAAACTAAACGCACAGTCCTATGGATCATGACAGATACTGATCTAATGGACAGTGGCAAGTATCACTGAAGACATGAAATGTTACTGGTTTCAATGTTTTCCTTTATATTATTATGGGTGAACATTCAAACACTCTGGAATAAATCAAAGATTCAAAACTCAAATGCCTCATCACACTGGTTCATTATGTAGACCACTCCGGGTTTATTTTTGGTTGCCTTGTTGCTTCCCGTTTTCTCCTGTTGGCGCAACATAAAAAACTGGTCCTACACAGCAACAGGAGTCGAGGCTAAGAGACATTGACCTGCAGCTTGCTGGGGTTCAACAAAATCTGCCATCACGTCCATACCGCCGACACACACAAAAACCTCTTCACAGCCACTCGTACAGACTTTCAACAGTTATGACTGATTAAAAAGCTTTAATCTCTGAAACAGACAGTGGGATCAGAGTGTTAAAGAGCACTGCCACCAATGCTTCAGTTTCACCCCCCATCCGTGTCATCTGAACTGTTTGAAATCCTTTCAATGGCAGGGCTCTGTTGTAGAGGGAGTCCTCCTGCTGGGATCGCCCTCTGAACTGTACCCTGACATCTAACTCATGCAGACAAGTTAACGTGAGCAAAAGTTTATTTCTGCACCACTGGAACTTATAAATGACACATTTTGGGACTCTTTCCTCTTCTAATTTGTTCTGGTTGCGGTTAAAAAAAGAGAAGGGGTTGAGTCATGTTTGAATTGTTTCCATGCTGGTTACTTTGTCACGCTGAAGGATATGAGCCGTTGGAAAAGGACAATGTGAAAGATGACACCATGTGGTTTTAACAATTTTATTAGTGCATTTAAGAAAGAAACAAAAAGATAGAAAAACGCAGTCAGAGTTAAACTTGAGACATCTCAAGACATGGGTAAAAGTCAGAGCTTTTCCAGACTTACATTTCAAGATTCTTGCCTACTGTTTTTTTTACACTCTGGAATTTGAGTTCTAAACTTTTAAGAGCAATGGCAATGCCTTAATTATTTCAGGCAAGGCCCTTAGCTTTCTCTTATTTGATTTCGGGCCTGATTCTTCCTTTCCGACCATCATAAGGACGCCCTGATTATTGTGATGGGTTTGAAATAATCCTAACAGATATTCCTGCTGTGTGTGGTGTGTTCAGAGTCCTCTTATTTGCTCGGAAGGACGTTGGGACCGCTCCTAATGCAAATCAGGGATATTCAACATGTTGGATTGTCTTGGCCCGATATCACAACGTGTGTGGTGTGTTCTGAGGACAAACGAGCATGCAGCCTGTTGATTGTGACGAGTAGCTAACCAGAAAGCTAAGCAATATGCCTTGGAAGCGTCTAGCCGGCCTTCCTCCTCGTCCGCCATGTTTATTTACACTGAAGTCCCGTTTCAGATTTGTTTCACATTCAGATTTGTTGGGGAAATGGGTGCATCAACAAGCTGAAGGAGTTTGGGCACCCATGGTTTGGAGCCTCCTTTCCATCGCTCTAAAATAAACTTTTCCAGATATAGAGAAGTGGGAGGCCTTAATAGTGATCAACGTTGTCCCTAAGTAAGTCATCTACAACTTTTTATTTCATTCAATTAGGAATTTTATTTAATTTTTCCATTTTTTGTGTTGTTTGTTCGCCCGGTGTGGGTGTCTCTTTTGCCTGTGTGTGGGGGTTGGGGACGGCCGGTGGCCGACGTGCCGTTTTTTCCCACCTCTCTGCCAGTTCTCATTGTCGGTGTGTGGCTGGCGTCCCGCCTTGTGTGTTGGGGTGTCGGGCTGGTGGCTGCGGTGGGTGGGTAGAATTTCTGGGCCTGATCAGTTTTTGGGCACTATACTTGGCTCCTGGGTCTTCCTCTTTGTGTGCTGCGGAGTATTTTGATCAGGTGTGTAACCGGGCTCAGTCGGGCTCACCGGTGAACTGACTGGGTACTAGGGGTGCAGGGCATGTGGGTGTGGGGGCTGGGGTCTTTTATTTGCGGGGAGGCTGTTACTATCTAGTTGCAAGTGCTCTCCCCCTAGGGGATGCACTCGGATGGGGGGCAGAACTCAACCTGGGTGTCTAATGTCTTTTGTGCTTTGATAGTAGACTGAATGTCGGGGTGGGTATAGATCTTCTTCTGGGATGGGGCGGGGGGAATGGCTTGGGCTCCATGGTGCTTCGTGGTGCTGCAGCCATGGGCCTCGGGGTGGACGTGCCAGGGCCTCCCTCCCTTGGTGGATTTTGGTGAAAGGGGGTGCCTTTTGGAGTCAGTGAGGGAGCTGGCTCCCTGGGAAGGCATTTTGTCCCCCAGTCCTTCCATCCCCATCTCCGGACACCCACCCGCTCCATCCCTCTACCACTCATGTAGGTCCTTGGAGTGTAGGCAGGTCGCGGGGGGTTCCATCTCTGCTACCCCTTGGCTGCCTGGTTCCCAATTTTACTGTGCACCTTAGACGCTCTCACTTATAACATTCTCATGAGACACACATGTAGGGACTTTGGGGTGGGCAGGTCTTTCGGCAGCCAGAGGAGGAGCTGTTCAATCAGCTTCACTTCTGGTGCCAGTGCCCACCATTAAACTGCATATAGACACTGAGGTCTCGGGGTGGGGGTTGGGGGATGTGTGGCTACCTTCCCCACATCCCACCCCTCTGTTTTAAATGCACATTATAACAACATGCATCAACACTATACTCGAGCGGAAGGAGGGAGGCTAGGGGTCTTTCCACAGCCCTGTTTGCTATTGGCCATCAGGGGTTGGGGTCCGAGAGGAGGAACAGGGGGTCCGGTCTGGGCCTTGGCTGGTGGGCTGCTTCACCACTGTGTTGGCTTTGGCGGTCTGCTTGTCTCCATCCTAGAGGGTAGAGGGACCACCTCCTGGGTCTGGTTGCTCTGCTTGGATATCAGTATCTGGACCTGGGAGTATAGAGTGTGTATGGGGAGTATGAGTGGGTGTATGGCATCCTTTTTTTGCGTGTCTTGGTGTGCAGATGAGAATGTATGTGTGTAAGAGGGAAGGAACGCATGACTGTGTATGTGTGTTCCTTTGTATCTGTCAGGTTGGGTCTTGGGCTGCCTTCTGGTCTGGCGCATCTCAGGCCCCCCACCAATGAAGGGCCTATTTTCCCTCCGTCACTCCCTGTCGGTGACTGATGCCTCTACCCACCGGTGCGTTGGAGGCTCTCTGTGTTTGGGCTTGCTGCTCGGGTGGCCTGGCGGTTCATCCCTGGTGCCTACCTGGCCGGGCCTGGGTGAACCGGGGTGCCTGTCAGCCGCCTTGCCGAACTGGCCGGTTGGGGCATTGTTTTGTGGTAGTTGTCGGGTGGCTCAGCAGGGGTCGGGTCCGACGTCTCCACTTGGTTTTCCTGTCCTGTGCTTTGCACTTGGGCGGTTCATTGGTGGGTTTGGTTGACCTCGGTTGCATGCTTGGTGCTCTGCAATGTGCGGGAGTAAGATTCGGGAGCTGGTTGAGCTCGTTGTCCGGCTGCTGGCTGGCTGATCTTGGCCTGGAGATGCATTCCGTCTGCTGGGGCTATTGGGTGCCAGGGCTCTCCTTTGCTCCTCCCTTGGGGGTGCGGTCAGCGCTTCGTTGATCCGCCTGTGGCTCCCGTGCTTTGGGGGTCCTTTGGGTTTCTATGGCTCCGATCTCATTTGTGTCTGCATTGATTCCTGGGAGGCGGATCGATGGCTCCTCACACCAGCTATTGAACACTTGTATGGAGAAACCTAATTTGCACTAGCATGCTCATACACACACAAACACAGGTGTGGGGATTCCGGTGTTTACAGATTCATTGTTTGGCATAGGTTACCATTATTAAATCTTGTAATAATCGGTACCATGAGCTTTTCAGTGATGCTGTTATTGTATTCATATGTCTATTTGTGGGTTGTGGTTGTGTAGTTCTCAGTTTGCATTGTTTGATTTGTTTTGCCGTTGTTTTTTTCCCCCTCTCCCTTCCGTCCTGCTGCGGTGGAGGGAGACTGTGACGTTTTCTTGTGTTTTATTTGTTCCCCTTCCTCTCTTGTATCTTCAATTCACCCTCTCCCTCTTAACCCTTTTTCCCTACCTCTCTTCATTTACTTTATTTCCCTTTATTTTCCGTCTCCGTGTCCCTGGCACATTAAAAAACAAAACAAACCCACAGTAATTTCTAGTAAAGATTTTTTACACATGTATATCAAGTGGAGTACTGTAGCAAATGCTGTAGTGCTCCACTTGAGATCGTGAATCTGTCAGGCTTCTACTTGGTACTCAGACACCAATTCTGAGCTCCACACTGCCAGACATGTGTATAAAAAAAACACAAGTGTATGAGGACTGCTAATGGTTGCTATTGTTTAAGTAATCTAAAGTTTCCTTTATGCTTTTCCTAAATAATTTTCATGCTTTATAAAAATTTCCAGTTTTAAATTGCATCGAGACAATATTTGCCAAAGTCCAAGCTCTGCATCTGAAACAAATTTTCACTAACGTGTTCTTGGAACAGTCAGCTCTGCAGGACCAGAGGCGTAGAAGTTGGTTTTCTGCATCTTTTCATGTTTCATGAAATTAGCATGTCACTCTGAGAATATACTCTCTGGATGACTTGCGATGATGTGTAATTGTTCACTTATGTTCTTACAGGAATCTGACATCATCATAGACTTGATTTATGCCATTTGTTTTCACTGTAAAAGCACAAGATCTCACATTACTTATGTTACAGTACATCATCCTCCTCTGGACACCAAATGTTCACATAACACCTCAATGTTTTCCTGAACTATTTATAAAACATCTCTCATTTTAATGTGTCTAGTCAGAGTCCTTACACATTCCGTTTAAAACCTGCTTTTCTATTCTTCATTAAAAACAGGATCCTAGAGCAGGAATGTTAATATTTTTAGCAATAACACGAGCGTCCAGTACCCCTAATTCAGAGGTCTCCAACTCCAGTCCTTGAGCCACTTTCCTGCAAATTATGATTTCTGTCCCCACCCTAATGCACCTGAATTTAACTGACTCCTTTAGATCCTCTGCTTGCGATCATGTTCTGCAGAGACCAAGTGATAAGCCTTTTTTGGTTTAAGGTGTGTTGCACCAGGGGTGCATCTAAGAGTTTCAGCACAGCAGCTTTTAAGGACTAGAAAGCAAATCAAATCAAAGTTTATTTATAAAGCGCTTTTCATACAAGAAGTTGCATCACAAAGTGCTTTATAGATTAAAATGACCCCCCACAAAACCACATTCCCTTCCCTCCCCCACAGATTAAAAAGCATGGTCACAGTTATACTCCCTCCCCCCAACCCAACTCCCATGCACACACACAGTTAAAAGCAACAGTAAAAAAGGACATTGGGCCGAGTGCAGATTAACCACAACCCTTGCCCTTTTTGGTTGTTAAAGGGGGGTATTATGCTTCTTCCAGGCACATATTACCCTTCTATAGCACACTCCAATAAAATTGTCACCTTAAGTCTTTTAAAAGGCTGTCATATATCCATATCCACCTTAAAGAAATTTACTTCCGTATTGGACGCCTTGATTTTTGCCTGTGCCTCTCTAAGACCCTCCTACTCTTTCTGACACTCCCCCTTCAGTTTGTCACATACCGTTCATCATCGCAGCATGCACGGAGTCGGAAAAAAAATCCCACAAAAGACGCGCAGCTGCAGCTGGTGTGTTATAATTACTGCACCTGGGACTCAGCCGGAGTTGTTTGAGGTGGAGAGGGGTAGGGGAGCTCTGCAGGGGCGAGGCTCTCGGCTGATTACGTAAGGTCGGAGGAGGAGATGGGTGGAAAAGGCGGGGATAGGTGGAAGCAGGCGTTTCAGCAACCCCAAGAACTACCAGCAGAGACCGGCAGAGACTCAAAGATTACTTTAACATGAGTGAATGGGTCATAGCAACACTTCAGGCATGTTTTTAATGAGGGAAAGACAGGTTCTCAGGATGTTAAGCTTCAGAAAGTCAATTTTGCATAATACCCCCCCTTTAATACCTTAAATTCACGGTGACTATATTGTGATCATTTGAAGTGGTTTTGATTAATAGCTTTTCAAATCAAAGGTCTTTCAACGTTTTTCCTGATGAGACTTTAGCTACTCCTCTTCTGAATGCAACGTGTACCTTACAAAATGGGAAAGTGGTCAAATAACAGGCATAAGTAGAAAACGTCTGCCAAAATAAAAATACATAAAACATTGCCTGGGTTATTCATTGATCAGAGTTAAATCTCTTAAGAACACAAATTAAATATATGAAAATAGTCTGATTGTTCTGGGCTGAAAAAGGGTGAAAAATTTGCCAAAAATCTGAATAAAAACATTCCGACCTTTAGAAAGAAGTTAAAAAGAGCACAGAGAAGTCTGAGTAATTAAAAACCAAATATGTAGGCAGAGGGAATTACTCCTTTTATACCGACTTCTTATCTTTTGTGATACCATGCAAAAACAAAACAGATTTTTTTTCTGCTTTGCAAAGTATTTGGTACTGTGTCAGTCTCTTCTGTCAGTCTCCCCCATAAGTGTGTGAATGTGTGCATGAATGGGTGAATGACTGCTTGTAGTCTAAAGTGCTTAGGAGTCCTCCTTGGACTTGATAAAGTGCTATATAACTGCATGCAATTTACCATTTACAGTATTTGGTGGATATATGGCTGGATTTATCTTCCAAGTAACATGTCAAAGAAAATTGTGCCATGCCCATTCTGAGGTTTCTTTAAATTTTCTGCTCACCTCCCTTGTACTGCAAATGGGCTTGTACTGCACTTAAATCATTTGTATTTTAAAATGAGAATACTCTGACTTAACACACTAAAGAGATGATATGGAGCTAATTGTGTAAATTTCACCCAACTGTTCTTTTATTCAAGATACAGTCAGGAAGTTAAAAAAATCATGGCATTTTTTCACTATAGCCCAAAAAGCTGAACACTGTAACTAAGCTTTGTTGTAGTAAGAGTTACCCCTGCTTTCCACCGACTGCGTAAGCGAAGCTTAAAGCTCCTGTCCGCAGTGTTTGAGGGAGAGAGAGACTGTAAACAGGAGCGGCCTGTGTGCGCAGCCCCATCCTCACGATGCGCATGCAAGTTGATTGACAGCCGACAAGGCGGAAACTCGAATTCTATTGGCTAAAAAAATTTGGCGGTCAGTGTGAAATGCATAGGGGTCTATGGGAGGAAGGTGGGACTTAGGAAGAATAACAAATGTTGTGGAGCACCGGCCTTTTATCATAGTGTTGAGCCTCCAATATCATTTAAAAGATTTATAAAACTTTGATACATAAATATATTATCTGGATTGCAGCTTTAACGTAATAGAATCGTTTTCCCGTGAGCTAAGCAGCACATCCCTTCCAATGCGAATGCATTCCACACAGCTGGTCCCAGGAGATCACGAAATCACAGGAGAATTGCAATTGCATAACTTAATGGGTAGTATGCAAGAAAAATAAATAAATTCTATGTTATTAAGCATTATAAACTCTCCATCCACTTGCAAATATTTCTGTCCATGCCTTCTCCTTTTTCACGTTGTCCTTGTAAAAATGATCACTGGTATCATATAAATTGCGTGATTCTCCACTTCAAGGATTAACTTCTTGTTATTCATGATGAAAACCAACAAATTAGTTGCATAGAATGACTGCCTTTAAACCTGGTGTCACGGGTAATGACGTTTAGCTTAGTTTTTTCGTAGTTAAGCAATTGGAAATTTGTAAGTATGTTTTATTTTTAAATATAACGAATGCTTTACACTCTTCAGCTTTCAAATGATGTGTAAAATGAATATGTACATAGAAAGAGTGTCAAAAAAGGCACATTTGACCTGGAGGTATGTAACGCACTGCTAACGGTACATAAAAACGCAAAGGGGTTCAATAAAAACTGCCCCCCTCCTAAAGTAAGCCACGGCTCCCCCAGCTAAATTTCCCTGGCGCCGGGTCTGAGTGTAGCTTTTTAAAAATGGTGCAGCGTATAAATTTAGGAAATGGTTGCAACACAACAGTTCTGGGATGCTTCCTAGACGTGGGAAAAAAGCCATGGACTACAGAAGCAGCGTTACGTGCCGCTTACAGGTCCAGTGGAAGGCAGGCTTTAGATGTTTTACTGCCACCTTACAGGGCTGGAGGGGTGTGCGTCAGCAAATACTGAGCCAGAAATTAGGGTGTAAAAAAATAGAATGAATTTACTTCAATCAAAGCTTTAACGTCCCAGCCCTAATATTTAGTTTAGTAAGTAAAATGATAAACCAAATAGCAACAAATAAAATTAACAAATTAACAAAAATCCATGTTTGAACAAAACATTTTATGACAACTGACTAAAATAGGAAAGTAAACCCCCTTTAAAGTAAAAGCACTAGAGGGAGTGGGTATTGGGTGTAAATGACCCTTCAGAATACCTGTTACTACAATGTCAAGTAGCATCACCTATGATAAAGCTTTGGTTTTGTGGGCATGTTTTCTTGAACTACTCTTTGCAAGACATAGCAGTGAAGCATTCGGTTGGAATTTGCATAATGTCTTAAGTTAAACTATGTTCTCTGTCCTGTTGGTTTCTGTTCTACTAAAACTGTAGTCACCCAGACCCAAGTGAGTCAGAAGGTACCCTACACCAACTGAACGCAGTCTTGTCTGGTCAAGAAAAAACTTTGTTCCTGAGGAACACTGCCGTCTGCTGTTCGAAATATCTGCAAATGTGCACAAGTATCTACAGGTCACAGGATGAGAGCTACACTAAAACGTGCAACGCTGCAGATCAGCATACATATCTGCACCGATCTGCAATGCTACAAAACAATTCATTCCAATTATCTGAAGCCATAAAATCTGCTAATTGTTGATCAAATATTAACAGGATGGGAAGGTTATTTTCTTGATAGCATTTCATAAAGGTAGTGGAGTTGTAGTGTAAGGCAAAAAGAACCATGAAAAACCTTAAATGTAATGAGAACTCTGTGAAAAATCAGACAGTGTGAAATGGTTATCATCATTTTCTGGCAGATTGTTTGGAAAGATGTACTGTGTATCGTCACACTGGTTAATGCCTGATTCCCTTAAAGCTGCATTATAGTGCTCCATCGCTGCCTGTTGCAGGAGTACAGTAAATCGAAGCTTTACGGCACCACTCTAGCTCTAGCTCTAGCTCTAGCTCTAGCTCTAGCTCTAATACAGCTGCAAAAACCCTGAACTATTCAGTAAGGCTTGGAGAGAACATTTATCAAGCTCTGAAATCCAGTGACACAACAATCCCTCCAGACTTTGTTAGCATTGCTACACCTGCCAGGTTTTATTAATCCTGCATGGTATACACACAGGGATGATAGATGTGGCAGATTTACCACTTGTTGGTGTTTAAATCAAACCCACTCCTCAGAGAGTGTGTTGCAAGGGATCTTTATAATGTAAACTGTAACACCATATATGCATTCAGTTATAGGTTACATATGAATTTAATAAACTAAATCATTTGTTTTAGCAGCATATTATAAATGTTTTAAGATGGGACTTTAAGAACAAGAATCAAATCAAAGCTAAAGGCGATCCAGTACTGGAGAATGTGAGCTTATTTTTTTGGTAGCAACTTTTGTTTGGGACAGGAATTGTATATAATCAGAAAAATGTGTTCCCCAGATAAGAAAGTCACTTCATCATGAATACACGTTAAGATTCAGTTCATAAGCACTGCAGGATGGTGCAACGTTCCTCCCTTCAGATGTAAAGAAGAGCTGTAAAACCCATAGGCTCAGATTTGACAGGACCAGCACAGATGAAATGTAGTAAACCTCCCCAAAGAAAGCTTCTCTCTCTGAGTGCCACAGCTGTGCAGCACAGAAGCCAAATGTGACTTCTCAACCATCTCTGTGTACAAGAAGTCATGTACCATTTAAGATTTCAGCAGGTTTGTTTTGAATGGCTTTGAGTGGAAAATCCCACATGTGTGTGGTATGCTGTTTGAACTCTCCTATTTTACTTTAAATCACACATTGTGTTTGCTTGTGGTTAGCTTGTTTATTTCTATGAGACAGCTTTACGATGATTATGACATGGTTGAGTAGATAAACTCCATGGTACATGATACTCATCACAATGCTTCTGAGTTGGTGAGTTTCAGGACACACGTATAATAAAATAGATTTTTATACTTCCTCTGACATGATCCCATATATATTGTGGACCGCATTTACGGGAGTATATGGATTGAATACGCTGCAAAAATGTTTTTTAGAGTGAATATAAAAGTGAAAACTTGGTTAATGTATGAAAGTGTTTAAAAGAAGTTACTTCTCTTATGAAGGAAAACTGAAATGCAAAAAAACTCACTGAGGTCAGATTTAGTTTTTTGTTTGTATTAGTTTTAAAAACCTTTTTGGATATTACAGAAATGTATGCAATAAAACAATAAATAAAAACAAAAACAAAAAAGAAACAGAACATGAAAACACTGATCTTTGAGAAGCCCCGAAATGTTTGGGCAGGATTTAGAAAGTTTAGAAAGTTTATTGAGGGCAGCAAACTTGGAGTTGAAATGTAGTTGAAATGTCTATTTGAAAGAATGTACTATGTATTGCAGAAAGAAAATTTTTGCCCCTGTCCATAAAATTAAGCCCTGTCCATATTGATCAAATGTAGATCTAGTATAAACTGATTCGAGAGCTTTTGTCACTGCCTTTTGAGTCCTTGATAAGGGAGACAAGTGTTTGTCTAGATCAGTGTTTACCAAAGCATTCATGTCTCTCCCTATGGACATGTGGAAGTCATTTAGTTGTGAAAATTTGCTATGAAGGGATTAGTCTAACTGATAATCAGATAAAAAAAAAAAAATTCTACATACTTGATGAAGGTAACAACAGAAAAAAAGACCTGCTGAATCTTATGAAATACAAAATAATACAGATTCCAAATTGGTCTTTTTAACCATAGACAAACAAAACATATCTTCATATGTGCCTAAAATATTTGATAAACTAAATACAATGAATCCAAATACTTAACCCACCAAAAGCACAGGTGTTGTAGCTACAAAGCTTAGAACTACTGAGAACCTGATATCTTGCTGTCTGTACAGCCATAACTCTGAAATGTGTTTATTTTATACTGATCATTATTACATCCACCATTGACCGCAGAGTCGCCGTGGTGGAACATCTTGTAGTGGCAAAGGTAGGGGAGCAGCTTAGCGTGGATATGTCCTCAGCAAGGATCTCCGGTACTGATGTACACACTGCCACCGTGGATGGGGCTGAGGAAATCCCCGAGAAGGCTGGACTCCAGGGCGCTGCTGACAAAGAGTCTCCCACTGTCAACGTGCCCCGGTTCGGCTGCGTCGGGAGAGCTGAGGCTGCTGCCGTAAATAAGAACACTAAAGGTACTGCTGCCCTTCCTATTTCCCCTAAACGGAGTTTGGTGGTAAAACAAGGCCGGGGTTCAAGGGATGACAGCCATTCTGCATGGATTAAGCGCAGCAACAAATCTGAGCGCAAGAGACCAAAACCAATTTATGGCACTGGTGCGAAAAAGTAATTTAAAAGCAGTTCGAACAAAACGTGTTCATGTTTTTGCCACCAAACTTCTTCCTGACCTTGAGGCCCAGACACTTAGTAATTATCTTAAAGAGAAACTTGGTTGTGATGTCCAGTGCGAACAGATCGCCACTAGGAACACCAGATGCAGCTCTTTTAAAGTCAGTGTGGAGTCCGAGGAGATCTCAGATGTGTACAGCCCAGAGCTGTGGCCTGAGGGATCGCTAGTACGGCGATATTATGAGCCAAGGAAGATGATGCCTAAGGGTCCTGCCGCCACCACTCTGACACAGTCTGTAACGCGATCTGCTGGAGCAGCTCATTAAATCATGAGTTATTTCATATAACTGTGCGAGTTGGAAATACTGCAGCGGACAGAGTACAGCGTTTGCATGTGGACAATCTGCTGGAAAAATGTGATCTACTCTGTCTTCAAGAAACATTTTTGTCCAAACAGGACTTGGGACAGCTGAACTCTGTTAATGATAGCTTCTATGCAGCTGGAGAGTCTACTGTCAATCAGTCTACTGGTATTGTGAAAGGACGCATAGCTGGGGGCGTGGCTATTCTATGGCATAAAAAGTTAGTCAGTGACACGTGTCATCAGGACTGGAGTTGACTGGTGTATAGCTGTACATTTAAAGTTGGAAAATAGGGAGTTTGTCCTTCTTAATGTATATACACCACATGAGTGTTTTTACAGAATGAGTATTTATATCTGAATAGACTTGCTTTTATTTATTCTTTTATTCATGAGCATCACTATGCACCCGTTTGCGTGGTAGGTGACCTGATTGCTGACATTTTGGATAGGCAGTCTGTGTTTGCTAAGCATGTGTTGCAGTTCTGCGAGGATAATAATCTCATATTGTCCAGTCAATTATTGTTGCCACATGACAGTTATACTTACATAAGTGAAGCATGGCATACAACATCATGGCTTGACCATATAATCAGCACTGCTGATCCACATGCTGGTTTGAAATCTCTGGAAATTTTGTATGATTGTTCAATGGCTGATCATGTGCCGCTTCTCATGCAGTTAGATATTAGATTTCTTCCTGAACTGGTACACAAAGTAAATGAGGGATACAGAGTTATGCAATGGATCAGACTGTCAGAATATGATCTTATGACATATCGCATGAAAACAGATACTGCTCTAAGCAATGTTCATCTTCCCAGACATGCAATTGTGTGCACGGATGTCAATTGTAATGATACATCCCATGGTAAGGATCTTTGTGTAATGTATGAAAGTATTATTGGTGCCATTTATGAGAGCAGTAGATCATATCTTACATGTTTAAAGGCTAAAAATGTCAAGCCAGGATGGAATAAGTATGTGGCAACACATCAAGCTGTCATGGTCTTTGGATTTTGTGCAGCAAGTTTAAATTTTTCCTTCCACTTGGTTTTCTTCCCCTTTTTACCCCAAGGTGCCCTCTTGTGTTGCTCCTCCTGTTTGTGTCTTAAGTTAGTAGTTTTCCTTCAGTGTAATTATATTTTTGTATTCTGGCACTCCCTGGGTTCTGTAGATGTTTTTCACCTTCCCATTTGTGTTTCCTTTTATCTCTTTATTTAATTCCTCCTTCTGTTCTCCAGTGTGTCCTTACGTTTCCCTTAGTTTCTTAAGAATCCTTTCTAGTTTCTTTAGAGTCTTCTGTCTCCTAGCCATTCTACCTTCCATCCCAGCTGCTAATTACTTCCACCTGCTCACTCCCCGTCAGCTGCAACCGCTTCCCTTAATTAGTCCTGCTCCTTCTCTGTTCCACTCTTCACTCTCCTCCTCAGTATAAATTCGGTTCTCATTCACTCACTACTCGCTGGTTCGTCCGTCATTCTTCCCTCTCTGGTTCCTGCCTTCCCTGTTGCCCGTCTGCTGCCTTTTGGTCCTCCTGAGTTTTGTAAGTTCCCCTTCCTTGTGTTTTTGTTATTAAATCATCTTTTTGGATTTTGCTGCATTTGGGTCCTCCCTTAACCTTAAAACATGACAGAACGAACCAGCCCAGTGGACCCAGCAGCTATTGGTCTTCCAGCCCTTTACCGGGCTGTTAGACACCACTTGGACATTGTGGCCACTCTCAACCCACCATGGGTTAGAGTTTCTGCTGCAGAGGAGGTAATGGGCTTACTCAGGCCATGGAAGCTTCTTTTTTCGGAGCTGGGCTTGACCGGTTTCTGGGCCGAGGCAGAATGTAACCGCCAAGCAGCTTTTGCCCAGACGTTGGGAAGACCACCTCGACCCCAGTCTCAACTGGGCAGCTCAGGACTAGTCCAAGAGGACCTCCAGCCAGCAGCTTTCGCGTCCCCAAGTCACGCCGTAAAAGGCGACAGAAGCAGGCCTTGGCGGCCTCCCAGCGGACTCCTGATTCCACAGGGGGTGTCCGGGTTGACACGCCCCTGGTTCCTGTCCCCGCCGGGGGTGTCCAGGGGGACACGCCTCGGGCTCCTGTCTCCGCCGGGGGTGTCCAGAGGGACACGCCTCGGGCTCCTGTCTCCGCCGAGGGTGTCCAGAGGGACGCGCCTCGGGCTCCTGTCTCCGCCGAGGGTGTCCAGAGGGACGCGCCTCGGGCTCCTGTCTCCGCCGAGGGTGTCCAGAGGGACGCGCCTCGGGCTCCTGTCTCCGCCGAGGGTGTCCAGAGGGACGCGCCTCGGGCTCCTGTCTCCGCCGAGGGTGTCCAGAGGGACGCGCCTCGGGCTCCTGTCTCCGCCGAGGGTGTCCAGGGAGACACGCCTCGGGCTCCAGACTCCGCCGAGGGTGTCCAGAGGGACACGCCTCGGGTTCCTGACTCCGCCGAGGGTGTCCAGAGGGACACGCCTCGGGTTCCTAACTCCGCCAGGGGTGTCTGGGAGGACACGCCTCGGACTCTTGGCTCCGCGCTGGGTGTCCAGAGGGACACGGCCGTGAGTCAAGCGCCACGTCGTGGGTCTTCAGCGCCACATCGGCGTGGGTCCTCCACACCGCCCTCTCGTAGGTTCCCACGCCACAAGGTTCTGCTCCGGTGCCGGCCCCCACGCCACAAGGTTCTGCTCCGGTGCCGGCCCCCACGCCACAAGGTTCTGCTCCGGTGCCGGCCCCCACGCCACAAGGTTCTGCTCCGGTGCCGGCCCCCACGCCACAAGGTTCTGCTCCGGTGCCGGCCCCCGCGCCTTCTGGTTCCTCGTCGCCGGCCCCCTCGTCTTCTGGTTCCTCGTCGCCGGCCCCCTCGTCTTCTGGTTCCTCGTCGCCGGCCCCCTCGTCTTCTGGTTCCTCGTCGCCGGCCCCCTCGTCTTCTGGTTCCTCGTCGCCGGCCCCCTCGTCTTCTGGTTCCTCGTCGCCGGCCCCCTCGTCTTCTGGTTCCTCGTCGCCGGCCCCCTCGTCTTCTGGTTCCTCGTCGCCGGCCCCCTCGTCTCCTGGTTCCTCGTCGCCGGCCCCCTCGTCTCCTGGTTCCTCGTCGCCGGCCCCCTCGTCTCCTGGTTCCTCGTCGCCGGCCCCCTCGTCTCCTGGTTCCTCGTCGCCGGCCTCCTCGTCTCTTGGTTCCTCGTCGCCGGCCTCCTCGTCTCTTGGTTCCTCGTCGCCGGCCTCCTCGTCTCTTGGTTCCTCGTCGCCGGCCTCCTCGTCTCTTGGTTCCTCGTCGCCGGCCTCCTCGTCTCTTGGTTCCTCGTCGCCGGCCTCCTCGTCTCTTGGTTCCTCGTCGCCGGCCTCCTCGTCTCTTGGTTCCTCGTCGCCGGCCTCCTCGTCTCTTGGTTCCTCGTCGCCGGCCTCCTCGTCTCCTGGTTCCTCGTCGCCGGCCTCCCGGGTTCCTGCTCCTTCGTCGCAGGGCTCAGGACTTTTGCCTTCAACTGTTTTGTTATTTTTTGACAGGACCCCCCCCCCCCTTAAGGGCGTCTGGTATCCGCCCTTAAGGGGGGGGGGGTCCTGTCATGGTCTTTGGATTTTGTGCAGCAAGTTTAAGTTTTTCCTTCCACTTGGTTTTCTTCCCCTTTTTACCCCAAGGTGCCCTCTTGTGTTGCTCCTCCTGTTTGTGTCTTAAGTTAGTAGTTTTCCTTCAGTGTAATTATATTTTTGTATTCTGGCACTCCCTGGGTTCTGTAGATGTTTTTCACCTTCCCATTTGTGTTTCCTTTTATCTCTTTATTTAATTCCTCCTTCTGTTCTCCAGTGTGTCCTTACGTTTCCCTTAGTTTCTTAAGAATCCTTTCTAGTTTCTTTAGAGTCTTCTGTCTCCTAGCCATTCTACCTTCCATCCCAGCTGCTAATCACTTCCACCTGCTCACTCCCCGTCAGCTGCAACCGCTTCCCTTAATTAGTCCTGCTCCTTCTCTGTTCCACTCTTCACTCTCCTCCTCAGTATAAATTCGGTTCTCATTCACTCACTACTCGCTGGTTCGTCCGTCATTCTTCCCTCTCTGGTTCCTGCCTTCCCTGTTGCCCGTCTGCTGCCTTTTGATCCTCCTGAGTTTTGTAAGTTCCCCTTCCTTGTGTTTTTGTTATTAAATCATCTTTTTGGATTTTGCTGCATTTGGGTCCTCCCTTAACCTTAAAACATGACACAAGCAGAACCTAAAGAAGCATATAGGGCATGGGTGCATGCAGGCAGACCCAGAGCAGGGCCTGTTCTGGAGTATAAAAAAATGACCAGTGCAAAGTATAAACATGCTATTCGCTACATAGCTAAATATGAACAGAATTTGAGAGCAGATTCTATGGCTGGAAAACTGCTATCGAATAATACTACAGGTTTGTGGAGTGAGGTGAGGGGACTAAACAGAGTCAACACAGTTTTGCCCAGTACCATAGAGGGAGTCTCTGGGGATGACAACATAGCTGATCTGTGGAGGCATCACTATTCTGCCTTATTTAACTGTATTAAAAGTGAGCCCTATAAAGTGGGAAGTGTTGCTAGCAGTGAGTCTGATTATCACCACTAATGAAGTGCAACAAGCTGTAGCTCAGTTATCTGTCAGTAAGGCAACTGGTTCAGATAATATCACAGCAGAACATTTAAAATATGCAAGTCCAAAGACTGCTATACTTTTTGCATTGTGTTTCACTGGGTTCATGACCCACGGACTGCTACCTGATTCCTTACTCTCCGTCACTTTAGTACCTGTTATAAGGGACAAAGCTGGCAAGGTTGGAAGGCTGGATAACTACAGGCCAATAGCCTTAGCTAGTGTTATATCTAAAGTCTTCGAAAAGATATTGCTTGATCGTCTGTGTCGCTGCATATCAACTACACATAACCAGTTTGGCTTTAAATCCAAGCTGGGAACAGATCTGTGTATCTATGGCTTGAAGGAGGCTACACAAATGTATTTAAAACGAAACTCCGTGTTTATGGGTTTTATTGATGCATCTAAGGCATTTGACAGGGTTAACCACTGTAAGCTTTTCTATAAATTAAGAAAGAGGTTTTCCTGCTAGTATAATAAGAATGTTGACACACTGGTATTCTAATCAGAAAATGCAAGTTAAATGGTGCAATTCGATCTCTGCCTCCTTTGGTGTCAGCAATGGTGTGGGCCAGGGAGGGATATTGTCACCGGCTCTGTTTAACCTCTATATGGATGAATTGTCCAATCAACTAAATAATTGTAAAACAGGATGTGTTATTGGTAACAATCTGGTCAACCATTTCATGTATGCCGATGATCTGGCCATACTTTCTCCAGCAGTGCTGGCTTTCAGCAGCTGCTGAATGTATGTTCTGACTATGGTTTGAAATACGATGTGAAGTATAATGCCAAAAAGAGTGTTGTGCTAATTTGTCAGACCAAAGGGGATAAAGAACTCTGCTCCCCTGACTTTTATTTGGCTGGAGAAAAGATAATTGTCTGTAGAAAAGTTAAATATGTGATGATATATATAGACAGTGCCCCTCTTTGTATTTACAAGCCAATATTTTGTCTAGGAAATTTCATGTGTGTTCAAAAGATGTAAAAATCCATCCATCCATCCATCTCTGTGGTGTAAATTTAAGAAAGCTATCATAAAGAAGCTTACAGTTGCTTATAATGACTCATTAAGGATATTGCTCAGAAAGCCACGGTCAAGTAGTGCCAGTATTTTATTCTGTAATGCTCATGTCAGTACCTTTCAGGCTTTAATGAGGAATTTGATTTACAGATTTATTCAGCGTCTTAATAACTCTGAGAACAGCCTCATCTCGATACTGGTGAATCCAAGTTTTAGTGTAGCGCGGTACCAGTCATCGATGTGGAAACACTGGTATACGTGTCTTTTATAATCTTTTTATATATTTTATATTGGGTGTTGCTGTGTTGTAGTTGTTTTATTTTTATTTTTATGGACCTTGAGTCTGACAATAAAGATGATGATAATGATGAATAAAAATACCAGAAAGTTAATACTTAGTGATATTTGTTAAGTAACCCTGAGTACAGTCAACAGAGGAGAGGGACAAAATCTCCACTTGGAAACTAACATGATCAAACTAACATGAAAAGTTGTGACTCTTTGTATTGACTATATTTCATAAAACCAGTCGGTGTGAATTCAGACATTTCTGGATTGCCAAAGTGATAGATACCCGAAACAAATAAAAAAAAATGTATCTGAAGAGGAACACAAAAGGTTGAGAGCAAGCATTTATCAATCAGCTCCAACATGGTTCCAGTATATCACTTCCTGATTACCCAAGTTTTGCCCTTTGACTGAACAGTTCTAACACATGAATCTAATTGTATCATGACCGGCTACCCTACATAGGGTAAATTGAATTTAATTAACCTGAAATAAGTATTTGTTGTCTCCTTTAAACTCAGCCAGGTCATATATTCATAATACAAAAAATTGTTTTAGTGCCATTCATAGTTGTTTCCATTTGTGTTCAACATGTTGAGAAATTAAGTTATGAATAGGTAATTTTGCTCAGACTTGTGCAAAATCACTTCTTGCTTATGGCAGCACTGATTGATTCAAGTTCTTTGAAATTAAATAAGCTCTCATTTCACAGCCATGCCTCAAAGAGCCTTTAAATAAAGCTGTGTGCGTCCCGTTGCACAAGTCACATGTGGAGAGGTTAACTACTTTGGAGGAATGAGAACCAGAAGGTGACTTCTTCAACATGAGAGCCACTCAAAGAAAAAGGTACTGGTCTCTCAGCCTTCGTTTGGTATTTCTGGAGTGAATTCACATCTACCTGCTGACCCTGGTTCTGATCTCTAACTTATTTAGCCTCAAGAGAGTCTGTACCCACCACATGTTTTTCATCACCCATCATACATCTCCACTGTGTGGCTATTGCAAGGCTCAGTTTTTACTGCCCTCTTTGCTGGAGCAGAACAATACCTTTTTGACAGAATCCTCGCTGACTAATCCGATGTGCCAAAGATCGCACAATTTTCATTGCAAAGACGTCCTGATCAAGGTTTAGCCTGGGCTGCAATAACGTCGGACTCTGCAACAGGAAATCCCCAGTGAGCGTGAGCACACAACTTCTATTCAACACAGCAACCGGAGACTTTATTTTTGTTCGAGGGGGTGCCACACACACAGCCTAGGACAGTGCGTGTTACCTTGCTACATTGCACGTGGGTGTGGGTTTAGAGATTAATGAGTCCATAGTATGCTGACTGATTTGGCTTCAGATAAAGCCATTTACTCTCTTTAGAAAGTATATTTGGCTTTTAATTTAGCTGAGCCAACATAACTACCTGATGAAGCCCTTGATTCACAGAGGTTTTGGCGACCTACAGCACGGGGCTCACGCGTGGCGGCAGCTGTAAGCCCGCAAATGTTGTTGCAAGATGTCTGTGAGTGCAACAGTGAGCTGAGCAGCTGATGGATTCTGGTTCTGAGAGAGAAATAAACCACATAAGAGATGGTTTCCAAAAACAGAAGGCAGACAAAAGACCATGTGGAACAATACCTTGGCTGCAGTTCTGATTTTGTTGCCTGAAAGGCTGTTTTAAAGCACATACCTATTTTCCATTTGTTTCTCGAGGGCCTCGTTTCCTGTGAGCGTGAGTGACCTTCCCTCACCCTTAGCCAGTCTCTATTACCAGCAGCAGGGCAGCCAACTCACTGTTGGTAGAGGAAACAATGACGACAGGAAGCCAGTGTCCTCGTCACAATGCCAGCTGCTCCTAACCGGATTTATCAGATGCTTCCTTTCAGCAAATGCAATTTTCATAGCAGATACAAGATAACAATCAGTCAAATAATGCAGCTACTTACGGCAACAGGAAGTAAACAAAACTAAGCTTTTGCAGAAGTTAAAGATCTCTGTGTGCTTGCGTGTAAGAGAATAGTGAATGTCTTGATTTTAAATCTTAAATGTCAGTTAAGCAGGTAAGCTGCACATAAGAGTAACTGGTTTTGGATGTCCTGCATTCTGGGGCAGTAGTTTCCTAAGTGTGGAGAAAAGGGCAACTCTCTCTAACGCTACAATCATGACAAACAAGAAAACTGGATTTTCTATCAACATTATATCTGGATTCATTCCCTCCCCTATGGGAGACAGAATTAATAAAATGTGTTGCATTATGTTAAAATTTTGTTTGAGTAGTTGTCCTTTGACCAGTTAAGTCATTGGAAAATTTTACAGTTTGAATTTCCCTCATATGAATAATATTAAGCATGCCAGTAATAAATACAATGTAAACAAAAAGCATTCTTAAAAACCAATATTCGTGCAAAGGTTTATTTTTTCAAACTTAATGTTTAGTTTGTTTTTGTGTTATTGTACTGTGTGAGATCCCTTTCTCAATTCCTATTAGAAACAAACTTCTTAAATAAACTAAAAATAATGTCAAATCCAGAATCCAAAATTATTCATGTCGCTGGCCGGTATGAATAATTTTAGATTCTGGGAAAGCGGCTTCAAAGAGTGTGGAACTGTATCAAGTGCTTATATTTGTTAATTTGGATTATTATGGTTTACAGTGATTGAAAACCCCCAAATAAAGCTCGTTATAAAAAATTAAATATGACGCAAAACTAAGAGAATTTTTAATTGAAAAATGTTATGTTATGGTCCTGTTATTATTGACAAAACTACTGTTTCGACAGTCGTACATCAGACATGAATTGGCACCCTTCACAAAGAGGATGAACTACAAAGGATCATTAATAAAGGAGCTGTCTGTTCACAGAGTGCAGCATCCAATAATATCATCGGAATATTGAGTGAAAGGAAAAGATGTGATAGAAAAAAGGTGCACAAGCAATATCTCTCCATAATTCTAGTTATTGATTCGCCATAATCACATTAAAGTGACAAAATCCTTGACTGCAAAACACAGAACCTACAAAAAACAGACCCAGCTGTTATAGGCTAACAATCTCTCATTGGATATTGTTAGGAGACAAGGAGAGGAAAGACATCTAAAAAAGCAAATGTACATAGGTTTCTCTGAGGAGCCTTGAAGACGGTGTGATTCAGAAATTTTCACAACCTTCCCTGACTGTTTCAATTCCTACTTGTTTTAATTAATTGTTCAAGCAAACCTCATAATAAGCCATTTGTAATGTGGGGATCAGTCATCACTGAAAGAGGGATGACTTTCACAGAAGGACAACATTATAACCAAGTCTTCGTGTGAGCTTCATTCAAACAAGGCAGTAAATCATCCGGTTCTCTTAGAAGTGCCTCCAAGAAAACTCAGGAAGCGTAAGTGATAAAAAAGGGGAAAAAAAGTAGTTTGAGCGCTATTAGGATACAGGATGAAAATAAGATGACAAACATATGATATTAATGACCAACATCTGCTACGTCAAGAAGATGTTGCTGTTCAAGCCTTACGTATGAATGAAAGACATGTGTATGGCAGAGAGTAGGCGGCGCCGAGTTCAGCCAAACGCTGCCTGGCACTCGGCACCAGGCAAGCAGAACAACCACGGTCTGTTGGAGAGAAGCCGCTCAGTGCTGGAGCAGCTGCTTGCTGATTCAATTCTAAACAGACAGGAGGAATTGGTAAACTACTGTTAAAGCAGAGTCAGGTTTCCCGTCTTCCCATCCTCCAGCCATCGCTGTTTGTAATGAAGCCCCTTATTTTTGTCCCCAATCACTGTGTGAAGTTGATGAGGATGAAAACCACATTGGGACCTTCTTCCTGAAGAGGGGACCTTGTTTAATCCACTGCACCAAAGTCATGAATAGAAATGCAAAACGTGCCCCATTTTTGTAGTTTGAATAATAAGTTAATGCTTTTAATAAAATGACACTGATAGCGGCTGAATAATTAGAAATGCCGTACGAAACCAGACTGGACGTATAAAGCTCCAGCTGATTGCTTTAATGTGGGGCAAGAAAATTATTTAAAAACTCATTGAATAAAAAGTGTGTTTAAATATGTTTACAGTGTCATGCTAAAAGCATTATTACTCCTTAAACATTTTCTCACGTTAGTGCTGTGAAATTCAAAAGATCTGAACTCACTGATGAATATTAAAAAGAGAGATCACATTTCTCCTGTTTTAGCTTCCCTTCATTGGCTCCCTGTTAAATCCAGAATAGAATTTAAGATCCTTCTTCTTACATACAAAGCCCTTAATAATCAAGCTCCCTCATACATCAGAGATCTAATTGTTTCATATGTTCCTAACAGAGCACTTTGCTCTCAGACTGCAGGTTTACTTGTAGTTCCTAGGATTTCTAAAAGTAGAATGGGAGGCAGATCTTTTAGTTATCAGGCTCCTCTCCTGTGGAACCAGCTCCCAGCTTTAGTCCGTGAGGCAGACACTCTGTTTACTTTTAAGGCCAGGCTTAAAACTTTCCTTTTTGATAAAGCTTATAGTTAGAGTGGCTAAGGTCATCCTGAGCTATCTAAGTAGTAATGCTGCTATAGGCTTAGACTGCTGGAGGACAGACTTACCAATTTTCATCACTCTGCTACTTCGTTTTCTCCTACGACTCTCCAGTTGTATTACAGTACATTCTGTTATTTCGACTGTTAACTTTGTTTTCTCTCAGTGTTTTTCTCTCCATAGAAGATATACCTGGTCTGGTATCCTGCTTGGCTGGAATGCCCTGTTGAACGGGGCCCAACCTCACGCCAATGACTGACGCAATCTGCTGGGATTCCTTAAATAGGAAACTTTTTAACTGATTGGAATGTTTGTATAAATGTATTGAAATGACTTCTTGTTAAGTGCCTTGAGATGACATCTGTTGTGAATTGGCGCTATATAAATAAACTGAATTGAATTGAATTGGACGAGGGGCATCGACTGGGATGATGCTCCCAGTAACTGAACATCCACTGTGTCCTGTTATCAACTTTTTACTTTCTGTAACATAGAAAGTTCTCTTATATCAGATCTTCTGTTCCTTCTGTGTTTCTGCTCTGTCTTCTCAAACCCCCAGACGGTCGTGGCAGATGGCCGCTCCTAATGAGCCTGGTTCTGCTGGAGGTTTCTTCCTGTTAAAGGGGAGTTTTTCCTCTCCACCGTCGCTACATGCTTGCTCAGTATGAGGGATTGCTGAAGGATTGCTGTGGTTGGAAAGTCTGCCCAACATCACGCCAATGACTGACGCAATCTGCTGGGATTCCTTAAATAGGAAACTTTTTAACTGATTGGAATGTTTGTATAAATGTATTGAATTGACTTCTTGTTAAGTGGCTTGAGATGACGTTTGTTGTGAATTGGCGCTATATAAATAAACTGAATTGAAACTGAATTTAACTATCCGCATGGTGAAACAGGGTAGAACAGGCAGGAACAGCAGGAACAGCAGGAACAGGCCAACTGGTCAGGTTTAATAGGAAGATGGATGGAGAACCTTTTAGAGACTACAAAAAACTTTAGACTTGAGCAGAGTCTCACCTTCCAGCAGGCCTCAATGACCTCAAACATACAGCCAGAGCTACAATAAAATAGTTAAATTCAATTCAGTTCAGTTATATTCATTTTATTTATACGGCGCCAATTCACAACATGTAATCTCAAAGGCAATAACAAGGTCAACCTTCTATCACCTGAAGAACATTTCTAGGATTAAAGGACTGATGTCGCAACAAGACCTCGAAAAACTCATCCAAGGTTTTATGTTTAGTCTGATTACTGCAACAGTGTTTTCACACCTCTGCCTAAAAAGTCAATCAGACAGCTGCAGCTGATCCAGAAGGCTGCTGCTCGCGTCCTCACTAGAACCAGGAAAGTAGAGCACATCATCCCAGTTCTAAAGTCCTTACACTGGCTCCCTGTAGCTCAGAGAATAGACTTCAAAATATTTTTACTAGTTTTTAAATCATTGAATGGCTTAGCCCCAAATTATGTTAAAGATCTCTTGTGATTATACCAACCCCCCAGACCACTAGGGTCTTCCAACTCTAGTCTACTAATCATCCCTAGAATTAGAAACAAACATGGAGAAGCAGCTTTCCGTTTCTAAGCTGCTCTTATCTGGAAAAAAAACTTCCAGACAACTGCAAAGCAGCTGAAACACTGAACTCCTTTAAATCAAGGCTAAAAATGATTGTTACTGTTTAGATGCTCAAACACTAGATAAGCAACTATTTTCTCAAAGATTTTAGATAAGAAAGGAAGATTAATGTACAGTACTGTGCAAAAGCTTCAGGCAGGTGTGAAGAATATGCTGTAAACAAAAATGCTTTCAGAAATATGATTGTTTATTTTTATCAATTTAAAAAATGCAGAGTGAGCAAACAAAAGAAAAATCAAATCAGTATTTGGTGTTACTACCTTTTGCCTTTAAACCAGCATCAATTCTTATAGTTTCACTTGCACAAAGTCTGGGATTTTGTAGGATAATAGTGAGGTGTATGATCAGCCAATTATACCAAACAGGTGCCAATAATCATCAATGTCACATGTAGGTTGAAACACAGTCATTAACTGAAACAGAAATAGCTGTGTAGGATGCTTAAAACTGGGTGAGGAACAACCAAACTCTGCTACCAAGGTGAGGTTGTGGAAGATAGTTTCATGTCATGGCAAGATTGAGCGCAGCAATAAGACACAAGGTAGTTATACTGCATCAGCAAGATCGCTCCCAAATAAAGATTTCAAAGCAGACTGGGATATCAAGATGTGCTGTTCAATCTCTTTTGAAGAAGCACAAAGAAACGGGCAATACTGAGGATCGTAGATGCAGTGGTCGGCCAAGGAAACTTAGTGATGGTACGGCCCCCACAGAGCCCTGATCTCAACATCATAGAGTGTGTCTGGGATTACATGAAGAGACAGAAGGATGTGAGGAAGCCTACATCCACAGACGAGCCGTGGTTCTCCAAGATGTTTAGAACAACCTACCAGCCGAGTTCCTTCAAAAACTGTGTACAAGTGTACTTAGAAGAATTTATGCTGTTTTGAACGCAAAGGGTGGTCACACCAAATATTGATTTGATTTGGATTTTTCATTTTTTCATTCACTGCATTTTGTTGATTAAAAAATAAATGATTAACACTTCCATTGTTGAAAGCATTCTTTGTTTACAGCATTTTTTTTCGCACCTGCCTAAAACTTTTGTACAGTACTGTAGATCTGTCATTAACTAAGTCATCTTGATCAAGGTAAGGTTTAAGCTCGACTGGGTGATTAATGATTTTATTTTTTTCCGTTGTGTCCTTGGGCAGCTGTGGCTACCATGTAGTAGCTTGCCACCATCAGTGTGTGAATCTGTGCGTGAATGACTGAATGTAGTGTAAAGCTCTTTGTGGTCCTCTGACTGCTATACAAATGCAGGTCATTTACCATTTAGCCAACATTGACACAGTGATTTATTTGATTAAAAAAATTCGTAAATAAATAACTACAAATCAGTAGTCGCGTATATGAGGTCATGCAGCTAACATTAGCTAGCACTTGAAATACTCACTGAAACCTTGCTGGCTCTCACTCGACCCACTATTTCTCCCCCAGCATAGCTGCCATTTTCCATATGTCCAGATTTATAGTTGTTTTCTCCACGTCTAATGCTCCTTCCATCGTCCTGTAAGAAGGATGCGTAGCTCACGGCCATTCTTTCTTCTTCTTCTTCAGTTGTAGTCCACACAAAACCTTAAGTAACTTTTGTCGAAAATTAGCGCTTTCTCGACATCAAAATGTATCTTAAAAATTCAAGGAGATCACATGTTAAATCCATGGAACATTTCAAACAAGATAAGAAAATAACTTTTATTGCTCCATTCACTCTAATTCAAATTTCTGGACAGTAGGTGACCCATTGACCGAATGTAGAGGTGCATGACTTAGGCTCCCCATATATCCCATCTGGCCTGGGAACACCTTGGGATTCTCCAGAATGAGCTGGAGAGAGGGATGTCTGGGGTTCTCTCCTGGACCTGTTGCCCCTGAGACCCAATGTTGGACAAGCGGAAGACAATAAATGGATGTATGGTTCTACAAAGCAACCAAGATTTTATATTTTTTGAATTACATGACACAGTCTTCTCTCAAAAGATCATAAAACTATGTAAAACAAGCACCTGCTGCTAAAAGAAACCTGTTCTCTTCCAGATTCAAACTGTGGGAAAAGATTTTCTCAAAATCTATTTGCATTTCGATGCTTTGCACCTGCAGAACAAGAAATATTTTAACGAGTCATATAAAGTCTGAACTGTGCATATATGGATTGGACAGATTCAAAGCAGCCACTGCAAAGGCTCAGTTGTTCTCTTTTTTTACATCTGAATGACAAGGGACATTTTTCTGAGGCCATGCACATTTTGGATCGAGAAGACAGGTTGTTTAAAAAAGAGTGAAGGAAAACATCTACATTGGAAATGAAAGAATCTATCGAACAGCTCTGACCATTTTAAACAGCCTTTGTTTTGACATGCAGTGGATTACTGTGAATCTAAACCAATATATAGTGAGAAGAACATACATCTTTCAATTGTAGGGTTTATGTATCAGGAAACAATATAATGCTTTTATCAGGTTAAAATTTTTTTAAAATAAAATCTTAAGTGTAGAAAAACAACTGATTCCCATCTTACACCAGTGTTGCTATCATCAGCTTTAAGCAAGTCAGTTGCTGCAAATCACATAGATTATTCTGTTGAACATCAGTTTGGACACCTCCCTAAAACCAAGGGTTTGGGCAGTTTTGTGTCAGGTGTGGGTTAACACAACGGCAGAAAAACATCAGCAGTGACATTAGAGAAGCAACTGTTGCTTCCCATCAGTCTGGGAAGGGTTCAAAAGTTCACAATTATTCACAAGTGGACAACATTTGAGACAGCGTTCTACCACTCTCCTCTGGAGTAGACATACCAGGAAATTCACCCCAATGTCAAACCATGCAATAACTTTGAAGAACTCAGAGAGTTTTAAAGGTTTGGGTTCATAACAGGAGAGTTAGAAAAACATATTGATAAGATTGGCTTATTTAGAGCTAAAGGGAAAAAAAGCCTTTTCTCTATAAAAAGAATATGGCAGGACAAGTCATGTTTGCAAACTTCCATCTGAATTAACCAAAAAATTTTGAACACTCTCCTTTGGACGGATAAAATAGACATTTGGTCATAATACACAACCGCTTTTAAAGAAATCCAAACAGAGCACATCAGCTCTGAAGTCTAGTTTATGCTTCCCTGTCTGGGGAGGCCCGGAGACACACAGCTCCATTATCCTTCAACACAAGGGCTCTCTGACAGGTACACAACGACGGAAGGAGTAGAGCCCAATTTTTTCACTATCTGTAGATTACAATGGAAAGCGCACGTCTTTGATTGCTCAGCCCAACATCAACCCCAGATCATTTCACCAGAACAGTGCTCTATAGTCGATGTAATTAGTAGTCAATGCAGCTTTTGGGCACTAGATGATTGATATTGCAAGACCAGTTTTTCTGATATGGTCTTTTGGTGATTTTGAACACCAGGAGGCATTGAGAACAACAAAACAGACCGCTGTGTTTGTTTGTTTACATGCATTTTTAGAGTATTCAATGAGCTGCACTTCTAGTAAAAAGCTTTCTAGCTCAATCAAAACTCCCTCTCTCTCGCCCATCGCTCCTTGAGTGGATGTACGTTTACAAGCTTCAAGTAAATGAACTGTCGTTGACCAGAGACGTCACTGCAATGACAGACAGACCTGCCAGAAATGGTCTGCACTCACCTGGTGGGGAATTGCTTTGCAACACTGACACACCAATGGAGAATTATGAAAGGAAAACATCTCTGTCCATACGTGTGCATGTGGGTGATGATTTTGGCTAATTTGCAGTCACATGACCAGGGCATCTTGCATTCATTGAAGCAGCTACGAATTCCTATTTATAGAAACGTAGAGCCAGGCTCCCCCCCCTCCCCTTCACATTGTGAGACATTGATAAAGTCATACATAACAAGCTGCTTTAAGTTAATGCAATCGTTTTAAATATTTTTAGAATCTAAAATCCAAATCGTTTTCTTTGTGGCCTGTAAAACCCTATCACACATGTTTTATCAGTGAAAATACGACCAGCTGAGTTCCCAAAGATTTGCATACAATAAGGGCAAAACTGATAAAGACCTCCATGCATGCACTACAGTAGCTGGGAAGTGTTAAAAGCTTAAACTGACTTTTAACAGGTCCTTCCCAAACCAAATGATGCAGATCATTAACTCTACATGCATCTTGAGTTGTCAGTGAGGCTGTAAAAATCACTTTTTTGACTGATTTCTTCTCAAGGTCTTCCTCCTACGCAAAGATGCAGCATATGTCCTGTTGGACAAACAATTGGTTGGTTGCCCTCATAAAAGATTTTGGGGTTGCACACAATGTCGCTCCCTGTGAACCATAAAAAATCCTTTCTTTAAAATCCCCCCGATGAAACACAGCTGACATTATCTAGATTTATAGCTAACATCTGGCTCTTTTATCTCTTTCATAATATCTTTATGTCAGAGATATGAGCATTTAGTCTCTATTTGAAAGTTTGCCATGAATTCCTACAAGTTAAATAACTAGAAGCTCTTATGATTCTCCTCCAAACACATACACAAATAAGCCTTTAACAAACTGCAGCACCTGTTTCTCTTGAAACACAGTTCATGTTCCCATGTTGCCATTTTTATCCAGTATGTTAAAGTTTTTATATGTGGCTTAAGATGGCACATAGCTTTAAACAACATAAAGCTGGTTCTAAACAGATGGGGAAAGAGAAGCTGTGGAAAATTCAGAAGTAATCTGATGCTGGATTTGCACCAGACCAAATGTTTCTGAAAGCAGCCCGCCACATCTTTGGACCAACAAATGGCACTAGGACCTTGATGGTGCGTTTCTCTAATTGAGATCCAATCTGTTTCCTATTCATGTTTTATTGAAGTTGATGTTTTTTTCCTGGCATGACGGTGAAAACAAAATCTCAAAGAGACGCAAGAGCAAAATATTTTTTTTCTTTCTGGTACGTTATAGTAGGTCCGTGTCTCCTGCTGAAATGGGTGCAGATTTGTGCTCACATTGGGTGTTAATGCATTTGAGAATGAGAAGCGTGACAGTTAGCATTAGCTCTCTGTGTTTGTATTTCACCGTTCTTTGGAGTTTGGCCACAACAAATACTCGCTTACTTTAGTAAGATTCTGAATGTTTTGGGGTTTCCAAACGACGTATTCCACACATAAACAAACTCATCCTCAGGGCATTTGAACCGTTTTATGGTTCTAAAAGACAAAAAGCCAGAACACTACTTTAAAAAAAAACTAAATTGAAAGAAAAAAAGTTGATTTGCAAAGATACTAAACAGTAGTATAGCACTTTAACATATGAGCTGCCAACAAAAGCAGCTGTATTGAATTCAAAGCAAAAGCCTGTTCTGAAGACATAAGTTGAGGATTACTCTAATTGTACTAGCGAAGCTCTTTTGTGGCCAGCAGAATCACGACTCTGAATATCTTTATGTGTAATAACATGGAGGCAAAAGTTGCACCCTCACTCACAAAAATACATTTTTCAACAGCCGAAATGTGGCCAAAGGTACACCGTCATAAATCAAAACCTTCACACAGGCTCATGGTGTTCATTTAATACAGTCTGACACGTTGGAGGTTGTCTGAGTCTCAGCAGAGCCACTAGACTGAAAATACTAACTTTTACGCCCAAAAGGATATTCCAATCAAAAGCTTGTATGGCATATCTTATGATTTTCCCTGTAACTCATTAAAATAAAAAAATACTGCATGGCTCCCTGTGAGATGCCAAATATTTTCTCTCGTGATTTGTTTCATGTTTCCAAACTGATCTTTGCACAAAACAAAACAGCACACCGCCATATGTTTTAGATCAATATTCCGTAAAACATGTAATGAAGGCTCCTTTTCCATTGTCTGGGAGAGATCACCAGATTCTTATCTACAGTGGATCTCAGCCTATTCTTGATTCAGTATTCACAGATTTTTCTGTGCTCACAGTTATTGGTGGTAAACTTTGCCTATTCCCAGATTTTTTTATAGCCCATATTGAAAATACTCAAAACAAAATGTACACCGAAGTTCAATGCTACTTGACACACTATTGTCTCGCACTTGCAAAGCAGCCAATCCAGGAGCTCCATTCATTTTAGTTGCTGATTGGCTGTAGCCCCAGGAGTGGAAATAAGGAAGACTGTGACAGACCCACCTGCAATATTTGTTGCAGAAACTTAAATCATATCTGACCTAAAATTCCCAGTTTCAGTTAAAGACTCAGTAAAGTTTTGCAAACAATGTTTATATTTGTGACACTTGATTAAAAAAAGCATTTTTTTCTGGCATACTTGAGGAAAGGACTGTGTCTGTCACTGTTAAAATGCTCTGTATGGTGGGAAGCTAACACTGTTGGAGAAGCTTATATCAAAGCATATTCATGTGGCAGAATGGCCTAGTCAAAGTCCAGACCTGAGTCCAACTGAGTTTCTGTGGCAAGACTTGAAAACTGATTTTCATAAATGCTCTCTATTCTTTCTTACAGATCAGTCTCTAGATTTGTAAATCAAACAAGCAAATGCACGCCACCCTTTTCAGATAATGAGTAAAACCACTTGACTTAATTGTTTAATAGCAAGGACTGAATTAGAAATGTATATGTAACTGACTTTTAATCTGCCTAAGTGAGTAGACTGAATTAAATTTACATTTCTGTATATAAATATTAGTTTAATTGTTTTGTGCTGTGGCTTGAGATTACATTTGTTGTTAGTCAGCACTGTATAAATAAACTGAATTGAATTAAATATATCTTCTCTTCTCATCAGTGTATGCTGGTTTCTCACGTAAAATCCCAATGAAATACATAGCAGTGTGTTGTTATTCTCTGACAAAAAGTGACTAAACTCAGGTGGTGTGAATGGTTTAAGAATCAACTGCAGCATCCAATGGTTGCTATGGAGACTCAGTGACCCCCCCCCCCTCCAAGATGCTTCTTTTAAATGCAGTTCTCCAAAGTTGAACTTTGCAGATTTATTTTGCACCTCTCCTACAAGCCTTCTCCATCTGTGTGAAGAAAAGACAAAACAGGGTTATAAATAAAAAGATAATTGTTACATTTATTTTATATGACTTTACTTATTTCATTTTTTAAATTTCAATTCAATTTATTTATATAGCACCGATTCACAACAGATGTCATCTCAAGGCACTTTACCAGAAAAGTCATTTCAATACAATCATACAAACATTCCAATCAGTTTAAGTTTTCTATTTGAGGAATCCCAGCAGATTGCATCGAGTCATTGACTTGAGATTATGCCCTGTTCATGCAGACTTCAATCACAGCAATCCCTCATACTGAGCTAGCATGTAGTGACAGTGGAGAGGAAAACCTCCCCATTAACAGGAAGAAACCTCCAGCAGAACCAGGGTCAGTACCAGCGACCATCTGCCACGACCGTCTGGGGGTTTGAGAAGACAGAGCAGAGACAGAAAGAACAGAGGATCTGATGTAAGAGTCATTTCTATGTTCAAGAAAGTAAAAAGTTGATAAGAGGACATGAAGGATGTTCAGTTACTGGCAGCATCATCCCAGTCAACGCCCCCTCATATTTTATGAGTTCTGGGGTAAATTTAATTATTTACCAAAGACTTATTCACCACTGAATGTACACAAATTAAATATTATGTACAGTACTTTACAGAGTGATGTTATGCTACTGCAATTATTTAAAATAAATTCTTCTTAGACAGATTTATTAGAGGTGCAAATAAGTGTAATTTGAAATCCTAAGACACAAAAAAGGCAAAGTTTTAAGTGGTTGTTGCTGATGAAGGCAATAAATGAAAGGAAGTAGATCAATAAGGGTTTGGGCTAAAATGTTTTATTCTGGCTTCTATTCCCACTCAGTTTATAACTACAGAGAACAGCACAGCGCTGTCAGTCCACCTCGTTTGTGTAAAGACAGAACTTTGGCCACCAGGCAAGTTCCCAAACATCCACATCAACCTGTCCCATGTGCTGCGTTCGCTTGCTTCCTCTGAGTGGCCCACTTGCCCTCGCGCTACTGATCTGTGTCAGCTCCGAAACAAACGGCTCTAACAGACACAGAGATGTTTCCTGGATGTTTAAGTCGATCCCGTCTCTGACGAGGTCAGGGAGCAGAGATCGGGAAAACTGATCAGAATCAGAGTTCTCACCAATCATATTCAATATCCAGTTGTGTTAAAGTGTCATCCAACACACACACAAAAAAATCTTACTGCTACCACATGCGATGGCCTCAATCCAAGGCAAACACTTCTACCGGTGTGTATACCAAGACAGATGGCTATAGGACTCACAGCCTGGCTAGCACTACTAGCGCTCTTAGTATTTATTTTCAGAGTTCAAAGCACTGGCAGCAGCACACTTGGTGTATCCAGTCCAGCATAGTGCACCCCTGATTACCACAGTGAGGCTTCGCAGCCCACAAACTCATACGCTGCAGATTGTGCCAGCTACGAACTCCACATCTGTAGCACCCTAAAAGAATGGGGGAGCAGAAGTGAGCCGAGGACGGAGGGAAGGGGGGGGGCGGAGTTCTGAGGGTTCAGAGCAGGGGGTAAAGGGATTCTTCTGAAACCAGGCTTTGCTGTGGCTTCAACTGCTGCTTTGTACAGCTTGGCGTGATCGCACAAACCACATTAAAAGACAGGGTTTGTTATTCACCAAACGATTGATAACTAATGACTCGCAGACCCTAAATCTGAGCTGTGAACTTTGTGCACTGAGCTGTAAAATTCATCAGTTTGCTAACAGGGTGAATGGAGACTCTATAAAGCATGAGGTAAGAACTACTGTGTAAACTCGGAGGATGAGATGTAGATGCACATGTGAGATGAAATCCTCTCAGGTTTCTTGGGAAACGTTCTGATGATGATCAGATCTGATCTGAGAACAAACAATTTAAAAAGTCACCATTGCAGACAGATAGGAGGTAGTCGGGTACATTTATTCGAATATGTCTAATTCATTCATCGTAGGGAGGAATGTAAATCATTTTGCACATCTGTTGTAGACTGTTATATTTCCAGGGTGGAGTGAGCATGAAAACACTCAGTGATTTGCAAAAATGAAGAATTGGCCGCAGGAATGTCAATTTAGCAAAGTAACCTTAACAAAGTAGTAAGTGATTGTATATAATTTTAAGTGACGGTTTTCAACATTTATCTACCTTTTTAAAACTTTCTACTTTCCTTTTTGACTTCAGCTGGTAGTTTAACTTTACAGCAGAGAAGGTTTCTTGCTGCACTCCTTGGTTGGACCAATACTCAGAACACAGTCCAGATCTACGAGAACTGTAGATTTACACTAGCTGGGATATTCCTTATCTAGATACTTCTAACAATTGCAGATTGCTAGATTAAAGTGTTTTTGAAGGTGTCAGTATGAAGCTTTCAGACCAAATAATGTTATTACAACTGTCAAGCAGGGGCTGTTGTACTGGTGCATTGCACACAAGCTGGATTTGGAACCATACTAAAAATTACAGGAAAACAAGTCAAAGCCCGATTTGAACTAGGAAACAATCAGCAGGGGTTTATTGAGTCTGCATGTTCCTTTTTTACCCTATGGGGAGTGAAAAAACCTGCTTATTCAGTTCTTATTCTTAAAAATTTATGTTTTGTTTATTTTAATCCCCTTTTTTTCATTTCCACCCTATAAAAAGAGCAAGTCTTTATGATAAAAAACCTATAGTGTTTTTTTTTATCACCAAATCATGTAAAGCACCTTGAATTACCCTGCTGTTGAAAGTGTGCTATACAAATAAAATTGCCTTGCCTTGCCTTGCCTATAGTCATCATGATATGTTTATGGGGCACTGTTTATAAAGTTACACAGTCAAAAATTAACAGCAATAATTTGGTTTATTTATCCTGTCACAGGAGAAAAAAAATTGGGGTTCATTTTTCAAAGTCATATTTTCACAATCTCTTATTTAAATAATATTTAGTTGGCAAGCTAAATATTTACTGTGATTTAGAGTAAATATTTATTATAAAAACCAAATATTTAGCTTCAAACTAAATATTTAACAAGCTAAATATTCAGTTAATAAGCTAAATGTTTTTTTGACAAATTAAACATTTAGCTCCAAACTAAATATTTACTTAGCTTACTAAATAATTAGATTCGAACCAAGCAATGTTTAGCTAATATGCAGATTTACTTGCCGATAAGCGGAAGTGGATTTTCAAAATAAAAGGTGGGTCTTGCTAACCTCTATATAAACTCCTGTTGCTGACACGGTCACTGTTGCTGTAAAGCCATCGGTACACATCTGGATTGCTGTTAAAATGGCTCGTCCTGCTGAACATGTTGGGCGGAACATTGATAACGAGGTGACATGAGCAACAACGTGATTCGCGAAACCCAGCTTTTATTTGGTAGTCCACTTCTGCTTATCGGCAAGTAAATTTGCTTAGTAGCTAAATGCCTAGTTTGAAGCTAAACATTCAAAAAGCCAAAATATTTAGCTTCAAGCTAAATATTTGGTTTGAAGCTACATATTTAGCTTGTTAACTAAATATTTAGTTTGGAGCATAAATATTTATTTTGTAAATTAAACATTGTGCTTGCTAACTAAATATTTTTTAGAACCTGTGACATTTATAAATGAATAAATATAATGGATGCAGCTATGAGTTTAAGAAGTGAACCCCCATTTTTTTCTCTTATGAAAGGCTAAATCCAAATTATTGCTCTTAATTGCGTCTGTTTAATTTAAAAAATGGCACCCCATACAGTCATGCCCGGTGAGTGTATGTAATGATTTGGCCACAACTGTATTTAAAGCTGGGTTTGGTTGTACTTGAATTCACCCCCGCAACGAAAACAATGGACTTCTGAGTTTAGAACCAACTCTATGCAGTTATGGACAAACATTTTGCAATAAAGAATAACATAGGAGTAAGTAGAAATCAAGCACTATTTTATATTTATATAATTTTTTATAATTTTTTTACTTACATCCAACATTTTAATTCTGAAAGCTTTTTTAAGCAAATTGACCCAAATTATTGTTTCAGCCTCTAACCTTTATGAAATCGTTTTCAACCAAACAGTTTTCTGTGCTTTGCTGACTTGACCCCAGAGAGCCGTTCAGCTCCAACTTATGAGCAAGACACTTAATCAAGGTTGGCCAACACATACATACTCCAGGTTTTTACTGCATGCCGACTCGTGGAGACTTTTTCCTCTCCGTCTGAGCTCCATCAATTGGAGTTCTCGGCTCGAATGCCACATTTAATCTGAAAGTTGTTATTCACAACAAGCCCATCAGCCAGACTACCTTGGATCATCCTTCTGTGCTTAAATAGTAGCTGGAGAGCTGTTACAGTTTAGGTTTTGTTCGGTTTGTCTGATATCGTTGCCTTTGCTCCAATGAAAATGTCAGTGTCGGTTATTTCTAAATCTGTCTTATATGATTTCTTCTGATACTACAGCCAGAAGCGTAATTTCACAGAAATACCTCACTTTTAAACTTATAGAGAATAATATTAGTGTAGAATTTGTCCCTGCTTGGCTGTCACTTTTATCACGGTTGCATGCGCTGCAGTGTTTGAAGGTGCATTGTCAAGGGCCAGCGTATGAAAGGTGTAAAGTACAAAAGACTAGAAGAAAATATTATTATGAATAAGTAACAAATTCATTATTACACCCAATAATGTTAAACGTTTTTTTCGACGCCCCCCCCCCGCCCATAAGGCATCACAGTGGAGCAGGATGCCAGACCAAGTGTGGCTTCTATGGAGAGAAAAACCTTCATTTTTGCTGAAGAACTGTGATCAGAAGAGCCTTTTGAATGATCTGTATCGGAACCACTTACATTTGGTGAAATCAAATCGTAAAAACTAAATAATAGTGAAACTCAGAAATATGTTTACTAGTTAATAGAAGAGCTCTACCACGTGCACAATATGAAGAAAACTCAAGGGATAAGGACTAAATAGTTGTGTAACTATTGTGTATATGTAGGACTCTGTAAAAAAATGGATCTGATGAGTTCAGACTTATGGATGCATTGGGGTAAAATGATAGGTGGTTGAAGTGACGTGCCAATCAGTTCTTCCTGTTCTTCCTGTAGAGGACTTAAAGACCAAGTAATGTGGTTCAAAGAATGTGAAACATAATTTTTCAAATGTTGACCCCGTTGATAATATTTGGGGTGTGTTGGGGAAGCATTTGCACAGCGGTCAGACTCTCACATCATCTCTACAAGAGCTTGGTGAAAAATTAATGCAATTCTGGATGGAAATAAATGTGACATTGAAGAAGTTTACTGAAATTATTCATGTTATATTCACAACTAATGGCCACCCACTGAAATATTAGAGTGTGCGACTTTCATTGGGGGATGGGCAGTGTACAAATTGCCTTATAAAGAGGTGAGTTTAATAAAGTTGATTTCTTGCCTTGTTGGTTCAGGAGCATGGCCTGCAGTTTATTCACAGCGCCTTGGCTTGTAATGTAGAATACTTTAATTTTTGAGGCTGTTGTATAAAAAGTTTTACTGGCACACAACATTTCTGTTTTTCGTTCCATCAAAAGAGACCCCAATCCTTTCTATAATTTTATTCTTTAATATAAAAGCCTTTACTCTGAGGCTTGTTTTTTTATGTTTCTGCTGACACCAACAGTCTTGGATAGATAGATGAGAATGCTGTGACACAATCCTCTCACTCCTCTTCAAAACCTCAAAGACAATTCCCTAATTACAGATTTCGTCTTCCAGAACTTTCGTTTGAGAATGAAAACAGCGATGAGAAAACACAGAGCAAGTCCCGTTTTCATGGGATGAATCAGCAGGAGAGGGGATGATTGAGGGCTTGAACCTCATGTCCGCCCTTTTCTGTATGTTTGTCTGAAAGAAGCGTCATGCCAAAACAGGAATCTCCAGGATTAGATGGGAATAAATCTATGATGAAATAATCCGGCTTGGGAAACTAATTTAAAGAGATGGGATGCTGGGTTTCAGAGCACTGTGTCAAACAAAAACACTATGGTTTATGGACATGGTGAGTGATTAACACTAAGTGCTTCCGTAACAACAAGCAACCATGTAAAGATTTTTTACTGAATATAGTGAAAACTGGGTATGTTAGGTGGGTAACTAAAAAGCCAAATTATGCAGATTATTTCATTTACGCTGAATCTTTCCAAAGCTGTGTTCAATAAGCATAATACAGTCACTAAAGAAGTGAAGCACATCCAGAGTTCCTGCACAGTCTAGTAAAGTCTGGAATTCGATTTAAGTATTTTCCAGGTCTGGATAAGTATGGAAAAGAAAAACAGAGCTCTGCTCCCAGTCTTACTGTGTTAATGTAATAAGAAAGTTTATGTTTGTTTATTATTAGTAATATTGCTAGTATAGGCTGTTTCACTTTGCCCATAAAGAGGGAAAGAGATGAATAGTTTCACTCCTGTTTAAAACTTTCTAAAATCACGTTAGGTAACTGTGATTTCTCAGGTTGCTAGGTTACGCAAAACTTCTTATTCAGTACAAAGGTGTCAATTTAAAGTTATTTCTTCAAGTTTGTGTGTTTTTATGCTCACGGCAGCAATGTCTGTAAGTGTATTATTTAAAACCAATGGTGATGTGTGCATTTACTGAGGAATTTCTTAGGTTTACTGTTATTTATTTAAGATGTTTTTTAGTTTTCCGGCTAGCCTGCTAGTATTTACCATTTGCTGTTTAAAGTGTGAAATTGTGTTGGATTTCTACTAGGTTAAGGTTAATTTGAGCCTATAATATACTTATTTTGGTTCCATTATTCTTTTTCATTGAAGTTTTACTCACTTTTTTACCTGTCAACAAAGGGAGCAAGAAAATAAAGGAGCAAGGCGCTAGCCATCCTGGCTTGTGAAGAACGAGTTTGGCTTGCTGTTTAACCTGAGTTCACGACTCAGCATAACACTCAGACAGAATAGTACAATTAGAGTATGGAAAAAATATTTGGAATTACGGACATTGTCCCCTAACATTATCTAAAAGAATTTGTCCGTCTTTCAATGAAAAGATTTGTCTGTCTATGTCCTCTTTCCGTCCGTCCATCCATCCCTGTACAGCCGAATACTTACTATCATACAGCTACATCAGTAAAGATAGACAGAGAAATGAGCTGGAATCAGCGGAATCTGATGATTTTTGACTTGTTTGGCCCAGAGAAGATGCAAAATACACTCCACATACATCGCACCAACAATGAGACTAATTGGTGAGGAAGGTGTCACCGAGTGAAAAAGTGACACCTTTAGCAACTTGTGTGTTAAAAATGAATCACATGGAATCACATGCATGTGAGAAGCTATTTAAAAGGAAGGGAAATACAGTTTATATTTTCCCCGACATGTGGGAAGACATGTGGGAAGGTATTCACATAGATATTGATGTTTTAGTAATGGAGGGTGGGCAGTACCAAAAACTAAAATAGAATGCTTAATGATTTGTTCTCTTTAATATGGGAAACTTTGCACATGTTGCAAGACATCGCATCTGCTCCTCGTACAAACAAATTAGGGCTGGCCATGGTGGGAAAGCTAGAAAAAATATTTTTTAAAGCTGTTGGATTGTCATGTTATACAGCAGTTCTTAGGAAAAAATCCTTAACAGCTAAATTTAGACCTTGTCCACATGTAGCTGGGAATCAAAAAGAAATAATAATAATAATTTCTATGATTTGGCCTGCCTTTTTGCTCTGCATTTGTATAGCGCTTTTTCAGTCAGCGGACCACAAAGTGGTTTACACTACATTGAGTCATTCACCCATTCACGCTGCTACGTGTGTACATTGCCTTAGTACAATCTTTACAGAAAAAACGCAGATCATAAACTGGAAACAAACTTTTAATTGGTGCATCTCTATGCATGAAGATTAAATCTATTAATGTTATTGAAAATAATTGTGCTTATAACAATCATAAAATAGGGATTATTAATGTTTGTCAAAATTGATTGACGTTTTTCAGAATTAAATTACACCCACTGTCCATTTTTAGCTCTTATTTTAGATCTCATCTTCGTATTAAACCCTAAAAAAATAATCAGATTTTCTGGGGTGTATGACGCTCCGAAACACACCCACACAAAAACCAGATGTTTTGGAAACTACAGCCAATATTTTACACAGAATGACAACAGGCAAGCGAGTAATTTTAGATGAGAACCCATCTGCTGTATCTGCCTCCATCAAACAGGAAGTGGTTTAGTCCAGACAGGAGGTTCAGCAAACCAACCGACCAATAAAAGGGGGTGTCATAGGTTCACAGTGAATTGCAGCTGCGCAAAGTGCACGTAGTATTGCATGAAGCCGCCAGCCCACCCACAGAACACCACAAAATATATGAAATCCAGATCGAAAGCCTGTTCTGCTTTTTTTTTTTTATCTGTAGCGGAGCAGATTGTTGTCAAGTTGCTGATGGGACCAGGCAGCATGAGTTACTGTTCGCCCTGTGTGGTGTGATCTACATGTTCATAAAAGTCAGTTTTTTGAGGAACTCTTTCAGTTAAAGTTCAGCGGTCGCAGCATTTTTCGCAATGTGTGTGTACTCATAATGGTGATCATTTCATTTAAATAATAATTATAATTATAATTTTCAAAAATTAAACATTACATTTTGTTTTATTGGTGTCTTTTGGCGGTTTGCTCTGCAACCAGGTATGATTGCACCTCTAATTCTCAAACTTCTACTATAAAAATTAAGCTGGCAGATCATCACCCTTTCAGCCTGGTTCTGGTTTCTTCCTGTTAAAAGGAAGTTCTTTCTCTCCACCATCGCCACCTGCTTGATCAGGATGAATGATTGCTGCAAAGTCCATAGATAGCAGAGATGGGGGGACTCGAGTTGATGACTTGACTCGAGTCCGACTCGAGTCACCAGATTTGTGACTTTTGGCCTGCTTGATCAACATCAACAAAAGACTTGACTTGACTTTGACTTGCCCTTCTTGACTTGACTTGAGTCATGTGACTTGCCAAGTCACATCAGTCTTGTTAAATTTGTAATTATTATCAACAAATAAATAATTAGATGAACATTGCTTTATTGTGCGCGAGAGCTTCTGACTTGCAGCATATCAGCAAACCTGGCAACCCCTCTTCCACGCAACGGACAGAAGGCAAGTCTGCATTAGTCTAATGAGTGATCTGCAGCGAGATGGAAGCCACTCTGACTGGCAACAACATTCTGAAAATTTTGCATTTTGGCTACAAAGATTACGCTACAAAACAAAATAAAAGAGGAGCTACCTGCAAAATCTGCAATGTTAAAATTGCTGATACTGCAGGCATTACATCGAATTTCCTCCGACATTTTAGGACAGCACATAAAGTAAGGTGAGTAACATGCTATGGATTACGTCCTGATTATTATTATTATTATTTTGCATCTTGGCTGCTTTTGACTTTAACCTTTGCCTAAATATATACATCTCTCTGAAATTGCAAATCTGGTGGCAAGTAGCTACTAGTTTAGCAGCACTAACGCTAGCTAGCTGTAACCAGACTGGCGCTAAATATCTACGCATGAATGCACGCCTGTTAATGAGATTAGCTGCTATACAGAGTCAAAACTTTTTTCAGATGTTATGACGGTGGTGCATGTATAGGTAGGACACACACATCCAACATTCACTGCCAGGCAAAGTTGTTTCTCTTCCCACATTGTCCTTATATTATGTGTCAGCAGGGTGCGATTTGTGAAAAAACCAGAGGGGGGGATAATTTTGAGAAACATTTCCATTCAGAAAAATGACCTCAACATCGGGCCAGTATAACAGGCTATATGAAAATTATTGTCCACTGTGTAAACTACGTCCATTTTGAACTCGAACTGGACCAGTGTATTTGGAGATGTTTTTCATGTTGGTGTGTCCAAAGCATGATCCTGCGACTTTCTCTGAATCAGCCCCGCTCTTATTGTGAGTGGATTATGGCAAGCCATTTTGACATTTATTCAAAGTGCACTCCTCTTTCTTGTTCCTTCGGTAGATCTCCACAATAGATTCTTCCTAGTTGCATTCCAACCTGTAAGAATTTAAATTAAATATATTCTCAAACACATTTTTGCTTGCAGAAACTGAATTTCAAGATATTTAAGATTTTAATTTTACTAGTAAAAACTAAGTTTCAGATATCCACAAATCTTTCCAAATCCTCACAGGTTTGATGAAAAACAAGCATTTGAAAAAACTAATTTGATTATGACTTGACTTGTGACTTGACTTGACTTCCTTGACTAAAGCTGTACTTGGACTTGACTTGCTTGATCCTCCTTAAAGATGACTTGGGACTTACTTGAGACTTGCATGTATGGGACTTACTCCCATCTCTGATAGATAGTAGCCTAATAATATAGTTCTGTAGAGTTAGCATGAAGCATGCTTTGTAATATCTATATCGCTCTCACTAGCCCAGATTATAACAACCAATAAGACTAGTTACCATAACTATGCAGGTGACATTACAATGACATTACAATGTCACCAGGTGACTTTGAACCCATCCAAACCCTAAGTAAATGCATCAACCAAATCAACGGATGGATGGACCATGATTTTCAAATAGAAACAAAACTGAAGTAATTATTTTTGGACCAACAAGGAACGATCAAGAGTCCGTACACAGCCTCAGCTGTTACACATCTAGGTGTACTGCAGTATTGGACTCAGACCTGAACCTCCAGGGTCACATAAAACCAATAACAAGCTCAGCCTTCTATCACCTGAAGAAAATTTCTAAGATTAAAGGACAGATGTCGCAACAGAACCTAGAAAAACTCATCCATGTGTTTATCTTTAGTCGGATTGAATACTGCAACAGTGTCTAGTGTTCTACCGCAGGAACCTTTGAAATTGTGGTCCCAACTCTCTTCATGTCGTTGACCAGCTCCTCCCGTGTAGTTCTGGGCTGATTCCTCACCTTTCTTATCATCAGTGATATTGGCAATCGCCCCGTTGCCCTTTCCAGCCATGTAGAGGTCAACAATTTTGTCTCTGGTGTCTTTTGACAGCTCTTTGGTCTTTCCCATGATAGTAGATCGAGTCTGACTGACTGTGGAGTGGACAGGTGTCTTTAACAAGCTCAGACAGGTGCTACTAATTTAGATTAATACATGGAGTAGAGGTGGACTTTTTAAAGGCAGAGTAACAGGTCTTTGAGAGCCAGAATTCTTGCTGATTTCCAAGTGTTCAAATACTTATGTGCAGCAATAAAATACAAATAAATTCTTTAAAAATCAGACAATGTGATTTCCAGAATAAAAAAATGCACCTACAATGTACATTTCTGACCCCCCCATAATTTCTAAGTGAGAGAACTTGCAAAAACGCAGGTTGGTCAAATAGTTATGTTCCTTATTGTACATATACGAAAAACATTGCTGCACCTGTACCCTGTTCCATTCCATCTCACTCAGTAGTCAGGAAAGGAGGGTGAGTTTCCTGGTAAAAGATGCTGAAAGAAAAGCTTGCAACTACAACTCATTTCTCGTTGTTGTGTTAAGGACCAGAACAATTGTTTCTATTGTAAAACCATTTAAACTCAAGAGGAAAGTTTTTGCAATAATTTAAAAACGGCTATTTGGAAGATTTTTTTTTAAGATCAAAAGCATATTTTTGAACAAAATAACTTTCAAACTAAATAGTTTACCTTCTTGTTTACAACTGGAGTTAGCTCCCTAAGGGTCTTGATCAAATGTTTATGGTTGCAAAGTATAGCCATATCACAGTAGGACTAGGAGCTCTGTTTATCGCTCTTCCTTCTACTAATTTCAGCACAAATTTTACATCTTGTCCAATCCTGCCAGGCATGCGTCTTCTAAAACAACCAAATCACACCTAAAGAGAGCCTGCTGCACCCCTGTTGCCCTCATAGAACAGTAAACACTCAGCACACTATAACTGGAGTGTGAAAAATGAGAAACTGAAAATGTATTGAAAATGTATTGACAGACATTTGTAAGCATATGCAGCCTGAAAAACCTGCCACGGATGTGGCTTCTCTGAGTTTCTGAGCGAAAAAGTGAGCTTAGACACTGAAACATACTGTAGCACACAGTAGGGCTGGACGATAATTCAAAAACAATATCTATCGATCGATAGACGTGTGGTGCGATAGAATGAAAAAGAGACGATAAAAAATTTGATATAAAAAAATGTTTCCCATTCTTTTTCAGGTAGCTTAATACCAAAGCCATCACTTACTCCAAACCAATCACAAACGCAGACCCAGGCAGCTCCGTCACCGAACCCTCGCTCCTCTCAAACCACTAAAAGGAGCAAATTACTTGAACTGCAAAAGATGTAACAGCAAGGAGCGGCGGAGGAAATTGTCCCGACAAAAGGTTTCAGTAGTTAACCAGCAGGTAAATGTTGCATCTAGTTTTGAACCGGTCCTCGACGCCCATCAACACTAAACGTAACAATAATGAACAAAATAAAATACAGGAAATGCTACGGTCAGCAAAGCTGTTGTTGCTCCTGTCACGTTTGCATAGAGACAGGCACAACACACCCGAGCCGCGCTGCTAACAACTCCCATGGCTTTCTCCACCATGTCTTCAGAAGAGAAAAACACTTTCAAAAATACAAACTGGGGTAGAAAGACCTGCTGGCTTCAGCACTCAGTTACTGGACTGGGCTCCAGTGTTTTGGGCGCCGTCTACACTCAGCCATCAGTATGTAGCTGGTTAGCTTTAGCTTTAGCAGCTGAACTGAGAATCACCTTTATTGACCTAATTTTTACACACAAACTAAGCCAAAGGTCTGAGCCATTAATATGATAAAGTGTCATAAAATGTTTAAAAGATATTTAAAAAAGCATCACGATAAGCCTTTAATTTAAATTACTGATATAATTTAAAAAAAACTATAATATAATGGTTAATAACTTTTCTTTGTATTTACTGATGTCACTCAGGTTTCTTAACTTGATTTGTTTTTGTTTTTTACAAACTTTTAGTTATGGTATAACAAAAAAGTGTTTGAATAAAGTGCTGAATTTAATATAAAATTAAATTTGTTAATTAAAGAATAGCATAAAATATTCAGGGATGCATTTTTTTGATAGTTATGAATAATTATCGATATCGATGAATATGACTACTCCCTTTATCGATATGCTCTTTTTCTATTTCTTTTTCTATTTTATTATTAAAGAGCATACAATCTTTTTACATAGTTTCTTACACCTTCAGATAATGAGTATTAATTTGAGTATGTTCTCACTGGGGAAGAAATATAGCTGGCGTCTGAACTGCGAACAAGGCTTTCATATTATAAAGCGTTCTTGTAAATGAGCTGCCACAGTGGAGCACCGCGCCGCCGTCTCAACCACACATGCTTCCTCATCATCACGGCGAGGCTGCTTCACTTCCTCTCACCGCTCCTCATGGATTCGTTTGTACAGCCAGAACACTGTGGACGTGACAGACGTGCCAACAAGCTCTGTTCCAGTAAAACTCGGATAAATTATTTGCCCTTTTACAGTGATGCATAATATCTTTGTGGGAAAAGAAGACTCTGGTTCATGCTATTTTTTCTCTATCTTATGTTCATATCCAGTACTTCACGTTGTTGCAGTACTGTTATTTTTGTATTCAGTTTTGTTTATTTACGACAACAAAGGGCAGACAAATTTGTACTGTGTAATATTGTGGTCAATTGTGTACATTTAAATTTGATTTATATAAAAAGGAAACTTCTGTTTAGTCTTTTGTATAATTGCATGGTTTAAACCATGAGAGTCTATCCGCAACCACAGCTGTTGTCGCTGAATATATGCATGTTGACCGTAGCAGTGAGAGACTTGGATTCATTGCAATAAAATAGGGAATAACTTCATAATGTTACTGATTTGGTACATGTTGTCCTAATTGTAAAGATGCATTTCCATTCAATGTTTTTAGTAAATAAATTTTAGCAAAAAAAAAAATGAACAAATGGGATCTTATTCCTATAATGTGCGCCTTGTTAAAGGGACTTCCAACACATAGGCCAAGTTTAGTTTGGATTTATAGAGCTAAATTTTAATTCTTACGACATTTTATGTTTAAGATTGAAAACTAAAAAAAAAAAATGTACGTGTCCTGTTTGGCAGTGTGGAGCTCAGAATTGGTGTCTGAGTACCAAGTAGAAGCCCGACAGATTTACTTTCACAAGCGGAGCACTACAGCTTTTGCTATAGTACTCCACTTGATATATATGTGTGAAAAATCTTTATTATGAATTGCTGGGGTTTTTATTTCCTGATGTTATGGAAGGGGGAGAAAGGGGAAGAAAGATAGAAGATGAAGAGGAGAGGTAGGAAACAAAAAGTCATAAGAGAGGGTGAGTTGAAAATATAAGAGAGGAAAGGGAATAAAGAAAACACAGGAAAAAATCGAAGTCTGCCTCCATACCTAAAGGACGGCAGAGAGAGGGGAAAAACCAAAAAAACCAAAAAAGGAACATCGACAAAACAAACATTGTGAACTAAGAACTACACAACCACATCAAACAAAAATGGATATAAAAACACAACAAGAATGTTACAGGGAAACTCATGGTACCGATTAATCAAGATCTAGTAATGATAAGCCCAAGAATATATCTGTAAACACCAGAGACCCCACACCTATGTGTGTGTGTGAGAATGCTGATGCATATAAGGTTTCTTCATAAGAGTGTTCGCCACAGGGGTCGGCCGCCAGCCGCCACGCACCACCGCCACCCTGGACCAATCCGCACCGCCAACATCCCAGCGCCCCACCCCTGCCCACGTTGGGGCGCCCCACCGATAGCCGCAGTGGATTGACACCATCCCCAGCTCAGCCAGCATCTGGACTCCAAGTTGTACCAGCTCCCGAGTCCTGATCCCGCGCAACGCAGAGCGCCGAGACCAGGCATCCAACAAAGGCGAGGGCCGGCCCAACCCGCCAATGAACCAGCCACGCACGGTGCGCACAGAACAGATGATCGAACGAGCAGAGACGCTGGATCCATATCACGCCGAGCCACCGAACAGGCACCACCCAACAATCCCGAACCGGCCACCACTGAAAGAGGTGCCCCAACCAACCAAGGGAAGACATCGGCCGACCGACACACCGGTCCCCCCAGGCCCGGCGAGGCACGCACCAGGTCCGAAGCGGATTAACCACCAACACACCAGTGGGCAGGGGCATCCGTCACTGGCAGGGAGTGACGGAGGGGAAATAGGCCCCCCCATTAAATGTAAGGCCTGAAGTGCACCAGGCAAGAGGACAGCCCAAGACCCAACCTGACAGGTAGACAAAGACATACAGACACAGTCATAGGTTCCCTCCCTCTTTAAGATTGAACATTTTTAACGACAACTTAGTTTCCCAGAGCTCCACCTCCACATCCTACACAAGTTTTTAGAAAATTAGGTGACCTCTTTGAAGGAATTCATGACCCCACTACACTCTTAGCACTCACCAAATAGGTGTTCTGGTCATTGTTCCTTATTGACCCCCACTGTGGGTATCATGTCCACGCCGGAATGTAATGACAATGAAACATGTCATTTCACTGTAAGTATAAGCGGTTTCTGCACCTCTGCTGTTAGTTTCCATTTTAATGTGGATGAAGAAACAATATGCAGAAGTACTTTAATCAATTTAGCAGCATAATGAAAGAATACCGGTGAGTTTTCTCTACAGAACACTGCACTCCACTGAGTGTTTCATCCTGTGTGAGTTTGCAGACAGAAGCTACTGTTCCCACTTCTTTATTGTCCTCCTTTTTGCTAAATATAGCACTAGGAGTTTTGTTTGACAACGTGAAAGGTGCATGCTGCATTCCAATTGAGGAATGCAAGAAAAATAAAGTTTATCAGGTAAAATATATATTTTTTCTTTACCTGTGGTTTTTACTTGTAATGTGTTTTTTCTGTTAGAACAAAATACATCCTAATGTCCGTAAAGTATGTTAAAGGAAGAAAAACCTCTCTCCAGATGTTCCTCATGTATGTTTAGAACAGAGGTTGTGGTACAATCTTTTGTTGTCGGTCATTTTGACTGACAGTGTAAAAAAAAATCCGGTGATAATCAATTTTTATCTTTCAATTTATTAAATGATAATAACATATTCAGTGGTTCATTTTCATTAATTTTATTATAAATTAAAACAAACAAACTGATCAGACAATCCACTTGCTGCCATCACACATCAAGCAGATTAATAGGCTACATGTATTATGAACATTTCATCTGCTTTGGCCTGAACGCTCAGCCTGTGCTTAATGGAGCCTGAAGCGCCACTTCCGCCAAAATTTTGAAATCAAGGAACATTTCTCCAATTGAAGTGATCAGAATACAGCAAAACTCTCTGAACAAGGGGCTTTTCTGTTTGCTTCAGAGGGAGGTAATCCCCCCTAGATGTGCTTTTTTGCATCAGTAGTTTGGCTGCAGCGATCTGTCACCGCCAGTCTGTATCCGGTGTTGTGCCAACTGTGCAGCCACAGATGCGCTCCAAAGCCCCAGTAACTCTTTATCGTGTTCTCAGCTTGTGGATAGCAAGATGCATTGAGTACGGTATCCATGTCTGAGATTATGCTCAGATGCTCTCATGGGAGTCTTTAAAAAAAAATTTTTTTTAGATTGATTTAGTTACCCGTACTCCGTGCTTAAAGTTGAAAATGTCTGCGCATTTGCATAAAGTGGTGAGGGTTTGAATATTAATCTGTCAAAATGACCACCATTCTTCAGATTTTTATGTCACAGTTTAAAAAAAACATTGTCAAATTCTGAAAATATTCAGTTAATGCGACCCCTGGTTTAGACACAATAGTTAGCTTTGACTGACTTCAAATTAATGTTTTTGACACAAGCAGTCATGGATCATTGTGGAAAATTAAAGACAGACTGGACTCACCACATAGGTTTTCTATATCCCTCCATTAGGTGCCGGTGTGTTAGATCTCCTTTCCTTTCACTAGATAAAAAAGGCATAAAAATATATTTCAAATATAAGCTGCAGACTTTGCTTTTACAGCTCTTGTCTTGGGTAGTTGTTGTGTTGTGGTCCCAAGTTGGAGTTTATTGGCTTTCCAAGCCGTCTGGTGCTCAATTTTTTTTAAATACTCTTTTACAAATTTCTTGATTTCGGACATGCAAATAAATATCATTGTGTTGAGCTACATTTCCAAACACCAAATATTCCTTTTGGATTCTTGTTTTGTGTGTAAACATTACATATAGGGTCACAAATATAACAAATAACAGGCTTAAGCAACAAAATATATATATTTATATTAATAGTTAGTGAGGGAGAGGCTCCTTTCTCTAATAAATAACATGCGAGTATATCTGAAGGTTATCTTTTATTTTCTTGTTTTCTTCCTTTTCCTCCTCATCTATTTCTTCTCCTGTGAGGATGGCTAGTACTCCTAATGTATTCCAGCTGCAGACCCCGCCAGCTTCCCCCTTCCTTTCCCTTTGTCAGTCTTATCTGTTCATGAGGTAAAGTTTCCACTTACAGGATAAGCAATGTCACTGCTCCAGTCCTGCTGCCAAATGAAGGGAGAGAACAAAATCCATTAAAGGGGTCTTGAGGTAGCCATCCACAGCACAAAGAATCATCTATCAAGGTTCAAGTGTCAAGACAGTAAGGTTATGCCCCCAAATCTGTTTACCATTTATGGATAAAGATGTGTCTGAGTTACTTTCCTCATTCATAAATATTCCAGATCAGTTGGAATATTTCTGTTACCTGCTAATGGGTTTTGAGCTATGGCCTGCTTTGGAAATGCTTGCATCTGACCGTTTTCAAAGACATATAGCACCTGGGTTTGACATAAACCAGTCCCCCAGAAATTAAACCGCAATGAATTTCACAGGCATGCTGCACCAGAAACTGAAATGAAGGAGGCGTTGATTTAAATCTCAGAGAGCTACTAAGTCAGTGTCGGAACAGATCTGAGCACATTTCAGTTATTAACGTCTCCTTCATTTGCTTCATTTATTTGTATATATTTCCACAAGCTGCTTCTTGGCAGCTTTATGTGTTGCACTGTTGGCATCCATGCACCAAATTTTATACATATATTCCATCCCGATTATTTAAATCTAGCAGCGAAACATGCTCAAATGAGCTGAATTAGACACTCAAGGCTCAATTTCGGGGTTTGTTTTGTTTTGTTTTTTACAGTAAGCCTGTCGGACAGTTGGCCTTACATTTGACTCTAGAATACCTTGGTATACAGCAGAGTGCAGAACAGACTCAATGACTCCAAGGTTCCCCGGCCCTATGGCTGCCAAACAAGCTCGAAGCATTAACTTTCCACCACTGTGTCTGGCAGTTTGTGTTAGCCGCTTGTGCTGATATAGTGTTTTTGATTTTCTTCAAATATGATGCTATGGTACGTTACTTCTTTGGTTTCATTGTTCCAAAAGACATTGTTCCACAGAATCTTCCAACTTTGCGAACGTTAATCATGCTGCCATGTGTGTTTTTTTTTTAAGAGAAAAGACACTTTCTCCTGAAAACCCAAAATAAGTCTGACTTGTTCAGGGTTTTTAAGTCGGGTCAAGTCAAGTTTATTTGTATGGTACATTTCAGCAACAAGGCAGTTCAATGTACTTTACATGACAAACGCATAACACAATGAGCAAATGAAAAAGGACATAACAGTGACAAAATAAAGAGAGTTAATGAAAAACTCCAATCTAGACTAACATTTATTATGTTCCAGTGATTATTAATCAAAGGCAGATCTAAATAAATGGGGTTTAGCCTTGATTTAAAGGAAGTAAATGTTTCAACAGTTTTGCAGTCTTCTGGAAGTTTGTTCCAGATTAGAGGAGCATAAAAGCTGGATGCTTTAGTTCTGGTTCTGGGGATGCAGAGTAGACTTGAACTAGAAGACCTGAGTGGTTTGGAAGTTTGATGCAACGACAACAGATCTTCAACATGCTTTGATGCTAAGCCATTCTTTAAAATAAAGACAAATTAAAGTATTTTGAAGTCTATTCTCTGAGCTACAGGGAGCCAATATAAGGACTTTAGAACTGGGGTGATGTGCTCTACGTTCCTGGTTCTAGTGAGGATGTGAGCAGTAGAGTTCTGGATCAGCTGCAGCTGTCTGATTGACTTTGTAGGCAGACCTGTGAGGACATTGTTGCAGTAATCAATCCGACTAAAGATAAACGCATGGATGAGTTCTTCAAGGTCCCGTTGCGACATCAGTCCTTTAATCCTAGAAATGTTCTTCAGGTGATAGAAGGCTGACCTTGTTATTGCCTTTATGTGACCCTGGAGGTTCAGGTCCATCACTACACCTAGGTTTCCTGCCTGATCAGTAGTTTCCAGCTGTAATAACTGAAGCTGTGTGGTGACTCTTGATCGTTCCTCTTTGGTTCCAAAAATAATGATTTCCGGTTTATTCATGTCAGATTGTGAGGAAATGAACTTTGATGATGTAAAGGCAAACCTATGCAAAAAAATTCTTTTTTTTATTTTGGCTGTAACTTTGTTCAATAAATTTCTGTTGTTCAGGTTTGTGCCTGGAGCACATTATATAGTATTATTCTGTCAACTTTTAGAGGCCTGAAAATTCACAAAAATCCATGATATTAGACTGGCTCTGCTTTGTTGATTGATTTGAAGCTTCCAAGGCAGCATGTGCAAAGAAAGGTGCTTTATGAACATCCTCTTCAGGACAAAATAAATCAAAAACAGAGTATCTTCAGTCAGAGGGTTCTTCAGATCTGCTGTAGCACAAACCGCTACAGAAGGTTTTTCCTGCTCACAGCTATAAACATCTTTAATGACTCTGAAGAACCTGTGATGATGGGAGTTACCACAGCTATTTATCTTTATGACTAATAGAGTATGACTGAACTTAACTGAATATGGTGAGTTTGGGTGTAATTCAATGGTCTGAGTTCCATCAAGGTGCAAAATTATTAATTTGTTCATTGCTGCTTGCAGCCTAGTTGAGTTTAAAGTGTTTAAAGACAGTGGCTAGATGTTTTGTACCAAAACATCTAGCCACTGACTGAGTAGAATACCATTAAAGGTGATGATGTGCTGGATATTTTTGTGACCTTCTTAAGATCTGTGCTCCCTTGCTCCATGAGAATCTCTGGTCACATGATGTTGACGAGTCTGATGTTCAGGTAGCTCAATCCATATCATACATGGGGCTTCGATGGCTCAGGAGTTAGGGGTTCGTCCTGTAACTGGTGGGATGCCAGTAGGAACCCCCCACTCTATCCGTCTCTGTACCTGTGTCCTTGGGCAAGACACTTCATCTTCGTTGCCTACTGGTGGTGGTCAGAGGTTCTGGTAGGAGCCTTGCTTCTCTCAGTCTGTGGTTGTGTGTATGATTAGCTGCATGACTGATTGTAGTGTAAAGCACTTTGGAGTCCTTTGGACTAGAATAGATAAAGGGCTATACAAGTACAGGTCATTTACCACACAGAAAACTGGTAGAGAGACGTAAAAGCCTGCTGACAAGCCATGATTTTTATGCTGGTTTGGAAACAAAAGGCATCTAACCTGTGTTCTGCACTGCATCTGCATTCTGGTGGTGTTGTGAACCTCATCTAAATAAATTCAGCATCAGCTCATTTGTTCTGAATTACATAATGTGCAACCTCTGATTCGGAGAACAAAAATAAAAACATTCAACTCAGTATAATTCTTGCAGTTGATCAACAATTATGCCTCACACCCATGTTTTTTGGCTTCATTGTTTCCCTGTATGTATGGCAGATTAAAACAATATGAATCTTCAGTATTACAGTAGTCCAGCCAAAACATGTGCAAAAAAAAAAAAATATGAATCACAGCTGTTCTCATACCAAGATGTGACCACAGGACCAAACTCTTTCCATGCTGCAACGCTGCGTCATACTTAAATTCCGTGCTGTGCATAAGTATACGACGCAGACAAATTATTTTCAACCTATAAAATAATAAAAGAGCATTTTCTGGCTTTTGCCAATGGAACAGATGATAATATGATGAATGTCACAGGCTGCTATGATGCAGACCTGCCAGCGCATCCTGTTGTCATCATGCAGCGGGTTCTGTTCTAGATGTGTAGCAGCGACACAGACCTCCACCGGTGCTTGGAGGTGGCCCCACAGCACCAGATGTTCTATGAGAAGTGAAGGGGGAGAGTCGGGCTCTGTTTGGGATGTACTGTGATGTGGGTGAGGTGAGGAACAGTGCACAAGACTGCAGTGGGTCCCACATCTGTTCTGCCAAGAGAGACTGTGATGGCTTTAAGGCATGACAGCAGACAATTGGAACCAAAAGATGGAGATAGCTGTCAGAGGGGGGGGGGGGGGGGGTATTTAGTTTTCTTTTTCATAACTATTTGAATATATTGCGTCTTTCTGGTTCCAATGTTTTTGGTAATGCAGAGATAATAGACCGAGGTCAAGCTGGTGGCATCCCAGAAATCAATCACCTCATTACAATGATAGTATGACACATTTCTATCTGAAACATTTGTGCAGCTGGTCTTGTTGGAAGCTCCGTGCTTCTCTGTGTGAACATCCCTGTTAGCAAAATAAGAACATGGAAGGCCAGTCCAAACTTATCCTCGCTTTGCGGTTTGTCACAGATTGAAAAGACCCCAAAATGAACTTCAAAAATCACGTTTTTAGATGAAATGTTAATTTATTAAATCTTACTTTCAGTGATTTTGTTTTTAAATGCCCATGCCTAAAAATTCAGGGACATCTCATAATTATTTTTGGAACAATCAGATGTATTTTATATTTTCTTGTGGAAACAAATCCCTGTCTTTGCAGCCCTCTCGTGCCTCTAACATGACTGAATCTTTCCACTGTTGTTTTTTTTTTTTTTTTTTGTTAAATGTCCTGAACGCTCATGAGGACCCTGCAGGTTTGTCTTGTAATTTCAAGGATGCTCAATACAAGGCAGGCAAAAATGGAAAGGAAATGTTTTCCATTTAAAAGCCCTTTTTACCCAATGACCACTGAAGATCGGTACTATCACTCTATGGACCTGCAGGTATGGAGGGATGCTGTATGTCCATTTGCTATAGTAATGGGCAGCTGGTTCCAGAGTTCTCTGCCTCGTTTTCAATTTTAAAGTATAAAAATAAAACCCAATTGCTAATGAAATTATGACAAATATTGCACATGATATCGGTCAAAAGTTTAATTGGGGAACCTGGAGACAAACAGAAACTGGATGAGTAAGTTAATGAATAGATGACTTGGTGGATGGACAAATAGACAGATGAACAAACCAATGGAGAAATGGACAGATATATGGATCAGGAGTCATGTTAACTGAATATTTTCAGTATTTGACCGATTTTTTTTGAAAAGGTACAGAAAAATCTAAAGGCCATCTGTAATTTTCACAAATGGCAATTCACACCCCTGAACACTTTCAACTTTACTCACAGAGTTCAGGGAACTGAATCATAAAAAAAAAAGATTCCCATGAGACCATCTGAGCATCATCTCAGACCTGGACACAGTACCCAAAGCATCTTGCTATCTGAGAGCTGACAGCGTGTTGAAGAGTTATAGAGGCATGGAGCCTGATGACAGATCACTGCAGCTTAACCACTGATGCAAAAAGAGCGCATGCTGCAAATCTCCCCCCACCAAAGTGATCAGAAAAACCGTCATTCAGTAAATCTTGCCATTCGCTTCTTGTCACTTTAATTGGAGAAATGTTCCCTGATTTCAAAACTTTGGCTGAAGTGACCCTTGTAATTCCAGTCTCCAGTGTGGCAACAGAGTTTGGAATCGGCCTCCATTACGCACAAGCGGGAGCGCAGGTCAGCTCCATGCGGAGTGTTCAGGCCACAGCAGGTGAAATGTTTGTAATCAATACATGTAGCGTAAAAATCTACCCAATGTGCGATGGCACGTTGTTAATTCTCTGTTCAGTTTGTTTGGAAAGAATAATAATTAAAATGAATTAACATTAAATGCTATTGATTATGTCATTATTATAATTTTTTAATTATTTATAAAAATAGATTTTTTCTGACCCCGTCGTTCAGAATGACCGATCTGATATGGATGGAAAGAGGGACATAGGCTACAACAGATTGATGGACAAAATAGAGAAATGGAAGGATGGAAAGTCGGATGGTGTTTTCCACATTCCAGTTTTTTATTCCAGTCTCACCTGGACAAAAAATTCCTCAAATTATAAGCCTTCACCAGACAGAACATTTTCCCCACATGACCCTGTGGTAAAGTGTTCCTTCAGGGTCCAGCATCCACCATGCAGGAGGTATTTTCAGTAAACAATTTAGAAAATGATTAGCGGATATACGATACATCTTTGTGGTTCCAAACTAGGATTTGAGAGGATTACATTAGAAGGAGACCTCTGTGCAGTCTGTTTTATCTCCTGGATCATCGCACAGGGTCATTCTCATGACAGCCAATTGGTCACAGATGTGTCTTCAACAATGATAATCCTGTCACTGATGTCTGCGGCAGGGTAAGGACCTTCTGATTAAATTGAGATTATGACAGGGTTTGAAGGTCCCGGCAGGATTAAATGATTGTCAGGACTAATAAGAAACAATGAGGTTCTTCTGACTGGTTAATTAAAATGTTATTGGTAATATTACTCAGCTGTGAAAGCTTGATATAAGAGTTGAAGGGTAATGGCCTGAAATGCACATGAATTCTGTGCACAGGAAATATTTCTCACACATCTGGAGAAGCTTCTTATAGCCCTTTTCCATTGCAAAGAACCGAGAGCCTGTTCGGAGCTGGAGCTGGAGCTGGGGCTGGTGCTGGAGCCAGAGCTTTCACAAAACCTCCTTCGTTTGCCATAACAAGGAGCCAACTTTGAGCCACCGTGAGCTACGGCATTGCGTCATCGAAGCGTCTCTTCAGAAATCACGCTGGAAGCTGTTCCCCGAAAATAAAGCAGATGCAGAAGAAGAAAACCATAACAACAAAGATGGATGACCTCGTCTGGTTGCAGATGCTAATCGTCGCTTTACAAGCATTTGTTGCGATACACAGGCAAAAGGCATCGCTGTTGCAGTTACTGTTGACAAGGCAACGTCGTAATAGGCAACGTAGTCTTGATGCTGTCCATGTTTTCAACAACAACAACAAAAAAACATTCCGAGCAGTCTGGATTTAAATATGGCGGTCCTCTATTGTGAAGGCTGTAAATCCCTCCCCCTTCCCCCTTGACGTAGTGAGTGCTTGGATAGCTCCGCTTTGGCCCCACACAAGAGTGGTGCCAGAGTAGCATACGTTTCTGGCTCTCGGAGCTGGTGCTCACGGGAATGGAAAACGAAAACACCGGAGCTTAGTCAGCACGGGAGCCACGGGAGCTCCAGCTCCGCCTCAGTGGAAAAGTGCTATTATTGTGATGTAATGACTCTGAAAACAAAACAAAACAAATTACTCTAGAAATATTTTTCCAATTACAAGAAAGGTTACCTGTTTTTCTGGTGTCTTTTCTTCATTTATTTACTGTCATCTTCTCTGTCATCTTTTTCCTTGTCCAAAACATTGTCAGTATCCCTCTTCTGTAGATGTCATATCCATCTCAGCCTTGCCTCTCTAACCTTCTTTCCATATCACTCTATCTTAGCTGTCCCTCTGATATACTCAAGTCTGTTTCAAAAAACAGTTATGCCTTTTTTGCCGCAAACCGGAGGCGGCATCAGGGAGCATTTAGTCATTCATAAGTGGTCAGACTGTGCCGGCAATATGGCGCAATCGCCTGTTTTTTCACAAAAGATCATGCCACGGCGGGATAAAGGGTGTGATGTTCACGTTATCGACTACAGGGCTGGGTATGAACGTTTTTATTCTATGCAATCTGGCAAACAAATTAGTTGGATATATGCTTGTATTTCTCAGTCAAATGATAAAATGTTTCATGTTTGAATGGGAAATTGATGTCAAGAGTGTACAGTGACAGTTTGCGATAGAAGCACAAGAACGCCAGAGATGCCGCAGAAGAAGTTTGTGGATGTTGCAGCGGATGTTCAGCGGCTTAGGCAGCGCTGGGTTAAGAACCATCTGGAGAGCAGAAAGGCCACAAGGTTCTGTGTTCTGGTCAGAAAATACAAATGTTTTTGATCACAATGGATGGCTAAAACATTTCCGGATGACCAGAAGCACTCTCAAACAAGTTTTTTATAGCTACCTTTCAGATGTTAAGAAACCAGCCATGTGCATATCATACTCATGCAGAAGTTGTTTTTTGTTCACAAATATTAAAAAGAAGACTGCGGCAATACTCCCACCTCTCTATGTCGCCACGGCGCATTCAAAGGACACACCGTGGCAGCAGTATTACCCTAATAGGCCGGTGTACGTACCAGATCTGCTGAGGGCCTTGCGCCTGCCTGTGAGGTCGTATTACATGATTGACTGGACGTTTGCACGTTAATGTAAAGCACAGTAAAAAAAAAAGAACTTTATTGAACAAATAGCAAGTATACAGAATAATTCAATAGATCCTTTTTGGCATCAGAGCCTTTTTGTTGAAGCCTTTTTTCCATCGTGGGGGAAAATCAGTCTAAATATGGTTGATAACAACCTGCTAAACTATTTCCAAAGTCCATGTGTGAAATACCAGTTCCAGAAAAGATGAGTCACATTTTATTGATGATCCCCACGGGAACTGCTATCAACATTTATGTTTCTTAAATTTTATTATATAGTACTTTGCAAGGTAAAAAATGGGGCATAATGTAGTTTGTCCAATTGAGGTTGCCGTAGTGTGACGTTAATGGCAAGCGCAGGGCCCCTGAGCACATCTGGTACCTACACCGCCATGGTGTGTCTTTTGGAACAGGCTTCAGTGTCATAAGCCTGCTTCTGCAAACAGTATGGTGGGTCTGGTTGCCTTACAGTGTAATTTCTCTCTATTTATTCAGTTGAATAATTTCCCCGTTGCACAATTAACTTTCTGTAATTTTAAGGCTGTGTCAGTCTCTGTGTATACATACTGTGTGCGTGTGTACATGTATTGCTATACTTGTGTGGACCAACCTTTGACAGGCCACCAGCATTGTGTGGACATTTGCTAGGTCCACCCAATGTTTAAAAACTATTAAACTCTACTAATTAGGTTTAGGGGAATGGTGTGAATTAGGTTAAGGTTAGGTTTAGACATGTGCCTGTCTGGGTTAGGCATAGTAAAATCAATGGAAGTCAATATAATGTCAACACAAGTATAGCAAGACGGGAGTGTGTGTGTGTGTGTGCGTGCGTGTGTGTGCTCAGGTCTTATGCATGTTAGGAGACCAGATGTTAGAATTTGTTTACAACCATATAAAATAATAAATTCTTTTTTTTTGCTGTCAAGGAGATTCTAAATTAATTTGAAAACAGCTAAAAAGTGAATTTAAATGTATATTATGGGGTCTGTATGTGTTTTCTGTGTGAGTGTGAGATCTTCTCATCACATAGGATCTTTGATGGAGGGTCTGGCTGTTCCATTGCTGACTTTGCACCTGTCTGCAATCAGCTGATCATCTGCTGTGGATTTAAGAAGCTGTGAGATGACCTGTCTTCGGCTGATGATCAGCCACTCTACTGACTTCATTGGTTTCCATTCCAACCCCGGCTCTCGCTATCAAACCCCTACATATATGTACATATATATAGTGTATATGTCACTCACTCCACGGCCTTCTGCTGTAGCTCTATCTACCACAACCTACATCTGCCTTCCACCAAATTGGTTCTCTGGTTGCTGAAATAGAATTCGTGATGGTAGAGCAGTAGAGGCGAAAGTGTGTTGGTGGTCACAGAGATTTGGTGGCACTGCCACCAAGCTCACATGCCACCAAGCTCACATGCACATCTCTAAGCTTGCAGATGCAGAGAGAAATAACAGAGCCACGGGGTGGGGGGGACCAGCAACATTGCGTTCATACCTCTCAATGTAAAACCACAGCTGAAGGATAAATCCTGGCATCACCTGACAGCCAAAAATGAGCACACCATCTCAAACTCCCAGCAAAGCCCTCAAACCCTGCAAGCCCCATTCACCAACAACCTAGCCACACTGTACTGAGCAATTCAGCATCTCCAGCACATGCACATCCCCTGGCAACCCACAAACTGTAACCAATCCCATCTCAGCCACTCACCAAAAAAGGTAAGCTGCAAAACACCCAGGGTAGCCATCTCAAACCACCATTGGGGTGCACTCCCACAGGGCATCCATCCTGCCGTGGAAGCATGATAGACTGGCTTTCCCCAAAAGCAGAGCTGTCATCTACCCACCACAAACAACATGCATGGAGTACAATCTTCTAAGGGAGAAGGCTTTCTAACCAACAACACGAGGCACTGCTGTAGGTGTTAGAATCTCCCAACAGCTACCTAGCAGATCTCGTAAACCCTGCATTTTACATTTGTAACTGTCCTTCTTTAACAAATCATCTCTGGTGCTCTTCAGTATACATCCCAGGATGCCTGAAATCTTTTCTTCAGTGCACAACACTTGAAGGTTAGCAGCAGCTAACCAAAAATCATCAAAAACATACAGGACACGTTGTTTGGCTATATGTACATCTAGGCATCCTTCTTTTGTTAAATATGAAAATGATATAGGTAAAGGTTCTTTTTTAGCTTGAAGTATGCAAATCCCAAATGTTTATATTTGATGTGTTTTAGTTATGACATAGATATTTCACTGGTTTCTGTGTGGCTTGGTGTTATTCCTCAGCCTCAAGACTTGGTTCCAAATCAGATTGGAACAATGCAGAGCTAACAGACCAGGCTGTAACACGGAGGAACTTGCCTTCGCAAGGAAATGTATGAAGCGTATTTGTGGTGCTGTGTCTGTATCCATTTCAGCCTTTGTGAGAAGCAGTGTTCATTTTGGATTTCTTCCTTTGACTGTTGAGGTGATAATTCATGGAGCTGGACTAACCCACATTCCCAAAGTGGTCCTCCACTCCATCAAAGCTTCTCATGCTCAGTTCTAAGATAGCAAACTGTGATCAAATGTCATTTCAAATTAACACGGAGAGCTGAAATCATCGTGAATCTTTCGCGGCTGCTCCCTTATTAATCTTACTGCCAGTGCTTCAGCAAAAATGTGAGATGTTTCTGTTTAATCTTAGTTTTTTAAACATTTGTCAGTGTTATGTTGCCGCAGTTTTTTTTCTAGTTTTCGATAAGAATTGGAGAACAGTACAGGAAAAATGCTTGCATTTCCAGACATTTTTTCCCTACCACATTCCATCCATCCATCCATCCATCCATCCATCCATCCATTTTGTCTGTGCTTTGAAAATGTTTCTAAATATAAATGTATCCATCAAGCATGTGAAGCTAACAATTGTTTTAGCTGTGTTGAAGAAGATATCAAACATAAAATCAGATGTTAGATTTGTTATAAGAGCATTGCCTCCCAGATGTCCTCCTCTGGCTGCACATCTTTCAACAGAGTGCTGTTTATTTTGCCCTCAGTCGTTGCCCTAATGACAAATGGCCGTTGAGCTGATCGAGGAGAAACATTCAAGTGGAATCCTGTAAAAGACAGCAGTATCTCATAAACATTTGGTTCTTGTTATGTAGCTGGGAACCTCACGGTGGCCTGAATTGGCCTGAAAATCCTTTGGCCTTTTGTCTGCAAGCATGTGGATTCTACTGGCAGGAAATTCTGAGAAACACCCAAAACAAAACAGCCAGAAGGTGCTCCGCTGTTTGGCAGTGAAATAACCGGCCTGCGTGATCAGATTTGTTTTTGGACCGGAACAAAAAAAGCACACACGGCTTTGATGATGTCACCCATATGCCAGATCCCGTGTGTGTGGCTCACAAGGCATTGGCTATCAGTGAAAAGGTCCCATTCTGGAAGGTTGTTGATTGGAGAGCATGCCAACTCTGAACAAAAAAGCTCCCTCTGGAGCTAGATGGCTGCTTGATATTGTTACCAGACTCCTGTTCTGCTCTCTGGTCCAGTCTCAAACTCTCAGCTGCGACATCACACAGAGAGGGGCAGCTGTAAAACCAGAGGATAGAGGAGTGGAGTCCTGTTATCGCATGACCTCAACTGGCTTCACAATCAGTCTTTCGTTTTCCTTCAGGAAAAGAAAAGAAAACGTATGGAAAACAGGGATAACACTGGAAAAAAACTCCACACCCATTTGGAAGTAATTCCAGCAAATGGCATCTGAAAGTGCTTGGCTGTGATACCATCACACTTTACTGTGTGCAGTGCATCCTGGGAGACCAACTTGGACTTTTGGTGTTCAAAAAACTAGCTTAAAAGTGTACAAAAGAAAATACTTTTGGTTGTATTAAAAATTTGATTATCAATATATTTCCCTTGCTTTATTGGATGCAATCTCACAATTATTCATCCACAATAACTTTAGTACAGATGCCAGGGGTACAAGAGCAGCAAAGTCCGAATAATTTGTTCATGTAGCTTCAGAAACATGAAGAAAATTATTTAACTCTGGTTGCTTATGATATGCCTCTTACTTACAGAGTTGAGGATGTCTGAAACTGTGTTAAGAAATAGACCTCCTCCTCTGGAAGCAGTTTGGTATTTCCTCACATGAAAACCGCAGGTATAACTAGCAACATTACCAACAACGGCTTTATTTTGGTTGAGCTATTTTCAGATTCTAACTCGTTCATTTCATGGCTTACTGGAACTGTTAATGAAAGTATTAAATCATACTACTTACATCAAATTAGGTGTGCAGTTCCAGTACAGATTGTTTCACCAGGTAATCAGAGTTGTTATCAAAGTTTGCAACTTGTTTTGCATGGTCTATCACTGGTATGTATTTTAGTTTTTTTTTCTACCAAAACTGGGTCCCACCATGGATTCTACACCAGGGATCAAGAACGTTTATCTATGAAACTTTGAAAACTATTCTTTTTTTGTAGGAAAGCATGCTGCATGATGTAAAATATTGAATGTGTAATGATAACTGTAAAAATGACATCCTCGAACATTACTATGGTGTTGTAAAATATTTTTCCCGAACTATTTATTGTACAATGTCTTTTCAGAACTTTAGTTAGGTTTGAATACACTTTTAAATCAAACCAAATAAAAAGCGGCTCGAGGTTGTGAAACTGCATGGCGTCATAGTTGATATCCTTGTTGTCTCACACAAGGAAGGTACTAGGTTCAAATCATGATGCCCCAGATAGTTTCCAAGTTGTAAAAACATGTGACATTACATTTGGGGGTTTTTCACGTTCTTTAATTTTGCACATTAGTATAATAGAGTGCGGCAAAAAAGTATTTGGCAGCCAGCGATTGTTGTCCCACTAAAAAGATTAGAGAGGTCTTTAATTTTCATCATAGTTACACTTCATCTGTGAGAGACATAATGTAAAAAAAATCCAGGAAATGGACATGCACATTGTATGATTTTTAAATAATTTATCTGTGTAATGGTGTAGAAAATAAGTATTTGATCAATAACAAAAGTTAATTTATACTGTGACCTTGGTTGGCCTGTGACATACATTTCCTGTAGGTCTTCACCAGATTTGCACACACCATGAAGATCTTCTCTAGAGCTGGGATGTTTTTACTTTCAACTCCCCCACAGATTCTCTATTGAACTGAGGTCTGGAGACTGGCTAGGCCACTCCAGAACGTTGAAATGTTTTTTACGTAGTCACTGCTATGTTGCCTGGGCGGTGTGTTTGGGATCATTGTCATGCTGGAAGATTCAGCCATGTTTCATCTTCAATGCTCTCAGTGATAGAAGGAGGTTTTTCCTCCTGTCCTTAATATGAATCAGTAGTCCAGTCCCCTTTGCAGAAAAGTTGCCCCAAAGCATAATGTTTCCACCTCCATGCTTCACAGTGGGTATGGTATCAGTCTCAGTATTCTAACCCCTCCAAAACATGGCGAGTGGCGTTTATACCAAGTTCTGTTTTGGTCTCATCTGACCACATTACATTCTTTCAGTTCTCCTCTGGATCATCCAGATGGTCTCTGGCAAACTTTAGACAGGCCTGGACATGTGCTGGCATAAGCAGGGGGACCTTTCGACTGCTTCAGATTTTAATCCATGACCACAGTGTGTTACTAATAGTAACCTTTGTTACTGTGGTCCCACCTCTCTTCAGGTCATTGACCAGTTCTCCCCGTGTAGTTCTGGACTGTTTCCTCACTGTTCTCAAGATCATGTGTACCCCATGAGGTGAGATCTTGCATGGAGCCCCAGGTCAAGAGAGATTGTCAGTGATCCATTTTCTAATAATTGTTCCAACAATTGATCTCTTCTCACCAAGCTGCTTGCCTATTGTAGATTGGCTCATCCCAGTCTTGTGCAGGTGTACAATTTTGTCCCTGGTGTCCTTGGACAAATCTATGGTCTTGGCCATGGTGCATGTTAGAGTCTGACTGTTTTAGGGTGTAGACAGGTGTCTTTTATACAGATAACGAGTTTAAACAGGTGCCATTTATACAGGTAACAAGTGGAGGATAGAAGAGCTTGTTAAAGGAGTAACAGGTCTGCGAGGGCCAGAATTCTTGCTTGTTTGTAGGTGCTAAATACTTATTTTCTGCACCATTATACAACTAGATTACTTTAAAATCATACAATGTGATTTCCTGGATTTTTGTTTTACATTCTGTCTCTCACAGTTGAACTGTACCTATGGTGAGAATTACAGACCTCATCTTTGTAACTGGGACAACTTGCACAATTGGTGTCTGCCAAATACTTTTTTGTCCCACTGGAATTTCAATATCAGTCTATACAGCATACAGGGGAAAAAGGAAATGATAACCAAATGTACACTACAGTTCTTTTATTGTTGTTTGTCTTGTATACACAATCTACAGAATAAAATCTATGTTAAAATATGTCTCCCTACATATCTTTCAGTGCTGAAGCGAGAGAGAAAAAAGACTTAGAAGAATGAGACAACCAATTTATTTTACCACCCGACTTTCAGGCCTTACGTGAGAATAAAATACTTTAAAATATTTGTACCTATATTTTTTTTAACTTGCACATGTGAAAAAGAAAAGTTGGTCAGACTTAGAAAATGGGTCTTCAAAAACTATTTTCCCCTTGCCTTTCAGGGCTTCTGTAACAAACCAATGACGCCTCAACTTGTAGGTACATCATTTGTTGTCAGGTTTCAGATTATTGTTGCTCCACCCTGATCAACATCCAATGCAGGACAACAGTTGATTTTAAGTGCAGTCTGCCTTAGTTGTTTCCTCCATGATGTAATCTTTTGCATCTTTCCAGACTGCAAGTAGTTTTTTGCTTTGAGAACAAAATAAAATCTCACCATTTATTCTGTGAATAAACCATGACTCTCAATATGCTTTATTTAATATAACACAGTTATGAGACTTTGGTGAAATGCACAATGTGAAAACTTCTCACTTCTGCTAAATCAAATCTCTCAGGAGACCAAAGTTTATTGAAACAAGTTTTGCTGAAGTGGACATCTAAACCATCTGGATGTTAAAACCTAAGCCTGAAGTCAAACTTTTGACTTTAATGTGTGCACTGCTCATCTTCTGAGATAATTTCCTTCAGAGGGAGAGTAAAGGTTGTACAGGTATTTGCTTCAGCCTCATTTATCAAAGCAGTCTTCTTCCATCTGCAGCTGGCAGATATAACTGACACTCCTCGTATCAAAAGGCACTTCAGGACTCCCACTCAAAGGAGCTTGCTTTGAGCTGTAGAAACGTTGCCACCCAGTCCTGCTTCCTGTCAGGAACTGAGGCAATAAGGATTTACACCTGGCAATTTAAAGATTTAAAAAAAAAAGAAAAAAGAATTAGCTCCTTCAAGTTCAGAGTCCAGAGCTGAAATGGATTTTTTTAAATCCTATTTCCTTTTCCTCATATCACGTCCAACTGTCAAACGCTGTTTTGCAAATCTGTCTCAAGAACTGGGATGTGCACATGGTGGATAAATCAGCAAATTAAAAAAATAAGTCTGCTGGGATTGTAAGTCGTTTTAAACAGGTCTGACTTTCACCAAGATGTGGGCGACTACATGTCTGTCCCAGCAGTCTTGTTTTCTGCACCACCAAATGAAGGAAGTAAAGAAGAAAAGCTAACAGAATGTTGTTGCTTTTTCTGTGACAGTACTTAAAAACTGCAATTAATCTAAAGAATTTTATTGTCTTGAAGTTTTATTTATTTGAAAACCAAAGACCTTAAGGGGAAAGCATCTGTTTTTATAGCGTTTGGCTCTTTTCTTTGGATTAAAACTTCAGTTTCTTTGGGAAAACTGCCTCAGTAAACACATTTGTAATAACATATTAGTGTATTAAGACATGTACTCTGCATTAAGGCACAGGAACTTGTCATGAAAAGCTTCCAACTGATTAATAGGATAAGACAGTTATGAGGAAAAGTTCCCACTACCATCAGTGTAAAGCTGCACATGTTGGATGAATCCATCACATGTTATGTTTCAGCTGAAGGATGGAAGAATTGTCAAAGGATCCAGAAACACCTTGGAAAAAAAGAGCTCGCCCACTCTCCGCTGTGCAACCCGCCTGTTTCCTAAGTCAGGTTTCAATAAAGACACACTTCCTCTGCTTTAACGTCGTAACATGGTGCATTTGGTTTTCCAGTCAGGCCAACATCAACTGTGATAGCAAGGCTGGAAAACTGTTGGGCAATCGGGTTACCACAAGTCAGAGCAGAGTGCGTTGCTGCCTGTAACAGTCATGCCTCTAACCATGCATCTCAAGGTTGCAGAGAGGGCTGATGGGATTTACACGTTTTTGTAATGAAGATGACTTACCTCAAAAAAAAAACTCTCAAAACCCACCCTTGAGCCTCCAAACACAGTAAATTACTCCCATCATTCTGACACTATTTTGAGGGGGGAATTACACTTAATGTCCTGGTCAAGGATACACCATTGATAGATGTAGGAAAAAAGCAGAGTTGGGACCAAAGATATTTTAAGAACATGGAAAAAGATTGTTGATTTGATTTTTAAAGAGAGTGTCATAACAATAGTACGTTTTAAGAGGAGGGAGGTTTTGTTCAGTTCATGGTTCCAATGCTGTTGCTGGTAGATTGCCAAACTTTAGGCCTCCTTTGTTTTCACTGCTTACCCAAGATCTGCCCCGGTTCCTGTACTGTGCTCCTTCAGTAGATTAGTGGTTCAAGACACCCAGTGGGTCGTGTCGCAGTATAGCGCAGCTGGGTTCTTTTGCAAAATCAGGGAATCCTTTAATGCCACCTTGGCTTCCTTAGATAGCTTTATGCCGGTTGGCAACATGTGATCAACTGAATTAGATTTTTTTGTATTGTGACTGGATTGTACTGAGCTGTCTGTTATTGGATCTGATTCTGACTATGTGACTATGTTGGTCTGGAGAGAATTGAACTGATTTAAATTGAATTTGGACCTAAAAGGTTTCCATAGATTGAAAAACAAAAATCTGAGGCCAGGGTTCTCAACAGTCAAAAAGTGTGAACAGCTGTTTTGAAACAGACACATTTTTCAATTTTGTTCAAATAATTTCAAATTTTGCTTTGAAATCTATATCTCGTTGGCAGACAATCACAGCTGATTTGGAGCCTAATGAAAATCAAAAGATAGAGACTCTCAAAAGTCTATTCGATACTAGGTGGTTAGCACACACAGCTGAAATGAAAACGCTTTGCCAAAACTATGAAAACATACAGCAGTCGCTGCTTGAACTGAGTGAAGATCCCAGTCAACACGACTCAGTGTGAAGCTGCCCTACTGAACTCAAAGATGGATTCCATTGTAACCTATGGAACAGTATACTCCAACGTTTTCACAGAAGAAGTGCTGTTCTCCAGGCAGTGGAACTGGATTTAAGCATGCTGTCAATTTAGTTGGTTCACTGAGGGGTTATGTACTCAGTCTACAGGATGATTTTGACAAATTTGAGAACGCTGCAAAAAACATGTCTCCTTCTGTCCCACAAATGTACAAAGGAGAAACGCAGAGGTAAAGGAAAAGAAACGAAAAGTCAATGAAACGTCTGAACCTGACAGTGTGCAACCAGGCCGAGACAACTTTAGGACAACAGTATTCATTGCCAACATCGATCGACTCCTTCCATAACTGGATTGGACATATAATTCCTACAAAAACATTCAGCAAACATTTGGATTACTTAACAAACTGTCATCCATTGCCTTAGAAGATCTTCGTCGTAAAGCCAGGGCTTTCCAGGAAAAACACAAAGGTGATTTAGAGCCAGATTTTGTGAAGGAAATTGTACATTTCAGAGAATATGTTAAGGAAACACACAACAAGGATATCTCTGCAAGTTCACTCTTGCAGGAATTGAGGGAAAAGACTTACAGACAGTGTTCCCTAATGTTGACATCGCATAGTTTGTCATTGAACATATATCTTAATTGGTTAAGACAAATCGGTTTTCCATATCGAATGCACTTAAGCTTTAAATAATATTATTTTTATTGTGACACAGGTGCAGCAGTTGAGTTTAGGGAAACTGAAGGAAGTGTGAAAGGGAGAGCAGATTCTACCCAGGGACTGATTACGGAGGCAGCAGCTCAAAATATAGATTCTGATATTGTTAATCTGATGTGAACGCATGCTGAAATGACTCTGTCTTGTGAAGCAATTAACCTTTATTTGGACAGAATTTGACATGTTTTTTGAAAAATACTCATTCAATACTGTGCTGTTGTAGTTTTAACATGTAAGGTTATAATTACATGATTTTAATAATAATAATAATAGGTTGTGATATAAAGTGGGCCGGTCTGAGGCATGAAACTGCAGGGCTGAAAATGTGTCCCACTCCAGCCCAGTTACTTCCTGGACCTGTAACCACCGCGACCTGATCTCAGATAAGCAGAGGAAATGAATGTATGGAAACAAATTGAAAAGCTATAAAATCCCTCAAGGTGAAATTTATTTTGAATAAGTGTAGCATAAATTGAATTGAAATAAAATTAACAGAACAGTACACATGTCCCCAACCAGAAGAAACAAACTGTAGTTTTTATTTTAGGAACTGATACACCTGTTTTATGTATCCAGCAAAATCATTTCTCAACAACGCATCAAATGGGTAGTAAATGGTAGTAAAGAGGATTCTGGTTGGCATAACATTCTAATTGCACTATTGCTCATAAAGTTGATTTGTTATTTCCTTTTTCTGACCCTTTCTTCTTTCTATTGTGGCTTACCTTTACTAATATATTTTTGGAAGAGATTAATCTATAATGTTTTTTAGAAAATACACATTTTATCTGTCGGGAATAAGTCACATTATCTCAAGGATTTTACGAAAAACGGGAAAGATAATCCAACTTTTTAGGCAATGCTAAATGTAATTTGCTTTTTATTTTACTTTTTAGAAGTTAAAAAATCCCCATAGTCTAAGTTTACTAGATTTAGCATAATCAGATATGCTTTCATCGATATAACCTAACTTTTTTCGTTTGGGACATATTGATGTTACCAGAGCACTGCTAAATGAATGTTACCTAAATTAAAAGGAGAGCTTAGTTTTAGGGTTGAGAAGATCTTAAGAATGACAACTTTACTGTAAAAGTAAAAAACAAATCACAGTTTGACCATCATATTCTTAAACCGAGAGGTTACTTTCAAAAACGTAGTCTAAGCTAGAAAAAAACCCCACAAATTTCTCAAAATTACAATAAAAATGAATTATGATGACTCTACATATTTACATTTTATCCAGCTCTATGTAGAAATGACAAGAGTTCTTGTTTGTGGCCAAAGGTTAGAAATCAATATTAAACTATTCTCAATGTATGCAAAAGTTATGGATTCAGGCCTAATTTTTAACAGCCACATATAGTTATTTAGTAAATTAGTCCAATTAAATATAGGTCCTGGTTCACTCTTATTTTGAGGTGGTTAGATTGCTGAAAGGGTGTCTTTCCTGGGGGGGGAATACAAAAGGCTGCGGCAGAACATTAACTTTTAGCCCTTTCACCTAGCTTCTCTTTAAAATCATAAAGAAAAGAATACGTGCAAATGAAGTATAGCAGATGTGTAGTCTTTCTTTACCACAACAAAATTAATAGTGGTCTAAGCAAGCACAGTTCTAAAGGGAGAACAATAATTAAAAAGTTTAAAACAATTAAATTAACAATTAATTAAATTACATTTAAAATGGTGACAAACAAAATTGGACAAGGAATCAAGTCTATTTAGCAACCCCGCAACATGAGCAGGGTGGTAAGGGAGGTAAAACAAAATCTCTACTGCAAAGAATGGTAAAACTTAAGCATTTTTCAATGTTTTTGTGCACATCTTTATGCCAATGGTTGTGTGGGACAATGAATATGTAATATAGAGAAAGTTGAAAACAACCAAATAATTAAACCCAAACTTAAAGTGTCCTCCAATACTATTTATACAACTTATATTCTTGATATTTCTATTAGCAAAAGGTCAGACTATGTGAAATACATTAAAAAGCTTCAAGTATTTGTTTTCTAAACATTTTAATAAATCTCAAAAGTAACTTTCTCAACCAGAAACAAACAAGATCACCAACAGATGGAGATAAAGCTATGATATAGTAGATTCCTGACTTTTAGACATAAAAAGGATCCAACCTATTGTTTTTTAGTCATTTCACAAACTGCCCTTTAACATCTTTTTATTAAAATGAACATGCATAAAGATTTTTAAACACAATCCTTACAGTGAGTATAAAGATCTAGCTGCTGTAAATGCTACATAGATCCTGTCATAAAAAACAGCCTTGTGTTGACAAGTGAAACCCATGCAGTTTTACAGCTGTTTATGGTTTCAGGAATAACAAAAAATGTTTGGCCTCTTTAAGATTATTTGAAGATGGCCTCATAGCTTTGAAAGGAATTCAGTATAGCCTTGAATATTTTATATCAGAATGGAAGGACGACAAAAATTATGTAGAACAGAATGTTTAGTGATTGAACGAAGAAGTAATAGGTGTAAAAACAGGAAAATCCAATAAATTTTTTAAATTAATTTCAAAAGCAACAGGTTACCCAGATCATCAATGAAAATCTTAAATAAGCAGATACAGGTCTCCACACCAAGAAAAAAAAAAAAAAATCACATTTTAAACAGTGTCCACTGGCCGGCCATAAAGCTGCAGGTGCATCAGTCAAAGCTGCGAGCCAGACAGAATAACCTCTGCTGAGAGGTTCACTGCAGCAGACTGTTTCTGAATCAGGCCTTCTGCGTTAAATGGCGCCCGGTCATGTTTATCCCATCACAACAAATCATTTCACATGGGCACCAGAACCAGCATGTGGATGTATTAATAAAGGGATTCCTTCTCTGTTTGACAGTGGGGATTTATTACTTTAATGGAAAAACTGCTTTTTTTTGTTGTTTTTTGAGCAAATGTTTTGGTGTTTATTGCTTGAAGGGATGGTATCCTCCTTTATTGAAGAGCAGCCTCACTGTGACCCATGGAGACCACCTCTCTCCTTCTCTACTGGGACCACATGGACTTCAGCTTTACAAACCATCAGCTTCGCTCCTGTAAAAAAACAACACAAATACCACACATAATGATGGGAGCCAAAAACAACCATCTTGTAAGTATTGGAATCACATCCATAAAGCTTTCATTCATTTTGACAGCTGCAGGTGGCCTGACAAGGAAGCCTTGTCTGCCTCGGTCAAAGTGATGATCCCCCCTGTGGAGAAACATGCGTTCACCAATGAGCTGATAAATGATATGAGACGCAGAGTTTATGTAAGAGCAGCACCAGGGAGAACATAGCAGGCCGCAGACAAAGATAAACCACCCACAGAGCACGGAGCTATTTTCAACATCTAGCGCAAGCTAATGGATCTCTTTGTGTAGCTTAGCGGACCCGAGAACAGAGAAAAACACTCTGGTGGAATGGAGTAACTCATGTCGCATGATTAAAATAACTGTATCAGTCAATAACCTTATAAACCACTGTTTGTACCACAGGCCGAACAGCCTGTTTGTACCCAAGCAATCTGAAGAATGAAATCTTACAAATGCAGCAAAACACAGTGAAAAAGACAATAAACAGTCTTTAAAGAGTAACTAAACCCCAAAACAACTTCTTTTTGCTTCTAAACTGTATAAATGGTTATTTACCAGTGCAATCTTTCAGTTTCTGGGGATTTTTTTACATTTTCGTGTAAACTTGTTTAATTCTACACTTTTTGGTCTAAAAACGTCTTAGTGCTGCCCTCTTAGGGTTGAACAGTGGCTACTGCATTTGAATTTTGTGATTGGTGGAGAGAGGTACATCTCTACGTCACAGGCATCGACTTTGTCACAGCAGTCATGGTCTCACAGACACGCCCCGTGGGTTTGGGTATAAAACTATCAGACACACTCGTCCCGTGGCGAGTTTCGAGTTGGATTGCGTTTTTCAGGTTAACATTATTATCACATTAGGACTTAGTTAGCATAGCTAACATACTGTTTTGAACGTTAGCCTATGTTAGCATTACCACTCAAAGACTGGACCCATCCTGTCTCTCTCTCCCTCAGCAGCAGCGCCAGCCTCGGACAGCGCTGACTCAGCGCCCCGAGGCAGCAGCTCTAATTGATACGCCTCACGGCCGCTGAGCTCCATAAAGCCTCCCTCTACCTCTGGGGACGACGGAGGAGATCCGCTGGCTCAGGGCGCCGAGCCGGCCTCGGGCGAGGCAGAGGGAGACAGGATGGTTCCAGTCTCTTAGTGGTAATGCTAACATAGGGTAACGTTCAAAACAGATGAACGTCGATCAGATCGATCAGTCGCAAAACTGCCAACGTCGCTTCGGTCATTGTCCATGTTTCAGTGTCAGATTAAGCGAGGTGTCACTGTCCTCCTGAACACACCCCCACGTTCCCCCCTCTGCTCATCCTCCACACTTGGCCATACCCCTCCGTTCCTCCTGGCACTGCTTACTTTGTCGAATTTTTCAAATGTTGCCTGGGGACGGGGTTATGATTTTTCTTGGGGTTCAGTCAAATGCAAGAGCAACTCACCTCCAAATCAACTTTTTTTGGGGGGGGCGGGGGGTGATAAACTGTTTAGATGAGTGTCTAATAGTGCTGTCTACATGTCGGGTAATTATTTTTGGTATTTTAGTACATTTGAGTAAAAATACAAATTTTCTACCAAAACCCGCCAGTGTGGCACCCTCTTCTGGTAAAAATTATACTCTGCACTTGAATTTGAATCAGGCATCCACCCACGCCTCCTCCACAGAACCTTCCTCCCTTTTCTCTCTTTCCTCTGGTGAAGAAGGTGGAGAGAAATCCATCTACTTCATAATATTCGCTCTGAGACAAAGGAGCTCACTTTGCTCTTCGTGTTTCTCACAAGCCGTTTTCAGACAGAAGTTCTGGAATATTTGTGGACAATTCCATCCGGTGTTTAACTGGAGTTGTATTTTCAAACACGGCACTTTTTTCTGGAACATTGCCTTTCACACAGCAATAAATGTACCAGAGGATCCTGATGAATGTCTGTGGGGTGGGGGGTGCGGGGGAGTGGAGGGGTTCTATATGGATATTACGTAAACTTAGTGCGGCGGGCGTACATGTAATTTCCCCAAACAAATGCATAATTGCAAAGATGGCTGACAAAACAGCAGATCTACTCGCAGTGCTCGTCTTTGTGATGTGTGCAATTTTGCACACATTGAATCGCTTAAGAGACATTGATGAAGAAGCTGAAAGGAAAATGGTGACATTTATACGTCATCAATGTGTGCGCTCACAGCGTTCCCTGTGGTTCCCTGCCCCTCTCCCTTTTTCCCCACCGCCCCACACCCCTCCAGCTTTGGCGGAACATTACCTGACAGTCTGAATGCAAACACCATACCTCGAAAAGTCCACTCTTGTTACCAGGTCTTCAGCCGTAAAATCATCGGTAAAGGGTATCCGAACAAAGTCCGGTAGATTGCTTTCAGACACAAAAGTGAAACAGACGAAGTTTGGCAAATTACCGTTTTTCATGGCCTGTTTGAAAGGGGCTACTGTTTGTGTCTCTGTGCCACTGCAGCAGCCCTGTGTTTTTAGTCCAGGCCTGTCATCATGGCGAATGGCACAACACTGTCTAAGAGTGATGCAAAAAAACTAGTCCATGCATTTGCCACTTCAAGGGTGGACTACTGTGATTCTTTACTATCAGGGAAATGCAAATAGAAGCCTTCAGTTGATCCAAAATACTGCATCAAGAGTTCTGATTAATGTTAAAAAGAAAGATCACATTTCCCCTATTTTAGCCTCCCTTCATTGACTCCCTGTTTAATCCAGAATAGAATTTAAGATCCTCCTTCTTACATATATATATATATATATATATATATATATATATATAAAATCAACAGAAAAGAAGAAAATATATCCAATTTTTATGGTAAGCATTGCTATATTAGTGTTTCTCACATCAGGTTTGCAATAATTTTTTTTTCTTTTTTGGACTGTGCTCTATAATTAAAAAGTTATTTTGTTGCTTTTGTATTAGGAATTTTTCATGAATTTCCTTATAGTCAATTGGCTTACTGAGGATAACTAGTTTGCTACCAACAGGACAGCTACAGAAAATTATGCATAGGCCAGCGCTGGTCTTTATGAATCACTTAATTTTACAAAGATACAATTCCTACATTTGATCTATTGGTTTCTGTTAGTCGTAGAAATGTTGCTAGTCATAATATATCTTCTGGTTTGACGCTATGCAGTTTTCTGCGCATGCATTTGTACAGAGCAGCCTTGTTAGGAGAGGAGAGGGGCCGTGTGCCCATGGTAGTGACATACTGACTATGTTAAACAATGGTATAGCAAGGCATTAACATACGCCTTGGACGTTAATACCTTAATAATGGCTTGATACCGATGGTTTGCCATAACTGAGTCACTATAGCAGTATACCAAAGAAACAGGGGGCGTATGAAAAACAATATCTGTGTGATGATGACATGTTCGTTGAGGCTCAGTTTATTGTCTATGGTGATCCCAAGATATTTTAAAGTACTGACCTGTTCAAGTGGTTGACCATGGGTGGTGATGGGGAATAAGTCCTGGGGGGGGTCTAGATGTGCATGCAACCAGTTATTTTGTTTTATCAATGTGTAATTGGAGATAGTTATCAGAACCGTAGAACCGCAGCAAGAACTCTGTGACAGACTGATGGTGAGCTGTGATAGAACTGTTGTCTTCGCGTAGTCCTACTATGGCTGTCATCTGCATATTTATAGAAAGGGGTACTGGATATAGTGAACTCTGGCAGTCATTTGTATGGAGTGTACACAGGAATGGACTGAGGACACAACCGTGGCGGTTTCCAGTGTTGGTAATGATGGTTGCTGATCTCGTCCGTGTTTTCACAGTCTGTGGCCTGTTGCTGAGGTAGCTGTATACCCAGTGGATCAGAAGAGGGGCCATATTCAATTGCTGTTGTCTCTTGATGAGTTGATGGTGCTGGATTGTGTTAAATGCAGAACTGAAGCCTGCAAACAGAACTGAAGCAAAGTTGTTGCTATGAGGGGCGGGATTTCTTGGGTACCGGAGACTGAAAATGTGGCATCGACTTAAGTCAATGGTCTAGTTGCTATACGCGTATTCTTGGTAGGCACAACATATACACTATGACACTGCATCGAACATCTAGTATAGAAGCTTCTTGGGACAGCAGAGGGACTCCCACAAAGTAGGACACTGAGCAGAGTGACAACTGATTGTTGTTTCATGCCAAAGCCATCTAATAACCCCCCCCCCCACTGTAACTTTTGCTGAAATATTCAAGATGAATTGTGTTTGTGGTAAGCAGAGTCAGGTTTCTTTCATTTTTTCCTGTGTATCATGTTTGCTGACTACATGAATGTAGTAATTGAAATGTAAAGCAGGCTTCCCGTGGTACGATATTTACACAAAGCTCCTCGCATATGGTACGAATTGGTGGACAGCTGCTATCAATCGCAGGAGCTGCATTAGAAACACTTTGGGAATGAACTTTAAATTGAGAAGGGGGGATGTACTGTGTCAAAGACTCCCTAACGTACAGAGTGTTTCTCTTGACAGGGATGGCATTTTAGAACAGTTGTCTGACAGCAAATTAACTTAAAATTGAACCAAAGTCTTTTGAATATCAGCACAGTTGGCTCATTATTCAAAAATATCTCAGCTTTAATATGTTAACCCCTTGTTTAACAGAGCTAAGCAAGTTAACAATTTTGATGGATTTAACTTGCATCCACCTCTGACTCCAGATGCACATTTAATTTTAAAATTTTTGTTTGATTTAATCTTCCCTAAATGTCCTTGCTTTGTCAATCCTACACTTTCAGTTAATTACTAGACCCACAATTTGCTTCTTTTCTTTCTTTTTTTTAACCACCTACAGCAACATTAAAACACAATTTCCCTTGGGGATATGCATTTGTATTTCCTCATCTGTGAAGCATAGCTCTCCACAAACTTTGGTTTGAAGAGCCAATAAATAACATCCTACCCTAGCTGCCGTTTAATCTTCTAACATCACAATCGAAGAATTCAACTCAGCTTTTAATAAATTATATGTGTAGCAGGAGGTTGTGACCCAACGAGCATTGAGCACTAGTTAGTTTGTCAAGCAGACATCACAGATACATTTAACTGCTTTAACTGAGACATTTCAAAATACCCTACCTGGACTCCTGGGGTGCTTTCTCACCAGAGTAGTTTGTAAGACTTCAATTTAATGGGGATTTACAAAAACTTTCATCGACCATAATTTGGTTTGGTGCATTTCACTGCTGGTGGCCTGGACAAAATCATGAAGTTACAACAGCTGCCTGTTTTGGGCACTACACAGGAAGCTGTCCAGTATGAGCAGCAGATGAGGCAGCTGAGCAATCCAGTGTGTTGCTTTGAATGTAGCAGAACAGAAAAGGACTTAAACTCTTCCCGGGAAGGTTCCCAAAAGGTTTACAAGTGTTTTTATGGGAATCTGTACCATTTTTCTCAAAGAGCGTTTGGATGAGATTGCCTGGCCTGCAGTCTCTGCTCAAATTCATCTTTATAGTGTTTTTTATTCAGTTAGGATCAGGTTTTAATTTAGTTATTTGGAGGAGTGACGTAATAATTTAGTAATTTAGTATATAGCCAGTACAGCCAGTCAGGACTAAGTTAAATGAATGGTGCTCCCGGATTTGCTGTTTTGCAACTGCTATCCAATAGTGTTTCAAGTTGCATTGTTCTTATGTATTTCAGCTTCTCAAGCAGCATTTCCTTTAAATATTTTGGACATGTTTGACATTAAAAAAAATCTGAATAGGCGGGGGTTCACTGTAACATATTCATTTCTATTAAGACACTACACTGAAAAAAGAGAAGTAAAATTATCAAGTTCATTAAGTTGTCAAGTTAAACAAATGTAAATAAATTAAGTTGGATAAACATAATTCAATTACTTGTGACCAATTAATTACAATTTATTTAAGTTGGAGCTGCATTCTCTTTTTACAGTGCCTGGCCCTTTAATAGTTCTATTAGTTCTATTTGTTTTCTAGATGTGTAACACAATATAACTAGACCTCATGATGTTAAAGGAGATATGCCTTTTTCTATAACAGCTATAAGAGATCTATGGTCTGTAAAAAACATGTTAATTAAGTTCTTTGCTCAAAATTAATCTCCCATAAAGTGATCTCACCAGCTGAATTCTTGACTATTTCAGTCGTTTTCAGGATGAGCTATAGGAGGATCTTTGTTGACATCGTTGTGGGCATGCGCGGGTGGTTGGGTGGCAAGAAAACAAACAAACATGGCAGGTTGTATAGAGGCGTCGTATTTTTTTAAGAGAGTTAGTGGGCGAAATCCCCAATATAAACACATTTTAAAGTCTGAAGACAGGAAATGGTTTACAGAGAAGCTTAAAATCTGCACTGATGACAAAATCGAGATTATTAGCCCATATGAGATATGGGATGATCAAAAACCTTGGTCCGATTCGCCGGTGTCCTGGCCACAAATCTGCTGGGGAGACATTTATTCCTACCTAATAAATAGCCCTGGACCATTTACTCATGACAAATTAAAGGCTTTCAAAAGTCTGGGGGCCTACGATTACTTTATTTCAAGAAAAATTGGGCCAATCTCTTCTATGAAACAGAAAGCTGTGGTCCTCCTGAAAGCAGAGGTCAGACCTGGTCAAGCAGAGTCTCGGCGTGATTCACATCTCCTGTGGGTGATCGCTAAAGAGAACGGCAAAATCCTCCCTGCTCACTGTGACTGCAAAGCTGGGTAAATCTTCATTGATCAGTGTCCTTATTTATTTTTGGAAATGTAGTCGCTGTTGTACAATTTTAGTAGTACTAACATGATAATTTCAATAGCGTCTGGTCTCTGCTGAAAAACAGAATATCACCGCTTACACCGTTCTTCTGTTAAATTCAGTCTCGGACAAACATGCAGTCACGTTGCGGCTTTATTGTTCAAAGTAGAAGCAGCTGTCAGGATAGGACTAACAACTGCTGCACGTACCAGTGAAGCTTTCAGGTATCAAAGCACTGCTGCATAATATATTTTTTTTAATTCTGATAAGGTTAAAAAGACATGGACCCTCTATCAATATGATTTAGGTGAAAAAAAATATGTTTTCATCCGAAATTGTAGGAATCAAGAAATGAACGCTGCAGGAATCCAGGCTCTCTTCGGATCGTTTGGGTTTAATCTCCTTATTGCCCGGAGCCATCTCTTTCGTTTTTCGTGATCCCTTTTGGAGGGAATTCGAAAAAAAAAACTTTTATCGGGCCCCCAACGGACCGTACAATTAACCACACAGCAAAAATGAACCATCAGCTTTGCTAAATCGTCCTCGAAAGATGCAAAACAATAGAAATACAGGTAAAATACGTTGCTTTCTGCCACACAGTCCCATGACGCATTGCGAGTAAAACATAAACATTGACGTCACAAAAGATCCTTCTATTTAGAGGGCTGTGGCACTTAAATGCAAATTAGCGGTTGCAGACCATGACACCCATCTTGTTACTAGGGTGCTGGTTTGCCACTGATTCTGCCAAAATTGAAAGTAAATAAATGTGGAAATACAATTGGAAATAAGTGAATAAATGTTTATGTAAATAAATAAATGTGGAAATACATTTTTTTAAATTTATTTGCACATATAGTTATTTATGTATTTCAATTTTATTTCGTCATATTTAGTTACTTCCAATTTTGCTTACACATATATTTGTTTACATACACATTAATGTACTTATTTCCATTTGTATTTCCAAATGTATTTGTTTATTCTTAATTTTGGCAGGATCAGTGCCTCATATACAACACGTGAGGATGGCACGGAATTTTAATTTGGTGGGCGGGGTTAGACAAGTGAGGGGTGGTTATATGCAAATTCAGCTTATTGTGATGTCACAATACGGCGCTTTTTCAAACAGCTTGTAAAAGCACAGGTTTTCTGACAGCAAATATTTGCAACAAAAAAATAGATGGATGGTTTTTATTCATATTTGATTGTTTATGGTGGCAGCAGAGACCCAAATGGCAACACAAAAGGATAAAAAAAGTGAAATTTGCAAAATATGTCCCCATTAACATGCAATCACTTTTATGATTCAAGCTAATTCTGGTAAAGTAAGCTTGAGGCATTAATAATATTATAAATCCCATATATGAAGGTGGCCAATTCTTTAAGCATGTTAAAGATTATAAGATCCATGTTTGACACTTTTAGCTTAAAGTAAAAAGACAGTTGTGCTTTAGTTGTTTTGTTGTTGTTTCTTGTTTCCTGTTGTGTTGTCTTTTAAAAACTGCTTGTCTGGCCCTGACAACTCTCGACTGGGAAAGACAGTAAAGATGCCTCCAGCACTTTTAACTCATTTAGCTGGCAGCAACATTGTTGGTACTCGGTTGGAAAATGAAACAGTGATAGCCTGACAGAAGTTACAAAAGATAACCAATGTGAGAATACAGAAACGGACTAATCATTAACTGCAAATGATGGTAAAGCTTACATCTGCTTTCCTATTGGTGCTAAATTCAAGTTAAAGATCAGATACATCTGAAATATGAATGAAGCATACATAAAACCATAAAAAGATGAGATATAATCACAGGGTCACAATTTGTCTGAAATATATTTAAAAATGTATTCATGGTCTAAGGCACTAAATGTACACGAGTCAAATGATAGTCTTTGCCAAACAGAAAACCAGTGCAGGGATTTAGGGACTGGCGTAATGTTACCAATTTTCCTGGTGTTTGTCAGGACAGGCATTTTGGATTTATTTTGGAATTATTTAGAGATCGTTCTCTTATTCAATTAAAGGACCCTCTAAGATTTAGACAAGCATGAAATCAGCAAATTATGGATTCGTCCTAGACCGGATTGTTCTGTGAAACCTTTACTCGATTTGTGAACACCAACATTCTGACTTTTGTTAAAAAATATTGGAAAAATACTTTCATGTTCTCATTAACTCATTATAATGCATTGTTTAACCTCATGAACCAAATTCATCGTTCCATTTCTCTAAATAACCAAAGACCGCAAAGTGAAATAAATCAGCTGAAAAGGGACAGAGGTTTTTTAAATTCGTGTTTGAGAGGTTGGTGTGGTTTAAAAACAGCCGTAATCCTCATTTGAACTGACTGCTCTGAGTAGCTGTTAGCTTGAAGTAGCTGTGATGCTTTTCCCTTTTGACTAAAACCCAGAGACACACACAGAAAAGAAATTTTACCCGTAGTAATTTTGTAATATGTTTAAGAGTTGACCACATTTTTTTTATCAGATCCTTTTGATGGGCCAACCTAGGAACCAATTTTTCTTTCTTTTTATTTTGTTTTATCTGAGTCTCCAGTTTTTGACTGGAGGCCCAAGACCACCAATCACAGAGCGGAAAGCCGAACATTGCCTTATGGCTACTTCTTGACTTGTTTCCACATCTGCAGTAATTTTATTGTTTGCACATGTGACAATGACGGATCATATCCTGTTTTTGCGTGGCGCTAAATAGGGCATAATAGCTGGTTTCTGGATTCCGGCTAGATCAGCAGGCCAACACTTCCAAGAAAGTAACATCAGTCCTCTCCTCGCTGAGAATAAAAGAAAGTAAGTGTATTAAAAAAAGATGTTTTTCTTTAACTGCAGTAAAGCAGCTAAATTAATGCTTTATGTATTCCACTAATCACAACTAAACATGCTTCCACATCTCAGCTACATGTGTATGAGTATATCTCCTAACTAATTACATGCTCACTACCAAATTGGTAGTAATTATCTGGTTACAAACACTCCAGTGACTTGTAGCATTTCTATTAAAAGGGGGTCGTAGTGTAGTGCTTTGTGGTTGGAGCATCTCTGCAGGGTTTCAAGATAGCAAATCCATTTCTGTACGTGTTTGCCATTCTTTCCTCTTTTTCTCCTTTACGTCTTTGTTCACACAGCTGCATCTGCAGATCTGAGTCATGGTGGAATTCTTCTTTACAGTACAGTGGAAATATTCAAGTGATCAAAAGCACATGACTGGGAATTATTCATTGAGACCTGGGGGGTAAGAACCTCTTGCCAGCTCAACATAACATCGCTGTGTTTCTCATGCCACGTATGCCCTGGAAGTTGCATTTTTATAAAGATGCAACTTCCCTCATTAGTTGTTTTATTGTTGTTTTTTAAATTTTGTTTTCTTTGCAGGTTTATCAGGAATTTCATTCTTTAGGATTACCATTATTAAAAAAGAAATTCTGCCATATCCAGCCAACGTTGTCATTGTTAGAACTATAACCTAGATGAATGTTCAACATGGATATTCCATTATGTTTACACCCTTTAAAATATTTGTAACTTCCTAGCATTATGTACACTAGACAATACAAGGAATAAGAAGAAAACAGTTTTACTGGCAGAACTCCCTTCATTTAACATTTATGGGATTTCATCAAATCATCACCATCATGTTAATAAACTTTTCAGCTCTCTTTTGCAACCAGTAGCCTTCACATCACATTGGTGCAATGGGATTTCATTTTTAAATAGGGCTATTTATAAACAAATATTAGTTGCACCAAATGATTGTCAGAGGTTGGTAGAGTACTAAAAACTGTACTGAAGTAGAAGTAGTACTATTTCAACAACATCTTACTGTACCGAGTAATTCATCATAACATCTGATTTAGTATTTTAAATCATTTTTATTTTAAAATGAAATCAGACAAACAATGATGTACAGTTTGTTGCAAATTCTGATCCCTAGTCACCCAAAGCACCTTGAATCGCATTGTTGTTTATAGTGTGCTTTACAAGTAAAGTTGCCTTGCCTTGGTATTTTAAAGACTAAAGTAAAAACTACGTATACAAAAAAATCATAATTACAAAATAACAAATTCAGACAGAAGAAGCACTAATCCAATTCAAACCTTATGAAATCTATACTTACAATAGGTGGTGTATAAATATTACAACTAGGAAAATTACTTAATTTATTGTATATTAATTTGACCTCCATATGGCCCAACAGCCTTAATAAATTTAAAATGACAATAAAACAATGAACCTGGACTGAACTGTAGGTGTATATCTGTGTTTGGCATTTTTGTTTAAAATAAACTTGTTCTTTATTCTGTGAAGTTATCCGTGTTACTCCATACCTGGAGCAGCCAGAATTCTTAGAGTAGTGATACTTCATAATATTGTTACTCAAGTGAAAATAAAAAGTTTGGTGCTGTAAAATTACTCAAAGAAGTAATTTTTCTTTTTCAAAAAGTTACTCAAGTAAATGTTACTGAGTAAATGTAAGTAAGTAGTTACTACTTACTTCTAGTGACTGTATGATGAAACACAGGTTAAAATAGCTAAGAATAGCTAGGCATTTCTAAAAAACATTAGCTTCACGGTGCTTGATTCACAAAATCACAAAAATAAACTTTAAACAACTTCTTTTAATAGGTAGCAACCCCAAGGCTCTTTACTGATATTTTTAAATATTTTTTTAAAGTATTCAACGTCATGTCAAAGGCTCTTTACTGATATTTGACATGATGTTGCATACTTTAAAAATATATTTTTTAAATATATATGAAGAGTTTTTTAAACTCACCATCCCCTCCCATAATTGTTCATATTTTGGTCCATGCCTTCTCCTTTTTGGTGTTGTCTTTGTGAAAAGGATGTGTCATGTCATATATGATTTTGTGATTCTCCACTGGCAGGATAAAAGCCTTGTTTCCATGCTGAAGAACCTCAGATGATTTCTTCAAAAAAATGCATGTAGCATACAGGCGCTATGGTCATTGGTAACGACTTAATGTTTACATAGACAAGCAAATCTCCACGTGTATTTTGTTTTGAAATTCACCGGTTGCTTTACATGATGCAGTGTGTGATTTTCCGTTTAGAACTATGTCAACTGTGGAGCCTGACGCGTTCTGGAAGCGGGGTGCTTCAGAAATAGAACCCAAGTGTAACTAAACCGGAGCTGTGCGACAAGACGCTTCTGGGAGGCACCCTAAACACGCTGCGACACATACGATATAAACCTAACCATAGACTATAACGGCTTCCATTAATGGTGGAGAGCGTGATGCTGAAGTAATGTGCCGCTGAAGCACTTGGTGTAAATAGAGGGTGAGGATTCTCAAACCAGAGGTACAACAACAGAAGGATGCCATTTTGTTCTGGCACCCTCTGACCTTTAATCAAGTCAAATGCCAACAAAAGCCGTATTTGTAACTTTCTAGGAAAGATAAATTATTGAAATAGAGTTTTAAATGCAAAATATTGCAGGGCATCATACAGTGCCATAAACATTTCCTACTAAAGGCAGGGAAGCCCTAAAGACCAACAATAAAATCTAAAAAGAAACAATGCTATGTATTCATTATCAGCGGTGTGTAATTATGTTACAGATCCAATAAAAGTACAAGTGAAAATGGAATGAAAAAGGAATGAATGTTCAAAATTTTAAAAATGGCTTCACCTTGGCTAATAGTCAAATATTTTCATTTTAATGTATCTGTTTTTAAATATTTTTAACAGAGTTGTAAGACAAAAAGAGCCTGTAGTTTGTGGTTCTTTCTGGGAGATAAACTTACGCATTTGACTAAATGGAGGAAGACAGCCACACCCTTCCTTCTCTAGCGCTCCCTGGAGCGTAGGAATGTTCTGCGTTGAACTGGACCGTCAGATCCTCACATCAAAAACCCAATGGGACATTGATACTTGTCAACATTAACAGTTACAAATGAAAATTTACATCCCATTCTCTGGGCTTACAGCAGCTGAGCCTTCATTTCAGATTACAGATATTTTAGCAAAACAAGCAGTAGCAACACACCGTCCTGCATTTGGCCCCTTTTTCTTCAATTGGAAAATGATTGCGTCATGGTGCAAGTCTACAACATTCAACCCACTCTTTGCCTGCTCCATAAAAAACATTTCCAAAGTGAGTTTTAAACCATCCAACAACAGACAGTTATAGGTTGTAGGTCATGCAAAGTGACTTTCATTACTCTCCCGGTTAGTGATGCAATGAATATCAGTGAGGTTTTTGTCATAATCAACTCTTTAACTCTTCTTTACTGTTACCAAAAAAGTCTTTATACCCTTTGGAGATTTCATTCTAAGGTCCAAATGAAAAGGTTGCTATGACACAGCTCACCAAGGGCATGTGGAGGTAACATAAAAAGCCCAGATGGTTTGGTTTAATCAAAGTTGTACGTATTTAATGAGTAGTTTTCCACAAAGAGGAATAAAAAAGAACAGATGTGGCTGCCACCTAATTCAAAGAAATAATTGTAACAAAAGGAGTCTTTAAACCAAAGTTATTAAAACTTTCCTACTATACTCCAGCAAAACTCCACTGTCTGAACAAACAAAAACATAAAAAGAACTTGTAACTCTAGAATGTGGAAGCTCTGGAAAGCACAGGAAAATACCACAAAGATCTAAGGGAACTGCTGACGAGGATGCCCCATTTAGAGCCAAGCAAAAAAAAAGAAACGAGGCTGAATAAGTCTGAAACGGAGTTTAAAAGTAAAGATATCCAGTCATCGGCCACTTCATTAGGTACACCCATTTAATTGCTAGTTAACACATATCAGTCAATCACTTTTTTAAACAACTTAGTTTTTCAAAGGATCTACTGTAGATGTATTGAAGACATCTTTCTGAAGTTAAAACCAACCATAAGAAGGAAGAAAAGATATCTACAGTAAAGGACTTTGAGCATGGCATAGTTGTTGGTACAGGATGGTGTAAGAATTTCACAAACTCCCTTTGTAGACAGCTATCTCTCAGGTTTACTTAACAAATTCAAATTCAATTCAAAAATATTTTATTGATCCCAGAGGGAAATTAAGTGTTTGTTTAGCTCATATAATTAATTCTTTAAAGAGCTGTTGTAGATAATGATGCTGTGGGCAGGAAGGATTTCCTGTAGCGGTCTGTATTGCAGCGAAACGGAAGAAGCCTCCGACTGAAGACACTCTGTTGTTGTATGACTGTCTCATGAAGAGGATGCTCAGGGTTGTCCATAGTTTTTTTGATTTTGTGAAGAATCCTTCTTTGCATCATCATCTCCAGATGTTCCACAGTTGTCCCAAGAACAGAACCAGCCTTCTTTCAGGTTGTTTAGCCTATTTAAGTCCCTGGCTCTGATGCTGCTACCCCAACAGATGATGGTTGAAGAGATTACACTCTCCACAACAGACTTGTAGAAGATCTCCAGCATCTTGCTGCAAACCTTGAAGGACCTAAGCTTCCTCAAGAAGTACAGTCTGCTCTGTCCCTTCTTAGACGGCTTCACTGTTGCACCTCCAGTCCAGTCTGTTGTCCAGGTGAACTCTGAGGTATTTATACTCCTCAACCACCTCCACTTCTTCTCCCATGATGGAAACAGTTTTTGACTTATCCCCGTTTCTTCTGAAATCTACAATCATCTCCTTTGTTTTGTTCACATTCAAGGTAAGACGATTGTTTCCACACCATGTCATAAAGCGGTCCACCAGCTCTCTGTATTCAGCTTCTTGTCCATCTCTAATAAAACCTGACAATTGCAGAGTCATCTGAGTATTTCTGCAGATGACAGGTCTCCGATTTGTACTGGAAGTCTGAGGTGTACAGAGTGAAAAGGAATGGTGAGAGTACGGTGACCTGTGGTTCTCCTGTGCTCCTGTGCTGCTGACCACCTGATTTGACACACAATTCTTCAGTCTCACAAACTTTGGTCTGTTTGTCAGGTAGTCATTGATCCAGGCGATTGTGGAGGGCTCCACCTGTGTCTTCAGGAGTTTCTGACAAAGTAAATTTCCTGACTTGGTTGAAGTCAAACTTGTGGAATTAGAAGAGTCCATGGCAGAGGTGAAGGATGAAACATCCGAGGTGTAACAGGAAAGCTGTTGATCAGAGGAGAGTGGGATGTCTGTTTGGCTGGGAACAGGAGAGGAGGATGCTGAGCTAGTTCAACTAACATGATCTGAAAACAAGAAGCTATCCAATAAGTGGCAGTTGTGTGGACGAAAACGCCTTGTTGATGTCATAGAAGAATCCTCAGCATGTTTAAAGATTATAGACAAGCAATAGTAGCTGAAAAAACCCTTTACAAGCAAGGTATGCTAGATACTATCCTCAACATGCAACACCTACAACTTTGGAGTTCAATGAAAGCCATACTTCTGTCAGCTGAGAACAGGAAACTGAGGCTGCAGTTTAAACAGGCTCACCAACACTGGATAGTAACAGATGGGGAAAAAAACATTGACTTGTCTGAGTGTTGATATCAGCTGTTGCATTCAGATGATAAAGTCAGTGCTAAAGTCAGAATTTAAAGCTCCAAGGATTTTCGAATGGCCCTAGCACCTTAGCACGGCTCCAGCCTGTGTCGCGACAGCGGGACACATCCATGCCACCTCAGTGCTTCTACTGAGCCTGATGATCAAATATGCATGACAAAATGTTAAAAAGACAAAAATGGCAGATTTCAACCAAAATGGCCAACTTCTGCTAGGGTATGGACTTCAAAAGACTTTTTAATAGGTCTTCAGAAAATATATATATGTACTGAATTTCACAATCCTATTTAAAAGCATTGCTTGTGGCTGATTGTCTTATTGATTCTAGGGGGCGCTGTGGAGGAATTAGGTCACACCTACCAAATGCTGCTGGACAAAAAGCCATGTTGTTGAATTTGGTGCAGATCACATGATGTATGTTGAATATAGAGCCAAACGTATTTCCACGGCGTGATATCAGGCTTCGCCATGCTGCCACAGCCACACCCTCTTTCCGAGCCTCTCAATTCTGGAAGCCAAGTTAGACCTACTTGCTTTCAGTCACTGGCCACAGCCAGATGTTGATTAGGTAAAAGGTGTCAAATATAGATCTTTCTAAGTAAAACATTACACTTCCTGTTTACAGGTGGCGGGGCTTAGGTGACATAAGCAAATGAGCCCAAGAAGTGTTGAGTGCCGGTATGTGAAGACACACAGAAAGTTTGGTACAGCTGTGACCCTGTGTGTGGAAGTTAAAACAGCTTCTACTTAGTATAGCAAGAAGACACATTTTGAGAATTGGCCACGCCCACATGCTTTGATGCAGCAAAAACCTTTGAACAACTTTTGATCCTCAATGCCTTAAGACTATCATAACTCATTTTAAAGTCTGCAACTCAAAAGCTCTAGGAGGAATTCATTGAAAAATGACGTGTGTAAACGGCCCAAAATGGCAGCTTTGATCCAAAAGGGCCAAATTCCTGTGGGGACCATGACTCCAAGAGATTTTTTTGTAATACTTCACTTCTTTACAAGTGAAGAATTGAACTGATTACTTTAATGCCCTACTTTCTGGTCTTCCCAAAATGAGTATTTCCGGTTTACAACTTCTACAAAATTCAGCAACAAGTGTCTTGATGAAGACCAGGGGGCGGGAACACATTACACCGGTCTTAAACTCATTGCATTGTCTCCCCATGTGTTTTAGGATAGATTTTAAGGTTCTTTTGATGGTTTTTAAGTGTCTTAATGGTCTTGGGCCTTCTTATGTTTCAGAACTGCTTTTACCAAATGTACCTTCGCGGTCTCTGCGCTCCTCTGGCAGCTGTCTCCTTGTTATCCCTAAAGTCAGGACACACACTCATGGCGAGGCGTCTTTCTATTATTATGGCGCTCACTTCTGGAACAGGCTGCCTGAGGAACTCAGGGCTGCAGAGAATGTTCATATTTTTAAGAGCAGGCTCAAGATTCACCTTTTTAGTAGTGATGGTGAGATGAAGCCCCATGAGGCATTGAACCACTTTAGCCAATCGGTTCAAGAAAGGGTTCTGCTCACGGGGCTTCATGTGAACACAAACCCCCCTACTGGCCAGGTACATAATCACAGGCAGCTATAGCTCTTAGCCACTTAATGTGTGATGCATTAAAGTTGTAAGTCTGCTATGGTTCTTGGGAATGACTATGAGTTCCAAAAAAATTATATCTCTACATAAAATATTACAAATGTGAATAATATAAATATTTGTTAATGTATTCTGTCTGTAAATAATCCCAAAACGGTAGTATCATATGTTATGCAGGTTGTTATAACAATGTTTTTCTGTCACTTCAGGCAAAAGGCATGGGCTTAATCAGGCAGAGGAAATCCTCCTCCATCCTCTCACTTATCTCTCTCTCCTCATTCTCCTAAATTATGACCATATTTTGATTTCTAAAAAAGAGGACACTTGACACAGTCCTGAAACACTGTCATGATTGTGACCAGACTTTTGATTTTAACATACTTTAAGCATGCATTCTCCATGTGATTAGTATGAACAGTTTAATAACAAACTTCACATAGGCTTTCACAAGTGCAAAAATCACTTAAAAATCTCTAGAAATTAATTAATAATAGAAATAATTACTCTTCAGAATTAGAAAATGTACCAGAAACAAAAATCTGAAATAACATTCTGAGAAAACAGGTAGGTTATTATTTTCTTTTCAATGTAATAATAAAATTAAAAAGCAGCGGTCTCAAAAACACAATAAGGCATGCTCCATTTATTTTATCTTCATCCCCCTCCGTCAGTATAGATGAATTATTATAGATTTCGTTTCCGTGTGGACCTACTAGATCTTTGCCACTTTTGTCACACACAGAAGCACACATGCCAGCTCTGTTTGTCTGTAAAGCTACACTTGCGCTTTAAAATCTTGTAAGCAGTCGCAGCATGGTGAAGGGCAAAGTGGTGCAGCGCATCACAGCCCGCTGTCTCACATCTATGAGGCGGTTCAGAACCATCCACGAAAGCATCTAAACGATAGATGAGAGGAAATGTGTCTTATTGCATGCATCGCACCAGTCAATCTAAGTATGCTTATTAGTCCCCTTAAAAACTATGAAAATCCGGACATTTTCATCAATCTATGAAATCCCCCCGGACGCCCTGGACGGCACGTGAAAAGTGGACATGTCCGGGGAAAACAGGACGGTTGGTCACCCTACCTAAATCTTATCTTTCTCTCCTCCCTCTCCTAAATCTTCAAACTATCTGTCTCTATACTCTCCGAACTATATAAACGCTAACCAAACTCTCCTATCCAAACTCCAAACTGACTGCAACTCTCCTACAAAAACCCACATTTTGAATGGAGCCTGAGGGGATTTATATCGCTCTCAAACCACTCCGCAAACTCTGAACCACTTCCCGAAGCGGTCACGTGGTACAGCCGGGCAGCGGGGCTTCAGACGTCATTGTTTTCGGCTCCTCCTCTAAATGAAGCAGGCCTCGATACGCGCTTTGATGAAATGCCCCCTCCACTGCTCGACACACGCTCCGTAGCCTCGGCACACATCGTAACATCACTACTTTTTAGCCTAGCTTTTAACTGATTGTTATTTATTACAGTCCGTTTAATTGCTCTGCATGTTTTACTTCATAAATTTTGTCAGTGTTTTTACTACTTAATCTTACCATACTTATTTTCAGTTTATTTTATACTTTAACTTGGTATTTTAATCTTCCTTCCAGTCTTTCCTCTGTGGGAGCCCTCTGCCTCTGGAGCGGTGGTCAGCTGTGGCTGCTTGGATGCTCACCAGGTAGCGCTTGGGTGGAAGTGGGGGTCTCGGCCTTGCCTCCTCTGGGAGCCCTGAGTCAGTGCCTTGGCGGCTGCGGTTGATCTGCTGCTGCCGGTGAAGATGGCTCCTTTGATGGCATTTCCTTACCTGGCTCATCTGTACTCAGTCCAAAGTCGTTTTTACTGTTACTTTTAAGTAGGCTATGTTCTTACATGAGGGTTGGGTTGAAGGCAGGTGGGTATAACTATGACCATGCTTTTAAATCTGTGGGGGAGGGATGGGAATGTTGTTGATGTGGGTTCATTTTACTTCTGTAAAGAACTTTGAACTGCAATTTGTGTATGAAAACCGCTCTATAAATAAAGCTTGATTTGATTTGAAGTGATGTCAGCATTTGACCATTGTTCTTTGTTAGGGACCTGATGACGATCCACCACAGTAAGTTTAATGCCTATGTGACTTTCTACATAGGAGATAGAACAACTTTGATGTTTTAGGCGTTTAGTCAAAGCTTAAGGCCTGGTCCCGCCCCTTTAACATGTACGAAAAGTCAATTTATTGATAACTTTAAACCCCCATGCCTGAAGGCCCCCTGACCAATTTTGAAGATGATACCTCCAAATCTCTAGGAGGAGTTTGTCAAAGTTTGACATGTGAAATTTGAAAGATGACCCTTTGACCCAAAATGGCTGACTTCCTGTTGGATTTGGAATATAAGTCCCTTTGATTTTTTTTTCGTCTTGGCGAGTTCTAGCTGTGTACCAAATTTCAAATGGTTACGTTAAACCATGTGGGACAGGTTAACTTAAGAGGGTGCAGTTGAGCCATTTCGCTACACCCCTTTTCAATTCCATTAAAAAAAAAAAATCACACACACTTGATGTGTTCAAAGTTTGGTTAGTTTTTGTATATGTTTAGGCCTCCAAAAAGGTACTTCATTTTGGAGGAGAAAAGTAAACAGTGAGGAAATAATTAGGCCTTCGCAATGCTTAGCTGCTCGGGCCTAATTATGGATTCATCCTTCCTCATAATAATCATGCTGATGTTGGTGGTGCAATGGTGTGGGAGATATTTTCTTGGTGCACTTTGAGTCAAGAGCAGTCCTTGATCATCTTAGTCTGAGGCCATGTTTTCTAAAAAAAAAAAAGAAAAAGATGGACTCCTCCATCCAGGTTTGGAGTTTGTCTTGGCTCCAGGAGTTGTATCTTTGTGTCATCTTTGTGTCTTGAGATGGATGGACATACTGGAGCTTCATCTGCAGTAAGCAGGGTACTCAGGTACAGACGGACCTGAGGAAAGACAAAGCTCACGATTTACTGATCTACCTTACAACATCCACCTATGAGATAAGATCCTGAATAAAAGCAGCTGAAATTAGCTGCTTTTGTATTTGATTCAGGGCAACCGCACTGTAGAGATGCTCCTCCTCTCTGACCAAAGAAGTTAGCTTAGATAGTCAAGACATTTCATCAAGGTACCTCCTGATTGCCTCACTTTGGCTAGCGGTGGCTAACACTGGGAAGGGATTTAAAGGCAGACCTTACTGGAGGGAATGTAAATCCCTGCAGGCCTTTGGATACCTTGTGATCCCCTATGAAGAGCCAAAAGTGTCTGCAAAGAAGGATGGGGTTCATCCACAGACATGTTATCACTGGGACACAAATGCAGTCAAGCAGAAAACAAAGAATGGGTGATTTTATTGGCTCCATGTTAAATTTTCTTACCATTTGTGTCTTAAAGATGAATAAAATGTTCATAAAACAAGAGATTTTAATAGTCTTGGTAGACTGCTCTTAACAGCTAAAATTGCATGTGGAAGAGTGGGTGAGTCATTTCCGAGTACTCCCTTTGGTGGAACCATAAACAAGAAAGTAATATCACACATGAGACCTTCAGGGGCAATGTGTTTTCATGAAAGTCAAACGTAATAAATGATTAGGAAGAATATGCATAAAGTTTAGTGAGTACAAACAAGAAAACCTTTTGCCCTCTTCTTAAGGTTCTGAACCTTGCATGAAAAAAACGTTTTAACTCATTCATGGTCTGTTTTGTGGTTGGAGAGATGGGGCTTAATTGCGGATGCTGGAATGCTGAGAAGCTTCCTTTAAACCACAGAGGGATGAAATGGTTTGTCCTTCAGACTGATATTTCAACAGGCTCCTCTCCCCAGGGGGTGGGATTAATAATGTTTCAAACATAGCAGCAGAGTAAATCATCTCGCTAATGTTGTTTGGTGAATCTGGGAGCAATAAAGTTTGTCTTTTAATTTTCAAATCTCCGTTTATGAAGGGAATTAAACATGGAAGTGGGTTGAGATCCTAAAATGAAGACAAATGATAATGTCAAGATGCACAGCAGTCACTAAAAAAGGCCGCTAAGTAAATGTAAAACAAAAACCTCAAACGGCAGATTTTTGCTTTGTTCAAAAACAAAACTGGTTCCAGACTTTGACTTTATAGTTTAAAAAAACAATTGCACTAACTTGATATTTATTTTGCCTGTTCTTTCTCTCTATTCACCTGATGTTGATGACGTCTCACCTTCAATACAACCAATAATATCAGGACTCCTTCTAGTAAACTTTCTTTATTTTTGTTAAGTTCTTTTAGTTGCTTTAATAGCTAGACATCATCTCCATATTGCCTCCAGTCTATTCATGGTTCAGTACTCGTGGATTCACCTATTTGCAGATTTTTTTGTATCTAAAATATTTAAATGAAAATGCAGCTTGGGAAGCTAAAATACCAAGCTGATTGACATGCTTTTAAATGGCGTTTCCAAAGCAGCCAACCCAGAAGCATAATGTTTTCTTCTTGGCGCTGATTGGAAGACTAAGGAAGACTCTGGATGTTAGCTTCTACAGTTTGCACTTTGCGTTTTAATGCATAGTAAGGTATGTTTGGTGTTTGAACAGTTAAAATAGGCAGTCATAAGCGTTTTAAGAAAGGGTCTCAAGTATTCCTGTTTTTTAGCTTGTCACAGGAAATATTGGTTCCTAACCCCATGGCTGGTGCTAGCCATTTGGGTGCCCTAAGCACAAATGTGTTGTGGTCCCCCCCAACCCCTTCAGCGCAAAAACTTTTGAGCTCTGTCTGCCAAGCAAGCAGATCACATTGAACCATCAAATATACACAGAACTTCTCAAAGCATACAATAAGCAGTAAGAAATTTAAGAAATGCATACTTTTCCAAAGTCGTCTCTGATCATAAAAATAATACAAACATTTTTTTTACACCATTGACAACATTTTTAACCTTGCTACTAATGCATTTCAGAAAACCCCCTCAAACACTCGTGAGGAGTTCACAGACCAGAGGGAAGGTAGACACCATCAGATGTAATATTTTATCTTCTCAAAGTAACATGGTTTTAGACAAATCTGAGCGTGTGTCTCTAACAGAGGAAACGCTGGACAGTTTTGTCCTGGTAGACGCTGAGATTCTTGACAAAGTTTTCTCCTCAGTGAGGCCCACCATGTGTCTTTTGGAGCCAATTTCCACTTCTTTTTTTAAGCAATTTTATGGATCTTTTAAAGATTAGATTTTAACCATGATGAATTTCTTCCTTCAAACTGGGGTCTTTCCTGTCGCCTTTAAAGGGGCGGTGGTGAGAACTGTTGAAGAAGAGCAATTTAGATCTAAAAGATTTTAACAATTTATCTAACTTACCATTTTTAAGCAACAATTTAGAAAAGCTTGTTTCAATTCAACTTAATGATTTTATTAATGGAGTCATAACCTAGTATTACCTTGGATACCCACGTGCTATTATAGTCTTTCAGGCCCTTCTAAAAAAGAAAAGTTGAAAGAAAGTTGAAAAAAAATAAACACAGAGCTCCTCTGACCCTTATTTCTGAAGGCATTATTGTCTCGCGAGATCTGATGGGATATTTTGGCTGTTGTGGACGGGCATTGTAATAATGCAAATGAGGGGCGCGTTGATTGGTGGCATTCTAGGTCATTTGTTGTTTGTAAAGTAGCAGCCATTACCCGTGTGGTCCTCGAAGCTACTACTCCCGCTAGCATACAATAGCCACATTAGCAGTTAGCTGCTGTTTGTTACACACAGTAGAGCAATAAAAACACAGCCTTACCGTTTCAATTGCAGGCAAGTCTCTGATTGTTGGAATGGCCCCTTTTTCCAAACGGAGCTCGAGTTCGTACTTCGAATCGGAATTCAGTGATGGCAGCGCTCGACTGAATATGAGGGGGAGAGAGGAGCAGGGCGGGCTTCCTGCAGCATAGGTCTGCGATGTCCATATATGGTATATCCTGCGCCGACTTGACGTCAAGTCGGACAGAAATTTAACATCGCGTATTTGAGTACGCGTGCACGTGGGCTGGTTGACGAACCCAAGGGTAAACAAACGCTTCAAACAAACGCTATCGGCTTCTCGGCCAGTGTATAATTGTTAGGCAATCATAACATACATTTTTTCTCGTGGAAAAGTGAAAATTATAGGTCATGACTCCTTTAATATACACAGTGTCCTGGTGGCATAGCGCGTGAAGCGCCTGGCGGAGCACCAGCACTGCCTAACCCCCATGAATAGCAGGGCTCTACTGTATGGTCTGACGTATTTTGTGTGAGATGTACATTTCATCAGGATTTATGCATACCACATTGTGAAGTATACAGTATTTCCTTTAACTAAGTTGTATGATGTTCTTTGAGGGTTTAAAAACTAATTATCTTTAGGGTTTTCTGGTAGAACAATTTTTATCTGAACAAGCGTCTGAGCCAAATCTTTTTGCACATTTTATGTGAGATTTACATAAACTCAAATATTTATTACCATTGCTAAAGCATTAATTCATTACCTCATTGTTTCCTTTGAAATTACATGTAGTGTCCATATGTTGTCTTTAAGTGAAGCATGCCATCAGCTGTCAAATGCTCAAGTGATCCGAGTTTTACAATGGGGAAATCCCAAATGGTCCTGGGTGACAAAAATAAACTCGTTGCACACCCGTTAAAACCTACAAAGTCTATGACGGATGGTTTCATTATGTCAGCAACAGGTGTGTGTCTGCTTTCCTTTAAGCTCTGCCAAATGTTCCTCTCATTAAGTGAGAACAGATAGAACAGAAATAGGAAGATCAGTTTGCTGCAGTGATTTTTCCTATTTCCAGATGCTGTTGTTGGCCATGCAAAGAAAAGTAAACATCCTCATGTTCAAAACAAAGAATGTTAATACTCTCACCTGCTGACGTGCTTCCCTTTGACGGTGCCAGCATGAATCAGCTCTCATGTTGGCAGGAGTTGTAACAAGGCGAGGCCCTTATGTCCTGCTGGTTTGGATGTGTGCGCACACTGTTCAGATCAGTTTACTTGTTAGATAATGTTGAAAAGGGTTGCTTTGGTTGCCAAAAAACTGTCTAATAAAATAAAACCAGCTTTTTAAGTTGGTTGACGTTTTTATTTGATGATCTCTAGTTTAACATCCCAAATCTTGTTGCAAAGTTGGTCTTTCAGTCCTTCCTTTTAATCAAAGCTAAAAACTAATCTGTTTAGAGCTGCCTTTGATTACTTTATTAATAACTGGAATGTAATATGTTTTAATGTTCTTTATTGTCTTCGATGTTTGATTTATTTTCTGTTATGGTTGTTTTGTTGATTTAATTTTTTTCCCCCAATCATGTAAAGCACCTTGAATTGCTTAAAGTGTGCTACACAAATAAATTTGCTTTGCCTTCCCTAGCCTTTGCAAGATAACAATTACTGCTGAGCTAAAATGAGTAGACTTGCTGTATAATGTATAAAAACAGTATACCATCTCTTTTTTCACTGTCCAAATAAGACTTCGTTTTATCCTGTTTTAAGCCATTTATGATTACCAAAGTTCTTACTATTTGCTAAATGCCAGAATGAGAGGTTTTTTCCATGCAAAGTCCACACCAGCCAGTGTGAGGTTTTGATGGCGTTTTTTATTTTTAAGCCTTTCTCTCACAAATACCATCTTGTGAACATTAATCAGCATCTCTAGGGCCATAATTCGGGTTCGGAATCACCCTGTGTCTTCATTGACAGTCCATTGGATCCTGTAGTTCATCACAGGTGACACTTTTGCGGGGGTTACCTCTTGACTTCTTTTTACTTTTAACCCTTAGAATGTTTTCAGAAATTTAACCTTGACAGCAAAGGTGCATTGCTGTAGACCTTGCTTGTGCATCTCAACACACCTGCCATGTTCAAAGACAGAAATCTTTGTCGTCTTTCTTCTTAATGGGTCATGATATTGAATGCCTGAGAGACAAACATACACAAAAAAAAGGATTTGTGTAGATTGAGTTTTTAATGTTTTAAAACTCTTGATCACCTGATGAACAGCCTGTTTGAGTTTGAACTGCAGTTTGTTTTTCTACTTGATTTCTCTGCCTTGTTAGGACCCATACCAATACCAAATGTGAACATTTCTTATCCTGTTTTAAGATTTCTAAAACTCCACCTTTTGGTTCCTGAGCTGTTTAGAATAATTTCTAGACTATTTTCTTTTCTAGAGGGAGATGTTACAGGTCGGAAAATGAGTTTAACAGGATACAGACCCAAAACTTAAGTCAAAACTTATTTTGGGGTGGATAATGGAGACTGACATTAAGATGCTGGAATGGACGGATCTCAACTTGACTGAAATTTTGTGGACTGTGCTGAAAACCTGGATACATATAAGGAAATCCACCTAAAAAAAAAATATCTAAAATCAAATAATCTGTACCAATTCTGATAAGATTTGTCAAATATGCAGTCACACATTCCTGATGTTCATTGATTGCTACAGAAAGTATATTGTTGAGGTGCGGCAGTTCCAGCAGGAAAACTCAGACCTTCAGTTTCTCTACTGTTACTCTCTATCTTTTTCCAGAGAATTCGAAACCATTCTCAGGACAGGAGAAATATGCAGTTTCTCCTGCCAGTTCTGGGTCATATTGTGGAGTCTCCTTCCATGCCTTAAAAACCAAGAGACATTCCAGTCAGATGACTGGAAAACCTCAGCTGATTCCTTTTGGATGCAGAGTAGCAACAGCTTAACTTCAAGGTCCCCTCTGGATGACATAGCTGGGCAATCCCTTACAGAAAAGTCACATGAGCTTGAACACGGTCTTCACATGTATCACGTGTGTAAACTACATGTGTAGCACACGTGGACTTCTCATGTATAGTTTTACATGGGTTTCACATATTTTTCACATGTAATCACACAGATTTCACATGTACGTTTCATGAGGTTTCACAGTTTACCATGAAAATGTTCCAAATTCACACGGGAAATGTGTGCAAAACACGGATGGTCACGTTTTTTAAAATGTTTTCACATGTGAATTTCACGTGGGTCAAAGATCTTTCACAGGATTACATGTGATTTTGCCCAGGTGAAACCATGTGTTTTTTTACAGAGACATTCTGAAAAAACTTTGAGATCTTACGAAGATTTTGAAAAAATATTTTTTTTGATGGTTTATTTATTCTGTGTATTCTGTTGGTGGAGCATAATCTGCTTTTAAAATTCAAGCACCATTTGATGCTTCCAAGTAAAAAAAAATAATTAATTACACAAAAAAAAAGGATGAGGATGGAGGGATGAGGGATGAGGGATGAAGGCATGAGGGATGAGGGTCAAAGGGATGAGGGTCGAATGGATGAGGGAAGGGATGAAAGAAGTGGTTTCAAGGGGATGAAACTTGAGGGTATGGAGCAGTAAAGTAGATTGAAGTTAGACCACGGATTGGGTCGGGTAGGGAGGGCTGTGAAACGAACGTGAGACATGGAACATGAGTTGAGCCTGGCTTATATAGATCGCTGATAATTGAAGTGCAAGAGACCTGGGAGGCCAGGTGGGTTGAGTTAGTGTTGATTACTGCGAACGACTAGAGTTGAAGCGTGGTCTTGCTCCTGAACTTAAGCTAACTAGTTAACTCCATTTCACTAGCAAGGACCACACATCAAAAATAGAGATTAAAGGTTTATTGAGTGGACGGCAGGAATGGAAGTCTGGGGAGACGTGACGAAGGAAGCCAGGAGGTAGACTCAGTGTGGGGGTGCAGTCTTCAGGAGATTGTCTTCCTGTGCCTGCTCAGGACCCCCAAAGATGGTCTTAAAGATTAACAGAGGAGCGAGTGAGCACGGTGCAGGTCGGGCAAGTTATTACGGATATATGATCGGTAGCTGGTGAAGACCAACGGCCTAATATTTGAATGAGGTTGTCTGAAATCCCTGACCGGGCGGCGGAGGTGGCTGCTCCTATGCGAAAGGAGTGGACTGAATAATGTTCAGGGGAGATACCTGAACGAAACAGAACTTGACAAAAATGACCAGTAAACCAGAACCTTGTTGCAAGACTGCCAGATTCTGTGGTAAAAAGTGGGTGGGATGGCGATGCGTTACTGGTTAATCAGTAACGAAGGTAGTTAGAGATGGGTTCATAGGGGCTGAGATTTGAATTGAGGCGGAAAAGGTAGATGCAGCAGGATGTACCGAGCTGGTCTGTTTTGCTTCTGCGGAGAGTTTAGGTAAGGGTGTCCTGGTTATGAATGGTGATATCAGAGAGACGGGGATAAAAGGAATGATCGAATCGAGATTAAGTTGGGACAAACTCTGAGCAACGCAGAAAACCAAAATATGCGAGCAGAAACATAGACTCTAAAGTAGAGTCGATAAAGGGAGATAAATAGCCAGAGTGAAGTGTGGAAATACAACAACTAAGGAGGTCAGATGTAAGAGGTAAACGTGGGATTACTGCAGATGGTTCTTGCTTTCTCAGACCTTTCAGTAACATAATTACGTGGCTGTTTTAGGATTGGACAGTGACTTCCGGTTGCTAACTTGATAAAGAAACTGATATCTGAAAGATGGGTTTGGCTGGTGGCTGCACGGATTTATTGAATAGAATGAGAGTGGGTGACAAACTGGCAGATAGACATGGGATTGAGTGAGAGAAAAGATAAGCCGTACGATACGTGGAAGGCCTTGAAGGCATTCCAGCCTGTTAGGTAAGCCGAGAGAGTACTGGGAGCGAAACTGTCAAGAATGGAATTCTGGGATGCGATGGAGAGGTGTAGAAGTTGCTGAGTCAGTTGTGAATGTTGGCTGAAAATGGTGGGACCAGAGTTGGATCGTGGTCCGCTGCAGGAGCCAAGGATCTGAATTTCTGAAAACAAAAAAAGAGAGAGAGAGTCAGCGATAGAATTTTTGTGACCTGGAACGTGAGCTGCGCGAAGCAGAAACTGATGCTGGGCTTATATGAGCGTGAGTCCGCGGATGAACTGCATAATGGCAGGAGAACGGGATCGACCTTTATTTATGATCTATACTACAGCTGTATTATCAGAGTGGATGAGAATAGAGTTTTGAGACCATTTGTGACCCCAAAGAAGGGCAGCGATGACTATGGGAGCTCATGAAGAGCTGAGGAAGGCGAGGCGGACTGGAGCCGCATGGAGTTGAACTCGGGGGGCCAGTTAAAAGCAAAGCACCTCCCTGCATAATAGCCACCGAAGCCAATAGAAGGTGCGGCGTCAGTGAGTTGGATATCATCTGGGTGGGAGATGAAATCATTGAAAAAGAAAGAAATACCGTTCCAAGAGGACAGGAAGTTCCTATCTCTAAGATTTACCTTCACGTGTGTATGAAAGCTTCGTGTAGAGCGCGTGTGAGGTGAAATCCACATGCGCGGGTTGTTGGATACTCATGAGATGAATTCTACACGCGTGTGTTGTTGAATATGCGCGCACGCGCATGAGCAATTACGTGTGTGCCTTGTTGAATACTCAAAGGTGAGGGTTGAAAATCTCGCTCTGGATTTTTGACTGAAATATAATTCCATAGTTAACTCCATAAATGTCACTTAGCTCGCACGCTTGACGAGACCCCTCCCCAGGGTCTGAGTTCTCCACGCCGTCCAAATCAGGTTCGTCTGGTCCTCTGAAGAGCAATCAGGAAGAGCAGAGCAGCACTGGACCCGACTAAATCCGGCCCTGACTATCTAAAGGAGGCAGCTGACCTCCCCTCCTCACACAGGAACAACTAACTAGTCTGACACTCTGATTGCAGTCACCTGTGCTGAATCAACATCAGTCCTTCAGGTAAATCCCCGCCCCTCACATTACAATATTAAGGAGACCAAAGTGTGGAATATGAGCCAGATGATTAGAGAGAAGCTTTTCGAGGTTGGAAAACTGTCAGTGGATGAGAATATTTGCACGAAATACACATCACACATTCCTTAACCTAAAACCACCATGACACATAGAGCCACTGATCTACCAGCTCCAAGGAGCCATATTTTCCCGAGGTCTGTGGAAATCCCGATCCAATCAGTGCAAATTGCGTCTGAAATCCTCTGATATGCGTGGATATGCGTGTGTGTGTGTTTTTTTTATTATTAATTATTATGTTTGTTTAGTCCCAACCTCAACTTGGATAAAGGATCCAAAAAAAAAAAAAAAGAGCAGCATCAATTTCTAAAGATTGGCTGGAAAACTCTGAAAGGAAAAAGCAGGAATGAATCAGTCATTGAAAGACATGCATTGGTTTCAGTTCTGCTTTTGATGATATAATAAACAGTTAATACAAAATTATACCCGACAACCCTGAGGGGGAAAACTAATTACCTTATTTCTGAAATTATGCTGGTTTATCCAGTTGTTGAATAATGTTCTAAACAAAATTTTGTGTTTTACAGTTCTGAGGTTGGCAAATATTTGAATTAATTTGCGGTATTTCAAGGGAAAACGTTGATCGACAAAGAATAAGTTCTCAATCTCTTCTTAAATATCTGGAAGTTTACTTCTGAACAGAAAAATACTGACAGACATTTTGTTTTCTGGGGTCTATTTGTTGTTTTAGTGGCTGAATGAATAAGCATATTAAGCATATTTATTCCCTACACACAGTCAGTTACAAAAGCTGTAATCCCCCCTGAACAGTTCTACATTCAGTCAAATTAAAATGTACAAGCTTCAAGATGTTTTAGTGGGACTTTGTGTTATAGGCAAACACATATAGTGCCTAACTATGAAATGGAAAGAAAAAATAAACATAAAAAAAAGTGTGGCTAAATTTGTTTTCAGTCCTCTTTTTTTCTGATACCCTTGAAGAAGATGCAGTGCAACTATTGGCATTTCAGAGGTCACCCAATTAATATGTAGACTCCCCCCTCAGAGATTCTTCAGAGAACTTTACTGAACAAACACTCTCATGAGGACCAAGGAACACAGCAGACAGATCCTGGAGAAACTTGTGGAAAAGTTGCTCGGGTCAAATAAGTCAAAAAAAAAATAAAATTCTGGAGTGCTTGCAAAACTATGTACAGGAAAACTAACTCTCCATATCACCACACCTATGGTGAAGCAAGGTGGTGGCAGCATCATGCTTTTGGATGGTGTTTCTTCAGTGGGGTCAAGGAAGCAAATTAGAATGCAATCCTGGAGAAAAAGTTCTTAGAGGTTCCAAAAAATGGGAGACTGGGACAGAGGTGACCCTAAACAAACAACCAGCGCTACTATAGTGGCTTAGATCAAATGTGTTCAAACATTTTGCCCAAAGATTTATTTCTTCTACTTTTTTTTAAGAGTTTGTTTGCGCTAGTGGCCTTTATTTGAAAGTTGCTAGACAGGAAGAATGGGAGAGAGAGGGGGGGGGGAGTTGAACCCCTGGGACGGCCACGTCGAGGACTATAGCCTCTACATATGGAGCGTCTGCTCTACTGCTACGCCACGCGACACTCCTTTTCTTCTACTTTTTTGGATAAAAAAAATGCAAAACAATACTTTTATTGCATTTCTTTTTGTTTTATTTGTTTAATGTTAAATTACACATGCAATATTTTATAGGAGGGGTGGCATGTAAAATCCACTTTTTAAAGCTTTTTTTTATCACATTCTTATGCCATTCCCTCCTTAAAAACATGCCTAAAGTGTTTCTTAGGTTAATTTATGGATGTTTCAGTAATATCTATAAACTCTCGCGGCCGCCATGTTGAGCACTGAATCCCAGGGCCCTCCTACGAACGCCCTAACCTCCCAGCAATGCCCCTAAATTTTGATTACCGCCCACGTCTCTCCACAGCCCTCCCTCCCCCGCTCCCAGAGCACTAAAGCAGAGCGTCATCAGCAGCAATCAGGTAGCACCTGTGGAAAGTAGTCGCTCTTGAACGAGCTGCTGAACGCGCTCTGGTTCATCCAATATTTCACTTTCAGGGTCAGAGACGGGAACAAATGCATATGCTTGTACCATGCCCTGCGTGGTCATAGAAAACCGAAAGATATGCCTGTCTTCCAAAAGTCCGGCGCACCGATGCTACAGTACTGTAATCACTTCACCCCCATGCGACTGGAGAATGTTGTGATGAAGTTGACGGCAGCGTGTTGAAGGGGGCGTGTCCGAGACTCTTAACGAGACATGCAGCTAATTTCAAGGCGTTCAGTGCTGACATGCTGTTAGTGCAAAATTTCAAATAGGTAGTATAAATCCTTTTTTGAACTTCCAGATCTATTTCAGGTAAAATCATTGATGTACTGGACCTCAGAATTGCTCTTTCTGCATAAGAAGAACGTGCCACCCGTCCTTTAATGAAATGAACAAAGCAGTTTAACTTTTGGGGATCTGTACAGATTTCCATCCATCCATCCATTTTCTTCCCCTTATCTGGGGTGGGGTCGCGGGGGCAGCAGCTAAGGCAGAGAGACCTAGACTTCCCTCTCCTCAGCCACTGTGTCCAGCTCTTCAGGGGGGAATCTCAAGGCATTACCAGGCCAGCCGAGAAACATAGTCCCTCCAGCGTGTCCAGGGTCCTTCTCTGGGTTTCCTCCCTGTAGAGATTTGTACATCCAAATAACAAGTATTGTGTTGCATGTTTGCCTTATTAAAACAAAGGCCTACAGTTTCCTAATTTATTGGTCAATTGTTTTCCATTTTCCTGGTCTAGAACATTTCTGAGTCTATTCCAGGCAACAGGACAGGATATTTGTCACTTTTTCTTTGCAAACATTTCCTTTATTCATCCAATATTATTGAATAGGTGCTATTTTGTCTACTTTTGAGTAAATGCTACTGCAAAAATTGTAAAAAGAGAAAACGAAAACAAGAATGAACTCTTTGTTTTTTATGTAATCATTCCAAGGGCTACAAACGGTGCCCAAGTCGCACTTTGGACACCCCTGGTTTTGATCAAAGCTTATGCACTTATTAATATGACATTTATGCTGATGATAAGTGTATGTAAACTTTGGATCTGAACTGTTTGTCTGCTTTGAATGTAGCCCCATAATGAATTTGTTATTGGTAAAAAAAATGCATTTAATCTACACATGTAATTAGTGTAACATGATTAACATTACAGCACAAATGCATCCTCTCTGCATGTGATGTGCCAAGTCTAGACCTCTTAGCATCAGCGGTTTAGGCAGACCCAGTGAAAAGTTTCAGTGTCTGTTTGGGGGAGAACTGTTGAGTGGATTTGACTATCTTCCACTAATGACTCAGATTGTTTTTGCACGTACTCAGTAACAACGTATCCAAACCACATTATCAAGATTTTGTCTTCTTTCCAAACTTAGGCTTACTTGGGATTTATGCACAAAGCCAACAGCGGGGATGAGAGCCGGCTAAAACCTGTTTTAGCTCACTCGTCTGTCTGCAGATAAAGCTTGTATGATGGATGGTCTCTTGGCTGCACAAATTTTCTAAAAAACAAAACATTAAATGAGTGTTGCAGCAACGGGGGCTTTGTGTGGAACTCAGCATCTTTTGGCATCCGTGCAAATGACATGAATAAATTCATTCTGCAGCTTCTGTGAGTGAGCCAGCAAATCAATCAGGATGCACTAAAACATTCACAGCTTCCTGGTAATACTGTCATTATCAGTGAAACTTCATCAGTTTTTTTTTCTTTTCCGGTAAAAAAAAAACTGCTTTTAGGATTTAAAATTAACAGATAATATTTGATCACAAACTAACTTGTTTTCAATATATATTTAATCCCAAATGATCTTGCATAGTGTATGTTACAATATTCACACTAATACCAATTACCTGGAAACATCTTGTTATAATTATGGTCCAAGTTATGACTTTATTCACTATATTTTTCCATTTACAGAAAACTTGCAGATAGCTTTCTAATAAATTCCAACAGCATTTATTAAAGACTCCAGTTCACAGCTCAGGCAACAAATATGCAGAACCTAATGAGAAAAATATGAACCTAGTTACTGTATGTCTGGAAGACCATCATTTGGTAATTTGTTATAGAAAAACAGAAAGAAGTCCAAAACACGTAGATAGAGTCTCATAAAAAGTCCCAAACTGCTCAGATTGCAAACCTTCTAGATCAGTTTATATACTTTTTCAGCTTAAGATTTTGACTCATTAAAACTGAACTGGTTGATGCATCTCAGAGTTTTTACTGATACTGTTTAAATAGGGCCTACCAACTAGGAATTTATTTTTGGAAATGTCCTTCAAGGAGTTTTTTCTAAATCTGCACAGATTATTCAGTGGTGGGAAGCATGATTTTAATGTTTTATCATAAAACATCTGCAAAATAGGTAGTGTGTGATTTGAAAACAGACACACTGGTTTATAAGGAACACTATCAGCCTCCAATTTAGTGAAATGAAAACAAAATGTAGAATGGCATGCAGTGCCTTTCAACTTGTCATGTTATAACCATGAACTTTAATGCATTTTGTTGGGATTACCGAAAATAGAACAACAAAAAGCAACACTTGCTTTTCAAAATTTGTTTCATAGATACATCTGAAAAGGGTGGCATGTATTGGTAATCAGCACCCATGACTCAATACCTTGTAGAACCACCATTCAATGTCGTGACAGCTGCAAGTCTTCTGGGGTGTGTTTCTACCTCCTTTAAACATCTATAAACTGACGTTTTTTCGGCCATTGTATTTAGCAAAATAGCACAAGCTTAGAACAAAAGCTTCCGAATGTCAGGTTTCAAGTTTTGGCGTAGATTTTGTGACTTTTACCAGGCCATTCCAACAAGGAATATGCTTTGATGTAAACCATTCCACTGTAGCTGTAGTATTGTGAAGATTGAATGTCCTGATGGATGGTGAACATCTGATCAATTGTTAAACTTTACGTAGCCTACAGCAGGTTTTCTTCCAGGATTGCCCTTATTTACTTCGAATCTACCCATCAGCTGCAAGCAACTCTCCTGTCGCTGCTGAAGAATAGCATCCCCACAGCGCTATGCTACCACTGCCATGTTTCTCTGTGGAGATTGTGTTTTCAAGGACATCTGCATTGTCAGTTTTTCTCCACACATCCACATTTAGGTCAACTAGTTTCAATTTAATTAAACCAGAGTTACTTCTCCACAACTTTCTTCCTAACCATCCTGCTGTGTTCCTTGGCCTTCGTGATGCTGTTTGTCCACTGCAAGGCAACAGTGCTACCAACTGCAGCACCCCACTTTAGAAAAAACTGTTCAATTCATTAATACTTTAATAAAAGGAATGCCTTGTCATAAAATCTCATCAGGACATTCTGAGTTTGCCCTGGAACTGCCAAAGCACCTGAACCGCCTGATTAACTGGCTCCTTTTTTCATGAACAGAAGCAATAACTCTACTTTGAGCTCCTCACCCCATCTCAAAGGGTAAGTCCAGCTCCTTGCAGTGAAAGTTCCCATCACCCACTTGTGTTTGCAGTGTCTTACTTTTTGTCCTTCCCACGTTGAAAGACAACAGGTAAGGGTTGTAATGTATAACAGCTTGTTAATGTGAACGTTTCACCTTTTGGCTTGGCTCCTTGTTCGCCATAAATGACCAGTACAGTAATGTATGGATCACTGTGTCTCTAATGTTGTGTTTTATGCTTTTACTGTTGTCTTATTGCGGTTTTTATTTTATCCTTTAATCACCCAAAGCACCTTGCCTCTTTGCCTTGCCCCAGTCTGCCTGGTCCATTCTACCCCCATTTACCAATAAACCCTGGAATACCTAAAGTCTCCCATTTGTAGCGGTAAATTACGCTCATCTGTGGAAAGCTTAGCGTAGAGTTGCTGGTTCTCCACACAGAAAGGTGTAGGTTGGTGTGGTTCGGGCATTTGATCAGGTGCCACCTGGGGAGCTCTCTTTGGACATAAACACATTCCACAGGAAAGGGCTTTGTTCCTCCCGAATTGCTATCCTCCAGAATAAGATGGGAAGTGTTACTGGGGAGAGGGGTGTGTGGGCTTTTATTCTGGTCACCTCTGTGGCCTGATCTCGGATAAGAATTATTTAGCATACTGGAAGAAAGCCTGAAGATGTAGCTGGCTGTTTTGCTTTTCATCTTTTTTTGTCTACAAGGATTGGTGATGATTTTATGTTTTGGGCAACAATGTGTATTACTTCAACATTAAAATTATAACTTCTCAATTAACAAGAGATTATCTCTACGATTGCTGTTCCAAAAATCACCTCATGTCCTTGATAACCTTACCTCAGTGCTGCACTTGTCCACACCCCATTATCCACTTGATAGTTGGATAATGCACCGTGCTGCCGAGGCTGGAAGCCATCACTGGGATTCTAAGCAGCTGGTGGTCTTATAAGGGTGATAGACATGTTTATATGTGTGTGTTGCACACCTGGACCTTGGCTCAAGTGTTGAATAGCAAAGTAACTGACAGAAGATAGAAGGTGCTGTTAATACTAATTTAGGAACGCCTGATAAACCAGCTGCCCTTCAATTGCATTAGAAACGAAAGCAGCTTCATGTAGTGTTTATTGACTTTGTACCCCCTAGAGATACTCAGCTTTGATCAGTGTGATTGAATTTTGGTGGAACGTAAATGCTGGAAGTGTTGTTCTTGCGTGAATACAACCCTGGGCAAGCACTTCTATCTGCACCCCCAAACCCCAGCCCCCACCATTTCCCCCACACTCCTTCCCTGAGGCCATACATCAGCAGGGCATCCAGTGTCAAACTATTTGTTAAAAATTTGCACAACATTTGTTGTGCTACCAGCCACGACAAAACTGGACTACAGAGGCAAGACCTCCTCGCTGTAAGAATAATCCCACAATGCACTGCATTAAACCCACCTTCAGTTTAAACAGAAACAGGAGGAATTCCACAGCGTGAATGTGTGACATCATCACCCCTATATAGCCTATGCTCTGCCCTGACGTTGGCCTCCTTTCCTGTGGTTCGCCACATTGGAGGGACATCAGCGCTCAAACTCCATCCTTCGCCGGCGTAGGGGGGGGGGGGTTTTGGATCCAAAATATTATGTGCAGTCTGCTGATCGTGGATCAGCAGACTTTAACCTGAGTTGTTCAAAACTCTGCAGAAGGAATCTTTGACTTACAGATTCCCCCAAAGAGAGAAACCCTCTCTCCAACTGAGGGTCTGCTGTCCTGATGTCGGAGAAGATAGGCAGTTTTGCCAAAGCTGCCGAGGAAAAAGCTGCCCATTTCCCTGGGACCTGAAGAACCTGACGCTCAGAAACCTGCTGCTAGCGCCACCATCGCTAGCCATATACCCACGCAGCTTTTGCTGGCCGCAAACCCTGTTAGCTGCACCTCCACGCAGCTTCTGCTAGCCAATCACCTAACCACAGCGGATTTCCCTCTTTAATGCTTAGAATCCAGACCAGACAATGGATTCACCTTTCTACTGAGATCTTTCAAGGTTCTGTCTGGGTAAATTAGCTTAGGACAAACATTTTTAAGGTTTTTTTTTTTAATTGTCTATTTCTTTTTGCTGCATTATAAGATTTCATTCTCCTGAAGAAGTGATATGAACATGCTGTGTGTGCACCGTGCAACTGTGCAACATAACATTACCTGTTCTTTTACTAACAGGCACTGCCACCGACATTTGTTCTGAGCCCATAGAAGAGGGAATCAGAACTGGGCCCTCTAACTATGAAGTTTTGGCCAATAATACTTTTGTCAAATTAGACCTGTTTGTGAAGGAAAATATAGTAGTCCTGATATTGAAGTTACATAAAACCGTTTTTATATATTTATTCTTCCCAAGTGTCCTTACAGTAGTGGTTTCAGATCCCGCTTGCCCCCTCCCCAAACACAAAAGTGGTTTAGCCGCAGAGAAAACTTCTGACTTTCAGTTTTTTTGGCTGCTCCAATGCTGTAGCTGCAAAATCCTCGGTCCATTACAGGCTGGGAAAGAAAAATAATGCAGCCTCAGTTGGTCCCTCCGCTCTGGGTCAGGCAGTCTCCATCACGTTGATATAAATAAACGGCACTGCGACTTTCAACTGAGGAACACTCCTCAAACCGCAGGTACAGCCTAGCTTCGGTTCACTCTCTGGTCCTTTCCCCTAAGGTTAGCAGGCTGCAGGCGCATGAGTCCTCAACAGCAGATCTGGGCCTGAGGTGAGCGGCCATGAATGAAATGAAGTTACAGCTGTAGAATCTCAGCTGCTAAATGGTTCGACCGATAGCGTTCGCAGCTCACATCTAAAAAAATTTATATAAAATACTAAAAATACTGTATGAACAATTTGGACTACAACAGTATGGAAAACTAGACGTGCCACAATTCAAAAAATCAAAATGTCCAAAAATTCATATTTATACATGTGAAAATTTTAATAAAACTTTAAATTGATTTGTCAAATAAATGAATATATTCTTATCCAAATAAATAAATATTTTTTTAATATTTACATTAATTAAAATTTTATTGCTTTTTTACCTCATGACTATGTGCTGAAGATTTTTAATTTATATGTATTTTATCTCTACACTTTAAAAAGGCACCAACACTACAATTCAAAAGTAGATTTAGCCCCTCTGAGCTGTTTTGCAGTCTGCAGCTGAGTTGCTGTGGACGTTAACCACCCAGATATTAAGGTTTACTGGTTAAGACACAGCTTGAAGTCAAATTATTTCCTAATTTACTATATAACACTTGTTTGATCAGATACCAGCTCTCCTTTGGTCTTTTCATTGTCTGCAATCTCAGATAAACACAGCCAGTTTCTCAACAGCAACATTGTTCCCCATCAGATAAAAAATAGGCTTAATTTTGCTTTGCATTGTCCTTATCTGATGACGTTGATGAATATTGGTTATTGTTATTCAGGATTCCAAGTGGAGGGGTTTAAGTATCTGGGGGTCTTGTTCATGAATGAGGGAAAAATGGAGCAGGAGATTGATTGATAAGGCGTCTGCAGTGATGCGGGCGCTGTATCGGTCTGTCGTGGTGAAAGAGAGCTGAGCCGAAAGGCGAGGCTTTCAATTTACCGGTCGATCTACGTATCTTCCCTTATCTATGGTCACGAACTCTGGGTAGTGACCATAGATCCAAGCAGTTGAAATGGGTTTCCTCCGCAGGGTGTCTGGGCTGTCACTTAGAGATAGGGTGGGAAGCTCAGAGTAGAGCCGCTGCTCCTCCACATCAAGAGGAGTCAGTTGAGGTGTCTCTGGCATCTGGTCAGGACGCCTCCTGGACGCCTCCCTGGTGAGGTGTTTCAGGCACGTCCCACCGGGAGGAGGCCTAGGGGACCAGGAGACGCTGGAGGGATGTTTCTCAGCTGGCCTGGGAACGCCTTGGGACCAAGTGACTGGAGAGTGGGAAGTCTGGGTCTGTCTGCTTAAGCTGCTGCCCCCACGACCCGACCCTGGATAAGCGGAAGAAGATGGATGGATTCAGAAGGGTGTACTTTAAGTTATGCTGTTGTAAGTAGTTTTAAAATCTTTCTCAAAAATCCTTCTCAAAAGATTAGCATATTATAATAAAGTTCATTCTTTTCCATAATGTAATGATAAAAATTAAACGTTCATATATTTTAGATTCATTGCACACCAACTGAAATATTTCAGGTCTTTTATTGTTTTAAAACTGATGATTTTGGCATACAGCTCATGAAAACCCAAAATTCCTATCTCAAAAAATTTGCATATCATGAAAAGGTTCTCTAAACGAGCTATTAACCTAATCATCTGAATCAACTAATTAACTCTAAACACCTGCAAAAGGTTCCTGAGGCTTTTAAAAACTCCCAGCCTGGTTCATTACTCAAAACCGCAATCATGGGTAAGACTGCCGACCTGACTGCTGCCCAGAAGGCCATCATTGACACCCTCAAGCAAGAGGGTAAGACACAGAAAGAAATTTCTGAACGAATAGGCTGTTCCCAGAGTGCTGTATCAACGCACCTCAGTGGGAAGTCTGTGGGAAGGAAAAAGTGTGGCAGAAAACGCTGCACAACGAGAAGAGGTGACCGGACCCTGAAGAAGATTGTGGAGAAGGACCGATTCCAGACCTTGGGGGACCTGCGGAACCAGTGGACTGAGTCTGGAGTAGAAACATCCAGAGCCACCGTGCACAGGCGTGTGCAGGAAATGGGCTACAGGTGCCGCATTCCCCAGGTCAAGCCACTTTTGAACCAGAAACAGCGGCAGAAGCGCCTGACCTGGGCTACAGAGAAGCAGCACTGGACTGTTGCTCAGTGGTCCAAAGTACTTTTTTCGGATGAAAGCAAATTTTGCATGTCATTTGAAAATCAAGGTGCCAGAGTCTGGAGGAAGACTGGGGAGAAGGAAATGCCTGAAGTCCAGTGTCAAGTACCCACAGTCAGTGATGGTCTGGGGTGCCATGTCAGCTGCTGGTGTTGGTCCACTGTGTTTTATCAAGGGCAGGGTCAATGCAGCTAGCTATCAGGAGATTTTGGAGCACTTCATGCTTCCATCTGCTGAAAAGCTTTATGGAGATGAAGATTTCATTTTTCAGCACAACCTGGCACCTGCTCACAGTGCCAAAACCACTGGTAAATGGTTTACTGACCATGGTATTACTGTGCTCAACTGGCCTGCCAACTCTCCTGACCTGAACCCCATAGAGAATCTGTGGGATATTGTGAAGAGGAAGTTGAGAGACGCAAGACCCAACACTCTGGATGAGCTTAAGGCCGCTATCGAAGCATCCTGGGCCTCCATAACACCTCAGCAGTGCCACAGGCTGATTGCGTCCATGCCACGCCGCATTGAAGCAGTCATTTCTGCAATAGGATTCCCGACCAAGTATTGAGTGCATAACTGAACATAATTATTTGAAGGTTGACTTTTTTTATATTAAAAACACTTTTCTTTTATTGGTCGGATAAAATATGCAAATTTTTTGAGATAGGAATTTTGGGTTTTCATGAGCTGTATGCCAAAATCATCAGTTTTAAAACAATAAAAGACCTGAAATATTTCAGTTGGTGTTCAATGAATCTAAAATATATGAAAGTTTAATTTTTATCATTACATTATGGAAAAGAATGAACTTTATCACAATATGCTAATTTTTTGAGAAGGACCTGTATATGCCCCTTTTGAACTCTGAACACCTGCCCCTCCAAAGGTCTCTGCATGGCCCTGAAGCACAGTGTGCATTTTAAACCGATCCTAGGTATCAAACAATGCAGTCAAGTTCAGTTTAGAAAACCCAAAATTCTATGTCTCAGAAAATTATATGTATTTTTCTGGATGTTTCATTAGATATGTCAAGGTTCTGAAAGGTACTGTATGTTCGTTTCTATGCACACAGAATTTGGTTAGGCCTCGTTTTGCAATAATTACTGCATCATTGCGGCGTGGCATGAAGGCGATCAGGCTGCGGTTCTGCTGAGGTATAATGGAGGACCAGGTTGCTTTGATAGCAACCTTCAGCTCATCTGCATTGTTGGTTCTGGTGTCTCTCATTTTTATCTTGTCAATGCTCCACAGATTCTCTTTGGGGTTCAGGTCAGACCAGTTTGCAGGCCAATCAACCATAGTGGTACCAAGGTCATTGAACCGGCTTTCAGTACCTTTCGCAATGTGGCCAGGTACCAAGTCCTGCTGGAAAATTAAATCAGCATCTCCATAAAGCTACTCAGCAGATGGAAGCATGAATTCCTCTAAAACTTCCCGGTAGATGCTTGCGTTGACTTCAGACTTCCATCCCTGTTGCTGGCAAACCTTTTCCTACCACACTTTTTCCTTTCACTTAACTTTCTATGTATTTAAATTTTACACAATAATATTTTTTTCTGAGACAGAATTTTGGGCTTTCATTATCTGTAAGCCATAATTATCGAAATTACAAGAAATTACGGCTTGAAAAATATAATTCTATGTTTAATAAATTTACAGATCAATTGAAATCATGCACTGATTGATCAACCCATCAGTTTTGGTAATTATGATGGTTTGATGAAAACATGACATTTACAATTAGAAATTTATATCAGATCAATACAAAACAAGTAAACTGGTTAAAAAAAAATCTGTGTGGGGTTCTATTACTGCAGTAGAAGATGAGTTAATATGAAGGCTTTTTACACATCTTTACCAACGCAGGCAAGATATTTGCTTACTCATCATTTATGAACAGCGCTTGTATTTAAAAAGTCAGAATAATTTTTTTAAGAGGCCTAAAATAACATAATCCTCACGTTCCCCAATTTCTTCTTTGGTTTTAGTTTAATAATACAAGTTTGGGGTAATGATTTTCTTACATTTACCCTCCTGTGACCCATTCTTTTCCACTGGATGCATAAGCAGCGTGTAATGTAATACGCATTTTCCCCATGAGCTCAGCAGCGCATCCCTTCCCACCAGCATTTCAGACACGCATTACCTGCAAATGTGTTCCACACAGCTGGTCCCGGGAGATAAAAAAAATCAGAGAGATTTGCAATTGAAAAACTGAATGGGTAGTATGCAGGGGGGAAAAAATGTATTCTCTGTTAATGAGTATCATAAACTCGCCATCCACTCTCAAAACTGCAAATATATCTGTCCATTCCTTCTCCTTTTTCATGTAATCCTCGTAAAACTGATCACTGGTGTCATATAAACATTTGGTGATTCTCCACTTAAAGGATTAACTTCTCGTCATCCATGATAATAAAAAAAACCCATCAAATCAAACTCACAATCTGACTGACTTTAAACTTGATGTGATGGGTGATTATGTTTTGTTTTTGTTATAGTCATGCATTTGGAAACCTGCACGTTTATTTTATTTTGGAATTTGCTTCACACTGCTCCTGTGTCTGATTTCCAGTCTTGTCCAATCTAAACTTCTGAGCTTGACATGTTCTGGAACCATAGCATGGAAAAAAAATATAGAAAAAATTGATCCAACGCGTAAATATAGGAGAGGGCCGCAACACAACGGTTCTCGGACACGTCTGATTCGCACCGCTTTGCATCCGGTAGAACGCAGGCTTGAGCGTACATTAATAAAAACACATCCAATCAGTTGATTCAGTCTTCTGCTGCTGCTGCAGATGTTACACCTCCCATCTGAGATGTTTTCAGTTTTACTTCATAGTCGTGTCGTCAATCTTTTTTAACAATCCATGACTCATGATGGAAAATAAATCCTGCTAAAACCTCTTTGAAACCAGGGGGGAATGGTCCCCACTTAGATAATTGGTTTCGCTCCACTGTGAGTCTAAGCTGGACAGACTTAAAGATGGACAGAAAATGGACTCTCTAAACTGCATCCAAAAACGTAAACACACATTTGCATCCTTAATCATCAGAACCATTTGTTCTACGGTGACGATTACCGTCTTTGAACATGGGTTTGGAAATTTGACTCAAGTTTCTCTCTGTCAAAGCTGAAGCTATGATTAATGAGCAAACCTTCAGCAGTTTCTCTTCGCAGCCCATGTGGCGCTGTCCTCAAAATATTCTACATGATCTACGGGCCCTGACCTGCTCTTAGGGGTCAGGGGTCAACAATAGCTTGAAATATGTCCAGGCTTCCTGAGAAACAAAGCACCCATCTCTCAGTTTGCCTCATTAAAACAACAAAACAACAATGCGGGACGGCTGGTTGAGGCTATGCAGCCATAAATTAGTGAAGTCATGACACAGCACATAACTCCAAGGCTTCTCCAGCTGACGCTCATGTGTTATGTGTAATTTTTAATGTCATTCAAAAGAAATTGAAGTGGTTATTTTAGAGAATAAATTAAATTGTAGAGGAAGTGGAGAAGGGAACACCACTGAGAATGTGATCATGTTTGGGAAGCTCTGCTGATCAAATTAAAGGCGAAGACAAAGAGAAGAGACATCTTTTAAAATGTGTTTTATGGAAAGTCATAAAAAGTGGTCAGGATGAGTTGTGCATCTGGGGACCAAGTTTTAAGATTCAGTTATAAATCTGAACCCTCCCCTCAGAGTAAATAAACATGTGGGACTTTGATTCTGTTGAGAAGAAAAGTTTGACCAACTCTTTATTTTTAATTTCACGACATCATCCTAATGGGCACGCATGCAGACTCGGGTATAAAGTGTGCAACGCTTTCTGCCATTCTCCAAGGAGTGAGAATGTCAGAAAGTCAGATTCCTTGCAGTGTTTGCGTAACTGGGAGTTTGGCTGAACTGTAGTGACCCTCAAGTCTCTCTGCAACAACGGGCAGGAGGCAGTGCCATGATGAAAGCCAGACGTGACGTCCCCACCTTATCTCTACTGGGTGTTTCCACTCCAAACATGAGTCCAACGGTGTGTAAAAAAGACCGAAGCTAAACACCATTCTTGCACCACTTTTCCTCCTCCTCCCTGCTTTCCTTCCTTTAACTGGATTCCTAGAGCTCACCCTTTTGTTTTTTCCTGCAGACTGCATCTCAGAAGTTTCCAGCAGAGTCAGTCCTAATAATGATGACAGGCGGCCATGACTAAGGTTCACTATGGTTTCACACCCGAGCAGCCATTAGGAGCATTTCTGTTTCTGAATACAAACAAGCGGTACATTTTAAAGCTTCACCTTCCACATAGTGTTGCTCAGTTTTCAGTGATAAGAAGGCAGAGGGATACGCGTGCGTTGCTGTCATCTAGTGGCAGCTTTGGAACATCCTGGCAAAGATCCTAAAACAAGTAATCTCTGCAAATTGTAATATCTAAAAGAAGAGTTAAAAGATTTATCTATTTGTTTTTCAGCTGGTTCAGTTTTTATGTGAAGTGACTTTTTCACCTTCTACTCCTGTATCAAGGGTCCCACTTGTTTTCAAGCCTGTTTTCACTATGACAGTCCATTAAGCAATGAAATCTACTGACCCCAAACATTCTTTTACACTAGAATTTAAATCACTTTCTTTTAAAACTTTCGGTTAACTTTACTGTTGAGCTTATGACTTATATTTTTAACCTAGGTCTCACAACTAATGTCATTCCTGAACTATGAACAGCTGCAGTTGCGCTTTCATTGTTAAATAGTGGGGCTCCCTCCAATTTGAAGAATTGTGGCACTATATCAAAACTTTCTACTCTTGCCAATATTCGGCCATTTGAAATAAAATCTCAACTCAAACTTTCTTAACAATAACATTGGGTGAAAATCAGTCTGTGTTTTGGTTGGGTCGTACAATAGCTGTTTTGGTAACAAATATCATTAAAGCCTGCTACACCAGACACATACTGTAAGCGGCGTGTAACGTCTGCGAACCGTAATATGCAGCTGAAATTCAATCGGTTCGTTTCCACCGAGCACAAATCAGACGCGTTGCACAAGCAAAGTGTTGCGACTCTCTCCTAAATTTAGGAATCGGGTGTATTTTTTAACGCAATACGCTTTCAGAACACGTCAAGTTCAGCAGTTTAGATCGGGCCAGACAGGAAATAAAACACGGGAGATGTAAAGCATCCGCCAAATTTCAAATTAAAAGATAAATAAGATTTTCTATGACTTAACTATGAAAAAACAAAAAGGTAATCATTGGTGACCCCAGGTTTGAAGTCAGCCGGTCTGTGGGTGTAATTTGTCATCACAGACGACGAGAAGTTAATCCTTGAAGTGGAGAATCATCCAATTTTATATGATACTAAAGTAGAAAAGAAGAAGGCATGGACAGAAATATCTGCAGTTTTTGGAGCGGATGGTGAGTTTATGATACTTATTAACATAGAACTGAATTTTTTTCATGCATAACACCCTTTAAGTTATGCAATTAAAATTCTTCTGTGATTGTTTTATCTCCCGGGACCAGTGTAACGCATTTGTAACGCATTTGCAGCCAATTTACGTCTCCCGGTGGGAGTGGACACGCTGCTGAGCTTGAAGGGAAAATTGGTCTATTTCGTTACGAGCCACTTACACGTCCAGTGGAATACCAGGATAAGTTAGACAACAACGTGTAAAATGTTCTGGGGGTTTTAAATGGACTCTCCCAAGGTTTGTTTTTAAGGCCTTTTTCAAAGGCATTGGGAAAAGGTTTTATAGCTAAAGTGCACTTTTATGCAATGACTTTATTCTCTTTGTTAAAATTAAAGTAGGACCTCTCCTAGTTTGTGTGTCAGTAAAAACTTGTTGTACACCTTTTGAGCCATCTTGACTATGATAAAAAATATGAACATTCAGGTTGCTTCCTCTGCAGTTTTCTTTTCAGATTCAGGATATCACTGTTTTTAAATTTTATAGCAAATTCATGCAGAATTTGTCCTACTGTACCTTATAATGTGCTCACTTGGCCCTTGTTTAGTTTACAAAAACAGTAACTGCTAAAAAAAAATTATGCACAAGACTGTACTCGGTAACCTCCCCAATTGTTTTGAAGTGCAACACTGAAACACTTGTTGATTTACTTCTCCCGAGTTGGCTTTACTTTAGAGTACTGAATCTGTTCTGAACTGGGACAGTGTTCTCTTCTTGTGCTACTTTATATTGAATAATCTTCAGAAAACACAAAAGTTTATTGCCTCTTTCTCTGGCATATAAATCCAGATTTAGCTTCTAATTTGTGGCCTGCAACACCGTAACACATTTTTGTAGTGTGCCTTAATCCCGGTAAAGGTTAAATACAAAAAAAGACAAATAGAGTGGATATGTCATGTATTAAGTTTATGTTTCTGAATTTTGGATGTGCCAAAGGACAAACAATGCGGCTGGGGGGGGGGTTGTATCCTTGTACATGTTTGATCTGAAGGCAAAACATTTCCACCACAGCGGTGAAATTTACTGAGGCTTTGAGTTTTTTACATTTGGAGCAGAAATTGCTGTTACAGACCAAAAAACTCTCTTTGAGCAACACTTATGGATTTTCTGTAAGTAGATCTCTGGTGTTGGCATTTACAGTTCTGGCACCCCTGCTATAGATGTATAAAAAAGCTTTAAAACAAATTCATGATTTATCGTTGCAACATAATCCCACATTGTAAAATGTAGAAAAACCCAAGTTTTTGTGTTAGAACATTTATTCGGTGAAAAAAAACTTCTATCTTAAGAGTTTTTTTCAACAAAACCCCTGATGGCCCAGCTGTCGGCCCCCACTAACATCTATGTAATGCTTTAGTTTTTAATTGTTCTTTTAAAGTTGATCTGCGTGTCTAGGAAGCTACGTTTTCATTGAGTTTCTGTTTTCCCGTGCTGAAAAAATGATGTGGCACAAGGGCCCATTTCACTTAGCCACTGGTCACTAGTGTTGGCACAGTTCCCTTGAAAAAGTAATCTGATTACTTATTCCTTTAAAAAAGTATCTTAGTTACTTTACTGATTACTTGATTTAAAAAGTAACTAAGTTAGATTACAAGTGATTTTATTAATTAAATTCAGCAGCTGGCAACAAACCAACAGCCACCTCTTCCCCCGCCATCAATAGCCTATATAGAAGTGCATTTTTATGTCAACAAAGTAACTCCTGACATTGCAAGTTTTTGAAAGAAAAATACATGTTTTTATAAAAAATAAAGACCATATTTCTTGACTTAACCTACTGGTTCTGCACCGGAGTCAAGCTTTTGTTGTTTGGGTCTTCGGGGATCGCCTGCATTAGTAGCAGATCTCTTCTTCGCACTACCTGGTTGGACTCTATAAGTTTGAAAAAAAACATTTTGAGTCACAGCACAGTCGATCTAGATGCAGTGTTTTTGAAGCTAGACAAGACTTTGTCACCACCACGGAGCTTACATCAAACCTTAATATAGTTATCTTTAGGCCACAGAAACTGGGCATATGAAATGAATATTTCCGAATGCCCTACTCTCTGTGTCAACAGTGGTGACAAGTTAATTAGCGGTTAAGCTGTTACCTAAAACAGCTTACAGGATGTGGCATGAGTTATATAGGTGAGGTGGAAGGCATTACAGCACACTGTTAGTCTAATGGTTTAATTACCGCCGCAGAGTTCCTTTTTCTCGAGGAGCCACGGTTTCTAACGCCGAAGTTTCATGTGTTCTATTTTTATTTGGCCTTTTATACCCTTTTGTATGCGTGAAAAGAAAAAATATTAGATAAATAACTTAGTATTTTTGTGAGACACTGGTGGGTGGTGCTCCTACCATTCAGCTTCCAGATGCTGCTGCAAAACAACATAACTGATTAAAACTTAAAGTACATTTTTTAACACTAATTAAATGTCCAGTCTTCTTATACTTTATTGCTATGCTAAGAGAATGGCACTAACAAGGGCAGCTAAGCGGTGTCTTCCGGCTCAGTAACGTCTGTGGCAGAAGCCAACGAAAGTAACCAGTTAACATGAAAACACATTCTGTAACACCGGGAAACTTACGTGTCCCCAAACAGGAGGCTTTGACAATGGAATCGGGCATTCGAGGTCCACAACCCGGTTTCTGTTTGTGTTGCTGGCTGCTTGGTATGTGTTACACGTGAGTCGTCTTCATGCTGAAAACGTGACTTGTAGCAAATGTAGTGCCACTCACTGACTTGGATAAGTAGCTTTAAACTGTTTACTGGTTGAAAGACAGTGACGTGTTATATTACTCGTTACTGGTCATATTCGAGTAATTTGTTACAGGCATCAGTGTTGGCCTTTAGGCTGAATGAGGACCCATATTTATCCTATTAACACATACACACACAATGAAGAGGTTGGTAAGGGAGGTAAAGAAATCTCCCAAGTTCACTGTTTCAGAACTGCCAGAGACAGTGGCATCTTTTGGTCGCCAAGTCTCTATGACATCCAAAGGACAATATCTGTGTGCTGACATGTCGTATGGGAAAACTAAACATGTTTGCAGAATTCTACTGGGACTCTGACTGAAACGTTGTGCTTTGGCCCGATAAAAATATTTTGCTTTTCGGTAGCAAACACTACTGGTGGTCGTGATGTGAAACCAAAGATCATTGTGTGGGAAAGCATCCAATGTCCACTGTGAAGTACAGTGGAGGATCTGTGATGCTGTGGGATAGTTTGTCTTCCAAACACCCAGGCAACTTTGTTTTAGGGAGGAAAGCAAATTCTGAAAATATGTTTTAAGTACATTTCTGGTGGATTCAACCAGAACACTGAAAATGGTTCTTCATTAATAATAATAATAATAATAATAATAATGGCTTGCATTTATATGGTGCTTTATGAGACCCTCAAAGTGCTTTACAACTCCATTATTCATTCACTCTCACATTCATACACTGGTGGAAGCAAGCTATGATTGTAGCCACAGCTGCCCTGGGGCAGACTGACAGAAGCGAGGCTGCCATATTGCGCCATCGGCAAACACCTGAGGATCCTAAAAGTATGCAGTCAAGTTCAACAGATTCCTGCTAGTAACCTAATTATGTGATTCAGGTGTGTTAAAGCAGAGACACGTGTAAAAGTACCAGGACGCAGGCCCTTGAGGGCTGAAGTTATTTTTTGAAAAAAAAAACATGTTAATGAATTTCAATGCAAACTATTTCATGCTGAGGTCCACCGTAGCACAAATAACTGACTTTCCAGGCCTGCATTGATGGACTCTCTGGATGTTTTGTACCTGTAACAATAAAGTTGGATTGCACAGCAACAGTGATGGCGGTAAACCTGACTGACTTTTGGGAGTGATTTTTTTTCGTTTCAGTTACATCTTAAAGAAAAGCAGGGGTAGAGGTGTGGAAAAGAGATTTGCAGCCATGTCCTAAAACAAACTTAAACCAACACAAGCATGTGTTTGTGTGTGTTTTGCCTGCAGTTTTTTCCCCAACCAGGGTTACAGCTTCTTCAGAGACGTCATCAATGTCAGCTCAGCAAATCCAGATTCTGCCACTTTACTTCAATCTGGAGCCAAGAAAATGATTAAATTTCATCCTTAAAAAAATTATATTTCTGTATCTGCGCTTCCTAAAATACCTCATCCTAAATACTTCAGTTTGGTAGCACCTCGCCCACTATAAGTAGTATTCTTTAAAACATAAATAAATTATCCGTATCCTGGTGTAGCTGTACTTTGATTCCACACCCTTCTCCTTCCATGCGTGGATTTCTAACTTGACGTAAAGCTGGAGCAGTAAAACATTTTAAAGAACTTTTAAATCTGTTGAGCTTGGCGTAAATCAACCTGCTGCCCTCTCAGCCTGTGGGACGTTGGCAGCGATTACGATAACACGTCGGAGACAGACGGAGCAACATGGCTCCTTCCAAAAAGGAACCAAATCCCTCTCCAAATGTGGAAAGAGATGACTTCAGGGCGTAGCGGGAATGACCAAGAAAGCCTGAAGCCTGAGATTGTAGGTGTCATTAGGCATGAACATTTAGGCTGAGGTTTTTTTTTTTGAATAACTCTCATGAAGGAACAAATAAAATATTGAACAAAATCTATTTAGAGCTGCACTTAGCTGTTCAAAACCAGCCAAGTAGTTTCTTCTGAAAATGAGTAAAATAAATACATACAAATAAAAAACTAGAAATAGTAAAACTTTAAACACATCTCTTTTGAAAGAGCCAGTCTTTTTTGTGATTTAGTAAAGTGATGTTCTTTCAGGGTTTTCTTTAGACTTTACCTCCTTTTCCAGTCGTGTTTTGAGCTGTTCGTTTACCTCAAACTAATAGCATGGTTTCCTTTTGTTTGCTTTATAACTGAGCCAATCAGACTAAAAGTAGCTTGACACAGGATCCAAGATCATCATCATGCTTGAGACGATCATCTTCTGTACGTTCTTTGTGCCTGAAACATTCACAGATAACAAGCAAAAAATGTAAACTAAATGAAGTCTTAGAAGAAAGCCATTGGAAGTCTTTCTAAAATTTGCCACAAGCCATGTAGGGGAGACAGACAGACATACATGTGGATGTGCTCTGCTTGGATAAGACCAAAGTGAAGCAATTCTTGCCTACATGCAAATGCCTTATGTGGCAGAGAATTATCACTGAACATTAACATGAACACCCCATCCCCACACAGCCACCACTGAAACACAGTGGTTGCAGCATCATGCTGTGTTTATGCTTTTTCCTTCATCAGAGACAGGAAAACTGGTGAGAACTGATGAGAACATAAACTGAGCTAACCACAGAGCAGTCATGGAAGAAAACCTGTCAGAGCCAGAGACCGGGCTTGAGGTTCATCTTACATATTGATTATTAAAACAAGTTTTAATAATCAATATGTAAAGAAGAAATTTAACATTTTTTAACCAATTTTTGACCAAGCAGCCTTACCATAAATGCACAGCAGAAATATAATTGTACAAAAAAAAATAGAGCAAAGACTTCTTGGACGGTCTGTTAGTGCAATCAATACCACGGCAAGCCATCTTTGTCCAATATGTGCATGATTAACATCCAAACACAAATAAACATTGCAGACGTCACGTCACTGATGGTCAAATTCAGAGAAACAAAATACCCGAGACTGTTAACGTGATGCCGAGGCCGAAGGCCTTGCCTGGAGCAAGCAAGCAGGCGGGGGGATTGCAAGCCGCTAGCCACCAGCGCGAGGGCTGGCTCATCTGAGACCTGTCAATCAAAAGGCCCCTTATTATTCATAATTCCAAGCTTAAATGACATCTAAATGGATGAGTTGCCACCTCATAGTTGTCATGACGGTAAACTTGACTTATTAAACCTAAAAAACATTTTTGAACCAGGCTGTAAACATGTTTATTTCTGCTGTGAAGTTGCCATTTTTGACACGGGAGTCAATGAGAACTTGCTTCTTTCTGGAGCAAGAAAAGTCATTTCATTTCAATAGAAACATTCCAATCAGTTTAAAGTTTTAATTTGTTTTCTATTTAAGTCGTTGACTGGCAGTTGTGCCCCGTTGAAGCAGACTCCAATCACAGCAATCCCTCATACTGAGCAAGCATGTGGCGACAGTGGAGAGGAAAAACACCACTTTAACGGGAAGAAAACCTCCAGCAGAGCCAGAACCTGACTCAGTACGAACGGCCATCGGCCACAACCGTCTAGGGGTTCGAGTAAACAGAGCAGAGACACAGAAGAACAGAAGAACTGATGTAAGAGTGTTTTTTTCTGTATTCAAATTACATTGAATTGACTCTGATGGACAGACTGCAAATGGACCCACACTTTACGAATATTTATTCGTAAAATTGGCTTTAAAATCACAAGTCATCTTCTTTCCAGTCCAAATTGATGTGCCACTCCCAGAAAAATACGTTAAAGATGGTGTTTGTAAGGTGAAAAATTCCCAAAAAAGTGTTATGAATTTTGTAACAAGATACTGTAAAAATATTTTTATAATAATATTTTCCTTTAAAGGAACAGGGGGCAGGATTTGTAAATAAAATAAACATCAATTTCCAGTTCTTTAATGCTGTTGGGTGATGAAGCGTTATAAACCAAAAAGAATGAGCCACCCACGTATCGCTCCATTTTCTTAAACTGGCTGTGTACTGCAAAATGTGCTGCAGTTCGGGGCCCGAATTTCCCGCGCTGTCCTATGTTCTCAACAGCTTTAAAAGAGGAAGAAAAATGGTCGCAGACCTCCATTGATTTAATTGTGAGAATGGATTCTTCTGTTCTGCAACTGGGAAACGACCAAGGACGACTCACAGCCCACTAAAAAGTGACACTAAAAAAAGAAGTGTGTCACTGTGAAGGGGTATGTTTTTTTGTGCTTGTGCGCGCTCTCATGCGCCACTTTTTAGTGGGCTGTGAGTCGTCCTTGGTCGTTTCTCAGTTGCAGAAGAATCCATTCTCACAATTGAATCAATGGAGGTCTGCGACCATTTTTCTTCCTCTTTTAAAGCTGTCGAGAACGCGCAAGCAGTGTCAATTGACGTCACATCCGTAGGACAGCGCGGGAAATTCGGGCCCCGAACTTCAGCACATTTTGCAGCACACAGCCAGTTTAAGAAAATGGAGCGATACGTGGGTGGCTCATTCTTTTTGGTTTATAACGCTTCATCACCCAACAGCATTAAAGAACTGGACATGGATGTTTACTTTATTTACAAATCCTGCACCATGTTCCTTTAATTTAAATTCTTTAAAAAATAGACTGAAAACTCAAATTTGGACTAAGCTTCCAGTGTTTTCGGATCCTAAGTGTAGATTTCACTGTGTCTAAAAAAAAAGAAACAGCAGAAGAAGGGAAGAGTTTAGTCATACCATAACCATTTGAGTGCTGTTGCTTTCAGCTTGTAGTTTTTATTTTTACACGATGGACTGACTGGAGGTCGGCTCCAGAGGAATGGCGACAGAGAGGCAGAACAGAAGAGGGAATGAGGACCACAATGACGCCTCGGCTCCAGAGCTGCTGAATGGACTAAACGACATTTGGCTTAAAGGACTCCCAAGATTGGAGCATACCGTCTTGGGTTTGGAGCTGGACTACGGAGGACAACCAACTGAATCAAAACTATGATCACAAGCTGGCATTCCTATTTGCGGGTAGAACTACACTGTGTTTTTATGGTAAACTGTAAAAAACTGGCTAGTTTCACCGAGCTGCTGCTGTACTGATGTCATAAAATCAGTGTGAGACAATTTTCTCGTTAATTTTACAAAACTAAAAACTAACTAAAAACTTTACAGTGAGGCCTCTTCCAGCCCTTGTGTTCATAAGTCCCCTCTTGTCCAACATACAAAAGCAGAACACATAGGCTCTGATATTTATTGGTCTTGGCCCTCCGCTGAGCACAAATTTATGTGACGTAGCCGTCGCAACGCCACGAGCGTCCACACAGACACGAGGATAAGCATTTAAAGCTGCTGCTCTGGTCCCACAGGAGTGTGGTGCCGTGGTTACATGAGTGAGCAGAGGTTTTACTGCGCAGGGTCAGAGGTCAGGGTCGCACAGTTCTGAAATCAAAGGGGCAGAGGCTACGAGAATAACAAAGCCTCCCGGAGGAAGTCAAGAAATTTAGAAAGAGGGATGAGGGTTATTATTTCCAAAAGGAATGAAAGAACTAAATGATGTAAATATTAGGAAACTTTACAGTTTGAACTAGTGGTGGTGTATTGTTGTTAAGTGTGGATAATTACTACCTCGTTACCCCCTGTTGTTCCAGTGGTGGTAGCTGAACACTTATCACTAATCAGAAGCAGCTGGTCGCAGCTGGGATATGGTGTAGATGCAGCCCAGCACAGCATGGGGGGGTATTTGACAGAGGGCTCTGTTGTTTGTGCCCTTGGGCAAATAAAGGTTTGCCATTTTTTTGTATACATTTTACTTTGAACTTGTAAATAATGAAGATAATGGACCTGGGTGTTCACCTGAATCCTGAATTGGACTGGACTATGCTGTTTGTAATAACTATTATTTTCTCATGTTGTAAAATTGTCTTTCCCTGTTAAGCCGCGTTCACACCGCAAGCTTTGTCGATGTCAAAAAACGCTCACAAAGCAACTGGTTTAAAACGTGTACATTTTTAAGCCTGACGCTTGTAAAGCTTGCAAAACCCGCCACTTGCTGAGCAAAAAAAAGAGCGTGTGGGCGGGGCTTCCTCTGTTGCCAGATGTTTTTAAACAATGGCGGATCGCATTGAGAGAGTGGCTTGGCTTTATTTACGAAATAAAGACAGACAACGTCGACTTTAGGTGCATCAGCGCCGTTTGTGGATACACCCCATTCTTGAGAGGCATTCTGAGTTTGGAGAGTTTAACCATTTGCTACAGGGACTGCATGTGGATGAGGTTCACTTTCAGCGCTACTTTAAATTTGTAGTGACGTCACTACAGTGAGACGCTCTGATTGGTTGACGCTCGGGGGACGCCGCCGAAAGTTCAGCTAGCTCAACTTCTGCGTTGCTGGCTTTTGCCGTTTTGAAGCTTGGAAAGCAGCAAAAGCTTCAAAAATTGCAGTGGCCAAAGCACACGAAGCTTCGTGTGCTTTGGCCGCGGAGACTCTGACGGCCTCAACCACAGACTTAACATGTAATCTTGCAGTTCTGGGCGTTGACATGTTGGGCAGTGTGGACGCGGCATTACTCCTATTCTTATTTTTCTGTTTTTCACTTTAGTTTGAATTTGGATGCTTCCATTTACATTTAACTTGCTGCTGTTACACCTGAATTTCCCCACTGTGGTACATTAAATAATATTTCTATTCTAAAGTTTAGCTTTTAGTTGTCAACTCCTTTTGCTACTACAGTGCCTTTAAGAGATATTGATCCCTCAAACCATGTCACAGTTTGTCATGCTAGGATTTTACATGAAAGGGCAACACAAAACAACATTGTAAAGTGGAATGAAAACGAAACATGTTTTGAAATTGCCAATGAAAATCTGAAAAGTGTGGACTGTAGTCGTGTTCAGCCCTCATTAATCCATACTGTAAAGTACAACAAACTAATTTAGAGTCTGCTGGAATATGACTTCGGTCACAGATCAAAAAAACGTTTTTGTAGCTTCTTACAGGATCTCCAGGGTTTCTCTGTGGGAATTAGAGAGTTTTTTGATCGATTTTAAGGTTATTTTAATGGTTTTTAAGTGTCTTAGTGGTTTTGGGCCTTTCAGAACTGCTTTTACCATATGAACCTTTGCCGTCTCTGTGCTCCGCTGGCAGCCATAACCTTGTCATTCCTAAAGTCAGGACACACACTCATGGCGACGGGTGTTTCCATCATTATGATCCTCACTTCTGGAACAGGCTGCCAGAGAACCTCAGGGCTGCAGAGAACGTTCATGTTTTTACGAGCAGGTTGAAGACTCACCTTTTTAGCCTAGCATTTAACTGATTATTATTTATTATACTCCATTTAATTGCTCTGCATGTTTTACTTCATACATTGTATCATGGTTTTTACTACTTAATCTTACCATACTTATTCTCTGTTTATGTTATACTTTAAATTGGTATTTTAATCGTCCTTCCACTCTTTCCTCTGTGGGAGCCTTCTGCCTCTGGAGTGGTGGTCGGCTGGAGGTGGGGGTCTCGGCCTCGCCTCCTCTGGGCGCCCTGGGTCAGTGCCTTGCAGCTGCTGTTGATCTGCTGCTGCCGGTGTAGATGGCTCCCTTGATGGCGCTTCCTTACCTGGCTCATCTGTACTCAGACCAATGTGCTTTTTACTGTTACTTTTAAGTATGTGCTGGCATGAGGGCTGGGTTGGGGGGAGGGGGATATAACTATGATCATACTTTTAAATCTGTGGGGGAGGGAAGGGAATTTGGTTGATGTGGGTTCATTTTAATTCTGTAACGCACTTTAAACTGTAATTTGTGTATGAAAACCGCTTCATAAATAAATCTTGATTTGATTTGATTTGAATGTTGAAGAAAGACATAATGCTGCTACCACTGTGTTTCACAGTAGGGAGGGTGTGTTCTGTGTGGTGTGCTTTCTTAGTTGTGGTTGTAACATGATTAAATGTGGAAAATTTAAATGCACTGTACCATTACTCCGACAGTAAAAGTAATCCTTGATCTTTAATTCAATCGAGTTTATTTATATAGTGCCGTTTCACAACAGATGTCATCTCAAGGCACTTTACAAGAAAAGTCATTTCAATACAATCATACAAACATTACAATTAGTTTAAAGTTTTAGTTAGTTTCCTATTTAAAGAATCCCAGCAGATTGCATCGAGCCATTGACTTGAGGTTGCGTCCCGTTGATGCAGACCTCCAACCACAGCAGTCCCTCGTACTGAGCAAGCATGTAGAGACAGTGGAGAGGAAAAACTCCCCTTTAGCAGGAAGAAACCTCCAGCAGAACCTGGCTCAGTACGAGCGGCCATTTGCCACGACCGTCTGGGGGTTTGAGAAGACAGAGCAGAGCAAGATCTGATATAAGAGTACATTCTACATTAAAGAGAGTAAAAAGTTGATAAAAGGTCATGGGGATGTTCAGCCACCGCGACCCTCATCCAAGTCGATGCCCCCCGTCCAACAGGGAATTGTAGCTAAGCAGGATACCAGACCAGGTGTAGCTTCTATGGAGAGAAAAACACTGAGAGAAAACAAGGTTAACAGTCAAATAATAATGCAACTAGACAGTAGTAGAAGAGAAAAGTAGTAGATTGAAGAAAAGTGGTCAGTCTGACATCCAGCATTCTAAGCCTATAGCAGCATAACTACAGAGATAGCTCAGGATGAACAAAGCCACTCTTAACTATATGCTTTATCAAAAAGGAAAGTTTTAAGCCTGGCCTTAAAAGTAGACAGGGTGTCTGCCTCACGGACTAAAACTGGGAGCTGGTTCCAGAATAGACAAGAATTTGATGTACAACTCTACTCTATGATTGGGTAAGCCGTATTGCGTAATTTCCTGTTGTTGTTGTTTGGTGTTGAGACTCTCTTGAATTTATATAGTTTTCTCTGTGCTGAGGCCTTTCTAAATTATTTTAACACACTAGCTTCTGTACTGTTACCCACCCATTACCCCATAGAAACAGTGTCTTGCCCACAGCTAAAAAGCTGGTTTATAGTCAAAGGGTCTCATTTATTAAGCTTGCTTAAGCACAAAACTGGTCTGAAAACTCCTTAAGTCACTTTCTATGCCAAGTTTGGGATTTATAGAAAATCAGTTGCAGAAAAATGTGTGGAACTTTAAGCACGCCAAGGACCTTGCTTATGCACATTTTGGACACGGAGGACACTGGCAGCACCGCCGGTGAGATGGCAAAATTTAGATTATAAGCGAAATTTTCAAACGTAGAGCTTCGGACACACTACCAACAGTCAGCCTCCACCCCCGTCTCTGAACTGAGAATTAAAAATGAGAATCTGAATATTGCATTTAAGAATTATATCACAGTATGTTCGTATGTATGTCTTCAGATTATAGCAATTGCACTTATTGGTGCTTTAATTGTGTGAAGTACAAATATAAATACTGCAGTGACACTCCTGTATAATGCTGCACAATGGATGCTAGCGCTCATTGAACATCATGCCACTGGCAGCATTTGGATGGGGGGGGGGGGGCATCTTTCCTAAAGCAGTCCCATTAGATCTATGTGCAGAACTAGGCTCAGTGTTAGATCTACCGACCCGCTGGAACCGTGCATCGTCCCAGCACATTCTGGCTGTGGCATACCGTCTCTCTCTTTGCATCCATCTTCTGTGTTATGTCAGGCACACTGCGGCATCAACGCTGTGTCACTCGCAACTCTTTTGTTTATTTGTGAACCCCAAATAATATTTACTTTTTACATGTAGACTTAAAATGTACCTTTTTGTCAGGCTTTAAATATCTAGGATTGCCTAAACTTATTACGTTCTGCTGTAATTCAGTTTTATTTTTTTGCTTTTATTCCAATCTTATTGTTGCTACAAGAAGTAACCATATAATTCAAACTTTATGTTTGTTTTTCTCATTTGTTTTATCACTTGTGCTGCTGCTTTTTTTTTTTTTTATCTTTTTACCCTTCTTGTTTTGTTACACATTTTCTTACTACTAACTATATTTTTGTCTTTTAATGTGAAGCACTTTGGTTGCCTTTTGGCTGAGTAAAGCTCTATATAGACAAATGATGATTGATTGATTGATTGATTGAGCTTCTCCGTCTCAAGGTTGCCATGGTTACCCATGAAACGCCTCATATCTGCCTGCTTAAGTCTATGCAGAATACTCACTAGGCACTTTGCATTGACCATTTATGTTAGAAATTGGGTGTGTAGGAGGCGGGATATGATCCATACACACCCTAGCACAAGTGGAAATTGCATGTAGCTGTGCATACTCAAAGTTTGATAGATCTAAAACTTACTAGGCCTAAGTAATTTTTTTTTGCTGAGCTTAAGTAAGTTTTATTTAGAATTCTAGGCAAAGTTTTATAAGTGAGACCCCTGGAATTTTAATTAAGACACTTACACCAAAGCCTAAAGCAAAGATTTCGTCCATTGGTCAACAAAAATCAAAACTGAAGTTGCGAAAAGGGGATTTAAATAGGGAATAAGATTATTCGGTTTATTTGCTTTGCTCACAATTGTCCCAAGTCACTCATTACATAAAGCAGAACATTTTCTTTCTTGATTACAGAATATATACTTTTAAATCTTTGCCTCTGCTTGCATTTACTGGGACCATTTTTATATCTTTTAACCGCATAGATAATGTCTAAATAAGTTATTTTAGACTCCCTTTGCGGTCTTAGTTTCTAATCACAGAAATGTTCTCATCTGACCTCATGTTGTGGTAATGCAATAACAAAACCATTATGCACAAAGCAGCCTTTGTGCATGCATCACTGCTGCACCTGCTACTAAGAAACTTGCGTGCAAACGCATGGATCACATTCAAAGGTTGTCTAATCAAAAGTGCAGATGTAGCGGTTTATTATCAGAAATGATATTTGGCAAAGAAGCCATTCATCACATTTGATGGAAATTATTTCTGCAACAGTCAACCCGTTTATTAAATCATGCTGTGATGTTGTGCAGATTTCACATATGGCTTCCAGAACACTTCACATGGCGTTATGTATAGGTGTTACCACATTACATGGCAGCACTATACACACAAGTGTGATTGCAGCCAAAATAAACAGAGTCAAGGTCTGATTTATGCTGAGATGATATATATCCTTAAAGCCGAACGTTCTCAGAGCTGTTTCGCTTAACTGTGCCAGGGTGTTGCTACAGCGTACACAAAGCTGAACCATCCTTAGCAACTAAAGTCTGCATGTGTAAACTCTTCCTGTTAAAGCTTAGGTTGAACTCCAGAATTCAGATGGAAAGATTGTTGTTTCTTCAGGGTTAGTGTTACTGTTTGCGGCCTCCTGCGGCACATGTTCTGTTTTGCAGATACGATGACAGGAGCATCTGTTGAACAAATCAATTGTTGGTGAATTATTAAAAGTTTTTTTTTTCTTTTGTTTCATAGACTCATGCTTTTTCTTCCTACAGTCCCATTCATAATGAAAGTTCCATGTGGCCTATTGTATAGTTACTAAAGCAGACTGCTGTAAAAGAATTATGAAAAAATATGTAAAACTTAACCTATCACTGTTCAAAAAATATCTCTATGAAACAAAAAAACAGGTTCACAGAACTCTGTCAAAAGAAGGTAATCCTCCTGAGAGGCTCATTGGATGAGCAGTACCTTAAAATCAGTTCTAAAATGAGACCAGCCTGTGGTGGAAAATTGTTATGCAATTAGGAATTAAGTGTATATTCTCTGTTTAGTGAATGGATCTAGGGTAAAATGACAAGGTTATTGCTCCAACTTAATGTTTATGATATATATGTGTCAGGACACCAGAGAGACAGACATCGGGGCAGTAAGATAACAGTCTGGCCTTCGGATGAGCTGCTTTATGCGTTGCAATCAGACTCGCATGAACCAGTTACTCCAGAGGCGGGGCGTGAAGGTTGGAGGAGACGTCTACAGAGATAAACAATGATTGCTGAATACTATTTAAGCGGTTAGTTAGAAAGGTTGGATAGGGTGATGCTTGAGTAACTGTCCCCTCCATGCCCTGGACATGTTTGTATTAAATACTTAAATGCCTTCTGGGACTCAAGTCTTCTTTATAATGGAAACCCTGAGATACTTTTTTTACCATAACACTTGGCACCACAAGGTAGCCTCAGCGAACGGAATGGACCAGCAGGGACAGTCAAGGGAATTGCTAGCGTTCTGGGGAAAAAGTTTCTCCCAGCCTCTTACCTCCAGTAGCTGTTTGGGAGATGGAAGCCTTGAAGCGTCTCTGTCGGCCCTGCTGTCGCCTGAGACAGAACCTGGTAAGACTGAGCCCTTTAAATAAATAGTGATAACAGAATTTTATTTGCACTCTCAGGAGGTAAAATATTTGCTAGCGGTTTCGTGTTTATTTACTTACACGCGGTTGATTGATTAATTAATATAATATATATACTTATAAATAATTGTATAGTTAATTATTTAATCAATGTTAAAGAAAGTAACGGTTTTTGCTCCGGATTTTACCTGGGAGCACGGCAGTTGGACAAATGCTCAATAAATTAAATTGATTGATTATTTTCCGACGAGGTTTTTTTAGGCTTTTGTTTCACTTAAGGAAACGAGAAAGCGATGGGGGCGACGTCCTTCATCAATACTGTACCCAGGCAGACAATCGGGTCTGTATCTAGCAACACTTCACCTCCAGACAGTCCAATATGTCGACAGAAAAATAAAAATAAAAGAATGAATGGGTCCAGGGGAGGAGTTTGAATAATCTGAAAGAAAATCTAAAAGTTATGTTATTTATTTGTGGTTTAATTCTGTGGTTTTGTTTATTTCTCTTTTATTTACTCTTGTTTGCTTCTTCCAGAACTGGAGTTTTTGAGCATTAAGATCATTTGTTTGATGGCTTGGTATAATTGTAGAATGCCACCATTCCATGGTAGGACTGCTGATGAGTTTCGCTGAGTTGTCCTGTGTTTTTCTTCAGGCTGGTTGGGAACCCTGCCTTCGGTCCAGCGGCGCCTGGGGAGGGCCACAAAGAGCCTAGTCCTAACCCCCCCCACCCTTGGAATGAGGGGTTTGGCAGCCTTAACAAAGGTGGAGGCCGGACTCCGGCCTGAATGCGGGCTGACAAGTGGGCAGAGGGGAAAACTCTTGCTCAGGTGAGATGAGTTATTTAGTGGCTGCGGTTTTCCTGGAACATGGCAATTAGCTGGATTGAGGGGGAGGCCCTGGGCTGGCCAGCCTGCAGATAACCCAGCGAAATTCAGGCAGGACAAACTGGACGCAGCTCAAATGCATTTAAGAAATGCTTGCTGACTGATGTAGCTGTATTTTCTTTCTGTGACACCTGCTTATGCCACACACACACAAACATACTCACTCCCTTAGGGAAGTAAATCTTGTTTTGTTTGTTTTGTTTTTTTTGTTTCTGCAAGAGGACCCTCAGAGCGAAAGGGGTCTCGATGGAAGCAGGCCATAATTCCTGATTCTTTCTATTTTTATGTTGATCTAATTTGTTTTTTTTATTGTGTTGTAATTTGTAAGGGACAGTTGATGTGCAACTAAATGTAATTTGTTTGTTCTAGAAGGACGGGGTAAAGCAAACAGAGAAACTGCTACGGCTCAAAAAAGGTGATGATTCGTCATCTGGTGACTTTAGTCTAATCAGAGCCTAAAGAATGTGTTGCACATCTATTTTTTTTTAGGGCAAGAGAGTGAACTGATCATTTGTCTCTGGGGGAGTTATCTGGTAAATGGCCAAGGGTCTTTTCTTTACTCTCCTAATGCTCTCTGTCAGGAGAGTCCACATTTTATTTTATTGCATTCTTGTTGAAAGTTATTTGATGGAACTGTTATTACACTAAGTACAAGTTTCCTTAGCTGTTGCAACTTGTGTGCACTAACTAAGAAACGGAGTTCCCACTTTACGACTACAACAAATAGCAAAGAGTTAATTGGGGCATTTAGAGTAGGTTGTGAATTATACCCTGACTGACTTGATTATTTCTAAGCTGACTGACAGTAAAGACAGATATTTTCTTTCTTTCTGGGACAATTGGGTTTCTGCTGGCTAACATTAAAATAAAGATGACTAGTCCTTAGGCTATTTAGGTCTTAAATAAATGGAAAAAAGGTAAATACTAATCTTATCTGGGTAACATTCAAGCGTCGGAGCAGTTAGTGGGCCTTATTAGAAATTTTGCTTGGAAAATTACTGAATTGATCTTAAGCGGTGAAGTATTCTGTGTCTCCTTCCAGGATAAGGGGTCAAGAGGTCAGGAGAGAAGGTTTGATCCTAGGAATCTGATGGTTTTGTCACGCTCTGGTGGGTAAACACAGGAAGTTATATAAGTGGGTCTTAATATAAGGCACCTGACTTTGTAATTAAAGGGAAGACGTCTCACTGTTTTAAGTAAATACTAATATGCCTGAAATGCTTTTTAGGGGCCATCAATTATAACAATACAGTGGTCCCGTGAGTTTGGAATTTTGCTAATGACAACCAATGCAATTTTCAATTTCAACTGAACCAGAATGCAAATCAGGCTGGTTCTCATTCTTTTTTTGCTTTTTTTCTAGAATGGACTAACCACTTTGTCCACAGGGGAGGAGGTTCGGCCCAAAAAGGTATGGACAAGTGGCTTGGGAGGTTACCTGTGTGTACCTGAGTTTGGGGGGTGCTTATATATTTAGGCTTATTTGGGGCTATGGTGAAGGGAATTCAAATTCTAACATTTTCTCTTAGACCTTAGAAGGGAGGCTCAGAAGTATGATCCCCTGTAGCTGCAAAAACACTCTGTGGACCCGTTTTTCTTTAAAATAGTAATAAATAATAAAACGTAATAAGAACATGAAATGTTGGAATTTAATTGTTTGTTTCCAAATGAATAAGTATACTGAATTACTGCTGTTGGACACTGTTTAGCCAGTTGTTTTACTTTCTTGTAGTAAAAGCAAATCCAACGAAACGTATTTGTTCCTCAACAGTGACGTATCAATTTTCAAATTAAGAAAGCAAATGATATATAATCACTTGGTGTTTAGGGGTAAAAGTCAAATCCTGAACTATAGATTTCACATTGAGTTTTGTTGTAGCTCTCTTGGCTTTTATCACAGCCTAAATTATTTCGGGTCTGTTTTTATTTTATTGCGTAGCATTTTTTATAAAATATTTGAAAGTCTTTTTAATGCATTTGACAATATATGTTATGTAAAGTTGTTGTTCTGCTGCAATGCATATGGAAAGTAAGAATATTTGAGAAGAATGTATTGCAATAGATACCGTTCTTAAATGCTTTCAAGATTTCTTCTAACACAATCTAGGACCAGGACAGAAAATATGAAGGACACTGACCACTACCAGTTTATTGTTATTGTTTTTTCTTGTTTAAACATAATTAAACATTGGTAAAAACAATGGGTGATTAGCCCATACATGTAGGGTGACCATATCTCCTCTTTTGCCCGGACATGTCCTCCTTTTTGGCCATAAAATTATGTCCGGGTTTTTTTCTAAATATCATAAGATTTCCGGGTTTACCCCTGTATAGCACCTGGCTTACCTCACTTTAAAAGCAGCCACTGCCCACAAAACAAATCAGGAGCTGCGCTGCATGCTTGTAATGTGCCACTAAAATGCCATAACGGTAGTGTAGTTTCACAGACGAACTGTAGAAAAATACCCAATGTTCATTTATGGTCGTCAGAGCCGTTTTTACCGGGGCAGTGGAGCTCAGGTGAGCAGCACACCTGAGCTAACACGATCTGAGCTGCTACAGCAGGTTAGGATTCATTTCGCAACGACACAGATTAATTATTATCCGAAGTTCAAAGTTATCACCGACAATCATTTGACTCTTCGAGGTGGCGGTAAAAAACAGTTCGACTTTGGATCAATATTTCATCCCTTCCCCAATAATCAATATGGACATATTTAGTATCAGTGGATTGCTCAGAATCTCAGGATTATAAATATGCTACTGTCATCGCTCTTTCTGAAAAACCGAATGCAACAGATCTAGAAAACTGCAATCTTAACATAAAGTGGTCTTGGGTAAAAATAGATCAAATTAAAAAGAGAATATTCCAATTTTAAAGCATAATAAATGATGGAAGCCAGAGTCTGATTATTATGATCTAGATTGGTGCATATGAGTCAGATTTAATGTTTAAAATAAACTATATTATCTTGAAAACGTGCTATAGTTTATAATGGTGATAATATAATAATGATTTTTTTTTTTATCTAATGCATCAACTAGAAAATAAAGTTTTCAAGTCGCACCATCCAACCTGCATGTCATAAGATACAGAAGAAGTTCTCTGTCAGACAGCAGGTAAAACACTAAACATGACTCAGTGATTTACTGGAGAATAAATTCCTACATCATTTTTAAAACATATTTGCTGGAACACATTTCCAACAATCATTAATAATGACATTTTTCTGCAAATATGAATAAACATTATTTAGTCTATGTGATTTATTTTGCTGGTTTTTCAAAGCAATCCTTCAAATTCATGTGAAAGATGGAAATGACATCTGACTGTATTTACCTCATCAGTCTAATATTTGAATATTTTCTAACCTGAATCCATATTAATTTATAGATTTGATTTGGGGGTAGTCACGCCCATGCTGAGGAGAGTGTCCTCTTTTTGGATTCTCAGAATATGGTGACACTATTAAATGGGTGAGCTGTAGTCAGTGAGTTACAGCTGTTAGATTTGCGCTAATCAATAAAAGTCTCTGGGGGAAATAATGCGCAAAGGTAAATGGTAATATGAAATTTGAACTATTGTAACTGATTAAAACTGGTTCGATGTAAAACTATAACACTGTGTGTTCATGAATAAAGGACGGCCGCGTTTGGCCCGGGAACCTTTGCTTGAAAACGTTCTTTTAAGATTCTATGAGAAACGATGCCATTCAGCAATAAACTAGATGAATGATGGTTTCTATGTTTAACTAATTCTTTTGATAAACGTAGCCTACTCAGTAGTAAATAGAAATAACACGGAAAACGCACTGCTAGAATCGGATATATTGAAAACCAACTCCAGTAAATACAAATCTGAGTGGCAGTATGAAAGTATTTCAGTCTTTTGAGTAATTTACAGAAAACGAATCAGAAACAACGCGGATAAACACTCTAAGGTTAATCTTAACCAGCGAGTTATTAACTAAAATGTGGTAAAAATTATCTGAAATAAAATCTGGTTTAATATGATTCTCTTGTTGCTAATCAGCTAATTGAGCCATAAACTTCTTTCTTACGACCGATGTGCTGCGATTCTCTGGTTGTAAACAATCATAGATCCCGACACTGATAAAGCGTTAATAGCGCTCTTAAACTGCGGCTGGAAGTCTAAAAATAGGAACTTAAACACTTGTTTTGACGAAAAGTTTAGTCTTGAATTTTCAGTTACTTCCTGGATGCTAACGAGTCCGGGTTAGTCAAACTGTTTGTTTTGCGGAACACCACTTCCTGTTTCGAACATGAGCTTTCCAAATTAAAATACGGTAATGCTTAACTTCATGAATAATCCTTTTATTTTCCCACAAAAGGGAACTTCTGCTGTACCGGCAGCCAAGTGACAGATAGTAGAAGCATTTAGATCATAGACTGTACATAAATCTAGATTAGATTCACACAAAGGAGAGCATAGAACAAACTTAAGACTTAGAACATTAAGACATTAAAGAATAAAGCTTTAGTCACACCTCGGAAAAAAAGGAGCACTTTTACTTAAGGCCATAATGATAGTAAGGTCTAATAAAAATGTTAAATAATAATGAAGCATTTGGGATACACTAGGCTACCTGTTTCAGCTGCATATGTGAAAATTATGCATTTAGTGCGATCTTTAAGCCAACAGGTGTGACCTACACACACACACAGTGGGGTTTAAAATTACTTGGTTTCTATTTTTAAAATTTAGTTTACTTCATTAAGACAAATGATAATAAAAATAGATTTAGAATTTCGGTCACTGTTCTAAGGACGGGACAAATGTGGAAAATATTCAGTTAACACCTGTGCGCATTATATGCTATAGATTGCATGAAAAACAGGGTGTCAGAATAAGAAATGTGAGACCTACTATAAAACTGCAGTTAATTCTATTCAGTTGCAACACTCTTTGATGTTTGATGGTGTTTTGTGTGTTCCTTTTAATAAAAGACTAAATGAGTCAGGAGTAACAAGGCACATTTTAAAATATAAGCAGTCTAAAGTACTGAGTAGAGGTAAAAAGTAGGCAAATAGATAATTACCCCGTGAAGTATAAAGTATAGCTCAAGTCCTACACAGAAACTGCAATGAAGAAAAGTTTATTTCTTAATCAAGAGTATCAGGTACAGGTAAAAGGGTTACTTGACATCGTTGTTATTAAATTAGTGGGGCATACTCAAATCTGAATGTGCAACTGAGTTAGATAAATTGAAAAATAGAGATGTTTTACAGTTCTACAAGTTTTAAAATTGTGCATTTAGAATGTATTAGCATGTATTATTTGTTTCAAGGAGTTAACAGAGAATAAACAGAGGAGCAAATAACAGAGGCAGAGATATTAATTAGGTAAATAAACATCAATTAGATTCCGGAAAAGCAGGGTCTGAAGAAGCCGTCTAATTCAATTCAAAATACCTTATTGATACCAGAGGGAAATGAAGTGTTGTTGTAGCTAATGCAAGTAGGACTATATTCTTAAATACATTAGGTAACTATGTGGGGAATTCATTTTTTTTTTTTTTTGATCTTGCAACACAATTTTATTTGTATAGCACACTTTCAACAACAAGGTAATTCAAATATAAGAACCTAATTGTGAACCTAAATGATTGGGATATGGTTATCTGGGGGTTGAAGTTGTGTTTCTTTTCTGGACACTGGAGAAGCAGTTGAAGTTATTGTTTCCTTGTTTCTTGAATTTTTAAGGCATGTGCAAGACGATGCCTTTAAAAAAGGGGGGGAATTGGATTTGATAGTAATTGGAACAGATTTTTAAGAGGTAATGAAGAGAATTGTAACTTGCAGGTTTAATTGGGTTTCTTGTGAATCATAACTCTGTTATAAATTACTGGTGTTTATTACTACCTGGACTTGACGTCTGACTTCATATTCCATTTCGATTCGGGTTAAGACTCGTAGTACATATGGGCACTTTACAAAGTTTAATTTGACCTGAAAATCTTTACTTCTTGCTGGGAGTAGTTGATTCTTGGGATTTCTTGCTTTAACAAGTTGGAATGGTTGGTTGTTTTTAAGTACAGAGTGATCTGGAGACATTTACCTTAATTGTATTCTAGCTTCAGTTGATGAAGTTCGGCTCATTAACCAGGTTGTGAGTTGTTTAGAATTGCTTTTGCACACAGTTGCATCAGGTTGATCTGAAACCATACTCCGAGGGTGTTGGTTCAACTTGATCACTTGTCATCCTATTCATCTGTTGTGAATTGGCTCACCTGTGTTTGAACATCAATGCTCTACTACCTAATTAGCTCAGGTCCCAAGGGTCGCATTGGGAGGTTATCACTGGATGACCTTCTGAGGGGTGACCTCTCTCCTTTCCGAAGCAGAGATTGAATCAAGGCTGACTTCATGGCAACAGACAACAAACACCGCAAGGGAAGAGTATACATTTCAACATTTAGTGTTGATGTAATACCCTCTGAAGTGTACTGGAAGATACTACATAATTTCTCCTTTGTTCTGTGTTTTTATCTAGAGCATCCTGACCGATGACGAGACCTGTGGATGGCCGCCTCTGGGGCGAGGGGCTGTTGAGATGACATTTTGCCCACAAGAAAATGGCGTAAAAAGACCCCGTGGGTTTTTGGTCTCAATGCAAAGGAGTCTCTGCAAAGTACTCTGGAAGGATCTAATATTTGTCACTGTGAGCTAATTCCATGGCCAAACATGTCTCATGTCTGATTGTAATTTGTGTTTTGAACATTGTCTTTTTTTTGATCAACCTACCAACTTTTTAGGGAAATCTGTGATAGCACTTTAGAATTTTCCCTTTATATTTATGGTATTAATTAAGTTAATAAAAGCAGGGAATTGTGGTGGAAAATTGTTATGCAATTAGGAATTAAGTGTATATTCTCTGTTTAGTGAATGCATCTAGGGTAAAATGACAAGGTTATTGCTCCAACTTAATGTTTATGATAAAAGATGTGTCAGGTCACCAGAGAGACAGACGCCGGGGCAGTAAGATAACAGTCTGGCCTTTGGATGTGCTGCTTTATGCGTTGCAATCAGACTCGCATGAACCAGTTACTCCAGAGGCGGGGCGTGAAGGTTGGAGGAGACGTCTACAGAGATAAACAATGATTGCTGAATACTATTTAAGCGGTTAGTTAGAAAGGTTGGATAGGGTGATGCACGAGTAATTCTGTCACCTCCATGCTCAGGACATGTTTGTATTAAATACTTAAACGCCTTCTGGGACTCAAGTCTTCTTTATTATGGAAACCCTGAGATAGTTTTATTACCACAACAAGCCTCTTGGAAAAATTAAGTATTTTCTCCCAGTTCTATGGTTTTAATTATTTGGAAAATTAATAAATATTTTTCAGCGTCTGAAATAATCAAATTTATACAAGCACAAGTTATGGAAGTGATGGACAGGAGCATAGAGGTCTGTTTTCATACGATGCTGAAATTGAAAGACATCAACAATGACTGGAGAAGAAACTTACTGCCCATCAATCTGGAGAGGATAATAGTGCGGTTTTCAGACTATTTACAGTTCATGATATATCTACAGAATAAAACTGTGGATACAACTAAGACATTTACTAATCTTCACATGAATCGATAAATAAAGTCAGACAGAAAACAACTATTGGGTATTTATTCTGGACCTTGGGGTGTAAAAATGTTTTTGTTGTCTGTTTTTCCATCTTGGCTTCCTCTTTGTTCAACAACAATCGACAGTGGAATTATGTGCATTTGATCTCCTTTTATCTGATTTATGATGTGTTGTATCTCAAGAAGCTAATAAACTAAAAAATATACAAATATTTTTGTCTTATGTTTCCTGCTCCAGCAGCTGTTCTCTCTCTGGGTCCAAGCTCCTCCACTAAAACAAAAGGTGGATCCTGTTATAACAGGTCAGCTGATTACTCATTAAAATCTTAAATCTGCAGATCAAGTAACATTTTAGTATCACCAAGGTGATTCCCAAACAGCTATTGGCTGAAAACTAAAAGGATGACGCATCCTGTGTGAGGTCCTTGTTGGATAGCTTTTGTAATTCTTACAAAAACACGATTTTCAGATCTTGCTCGTCTGCTAGAGATAGAGCTAGTTTCTGCGACGGGAACATTTTATTCTGCCCTCTACTTGTCCACTCTCCTCGTTTTTCAGCTAACACTCTCCAGTATTCTGTTGTAGTCAGATTGGGCTAGATTGAGAATGTTTGAAAAGCAGTTAAAGTTCATGATTTATTAATTACAGAGCAACAAGGATATCCAAGACTGCAATGGTACAAAACTCTAAGCTGATGTCTAGCCCACCTTGTCTCAGATATCTCCTATTTGTTTCTTGATAAAACTACTTATAAATAAAAAGTGAGAAAACCACCCAATAAGCCATACAAATACATTACATCAGTAGGGTTTTCCTTGTGAAATATAATGGTACAATTTTCCCACAGGATAGCTTTATGATGAGAGAGTAACTCCTTTTTTCTTTCTAATTTTACAATTTTTTCAATACACAAAAAGCTAAATAACAGTACATAAGTAAGGGGAAAACCCAAAATTGTTGCACACTGCATTCCACCACTATGATCTAAGCATAAAACATCACAGTAAGTGGTTGTTTTTAAAAGTGTTCCATGATGGAAATGATATTATCACTGTGCAAAGTCTAGACTTGATGTCAGTCATTTCCTGCTGGTAATGTAGGAGTACTGCAGCCTGAATTCAAGCCTGTGTTTAGTTTTGCATTTGTTTTTGTTGAAATGTTGCAATTATGGGAAACTATTCCCTTTTTACTCTTGTTTGGTTTAAAAGCCAAGCATTTCGTCTCAGTTTTTCTATGGCACTTTGTTCGATGCATCTGAGGCTCACCCATGAGCTGCACGTTTGACAAAGTAATACAAGGTATCAAGCTACGATCTCCTCTATCCCGGCATCTCACCTTGTCACACCTCATTTGTGATGTCATTATAAGCAGAGATTGAATCAAACCAACCAGCATATGAGGCTTGAGTTGTAGACACCACAAGTTAAAAAGTTAAAAAAATCAATTATTGGGTTATATTCAGATTACTTTAGCTAGATCTATTTTTGTCTGAGAAAATAGGCAAATTATCTTATGATTATGCTTATGATCATGTTTGTGAGGCATTTTCTATAGGGTGTTTTGTGAATACTGGCTGCAGAAATCTTGTGTTTGCTTTTTATGGACAGAATTGTAAGGTTTCATTAACATGAGTGCTTAGTTTGTGAAAAAGAGGATGTGGTATACTGTCTTTGAGCCATGACCTTCATCATGCACTGAATGGGTTTGCAGTCGAATGTGAAACAACTGTATGGTTCTCATTCAGAGAAAGGTGGATCGCTCTGGATCATACAGGATTTACAACAATGCGCATGCACTTGCAATTTGGAGTTTTTATTTAAGCTAACAGTCATGTTTTTGGACTATGGGAGGAAGTTGGAGTACCTGGAGATAATCCATACATGCACAGTTAGAACAGGCAAACTTTATGCAAATATTGAACCCAGCCACCGTGCAGTCCAGAGAAACTCAACGCTTCCGATTTTCATTTGAGCTTTTAGAGTTTTTTTTGTCTTCAGAATGTTTTTATTAAATATTAAAAATAAAGGAACCACACAATGTGTGCAGAGAATACCAGCAAAATAAAAATAAATAAATAAATTATATTGACAGGATAGAAATTGTATAAATAAATAAACAGTTCTGCAAATGCATAAAATCAAGTAAAGTCATTTAGTAGAAACATATTTTCTTTCAATAGTGTGCTGCTGCTGATAATAATAATAATAACAATAATACTAATAATAATACAGTCAGACAATAAACAAAACAATGATCAAATAGCAAATAAATAGACAGTGCAACAACCAAAATCAGTGTCTAAAGTGAATAAGCCACTTGATGTCACTTCAATACAGTTTTGAACCTCAGTCCTTAATTCTTCTCACTGAAAATGGTTTTTAAAGTAATTTTCCTGAAGAAAATCATTAAAGCCCCAAAAGACCAATTAATCAAATCAAACGTTATTTATAAAGCACTTTTCATACAAGAAATTGCATCACAAAGTGCTTTACAGATAAGAATGACCACACATAAACAACATTCCCATCCCACCCCCACAGATTTAAAAGCATGTTCACAGTTATACCCCCCTCCCCCCAACCCAACTCCCATGCACACACACAGTTAAAAGCAACAGTAAAAAAGGACATTGGGCCGAGTGTAGATGAACCATGCAAGGAAACGCCATCAGAGGAGCTATCTGCACCGGCAGCAGTACATCAACAGCACCAACCGAGGCACCAACACATGGCGCCCAGTGGAGGCAAGGCCAAAACCCCCACCTCCACCCAAGCTCCACCTGGAGAGCACCCAGGCAGCCACAGCCGACCACTGCTCTCAGGGCAGAGGGCTCCCAAAGTAATAGCTCAATAACAATCAAAGCACAGACCATGGGGGACATTTTCTAGTTTCACGTTATTATGAGTTACTTTTACAGAGGCCCATTCAAGGGCTGACACTGCTGGGCAAAAATACAGCAAGGCCTCGATGTCTTCAGGGAGTTGAGGAGAGTGGCTGATCTGCTTCCAATGATGCACATTAGAAAGCATCTATATGAGCTGGACAACAATCTGGAAGTGCAGCTGCCCCAAGACCCCCAGACACTTTCAGCTTATTGTGAAAACAGCTCCGGCAGGTCTTGACACTAAACTACTTCCAATCGTAACACCTACACAGAACTAAAAGTTAAAGACATGCAGCAAACATTATCAAAGACATCACACACCCATTAAAGCTGCTCCCATCTGGGAGCTGCTACAGTTCAGTCGGGGCACAGACTAATTAGGGCACATTTTAAGTTTATGATTGAGCTTCTTTTCAGATAGGAGGACTTGTAAAAGATCTCATAATTTCCTTCGACTGCTATTTTACTTAAAATGCCTTGCAAAATAGGAAGTTTTTCACATTTTGTCAAATTGTAATCATTAACCTCTGTATTCTATTAGGATTGGAATTTTTGACCTTGGATTTTGTTTGATAGATCAACACAAACTAGTGCACAATTGAAAAAGTGAAAGGATAAAACAATACATGGTATTCCAAATTCTTTACAAAGTATTCCACCCATTTCCTTGATATAATTTAAATAAAAAGCATTTCAATCAGTTTCCCTCAAAATGTCACCCATAATTGAAGTCCACCTCTGCATAAATCCATCAAGGATGAAGAAAGTCCATCCATCCATCCATCCATCCATCCAAAACCCTGCTGTGTAACAGTGAATGCTGCAGTCAATAGTTATTTTCAACTGCCAGCTTATCAATAATAAAAACATTAGCTGACTCCAACAATGAGCCTCCTGATGTTTTTCTCAACTGCTTATTTTACTTTTTATCACTCCACAAGCTTTCTACGGCAAACAATAACACACACGCTGCTAAAGATTTAATCATCTTGTGTTCTTTTCACTGAATCATGAATCTTGGATTTTTTGCCTCTCAGTTGACCTCCAAAGAAAATAGTCAGAGGTTTTCTGAGGTTGGAGGTCAAAGTGAATATTTATTGGGGTTACCGACATTCTAGCTTCGTCAGACGCCTCCTGAAGACGTTGCAGAGCTGATACATCTTTCCTAATACATTGCAACACAGATGATTACATGTATCTGAAGATAACATTTAGTATTTCCACTTCACATTCTGCAAAAGATTGCTATGTATTATACTAGTCACGGGTGGGAAACTCAAACATTCCAGGGAATGCCAGACTGATTAAAGTATGGCGGAGGTAGATGAGCAATAAATGGCAGGGAAATCCTGAAAGCAATCACTTGCTTTACAATATAGATCAACAGATGTGTTGCTGGATTATTAAGTATCTAATTTGGACCTGTATGGACCCAATAAATCAGTCCCTGCCAGTCATAACGTTCACATCAGGTAAAAAATTAAATGAAAAATGAAACCCAAGCTTTGGGATCTGAAAATGTTTTCCACACTGTTGTCATAAAAAGACTTCAAGGTTTAATAATTATTAATTTAATATTATTTTGCTGTTGTCCTACTTGTTTTTTGGGGTGTAATTTTATCATTTGTAACATCAAACCAATGATGTGATCTCAAAGACAATGAGGCTACTTCCAGGTGTTTCAGCTGGTCTTCATCATTCATGTGCATTGCCAAAGTATAAATTAATTAATAAATTTGGTCATGGTACAACCTTGAACTTCAATGTTTTTCAAGATTTTATGGTATATACCAACACAAAGTAGTTGTGGCAAAAATCTACTAAGTGTGCGCCCCCATTTACTCTGATACCCCTGAATAAAATCAACTAGTTGCTTTCAGAAGTTAGTTTATTAAAGGAGCCGTATGTAAGATTGTGGCCAAAACTGGTACTGCAATCACTTTCAAATTACTGTAGAGCGATGTATCCCCTCCCGACTCGAGGTTGCCAGATAGGCTGCAGGAACGTAGGCTGCTACAAGGAGCTTCCCATGGCAAGTGACGAGTCCTACACAGTAAGTTTTTTTTTCTGTTAATTATGTTTAATTATAATGACAGAGAGACGTGCTAATGTTAGCCATGACGACTCGCCATTTTTATTCCCCCAAACAATTCCTTATCTTTTCAATTCGATGACCCTCCTCCTCTATATTCGCTAACGTAACGTTACTTTGCACGAACATGCATAACTTTGTTCGACTGTCATGTCATTGTCATTAAGTACAAGTTAGCCAAACATAGATTAATCTTACCCGTCCAGGATTAAATTAGCAACGTTGGCGTCTGTCTTCAAATTTTTCTCTGTTTTCAGCCATCTCTATCTTGCAAAGGCATCTCCTATACAAATCCTTGTTTTATTTCGGATTTTGTCACGACATATTTCTGAATGATAACTAGGTCTTTTAGGTGTAGTAACGTTAGACACTTTTTATCCGAAACACTTTTGTAGCTGAAGCTGTAGTACTAGAGCAGAACTGGAAACCCCGATGCCGAAACACTACTGACTTTGTGATTGGTAGATAGGTGGAGGGCGGAGCTTCAGGCCAAAACACAAGATGACAACATCAACATCAGTTGAGGGCTGCAACTTCACCTTTAAATTACAATGTCCTGGCCAACTACTGTTGTCAGTGATATAAGTATTTGAAATTAACATGATTTCTTAATGTCTAGTGACATATCAGGGCCATTTTATGATTAATTGAAATACATTTCTTACATACAGCTCCTTTAAATGGTAAATTGACTGAATTTATACACTGCTTTTGTAGTCATACCACTCAAAGCGCTTTACGCTGGAGCCACATTCACCCATTTGGACTCATTAACATGCACACATTTATAGATGATACGCAGATTGGTAGGCAACTTGGGGTTAAGTGCCTTCCCCAGGAGCACATCGACATTTGCCAACTACTCTATCCACCAAGTCACAGTCACAAACAAATTGGTAAGTAATTTATTCTCAGTATCAATCCAACAGTTCTGTGAAGGCTTCAGACGAGGGGTCGCATTAAGCGAATATTTTTTGTATTTGGAAAATGTGAAAGCCATTTGTCATTTTGGTAGATTAGTATTCATGCCTCTGACCACTTGGTGCAGATCCGCAGATAATTTAAACTTTACGCACAGAGTATAGGTAACTAAATCAATGAAAAAAAAGATTCCCATGAGAGCATCTGAGCATCAACTTAGACCTGGACACCGTACTCAATGCATCTCGCTCTCTGTGAGCTGGCAGCGGGTTAAACAGTTACTGAAGTTGTGGAGCATGTCACTCCCATAAGCCTGGTGTCGTGCCAACCACGACCGTGCCAATGGTCCTGCTTAAACGATAGCTTGTGAGTCAGGAAAAGGCTCATTCTGTGAGTCTTTCCGACTTCTGATCACGTCAACTGGAGAAATGGTCCCTGATTTCAAACCTTGGTTGAAGTGGCTCTTAATTCCAGTCTCCAGATTCAACGTGTCAAGATGACAGACAACTACTGGACAGGCAATTACTGTCCTCTCTGACTCACGGTGCAACATGGAAGATAACCATACAGAGAATAGAAATATACTGTAAACATGTAAACAGTTGCACCGTGGTATAGTGGCACAAAACACAAGTATACTGACCATAAATAAGTGAGTGAACAGTATGTAAATGTACAGTATGTATAATTTACAGGAAATAAAATAAATAATGGGAGCATTAAATAGCAGCGAAAAAGTGTACAGTGGGGTAGTAGAACTGTTTGTTAGTTTGTACAGTAGTGCAAAACAACATTGCAAAGCCCCAGAGTGTTTTTTGTTTGTTTGTTTTGATGTGTTTTTTTCCCAGTATATGTACTGTATACCAATAATAAACAAGTAGCATCATGAAGACCAAGGAACACAGTGGATGGGTGGGTCAGGCTGCAATTTAAACAGGATTAGGTTATAAAACCATTGAACACTTTACGGAGCACTGTTCAATCCATCATTCCCAGATGGAAAGAAAAAAAGAGGGAAGAAATCCACAGTTCTGTTGGGAAAATACACAAAATATACACAATATAAAAAGCTCACTTGTTGAAGCAAACCGTATGAAAAAGATCTCAAATTTAACACTCTAAATAACTATTAAGACCTGAAATAAACGTAAATTAAATTTCATGCCATAACCAGACTTTTCAAGACATTTCAACCATTATAGATTATTAGATTAACTCTCTATGTAAAATAAAAAAGGCATCATCATCAGGGCTTTCATGTATTATCACTGTTGGTGCTGTTTGGAGGATTTAAATAATTCACAGCAAACAATGTGTTTATGATTTCTTCAGGGATTTCTTCCTTTTGTGAAAAACAAAACAGAAAAAACTTTCATTCACTGGACTGAGGTGACAATTCAGAGTTTTGCTCTTTGAAAGCTAATGTATAAGAAATCCTCCGAGTGACTGATTCCCAGTTAGCAGAAGTGGGTAGTAACCAGCTACATTTACTCAGTTACATTTACTTGAGTACTTTTGGAGTAGTTTTACTTGGCCATACTTTTTACTTTTACTTGAGTAATATTTTTATGAAGTATCGCTACACTTACTTAAGTAAAGTTTCTGGCTACTCTACCCACAGCGAGTAACTTGACTGAACGAAACCGAATGCTTGTTTTAACCAGAAACGCCAGAGTTTATGGTGAAGTGAGACCTCTTGCTTGTACACAAGTTACATCATTTTAAAATTATTTTCTATCTCCTGAGGCTGTTGTGCCATTTGGAGGTCAAGTGGGGGTACCTTACCCTGGTCTAACATACATACATTACCCACTGTAAGTATTGGTTTGATCATTTTTACTTTGAAAAACAATTATTTTGTAAAATGTTTATTCCAGTCAAACCTTTTATTTTACAATAATGTCACATTTTTCTATATATTTTAGTCTTTAGAATTTGTGTATAACTTCATATTTTAGTCCAATTACATATTTTTAAATATTAAATCATATGCTATGATCTCAGAACAAATACTCATGTATTTAATACTTGAGTAGAATTTTTACCAAGTACTTTTTTACTCTTACTTGAGTAATTTTCTGGATTACTACTTTGTACTTTTACTTGAGTAAAAATATGTGTTATGATCCTTAGGTGTTTGTGTTTTGAGTTTCAGTTATTTCATTTCCTTATTTAGCTCCCCTTATTTTAGTTTACTTCTTGGTGTTAGCGTCTGTAATGTCTTACTTTTTTGTCTCTCCTTAGATATTTACACTTTTGTTTTATTGTTTTTGGGTTGTTTCAATCTTTTATTTTTTTGTCCTTATCTCATCATTTTCTGTTAGTTCTGTGTAACTCCATTTTTCTTAATAGGATGGTTTTCTTATTTGAATTCTCTTTCTAGTATTAATACTTGTTGAGGCTATGGCCTTTTACTGAACGAACTGCATCTCTCAGCATCCGTGGCGCTGCCCTCAACCCATTCTCATTGGTCTGTGGCCAGTGATGACATCACAGAGTTTATAAAGGCAGCGCGAATATTGAAATCCTCGTCTTTTGGTTCCCCAGCGGTGCCGCAAGGAGACGCTTTAATAATTTTTTCGTTCAAACCTGCTAGACCAGGAAGAACTTCCCTTTTAAACTTTGAAGTGAACCGGCTGAGCAAACAGACTTCCCTGTACGGGCAACCAGGGAGTCCGCTGACCTCTGAGCTCTATTAAATAAAGGCCTGAGTCCCTCCGCGCCTAAAGTCGGACGTCCACTTTTCTGACCTCGGTTTTGCGCAAACCGCTCCCTTAAACTGAACACTTTCAAGTCTACGTTCTTCATCGTGGACTGTGGACAGTCGCCTCACCAAGTAGGATTAACCTGGTTTATATCTTTTGGTCTGGGTAGAGGAGAATTAGGTCTAGGATATATTAATATCCGTTTTCTGTTGGTTAAAATAAGTCTGTCAACTTGTTAACCACTGTTATTCTTGGTCGTCTGTCGCTGTAGACCAACCCTGAATGTGCATGCTTTTTGTGTTTTATTATTTGACTTTGGTTGCAACCTGAAGCAGTATATTATATTGTATTATTCCCCGGCTTATTGTATTGTCTGCTGCGGTCGGCGCGTGTCTGTTTAGACAGGTTGTGTTGCCTTCCGTCGATTCCCTTTACTGTCACTCCCTTTCCTTTGTTCAAGCCACCATTGCTAATTGAAACTAGCCTTTGTTGAATCGCCACACGGTTTTCCTTTGTCTCCCTTTGTGAGCCGATCGCGCCAATTGAAAAGGCTTGAGTTATTTATCGCATTGAGGGGTTAAGCTGAACCCCCCTCACTCGCTCGCTGTCTCCCACACACACACACAGCCGCACACACATGCCCCCTTCCCTCGACGTTAGCTTTGTTCTATATTTTTGCATGCGTTAGAATAGATGGAAATTATGAATTAAATATAATCTGTAAGGTTGACCTATTTCATTAATAAATTCCCTTAATTAACGAGAAGTTTCCTGTGCTATTTCAGTGTGTGCTGTGAAATTTGTTTTAATCCCCGCAGGTTTAATTAAAAGTGTCTTATTTATGAGATTGGTGCCCCTATATCTTTAATAAACAGGTTAAACTCGAACGTCATCAATAATTATATTAATATTAAATTATTGATATAATTATTGATGCTCAGAAAACCAGACAACTTTTTTATTATTAATAGTTACAACATACTTATGTTTCCTTCTGCTCTCTCCTCTCTTCCCTGTTCGTTTGTGCTTTTATTTTGAGTTTCTCTTAGGTTCCTTTTTTTCCTCATTTTCTTAGATACATTTTATCTTTAGTTACTTCAGAGTTAGTCCTTACTCTCTTTTAGAACTGTTTTCTGTCTAGTCTAGTCTACTTTCCTGTTTATTCCTTTGTTTTTAATTTCTGTTTCCACCCTGCCTTTCTGCTTCTCTGTCCTGCTGCTGGTTGCCTCCACCTGCTCTCTCCCTCTCACCTGTAACTGCTTCCAACTAATTAGTCCTCTGTCTTCTCCTTGTCACTTCCACTCCTCCTCAGTGTGTTTAAGCTCCTCGGTTCCTTCTGTTCCCTGCTGATTTGTCCTTCTTCTCTCACCATTTCTTCGCCCCAGCATTTATTTTCATGTACTCAGGCTGACCTATAAGTTCTCGTTACCTTCATTAAATTCTACTCATCGTACACAGTTCTCTGCATTTGGGTCTTCTTTACACAAACATGACAATATGTTGAAGTAGTGTTACTTTTACTTGAGTACAATTTTTGGCTACTCTACCCAACTCTGCCAGTAAGACATATCTCATTCCTTCCCCATCCTGGTGAAGTTCTCCTGGTGGATTTTACAACCACTCCAGTCTGGCAGCTCTCAGACCAGGGAGCCCCCCTCTGTCCAACCACTTCCTGTTGTCAAACAGACAAATTGTTTCTCGCTGTTTTTTTGGCTTTACGGCGCACCAGCGGGGAGGAAGCTACAAATGAGAGACTGATGAGAGGGTGTGAATGGTGGTCATATTATGAGCATCATAGTCACCATCCTGTTAATTGTGCTCTCATCACTTCAGGGAGGCGATGATTACAAACACATAGCAGGACTGTGACTCTCGGCCCTCTGGAGTCGGCTTCAGGAGGCCCTGCCTTTTATTCTAGGAAGACATTCACATTCCCGTTTAGGGCTCTAGGGTCTGATCGTCCCAGCTTCCCATTCTTTGTCTGTCTTTACTGGTAAAAACTTGAAGTCTGGGGCACATTAATTGGTCAAAATGTGAATGCCAGTTAAATGTTTAGAAACTTTAAAAGGAAATAAATCAACCACATTCTTTATTTTTTGGATGGATTTCTAATCACCTCCCTAAGAGTTAATCAAAGGGTAATTTTAACGTGATTACTGACACATGCCTGAGGTATTTGTACTTTTTTTTGCCAGTGGAGGTAAAAGGATCATCATACGTTCTCTTGACCTCCAGTTAAAAGTTTTTAATTGGAAAAGGTTTTCACACTTAGTTTTATGCCCTCTAGGCAAGGCAAGACAAAGCAACTTAATTTGTATAGCACACTTTCAACAACAAGGCAATTCAAGGTCCTTTGGGTGATGAGGGGATAAAATAAAAGCAGTAATAAAAGAACAGTAAACTCATAAAACACATTAGAGACACAAAAACATTTGACATTCCATCTGTTAGTTAATTAGTTAATCAAAGACAGCTCTAAACGGATGGTTTTTAGCCGTGATTTAAAGGTACTCTGTGTTTCAGCAGCTTTGCGGTGGTCTGGATGTTTGTTCCAGATAAGGGGAGCATAGAAACTGAAAGCTGCTTCTCCATGTTTGGCTCTATTTCTAGGGATGATTAATAGACTAGAGTTGGAAGTCCTGAGTGGTCTGGGGGGTTGGTATAGTGGCAACAAGTCTTCAACATACTTTGGTGCTAGACTATCTTCACAGAAAATTCCCAACATCTTTCAAAGGCCATTTTGAAACTACTCATAAAACAGTTTAGAAATTCAAAACTCAGACTCTGAGCTGATTGGGGATTTTAAGGGCTATTTTTAGGAAAGAGCTCAACCAAGGTGAGTGTTTTGACTGCTGAAAATGTTTTACATTTTAATTTATTTTGAAATTAATAAAAAGTTGCAAAAACAAACAAGGTGTCAACAGTGTTGTAGAATAAATCAGCAACTGGCTGAGAACTAGGTAGGAGGTAGTACTCCATCTTCATTTTTCCATTCACTTTCTGCCTCGCACCTGTACCGCTGAAAGCAAAGCAGTTCCACAGCATAATGCTTCCACCATCGTGCATAACAACTGGCACAGTGTTTTTTATTTTTGAAAGCTTCATCGCGAACGCCTCCACACACACTTCATTGGGATTTCATCTGACAGTAAAACCTTTCTCTAGAAGACGTTTGGCTTTCCTCCACCTTCCTTGTTAATCTAAAACTGTCTTTACTATGGACGGTAACAGTGGTACTTGAGCAGTTTCCAGTTTGTGATAAGCATGATCATCTGCATGGTCTCTGACAATGATGAGAGGCTTAAAATTAAATCCCACTGAACTGTTCATCTTTGATTTAGAGTGAACATTGATTTTTGTTTCATTTGATTGATGGAAAACTTTAAACCAAGTCACAAATGGGAAAAGAATGGTGTGTAAATGATCAAAAGAGTTATCATAGGAATTGAGGACAGAGACCAAAGAGAACACAGACTATTTTCCAGTGGCTAAACTCGACCCTCTAATTAACCAGACATTCATTTTCCCAAGAGGTTCATCAATCAAACACGTCAAACACAACTGTCCAAGTTAAACACACTGGATGGATCACTTTCAGACAGCTACGTCCAACGAAAGAAGAAAAAGTTGTCCTGATTGTGTCTGACTTAGAAACTGTGGAAACTGAGGTGGAAAATATTTTAGATTTTAAGGTGTAACATGTCTACTGACAAATAATTTAGTTTTCAGGCCTCTTTTACACTCTTGCAGATTAAAAATAAATGGACTACCTCTTCAACTACTTGTTGTTTAAACATCCACATTCAGTCGGAGGTTCCCCAAACCACTGTGCCTGCAGTTCCCAAGGTGTCTCATTCTGAGAGGAGACCAAAGCCTCCTCTGGCTGCTGGACCTGTGGAGGTAAACGGGGATCAACCTGCGAGTCGAGCCTACCGTTGGTACCCACTGAGGGAGCAGCGACCTCCCAAACACTTTGATTTGTGAAGTAGGACACACCCCATATATAGGGCCGAATAATACCTGGGGTTATGCCAGGGTTTTAGTAATCTATCTAATTCCCTAGTTAGGGTTGAACAGTAAAAAAAAAAGAGGCACAGGTGTCCTCCTGTTGTTGCGCACTGTTATGTTGTAATTTTCTGAGTTAACACTGACAATGTGAGACATTTTGGTTTAGTGGGGAGGAGTATGTTATGTATTCTGACTGTTATGTTCGTTCATAGCGTGGGGACTTATCGGCTGACCTAGTACATGTACAGTTGTGGCCAAAAGTTTTGAGAATGACACAAACATTAGTTTTCACAAAGTTTGATGCAAAACTACTTTTAGATCTTTGTTTCAGTTGTTTCTGTGATGTACTGAAATATAATTACAAGCACTTTATACGTTTCAAAGGCTTTTATTGACAATTACATGACATTTATGCAAAGAATACGTATTTGCAGTGTTGGCCCTTCTTTTTCAGGACCTCTGCAATTCAACTGTGCATGCTCTCAATCAACTTCTGGGCCAAATCCTGACTGATAACAACCCATTCTTTCATAATCACTTCTTGGAGTTTGTCAGAATTAGAGGGTTTTTGTTTGTCCACCCGCCTCTTGAGGACTGACCACAAGTTCTCAATGGGATTAAGATCTGGGGAGTTTCCAGGCCATGGACCCAAAATTTCAACGTTTTGGTCCCCGAGCCACTTAGTTATCACTTTTGCCTTATGGCACGGTGTGCCATCGTGCTGAAAAATGCATTGTTCTTCACCAAATTGTTGTTGGATTGTTGGAAGAAGCTGCTGTTGGAGGGTGTTTTGGTACCATTCTTTATTCATGGCTGTGTTTTTGGGCAAAATGGTAAGTGAGCCCACTCCTTTGGATGAGAAGCAACCCCACACATGAATGGTCTCAGGATGATTTACTGTTGGCATGACAAAGGACTGATGGTAGCGCTCACCTTTTCTTCTCCGGACAAGCCTTTTTCCAGATGCCCCAAACAATCGGAAAGAGGCTTCATGGGAGAATATGACTTTGCCCCAGTCCTCAGCAGTCCATTCACCATACTTTCTGCAGAAGATCAATCTGTCCCTGATGTGTTTTTTTGGAGAGAAGTGCCTTCTTTGCTGCCCTTCTTGACAACAGGCCATCTTCCAAAAGTCTTCTCCTCACTGTGCGTGCAGATACGCTCACACCTGCCCGCTGCCATTCCTGAGCAAGCCCTGCACTGGTGGCAATCCCGCAGCTGAATCCTCTTTAGGAGACGATCCTGGCTCGTGCTGGACTTTCTTGGACGCCCTGAAGCCTTCTTAACAAGAATTGAACCCCTTTCCTTGAAGTTCTTGATAATCCTATAAATTGTTGATTTAGGTGCAATTTTAGTAGCCACAATATCCTTGCCTGTGAAGCCATTTTCATGCAACGCAATGATGGCTCCACGTGTTTCTTTGCAGGTCACCATGGTTAACAATGGAAGAACAACAATTTCAAGCATCACCCTCCTTTTAACATGTCAAGTCTGCCATTTTAACCCAATCAGCCTGACATAATGATCTCCAGCCTTGTGCTCGTCAACATTCTCACCTGAGTTAACAAGACAATTACTGAAATGATCTCAGCAGGTCCTTTAATGACAGCAATGAAATGCAGTGGAATTTTCATGGCAAAGAAGGACTATCCAATTCATCTGATCACTGTTCATAACATTCTGGAGTATATGCAAATTGCTATTATAAAAACTTAAGCAGCAACTTTTCAAATTTCCAATATTTATGTAATTCTCAAAACTTTTGGCCATGACTGTATGTTCCTACTAAAAACAGTAGAAGAAGAACCATCTTGTTGTTGTCACTGCCGCCAGTTGGCGACCAAATAATTACGTCCAGCTGTTATTATCGCAGAGTGCTACAGAAGGAGCCAGTGAGAGGCAGGAAACCCCCTGGACAGGTCACCAGTCTATCACAGAAACACACAAGGTAAATAACCGTGCACAAATACCTGTTTTTGGGCTGTGGGAGGAAGCTGGGGTACAAAGAGAGAACCCACGCATGCACGAGGAAACCATGCAAACACCACACCGAATGACCCCAGGCCAGGATTCAAAACACAAGGCCTTCTTGTTGCAGCGCCCAAATTCAAACTAAATTACAAACAATTCAATCCCAGTGATGACACAATACAATCAAGTTCAGTTAATGAGGGAAATTGCAAAATTTTTCTTTACCTTTGCAGCAATCCCTCATAAAGAGAATGCATCTGGCAATAGACATCATCATTAACTTCCCATTTAACAGGAAGAAAATCTCCAGCAGAGCAAGGCTCAGTGGGATCTTTCACAACCAATTCTGGGTTTGAGAACACAGAGCAGATACACAGAAAACTGTGGGCTTTGAACAAGTCACTGACCTTCAAGTGCAGAACTGTATCATAGGACGTAGTGTAGTCTTGTAAAGTCAGGACAGCCTGCTGGCTTCTCAGTACTTCAACACTTTACCTCCGTTCTGCTGCTTTTGCAGCTCATATCCGAGAAGAGCTCACTAAGCTTCAGGTGAAAATAATTAGCATGCAGTAGTTAGAAACACTTTTTCTTCCTGCTCGATGCTGTCATTATGTTTCACAGTTTTGGACGTATTTTTTTATTTCTGCTGTTATAACCTGTGAACCTCTGCTAGCTGTAATGTTAACCAAAGTGTTAAAGACTCAGTAAAATATTATTCGTTTCTGTTAAGGAAGGTGATTTAGTCTTTGGCTCCATTTAGCCTCAGCTTCTGTTAATGAGATCATCCAAACGTTAACATCCTCCAAAGAATTTATATTTATATGGTGGAACTGGAGGAAGTTTATTGTATAAACCAGAGATTTTTGTAGATTATTTAGTCCCTGACAAAAAAAAGAATAAGGATTCGAATGGAATAGTCTGATTTGAATCTCATTTGGTGCATATGCAAACTAGTGAGGGATATATAAAGGTTTCAGATTGGAAGGAGCTGCCACCAACAGAATAAAGGCATCTGTAGGGGAGTGAAATTAGGTTGTTGCTATGAGTTGGGGTGCATCATCTTTTGTTTTATTTATTTATCTTATTGACTAATGTCTAATTCCGAGATTCTTACACCTTGAACTTTTTCACACACTACAACCTCAAATTACAAAGTATTGTATTCAGATTGTATGTGACTTGTGTGGCAGCATCATCCTCCAGCAGAGCATGGTAACAAGCTGAGGAGACGATTCATTGATTTGAACCAGGTGTTGGAGCATGGACACATCTAAAACCTACAGAACGTAAGACGGCCCTCGCTAAGGGAGCCTTCACTGGGTAAATTATTTTTTTGTTTGGGAGGGAATTTTCATGAGCTCAGATTTTACATGTAAAACACACTAAATTCAAACACTAAAATCACTCAGGGGGCTCAATAGTTAGCCTTTATCACATGGACATTGTCAGTTTAAAATATCCTGTTGTTTCAAGGACTTCATGAAGCCATGCAGTCTAACAAGATTCCCACAGACTATGGAGAAGGAGCAGTCCCACATCCTCACAGATTTTCCGCCATACTTAAGAGTGACCATGAAGTGCTTTTCTACATGTTCATCATTTGTTTCACATCAGACCACCTGGAGTGTTTGTTTAAAAACAAAACAAAAAAAAAACTCACTTTTCACTTTAATATAACCAAAATCCAATTAGAATTGTATAAGCTCCACATGTTTGTGTTTTTATTTTTTTGTAGGACAGAAAAATCATTTTCCTGTTTCCCTGGCATACCTCCTAAGCAACCACTCAGTATGTCATTTTATTGTAGTTATGGAGACTTGGAGACCCTTGGAGAAACAGTAAGCTCTGGAGAGGTTTTTTTTCCTTACCACCCTTCTCACTGTCTAGTGACTAGATAAACGTGGTTCACTAGCCCAGCCTTGTTTCTTTTTGGTATGATTTAGGCAAGGCAAGACAAGGCAAGGCAGTTTTATTTGTATTGCACACTTTCAACAAGGTAATTCAAGGTGCTTGATTTTAATTATTGCTCTAACTGTAGATATGAGCAAGAGTATTGTCTTGTCGCCATTTCCTGACTTATATACAACACACATCTGCCTTTCTTAAAATGTATGTTCTCCTGTCTTTCCCATTTTGAAGAGCAGCTGAGGGAAATGCGCCTCTTTGTTATGTCAAATTCATAAATCAGTGAGTCAGGAAGTACTGGATTACTAATAAAAAGTGGCTAGGCTGTTTGATTCACTCAATAGGGAGATATGTACATTTAAAAAAGGTTTTCAGTTACATTTATTTTATAGGAATTGTAAAAACCCGGTAAGTTTGTAAAATAATTTTTTTTAAAGCAAGATTTTCCACCTACTGAATAAATATGCAAATATTACGGGGTTTTTTTAGAGTGAGATTAGGCTCTCGTGATAATATACCAAAAATCTCAGCATATTTACACGAAAGAGTCCAGAAATATGTGTAGTCCCTATTCCTACATAAATAAATTGAAATGTAATCTGAGTTTTGCACTCATCTTTTTCATCAGTTCCACACAGTGTGGAGGGTTCTGTAATCAAACAGCTCCACAAATACTTGTAAAAAGCTGATTTGGCTCTATTTTTTCACCATTATTCCCCAAACAGAACCCTATTGCATTTAACAGTTCAAGGCAGAGCTTCATTTGTCCCAAAGGAGGGTCTGTGCCAAAATGCAAAGCAAAGAGAAGCATAAATCTGTAGATGTAAACATCAAGCAGATTACCCATAACAGAAAAGGCTGAAATAAACTGCAAGTAAATGATCCTGGAAGGCTACCAGGTTGCAGTTTCTGCCATGGTAATTTCATTTTGCTCTCATTAATGTGAAAAAAAGCAAAGAAAAGACGTGGATAAAGAGGAGAAAATGGAGGGTAACAGAACTACGGTGATTAGTTGAAAACACATCAGTAGGTTTTTTTTAATGACCAGGCCTGACTAAATTGCCCTGTGCATTGTTTTTACACTGCCCAATGCCTGCCAAAGCTGGGAATGGCTTTCCAACGTTTTAATACTCTGCACTTATTCTAAGCAGGTTTAATTTGAAAATAATGCCATTAAAAAAGCGACGTTGGTGGCCCCGTGATTCAGGACCTGCATTTAAATGCTGTAACTCCTCCTGAGCTCCAATCATGAGCAACATGTTGGTTCTGCTGTTTTCGATCAAACGTCACCCAGCAATTAGTCATTAGGCAAATACACAAGAGTAACGTAATGATGTGAAATCAAGATTGTACTGGGGATAAACAAATTTAATACATAGAAAACATAAAAAGCTTTATGTTTTTGCCAAATTTCAACTTTTAATGATGTTTATATTTATTTTCTATAGCAAACATGCACAATTTGGACATGTTTCTGTGTTCTGCGTTGAATTATTTTCAAAACCTGCTGTACAAATAAAGTCAATTATTATTATTTTTTTACATGTTATCAGGGGACTAGTTAACATAACGCAGTGTTTGTTTATCCGTGTGTGTTCTCCAGGCCATTTCACCTAAATGCTCTCATTAGCCTGCTGGTGTATTTATGGACATTTTGTCATCGCACTCTTTGTTCACAAGGGACTTCTGCTGTGGGATTCGGAACAAGTGGTCGGGATCTGAAACCTGAGACTCCAACATCGTTCCTTCTCATTCGGCATGCCGCCATGTGTGGTAAGTTTGTCTAAGCTCCCTCAATGAAACTGAATTTGCAGTGTTCAGGCACTGCTTCAAAATGAGATGTTTGCTACACAGATGCCTCAAAGCAAACATCACTTTGTAGGAAGAGGTAACAAAAGGCAGCATGAGTGAGCTGAGAGTAGCTCCAAGTAGCATATTGAGTTTCTGCAAAGCAGTAATCCACAACATGTCTGCTTCATGCTTCACCACTGATCACTGCTCTGTTTACAGTTTTTATTGCTCAGACATCCAACACGCCCGCAGCCATTCAGCTAACATCACTTAATTTGCTGCGTTCAGTTAGATTTCATAACTTTCAAAGGCTTTTATTAGCAATTAAACTAATTTATAGGAGGCGTCAATATGTCAAGTGTTGACCTTTTTACTCCATAACATTTGTAATTTTCCTTGGCATGCAGCAGAGAGTGCCTTGGGAAAGTATGCATACCCCTGCACTAGGCGTATAACAATACACATAAATTACGGTTCATTACTTTTTCGGCACACTTTAATCAAGAAAAATAAATACAAATACGCATAGGTTTTTTTATTTCATTAGCATTAAACAAAAAACTTCTTTCCTGAATTCCTTCCTTTTAATTCCTGAAATGAATTTGATTTTATTATGTTCTATAAAGTTAATTGGACTTTAAAAAAATTAATACAATAGTACAAGCAGACATAGCCAGAGTTGAAAACAATAAAACCACTTGAAAACAGTCAGTGTTAATGTTTAGAAATGCCCATATTTGAGAATAAAAAATGCTTAAATCACTTTGTAGTAGTTTTGATATTTCAACAGCCTTGTCTCCCAGCTGTACTTGAATGCAGCATGGGCAGCTGTGGGGAAAATACCTTCTCATCAACAGGGAGTCCGTCGACTTGTGTTTTATACAAAATAAGGAGTTTGAGCTGATTGGATGCTACTGGTAACCATGTGGACATCAGCTGTTTTTTTCTCCAGTGTCAGTGATGTTTACATTCAGCTTGACATTGTTTCAGGTGAGTCATTCAGTTCATTGCAATGTGTGTTATTAACCTTATTGCTGTTGAAAGATGCATTCGCTGACAAAGTTCTGATTCGCTTGATCTTTCTTTTTCCACTGTAGCTGCATGAGAAACCGTTATTGTTCCCATATAGCAGAGTTTAGTGATAGCTGGGAGTCATTTCTGTTCTGCTTTGGTGTCACTGCACTGCGCTCTGAGTTCAGCACATAACTATTCTGCATGTGTTCAGGTAGAAAACGGTTGTATTTGTTTGATACATGTGCGACTTGAACCGGCTACCTATACACCTTTATCCCTAAATAAAATCCACTGCAACAAATTGCCTTCTGAAGCTAGCTAATTAGTAAATAGAGTCTATGTTTGTGATTCTATTTCAGTATAAATCTAGCTGTTCTCAAAAGGCTTCGGAGGTTTAGCAGACAACATTAGTGAAAGAACAAGATGATGAAGACCAGGGTAAAAATATAAAAACAATATCCCACTCTTCGAATGTCTCGCAGAGCTTTGCTTAATCAATCATCTGAAAACAGAAAAGGTTTGACACAAGTGAAAGTCGACAAAGACATGGCTGTCTATCAAAACTGACATGATGGGGAAGAAAATCTTTCTGAGAGTCGGCCAAGAGGTCCATGGTAACCCCTGGTTCATGATTTCCTTGCTGCATTATAATCTGCATCACATCAAATCAAATAAAGTTGTATTCTGTTGGTTTTAAAACTTTAGTGCTTTTATATGGACCTTCAGCTCCCCTGCGTTGTTGACTCTGATGTCTTTCCTTCTTCTTGACACTACTCCATTGATTCTCTGTGGGTCAGGCCTGTCATTAAAGCACGCACTGGTCCTTTTGACTATGAAGGCAGGTGCCAAGTTCTGGTGGAAAATGAAATCAGCATCTTTATAAAACTCGTCAGCAGAGGAAAGAATCAACTACTCGGATGTTTCCTGGTAGATGGCTGTGGTGATTTAAAACACAGGGGACCAACACTACCAGATGACATGGCTCCTCAAATAACCACTGACTGTAAAAACGTCTCCCTGGACATTAAACAACTTGGACTCTGTGACCTTGATTTCCAAAGAAAATATAACATTTGCTTTTATCTGAAAGGAAGACTTTGGATAACTGAGCAACAGTCGAGCAATTTTTCACTTTAGCCCAGAGAAGAAACTTCTGACAAAATGCTGAAAACTTTCCCCATTTCTAAATGTTGTTGTTCTAAACATTTACCTCTTCGCTCGTTGCCAGTGATGAAAGAGAGTCTGATGTGCTTGTCATTTTGCTGCATACATGATTTTGCTGGAGGTGGAACGATCTGGCGATGTAGTGGACTCGTTCGAAAATGGGCAACGACACTCCCAGCGATTTTTGGCCTTTACAGCCATTCGTTGGTAAGGTCGTCACACAAACACAAAAATACCGATTGCTTGCAATGATTTAGGTATGTACTGTCCCCTATCACCAGGGAAACTACACACTGTCACTTTAAAATAAAGAGAAATAAATGTTTAAAAAAATACTTTGCTGTGCATAGTGAATCATTTTTGAAAAAGTCTCCCTTCTTGAATTTATTCACTGAAATACATAAACGTTTTTGTTGATATTCAAATCTATTGAGATGCATCTGTACATGCACCTTTATTCCTGTTGCAGTGTTCTTCTTTACCGTTTATCTGCATGTCCATTTTGCTTTTAATAATGAGACATTGTGGGAGTATTGGAGTTGTTAAAATTAGGGTGCACCTAAAACCAGTGCAATAATTTAGTCTGGGGTCCCTTGTTTTCCAAACTCTTTAGTCATACATTTATTCTAATATTTAATTTTAAGATTTCCTTTCAGGATTCAGTTTCCATTATTTCAGACAACGTCAGACAATCAGGTTTACTCTGAGAATTAGTTTCATATTAAATGTAAGAAGCAGCTGCTCCCTCGTTTCTTACGCCAGTGATGGCAGCTGTAATCTGAGTACCTTGCTCAAGAGCACTTAAAGCTATATTTGAGTTCTCTGTTTCTTTGTTCCATTTTTTTTCTTGCAGCTGCTTCATTTATTCAAATTGGCCACCTTCAGACCACAAGGTCACTTCTCCCACCATCAGGCCTGTGTGCCACACGGAGAAGTGCTCCTCTGGAGATTGAAATGTAAACACCACCCTTGTTAGTTTTTGCTCAGGCCAGAACTTTAACTGGAATTCAAGCTGTGCTAGCACACCATTTGGTTCTGGCGAGCGAAAAGACATAAGTCAGATTATAAAGTCAGTCAGGAGAGGGTGGGGGGGATTGTGAGAAACAGTGAACATTACACAAGCCTGAAATAGCTTTGTTGTGAGTGAATCTGTCAGAGTGCCCTCCTCTGATTGGAACCAACATTTAACTGTTTGCACGAAATAAAACGTAGCCCGATTACATAAATGTTTGTTTTTTCACAAGCTGACGGAGGTCCTGAATGCCACAGAAACACAAGGTGTTTAATTCATATTTTACGAATCTCTCACACTGACTGAAAACATCTGCAGAACACTAAATAACTGCAGTATGAATGGCTCCGATACAGTCAGCATCAGGACTCAGCAGTCGGACATGGAGATTTACCAGGAATGTTAAACTGCAGCCACTTTTACAGTCCTAAATTATGTGACCAGCTTGGAAAAATAAAGGGCGAAGTCAAGGGCTAAGAGGGAGATTTGCCAGTCGAGTCCTTTCACAGAATTTTTGGGGTGGACCATCCCCAGCCACTTGCTGAAGACATAACATATTACTGCTGAGGGAAAGCAGCACGAGAGTTTTCTGTCGCCTGCATGCCGACACGCCCGGCGGACCAACTGCTGTCTGCTTCAGCTGATGAAATGTTGGGTGGATTGTTTTTCACTGAGTGGAAGAAGCAGGAATCAATTGGATTATTTACATCTTTAGGACTTTTAAGAAAAGTATTTAAAATGTTGGTAGTTTAAACCTAGAAGCTTTCCAAGCCTTACTATGTTGTAAGATGTGGATAATAAAAAAGAAGGAAAAGAAATGAATGATGTTAAAAAATATGTAAAGACAACTTTAGTTATTATTCATTACAATTACTTGGATAAGTTGTTCATTGTAGCTAAATCATAAAAGTTTTCACTTTCATCTTCCATACCGGCTGAAGCATGTTATGGGTCAAGGGGTCTCTAGTGCTTAAGGAGCAGTGATTAAAAATGATCAACTAAATTTACTATAAGGAAACAAAATAGACATTCAAGATTATGAAACCGGAATTCACAAAGTGTTTGATTTAAACAAGAGTGTTGTTCTGCCTTCCTTGAATGTTCTTCCATAGTTTAGCTAAAAAAAAAAAACAGGGCTTACTCTCATTTAAAAATACAGTGACCCTGAAGAGCAAAATAAACAACATCTTTTAGATTTAAAATGCATACATCATGCACAACTACAGGCTTCAGTGTATAATATTCAATAACTATCAAAACATAGCTGAGATGTGCAAAGTATTGCTGCAAAAAGGTTAGCACCCTGTCACCTTTAACAGTTGGCGCTGGTGCAGTAATAATAGATTCAACAGCAGTAGTAATAAGTAATAACTGATGCCAGTCCAACATTGACAAGGACAAGTTCTAAATTCAGTTTAGCCGTGTTAAAATGAATGAATTCATGTCCATAGTGTCCCTTTGAACATGTTTAATCTTAAAGTTCACAGCCTCAGCTACAAAAAAGATTACTGCATCATGCCTAAGAAAGCAGAGGCTGTACATTTGCAGTGGTGGGTAAAGTACCCAAATAAGAGTAGTACTACTTCAGTGTGTTTTTACTCATGTAAAAGACACTCAAATTTTAAAATGATAATGACAGATTCAGTAATATTTAATTTTCATTCATTTTAATCATTGCGAACAAACTGAACAGAGAATCCACATTGTGCTATCCCCATCACACATGGAGCAAATTAATAAGCTATATGTAAAATTTTGAACATTTTAGCTGCTGTGGCCTGAACGTTCCGCATGATGCTGAACTGTGCTCTCGCTTGTGTGTAATACAGGCTAAATCTTTGCTCTGTTGCTAAACTGAAGACTTGAATTACAAGCACCACTTCAGCCAAGGTTTTGAAATCAAAACCTTGGAACATTTCTCTAATTAAAGTGATCAGAATTCTACAAGACTCTCTGAGTGGCAGCTTTTCTTATCGCTTTAGTGGGAAGAAATCCCCGCATGCGCTCCTTCTCCATCAGTGGTTTGGTTAAGCTGCAGCGCCGGTCTGTGTCTGGTGAAGTCACAGATGCGCTCCATGCCTCCGTAATGCTTCAACACACTGACAGCTCCCGGATAGCAAGATGCTTGCGGTCAAGGTCAAGTGTATTTATATAGCACTCTTACAACAGCAGTTTATAGCCACAGTTCTTTCGAACATCTAACCCTTAGTTTTCCTCATCCAAGTTGCAAAGCACTAAAACCCCTTTTGTTTGTGGTTCTGTAGAAAAGAAATGCCTTTAGTTGGTAATGCAGGACAAAAGCAACAGGGAAAGTGCCAGAAATTAGTTTTGATTGCAAATGTACCAGATGTACAGGTCAAGGAGCATAGCCTATTTCGACTCCTTGCAGTACAACACCATGGCCACAAGAAGAGAGCTCAGAAAAGGGTGAGGAATCTCCAAGATAACTGACTGTGAGCCTCCAGTATCACTTAGAATGTGAATTGGAAGCTGATCTGCTGCCATTCCAGAAAGTGAAACTAATCAATTCAACCAAAAAGAGTTCAAAGGTGAACTTTACATAGGTCTGAGTGAGGCTTTTCTTAAAAAAATAATTAAGCGTGTCATCAAGAGGGAGGGCGGCTACAGCTTCTTGTGCTTTACCATGAATTTTGTACTGTAAAAGTAGTGACCAAACATCAGGTGGCCACTGCAAAGGCTTCCACTATCTGTTCTAAAGGAGAGAAGTATCTGTCTACTTCTGTCTCTCAAAACTCAGGTACTAAAGACACATACAGTATTTAGTAACATCAAGGGTGTGACTGAAGAGGAGCCACTGGAACCACTCACAGAACTCACAGTGGTAGCAGGTACATGGGGCCTCGATTGAGCTAATTTGCATTTGCATTTTTCTGCCGAGAAATGCATCCCTATCGAAAGTCCATACTATGGAAAGCCGTTTGAGCATTTATTAGATATCTTTGATATCCAACTTTAAATCCATGTACTAGTACACACTTCATCCTCACTAGTAAGACAATTTGGCAGACTAGTATAACGACTAGGGTGCACTAGTATAACGACTGTGTCTTACTTGTCACGTTTTTTCCACTACTAGTGCCACTTTTGGACTACTAGTATGCAATCAAACCTTACTAGTAAACTACTGTGCAGCACTAGTGACACTACTAGACCCAACTAGTAGGCATGTGTCACGCACTAGTAGCCTCCTGAACCCTACTAGTAGCGCAAAAATACCGACTAGTAGCACTAGTAAGGCATTTTGACCTCACTAAATGTACTGGTAAGAGACAAAATGTCCACTAGTAGAACTAGTGGGGTGGTTTTTTTCTTACTAGTACTACTAGTAACAACGAAGATGCTCACTAGTAGTACTAGTGAAAGCTAAAATATCCACTAGTGGTACTAGTGAGGATGTGTTTTACCTTACTAGTAAAACTAGTAAAAGCCAGACAGTCTACTAGTAGCACTAGTGAGACTTTTATCATATTAATAGTACTACAAGAAAAGGCCAACATGTCTACTAGTGCTACTAGTGAGGCATGTTTTACTCTACTAGTACTATTAGTAAGGGCCAAAATGTGTACTAGTAGCACTAGTAAGTGGCAAAATATCCACTAGTAGCACAAGTAGGGGACTTTTACACCTTACTAGTAGTACTAGTGAGATCAAAAATGCTCACTAGTGTTACTAGTGGCAAGGTTTTGCTTTTTACTAGTGTGACTGGTAGAAGAAAGTTTGTCTCACTAGTGAGCTTCTAAACGTCACATGAAAAGGCTTTGGCTGTACTAGTGCGCATCTGCCCATCACTAGTTCTCAACTAGCTTACCACTAGTATGCAATTATACACTACTAGTGCGTGACTACACACTACTAGTGCAACATTTCTGTAACATGTGAGACATTTCTGCACACTAGTAGGACAAATTTGACATACTAGTAGGACAGCTACGTCTTACTAGTGAGGCAAAACTTTGCACTAGTTGACATCTGTATGCTACTAGTACTACTAATGCAGCACTAGATGTTAACTGGTAGAAATGTATGATGTCACTAGTAGCACTAGCGGTACAGAATTGTCAACTAGTGCACAGTTTTCCCTCACTAGTAAGATGTAGCTGTCCTACTAGTATGCCAAAGTTGTCCTACTAGTGTGCAGAAATGTCTCACATGTTAAAGGAATGTTGCACTAGTAGTGTGTAGTCACGCACTAGTAGTGTGTAATTGCATACTAGTGGTATACTAGTTGCGAACTAGTGATGCGCAGATGAGCACTAGTACAGCCAAAGCCTTTACATGTGACGTTCAGAAGCTCACGAGTGAGACAAACTTTCTTCTACCAGTCACACTAGTAAAAAGCAAAACCTTGCCACTAGTAACACTAGTGAGCATTTTTGATCTCACTAGTACTACTAGTAAGGTGTAAAAGTCCCCTACTTGTGCTACTAGTGGATATTTTGCCACTTACTAGTGCTACTAGTACACATTTTGGCCCTTACTAGTAGTACTAGTAGACATGTTGCCCTCTTCTAGTGGTACTAGTGAAATCAAAAAAGTCTCACTAGTGCTACTAGTACACTTTTTGGCTTTTACTAGTGGTACTAGTAAAACCATAATATTGTGTGTTACTGTCCACTAGTGTTGCTAGTGGACATTCTAGCCTTTACTAGTTAACATGTATGTTGCAACATGCAGCCACTAGTGTCACTAGTAGGACTAGTGGACTGCATGCAAATGAGGAAGGTGGGACATGGATTTTGATTGGTGGATGTTCAAACTGTGTGCTTAAAGCCTTAAAGTGGCCACGCTGGATACTAAAGTGTTTAACAGGAGTCATTCTAAAAGATGTGCCAATTTTTTTGTTAACTTAATCAGAACTATTTTATTCAGATAGACCCATAAAATAGCCCATGTGGCACCCTTGACATTTTAGTGGCTAAGATATGCACAGAATTACTAATGTAATAGTTTGTTTCATTTCCTCCATAGTCCCTTATTTCTTATTTTCTGGTTCATAACAGTATATTATTGTCATTTGTAGTGCTATGTTTTCAAGTTTTCTAAAGCTGTCAATGTGAGAAAATAAGACAGCTAATTGTTGCCAGGTTTATTAGTCATTTTTTGAATTAAGACAGCATGTACTGTTATGGCAACATGGCCTGACTGTATACAGTACCTGCTAATGTTAGCTTAGCAGCCACTATTGGCACTGGTGGACACTTAGTTGCCACTAGTGGGAATTTCGAGGCCACTAGTAACACTAGTAGGCACTTAGCGGTCACTAGTAGCACTAGTAGGCACTTAGCGGCCACTAGTAGCACTAGTAGCACTAAGCTTAGAAGCCACTAGTAGCACTAGTGGGCACTTAACGGTCACTAGTACCACTAGTGGGCATTTTGAGGCCACTAGTAGAACTAGTGGGAACTTAACGGCCACTAGTACCACTAGTAGGCACATTGCGGCCACTAGTAGTACTAGTAGCACTAAGCTTAGAAGCCACTAGTAGGCACATAGCGGCCACTAGTAGAACTAGTAGCACTAAGCTTAGAAGCCACTAGTAGCACTAGTGGGTACTTAACGGCCACTAGTAGGCACACAGCGGCCACTAGTAGCACTAAGCTTAGAAGCCACTAGTAGCACTAGTGCTACTAGTGGCTTCTAAGCTTAGTGCTACTAGTGCTACTAGTGGCCGCTATGTGCCTACTAGTTCTACTAGTGGCCTCAAAATGCCCACTAGTGGTACTAGTGGCCGCTATGTGCCTACTAGTGGTAGTTAAGTGCCCACTAGTTCTACTGGTGGCCTCAAAATGGCCACTAGTGGTACTAGTGGCCGTTAAATTCCCACTAGTGCTACTAGTGGCTTCTAAGCTTAGTGCTACTAGTGCTACTTGTGGCCGCTATGTGCCCACTAGTCCTACTAGTGGCCTCAAAATGCCCACTAGTGCTACTTGTGGGCACTATGTGGCTACTAGTGATACTAGTGGCCGTTAAGTGCCCACTAGTTCTACTAGTGGCCTCAAAATGCCCACTTGTAGCACTAGTGGCCATTAATTGCTACTAGTGGGCATTAACAGGCCACTAGTGGGCACCAAAATCAAATGACATCATGTTTCCAAAAGAGTATTTTAAGTGTTAAGGACAGTGAATAATTATGAAGCATAGGCATACACTTGAATCTGAATGTCAAATTCATTATATAATCAACAAACAACCATTATAGGTTATGTAAAAAGGTAAGACTACCAGTTACATTAAAATTTTCTCTTTCCCAATCAGCACTAGCTGTTATTTACTGTCGCAGCTTAAAATTCCTCATGATAAGAAAGAGATGCCTATAACATAATCATTAATCATTTTCCTCTCAGACATATATTAGTATGACTTAATTCATTATGTATATAGTACATATATAATAGTTATTTTTAATTATATTATTAATTTTCATTATTGTTATTGCCAAAAACAGTGAAAGTTCATCAGGCTTTATAGGGTTAAATTTTGGCTGAGTGCAATTCTTTCTGAAGAGCCAATAGCAAGAAGTTTCAGTGCATGCTGTCCACACCTCCTAATTAGCATTTTTATTGAATTAATTTGAGTAGTGCTACTAGTGGACAGTTGGACCCGTACTTGTACTACTAGTGGACGTTTTTGCCTTCACTAGTAGCACTCGTAAGATCCTAAATACCCCAACTAGTGCTTCTAGTGGTTGCTCTGGCCCTTACAAGTAGTACTAGTGATATCAAAAATGTCCACTTGTAGTACTAGTGGGATTCGTTTAAGCTTACTAGTACTACTAGTATCACCCAAAATGTCCACTAGAACTACTAGTGGAGATTTTGGCTTTCACTAGTACTACTAGTGTGCATCCTTGCTGTTACTAGTAGTACTAGTAAGGGAAAACACACCCCACTAGTACTACTAGTGTGCATTTTGTGTCTTACTAGTAGCACTAGTGAGGTCAAAAATGCCTTACTAGTGCTACTTGTGGGCATTTTTGCGCTACTAGTAGGGTCCAGGAGGCTACTAGTGCGTGACACATCCCTACTAGTTGGGTCTAGTAGTGTCACTAGTGCTGCATAGTAGTTTACTAGTAAGGTTTGATTGCATACTAGTAGTCCAAAAGTGACACTAGTAGTGGAAAAAACGTGACAAGTAAGACACAGTCGTTATACTAGTGCACCCTAATCGTTGTACTAGTGTGCCAAATTGTCTTACTAGTGAGGATGAAGTGTGTACTAGTACATGGATTTAAAGTTGGATATCAAAGATATCTAATAAATGCTCAAAAGGCTTTCCATACATCCCCTCCTTTGAAGAGCACCAACAATACTCCTGAGACACACTGACGTTAAAACAATAAAGTCAAATGTGTTCAGATAAAAGGTGTCAAAACCATCATTTAAAAAATTCTCTGTCATAAAACAGTACGTTTTTAGGAGGTACATGCATAAGAAACATGGTAATATTACCAATATATTCAAAAGCTTCCAAGTCGCTGATATTCTAATCCGTTTTCTCATCATTATCACACAGTTTTGAAAGACGTGCGTTCCCGCTGCAGGGAATGTTATTTCCAGCAGGCATGCATTTCTCTGCATAACAGCTGCCTGTATCTGTGGTTATCTCCAGATCAAATCCCGACCCGTTCATTTAAAACCCGCGATTGGTCTGTATCCACAGCTACGCACTCCTAGCGTAGCTGTGCAAACCATGCAGAAAGAACCAGGTATTTCTGCATGGAGTTTGCATGTTCTCCCTGTGCATGAGTGGGTTCTCTCCAGGTACTCTGGCTTCCTCCCACAGTCCAAAAAACATGACTGTTAGGTGAAGTGGTCTCTCTAAATTGCCCTTAGGTATGGGTGTGTGCATGCAAGAATGTTTGTCCTGTGTGTCTCTGTGTTGTCCTGTGATGGACTGGCGTACCTCGCCCCATAACTGCTTGAAATAGGCACCAGCCCCCCCCCTGCATAGGATGGACGGGTACGGATAATGGATGGTTGGTCTGAGATGATGCTCAATGCTGTAATTGGAATTGTTTTTTGATTGGTTCAGTTATTTGAACTCTTTGCGTAAAGTTTAAAATGTCCACGTGTCTGCACCAAGTGATCAGGGTGAATTGCAATCTGTCAAAATGAGGACTGTCTTAAGATTTTTCCACCACCGTTTTAAAAAAATGGTCCAAGACGGAAAATAACTCAACCCTTGATTGAATGGTAATTATATTTCTTTTTAATTCTCTGGAATGTTGCACATCTGACACTTATTTGATGCTGAGATTGTTGTCCTGAAACAAAATATCGTCCACAGCCCCAAGCTTTAACTGTGTTCTCCGTTCTTGAATCGTAAATCAGCCACAGAAAAGTTGGGAAATATGACCCACAACCCGCCCGCTTAAAAGAAATGTCCGCCCGGACCTGTGAAATTTAATGTATGCATTTTTTTATGTATGTTTTTTTTAAATGAATATTTCCACCTGCGGGTGATCTGCTGCGTTGCAGGACTCTGAACTGTAGTGAAGTTCAAGTTGAAGTTTCTCTGCACAGAATGGCAAGGGCTCCAAAGGAAATGTTTGTTTTTGTTGTGCATTCTTCTTCTGGGGTAAGTGGGCTATATTCTTAATGTAGCCTACATTGTTCTTTGTGCTACAATGTGAATTATAATGATCCTTCCCAGTCAACAGCCCTAATGATGGTTTTCAGAAAAACAACAGAAAACACATCTATTGATCAAATGAAGATATGATTTTCAACACCTGTTACACCGCAGTACACATTGTAACGAAACGTCAAAGCAATTAATATTTATTGTCCCCAGCAATCTTCAAACCACACCCAAATTTATGGTTATTGTCCCCAGCAATTTTTTTAAAACAAACCGACACCCTTGGCTATAGAGAACAGAGTACAAACACAAAGGAAAACAAGAAACTAAATATACAAGTCATTTCCCACAAGCTCCAATAAAAGTCACACAGTCTAACAGTAGAAATTAACAGCAAAGTCATAACAGCAACAAATCAACTCCAAACACCCAGCAAAGTGGCAAGCTGCTCAAACAAAGATACAATCGCACCTTCCTATGAGGAAGTCAGTCTTTAAATAGGGAGGCCTCTTCTGGGATAGGATGATCAGCTGCTGCCTTGTCCAATCACTTCTGCTGGAGGTATAAAGCAGGAAGCGCCAATCAGGATAAGGTCTTCTCCTGATTCCACAGCGGAGCCAGCAGGCGGGAAGCTCCAATCGCCCCAACCCCTGCAACTAAACAGAAAAGATAAAACAGAGCACAAATATACCAGGCCACTGTCTGTAACAGTGACCGTTTCACTCACTGAGGAGGAGCGCTCCAACACCGGGAGAGCAGTGGGGATTTGTGAATATCCTCACATCTACCTTTTCTTCATGGGCAACTCCAGAGTAAGAGACTCTGATTAATTCACAAGATTATAATTTAAAGAATCCAAGACAAAACCATCAGGAATCTACAAAGACGGCTCCTACCTCAAACCATCCAATAAGACATCTTAACATTATCAAGTTCTTTCCCATTCTTATGACATTATTCTGAAGGGATAAAAATGGATGGTTTGGTGGAACAACTGAAAGAACTTCTTGTCTCTAAATCATCTTGCCTGAGAGTCAACATTTGTTCTGGATTCAGCCGCAGCAGATGGGACTCTGCCTCATCTGCGGTCAGCTTCAACTAGATTTATAGAGCAAAAAAAAACTACCACTTGGAGAGCACGGATGTAGAGCACAATCTGTTTTTCTGACACATTTTATCCAAATAAATCCAATCTGACATCAAACAGTTTCACATCAAACAATCATGACTTCCAGGGAGTTACAATACGGCAGATGTGAGCCATTACAGGAAATTGTCCCAGGAAAAGATAGTGACTCAATGCACATCATTATGTCCTTGTTCCACCTTGATCATCATGGCTGCACTTCGAGTTTTAAATTTATTTTAAACAGGTTGGATCTGATTGAGCAACAGGAAAGCAACAGTGCTGTTGCATCTGCCGGTTTCTGTCTGCTGGAACAAGAAATTAAGATTCAACAGCATTTTTAGAGGGGTGTGAGTAAATGAGGTCAAATTGGAAACAGGTCCTGATGATAGTGTGGAACATCTGTTTTGGTGTCAGGTTGCTTTAGCTCTATTTAGGCCCACAGTTATTTTCACAAGACTGTTTCTAAATGCACTTGTGGTCCTTCCAGACACTGCCACTATTTACCAAAGAGTCCTCAACACTGAGGTTAATTCATAATGTCCTCACATTTACCTTATAGACACCATTCACTGTCCCTGAATGTACTTTTCTTTTTTTCCCACAGAAGGGGTCTCACAGTGGATGACTGATGGCAGTGGGACTTCTGTCGTTGAAATTTGTGAGTTCAAATTGGTGAGATTAAGTGCTGTGATAATCCAGGCTGCTTTCCCACAGGAAAGCTGCTGCTGCTCTGCAGTTCACAGGGTGATAACCTCTTTGTGTTTCCTCCATGAAATATGAACAATGAATGCCACCCCACGCTAGAATGTGCTGAAGGTAGTGATTCGCTCCCAAAAAAATCATGTGATGCAGCATTCCTACAATCTGGAAAACGATATTTTCTAGGTTTGGATAAATTAAAGAAAAAAACGAATAAGGACGTTTGTTTTGTTTCTCCAGATATTTTTATTAATCCCTGTCCTATTGTCTAAAAGTGATCCATCAGTTCATCCATCCATCCATCCATCCATCCATCCATCCGTTAACCAATTTGTAAATGTACGTGTTTTTCTGTCAATTTATCAATCTGTACTTTCATCCATCCATCCATCCATCCATCCATCCATCCGTTAACCAATTTGTAAATTTACGCGTTTTTCTGTCAATTTATCAATCCATCCATCCATCCATCCATCCATCCATCCATCCATCCATCCATCCATCCATCCATCCATTCATCCATCCATCCGTTAACCAATTTGTAAATTTACGCGTTTTTCTGTCAATTTATCAATCTATACTTCCATCCATCCATCCATCCATCCATCCATCCATCCATCCATCCATCCATCCATCCATCCATCCATCCATCTGTTAAGCAATTTGTAAATCTACACATTTGTCTGTCAGTTTATCAATCTATACTTTCATCCATCCATCCATCCATCCATCTTTTTGCATATCCATCTATTTATCCATCCATTTTAAATGTGTTGAAACCCCATGGATGGCTGTTTAAACATAATTATTTGTTTGTCTGCTCTTTTTTTCCCCACTGATGGAAGAAAGGTAAAACTATCCAACTTTGGTAGTCACATTACTGACACAATTACCTCTGATGCTCCTATTGCATTTGACAGTTAACTTCCGAGGCACAGATGCATCGGCTCGGGCCCAAGCAGACGCCGGCTTCGGTGCCAGACAAGTGAGCAGTCTTTTGGAAAACACTGGCAGCACCCATTGTTTTCATTTTCAGCTCACTTTTTAACCTCTTCGCAAACTTTCAGTCTCTCAGGGTCCCAGATGACTGCAAGGGCATTCAGAGTGTGACGGATAACCCCTCTGAACAAGCACAAATCTGGCTGTGTGAGCTGTGTGGACATGTTTAGACTCTGCTGAAAAGATACTGTCCATGGGATTTAGAAATTACAATGTGAACATCCAGCATGGGGGTGAGGAAGAGGTCATCCCCTCTCTGCCTTCCAAAACGACTCCCCAGAGAGATGACTTCTCTGTGTCCTGACCTTTTGGCTCGAAAGCTATAATCTCTGTCAAGTTTCCCCTCTAACTCCTACTGTCTCCATATTTCCTTTCTGCTGTTCCTCTATTCCCCTTGTCCTCTCAACTGTTTACTTTTTACATCACCTCCTCTTCTTTTTTTCAGTCGTCCTCCCTGTTTTCTCCCCTCTCCGTCTGCTTGCTCACAGTTTTTCTTTGTGTCTCCCTCAGCTATGCAGACACACTGCCAGAGCTGACTCTTTTGATTTGAGTGCACTACATGTGGTTGAAATCTGAGGCCTGCTCTGCTGCCAAGCCACAGGCCCTGTAATGGAGCGCTTGTGCAGGAGAATAAGGCATTGTTCTTGGTGCACTTGGAGGATAAATAGAAAGGAGGGAGAAATGGTCTGACTCTTGCTGAACACAGCCTCCAGGGTCAAAGGGGAGCTTCATAATCTCGTTGTAAATCCGACTCCGGGCAGCAGTAGAGGGAAAACCACCTGGGAGTCATTTGCAGACACAGGATGCAGAGATGTTAGCAAGGCAAACTGTCCAGTGCTGGTTTCCTGATCTGTCTGAATGCATGTTGACATCACATAAACAAGAAAACAAGTTTCTTGCTTTATTTAAGCTTTTGATTGCTTCATTTTTAAAAGTGCAATTGAAGGGATGTAGGCATAGGAATCTTGACAAGCTGTCTTTAACTTTCTTTTACTTCTTCAAAGTAAAAGAAAGAAAAACCTTTATGGTAAATATGAACATAAGAACTGGTAACTAACAGGATGCAAAGCTTTCAACCCCATCAGTTAAAGCGCTTTGTAAAAGCATTCCTACCCTTTGAACTTTTTCTCATTTTGTCATAGTGCAACTAAAAACTTCAGTGTATCTTATTGGGATTTTAAATTAATAGACAAATAAATTATTTTTAAAAATGACACAGAAAGGACTCCTATTTATCGCTAAACTCTGCTATTTGGGAACATCAATGGTTTCTCATGCTGCTACAACTCACCTAAAACAATGTCAAGCTGAATGTAAACATCACTGATACTAGAGAACAACCAGCTGATGTCCACATGGCTACCAGTAGCATCCAATCAGCCCAAGCTCTGTATTTTGGATAAAACACAAGTCTGCCAAATTAATGGGAGGGATTTTCCCAACAGCTATTAATGATGCATTCAAATACAGCTGAGAGACTAGGCTGTCGAAACATCAAAACAAATCAAAGTGATTTAAGCATGTTTTACTCTCAAATATGGCCAAGGTATTATTTAAGTTATTTAAAATGTCTAAACATTAACACTGATTGTTTTCAAGTTGTTCTATTGTCTTCTACTCTGGCTATGTCTGCTTGTACTATTTTATTAATTTTGTTTAAATCCAATCAAATCTCCAGTTAGTTTGATGCTTTCAACTTTTTTAAGTTATAGAAAATAATAGAATCTAATTCGTTTTTGGATTTGAAAAGAAGGATTTCAGGAAAAATGGTTCTTTGTTTAATGCTGATCAAAGTTTAAAAAAAAGAAGTAATTTGCCCATTTGTATTTCTTTTTCTAGATTAAAATGTAGCGAAAATGTACCGAACTGACTTTAAAACCCAAAATACATATCGAACTGTGATTTTTGTTTACCATAACACCCCTAGTAGTTAGTCTTGTAAGTTAGTAATGTAATCAATAACCACAGCCCATGTTCTCACTCACTGCACAAGTATCCACTGCTGAAGAAAAATGTGTAGAAGCTCAGATCTAGCAGACAATCTATGGGAAGGAAAAGTCCTAATGCAAAAAAGGTTCCCCAAAATGTTAACATTTAAGGCTTACTGAGAAAGGTTCTGGTATGTTCAGAGCCTGTTTTCCCATGGATGAGCAGACGGATGAATACCAGTGATAAAAACAATATCTGCATGACAATTGAATGTACATCATTTACACATTAATTATATGTGTCAAATTAAAAAAGTTGTGTCGCAATGGTTTGTTTATTAAAATACTGTATCTCTTTTAAAGGTGTATCTAAAGTGCATGTGCTGATCTGACTGCTATTTTCAGTGTTTCATTTGAATAATTTTTGTTTACAGAACATATAAGTGGAAGAAAGTCCACCCAGTCCTGAATCACAAAACAGTCATTTTAAATACCGTACATCTGGACCAAATGTATCCCTCTTCAGTTTACAAAACAGAATCTGGATGCAAACTAATGCTAATTTCATTAAAAGGCGTTTATGACTGAGGCCAACAGTGAGCATGCATATTCCCGTTGATCAGTCACACCAGCTGCAGTAATAAATCTCACCTCCCATTCAGGGTTTCAAGGGTTAAGTTTGTATTTTGTTTACTTCCCTGGATGTGGACAAATCATTAAAATAACTACGATAGATCGAGTGACCCCGGCTCATTAAAATTTATGTGCAAAGGGAGATGGAAGTGCTGGAAATTTGAAGCGGTGTCTTGAATCATGAGAGCTGCCAGCCTGCTTGGAGTGTTGGAGCCAAAAGGTCCTGAGGTTTCCGCTTCCCATCAAATTATTTCACAACAGGGTCTGTACATCAAGTCTTTAAAAGCCATCAGTGTTCCTGTTCATAAAGCTATAATCTAATAGCTGCTGTCAGGGGGAGCAGCTCTGTCCATATGATGTGACTTTTACAACGTGCTGTAAAGCTGTAAGTCTTCTCCGGGGCAGCGTGCCGGGAGGTGCAGGATGTAAGTGACGACAAACCACCATGAAGCAGGGTCGCCGTGCCCACTCACATCACTGCAGAGATGTGTTTTAAATGTTCTCTCAAACACAGTAAACGTGCATGAATAGTTGTCCTGTCTAATGGCGGTTGCCGCAGCTAGCTGTTTGTTTGTTGCGCCACATTTCTCCATGGAAACTCAGGTCAGGGTGTCTCGTGTAGCTTGAAGACGTACGAATTTCAAAGTAGATCTGTGCTGATTGTTCCATGCTGTGGTCAATGTGCTAAAAATACAGCTTTTTTACCCACGGTTCAATCAACTTTGACAGAGACAGAGACGTTTCTTGCCAGTGAAAACTTGAGGGTGCATGGAAAATTAGAGATATTCTTACAAACGTTTAAAATGAATACAGAGAAGTAAAAAAGAGGAAAACAACGCAAATCTTTTAAACAAGATCAACCTAGAAACAAAAACCAAAACAACTGATGAAATTCTTGGCCAACACCAAACCTTGGAACACTGGATCAAACATCGCAGTCGGTGGAAAGTTTCCTTCTTGACAGCTTCTGCACACTGCAGACTTCATCGCTCATTAGTCTTTTACAAACAAAACAAAAATACACACAAAATCAAGAGCAGGAAAATCTAACAGAAATACAGTATGTTTAATGGAAATGACTGCTCAATGTTGCGTTTGTTATATAGAAAGTTAAACTACATATTTTTGTCTCACTTCTCCTAAATGCTGATTTTCTGAGAGCTCCAAGCCAATCCTTGAACATAATAATAATATTTTGCAATATCCGAAGCATGGATTCTGCAATATAAAGATCTTTTTATTGATGACGTTTGTAATTAAACATCTAAGACTTGAAAACAAGAGAGAAGAAGAAGAAGAGTTACATGTTTGATGACAAAAAGATGTCGCAAAATTCATTTCTCTGAAGACGAAGAATCCTAAAGATGATAACAATGTTGTGACTTGTGTTAGGACAATTATATGCATGAAATATGACATGTCATTATGTCTCACTATTCATTTGGGGATCCTCTGTTTTCCTCATATTTTTTTTATCATTAAACACTTCAACATTAAAATGCAATAAAGGTTTGGATTTACTTAGAGAAAAGCAAATGAAGATAAATTGTTTTGTTGCTAACTCTTTAAAGATTAAAGATAGAATGTTGAATAACATTTTTGAAAAACCATAAAAACAAACTTGAAATGGCACTGGCGCACAACCGTGCCTTGTGTAATGAGCCCAATCTAAAAGTAAAGAAATAATTTCTCTTTTACCATATCAACATCATGTAGACGCATACAAAACTTGTTAGAAAAGAACACAGCAGGTTAAAAACTGTGCCCAATTCTCAATAATTTGACTTTAATGACACAACAGAATTTTGACTATTTTCCCAATATTTAAGTCTTATACTTTAAGGAAAAGATAAAATATCCATCAAAAAACATCCACCATTTTATTCTCCAAGTGACCCTGTTATGTCCCCTGGCTGGTCTACTGTATAAATATACACATAATCTTCTGCTCAACAGGCCAATCACCTCCCTGCCACGTCGCATTGATGCAGTAATTCATGCAAAAGAAGCCCTGACCAAGTACTGAGTGCATCAACTGTACATTATATGAACATATTTTTCAGTAGGAACACTTTATTGGACCTTGTTAATTGATCTTGTGTAATTTTCCATTGTTTTGACAAATGTTATCTTAGGTTTTTATTAGCTGTAAGCCACATTTCTAAAAGTAAAAAGAGAAATACGCTTAAAATATATTACCTTTTTAAAATGTATTTTGATACATTGAATAATAACAAGAACATATCAAATTTGTTTATGTTAAATGTTTCACAACAACTGAATAAACAAATCCTTTGTTGTCCTACAGTGGTGGATATGAAGTCTGCTAGGATTTGCAATAATGCTCCTTAGTGCACCATAGGATACAGCAGTCTATCACTGAAAGTGTAACTCCGCCCATATTTCCTGTTTGAAAAATGGCTCAAAATGAGGGGTTGCCTGGTGAACCAGCGAAGGGGAGGGCTGGGCGTGGTCTGCGCTGTGACTGACATGTTGACAGCAGCGCTTCTGCAGCGGCACAGACAGCCAGAAAGATGGAGAGCAATAGCGACGCGAGCTCCATTGCCTCAGAGGGAGGTAATTTTGAAGTTGAGGATTTCTCTCCAACTCCTTCACCAGAGAAAAGAGAGGAAGGTTCTGTGGAGGAGGGGAGCCGCCCTGAGCCGTATCGTTTCGAGCCGATGGCTCGTGAGTTGCCAGGGACCACAGGTGCCGAGCCTGTAGAGGCATCGTGGCCTCCCTCTTCAAACAGAGACGCTCAGCATAACCCAGTTCAACCTCCACGAAGTTGGAGAAGGAATCGCGCGTAAAATTATTTTTGCAAACTCCAGACCGAGGCAAGAGGTCGCAGTTTCCCCCCATGCCAATTGCACGCCACCACTGGTGCCTAATTTCTAAGTCAAGTGGAAGCAAATGCTTACCAACATAACTATCGCAACCCACTACACTACACTTTCCCCCCATCCTAACACAGAAATAAAATACACTACAATAAAGACTAAAATTACACACGATATAGAACAATAAAAGCAACTTATCTAACACTATCAACTAAAGTCTACTACACTAGGCTATAATACACTGTAACAACAATCGAGCCAATTAAGACTAAATGATTTAAAAACTAATCTAAAATTCAAAAGGCTATGCTAAAGAATCTAACTAAAGGCTAAGCTAACAAATCACTAACCTGATAAATGCTGTAAACACACCCAACTCCAACTCGCTACGGAGGCGTGGCCTAGATTGGGCTTGTTTTATACTCCACAGCGCCAGGAAGGCTGACGTCATGTAATCTAAGCGGAGCCAGTAGCAATGTCCGATGATTCAAATTCAAGTGCAGTGTAAAGTTTTAACCTGAAGAGGGCACTCTACTAACGGTTTTTGTTAAAAAAATATATATATATTTTTTTACTAAAAGGTACTAAAATACGAAGAATAATGACCGGACATGTAGATAGCACTATTAGACACTCATTTATACAGTTTATCAGAACAAAAATGGTTGATTTGGGGGTGAGTTGCACTTGAAGAAGCTCCTCAGTTCTGCAACAGCTTCATGCATGGTGTGGGAGGGAGAACGGCAGCTTATAGAAGGTTTTGAATAATTTAATTGAGTTAAAATAAACAACTACATCTTGTGACTTCTACTTATTGACCACGAATATTAGGAGTGATGATAAGAAATAGGAAGAATTATTAAGATAACAGAAAACATAGAAGAAGCTCTCCTTTATTCTATGGCTGGGCTTTCCTTATGCCTAAAACACAATAAAACGTGTAATTCCTCCATCTTTATCATTAGAGCTAATAAATAGGTGATAAACGCAGTGCAACTGTCCAAAACACTGTGCTACAGACATCACTGAGCTTCAAGGAAGCCAAAGTGTTTTTTTATGTCTTGTTTTTCGCCCTTGTTACTCAAACCGTTTCCCCTCGGCTGAAAATGCAGGTTTGTGTTCCACTTAACGTTGTGCGTCAAGCCTGAAGTAACACCGTAAGAGGCTAAATCTCCATGTTGTCATAGTGAAGGGAGGATAAACGGCCTGCTGCAGCTTTCACCAGCTTCTCTCCACTTTGTTTTAACATCAGAGGATAAAGCAGCCACTGTCTGAAAGGGCAGCTGTTTCCTCACTTTCTGCATTTCTCCTGAAGGTGATGTATGAGCTGGTCCATGAAAGAAACACAGAGTTCCTCTAAGAGCTAAAGACATTAAGTCACAGTAGCTGCTCCTGAATCTGTGATCTTCTGGCCTCGTACAACAAGCCCAACATGTGTGACGGATTATAACAAATGCACATAATCAATACGATTCTCCACACGTTGTCGTGATGGATGCTCCGCTGCTGCCCTCTGCGCTCACATCATCATTAGTAGTCTTGTTGGTGGAGAAGATTCATCCCTGTCAGCCGTGAAGGTGTCAGACTCTGCTTAAGTCAAAGCACTTCGCAGCGTTTCCTTCATCGCTGAACCTTAGATCATCTCCCTCTGTGAGATGATGGGGTGTCTTGGTCACAACGGGACTCTTGACTGATGAGGACGAGGGGATCGGTCTCAGTTTACAGTCGCTCCGAGTTGATCCGAGAAAAACACATGGACACAGCAGGATGCTAAGTGACTGTGTTGAGGGGCCAAACAGAGTTAAGATTCTTGACTGGCAGGGAGATGAGTCATTAGCATCGTAAGTGCTGTTTGATCAATTCTGGTTTGAAGGTCTCAGAGAGCTTGAATGTATTTTAGTGTTTTTTGGGAGGAAAACATACTGATGGAATTTTGGTCCCATGTTTGATTGTTTTTCCGACATTCCCAATTAGTCATAAATATAAAGCGGCTCTCTTTGACCAGGTGAACTTAACGGAGGGAGATATTTCTATCTTTAGCAGAAGTTCTACATTCTTTGGGAAAGACACCTCTTTTGGTGGTTCTGTGAAATGTAATTATTTTAACAGATTATTATCAATCGCATTAGGTCTTTCAAAATAAAGAATCACTTTTCAATTTTTGCATTCAAATTAACTTTAGATGTAACTTTTTTTTTAAGTAATTACTTTTTTTTCTGAATATCTATTTTACCATTACTTCTAGAGCTGTAAAAACATTTAGGCATGGCGTTAAGACACGTTGAAAAGTTTGTCCCAAACTGGAATTTCCTGCACGTTTCAACCGTGAGATTTCCCAGAAAACATCACCCCCACAGTGCCTCAGTGTGGGCTCAAACCCCATTATCTACCAGAATTCTTCCCTGGCAACAACTCTGCAGACAAGGAGGCCTCCTGCGCGACGGGACACCCAATTGGCTTGATTTACAAGGACGTTAATAAGAGGCGGAAACCACCTTACTGTGCGTATATCCAAGGATTGTGTTTCACAGTGAATGGGAACATTCAGGAGCTTGGTTCCTGAGTGCGAGCTGACGCTGATGAGGAGGATCCTGGGGGACAAGCCAACACGGCTCGACCTGCAGCGGTGGATTATTAAGAGTCAAACTGCTTGAAAAACAACTATTTTCAGGACTTAATCCAATCAAGTTTGGTGTTTAAAATCCATACTCACTGGAGATTGAAGGTTCCTCTGTGTATTTTAAGCAGCAATTGGAGTTTAAATGCTAAATGTGGCATAATTACTTGTGATTTTTGCTCATAGCCATGTTGACTTTTCAGGAACACATTCACTGGTTGTTACTGTAAATGTGGCTGCTGCAGGCGGGGATAATAAAAAACAGCAGACAGCTTGAAAACATAGTGCTCTTTCAGCACGAGTCAGAGGTCAGCCTCACTGTTTCCGTTACAAAATTACACCAGTTGATTTGCATATTTAGACTAATTTTCTGTATTTATGTTATCTAACATTACTGCCAATTTCTAGTACACTGATTTCCACTGGTTAGAAGCTACTTAGTTTGACAGTTTCCATTGTATTTAAATATAAATTGCTGCAGTTTGCTGACTTTTTTTTTACTGAACATACCCAATAACATTCTGGTGTGAAATTGGAGGCTTATATTTGTTTAGGGACATCTTCATCCTGTAAGAATCCCTCATAAATCTAATGTGTGCTAATAATTTCTTTTTCTGACATCTTAGAATCTAAGAAAGTACCATGATAAAAGTCTTAGGATTCAGATGCTGATTTATCTGATCTTAAAACAACCAATATGTGTAAAAAAGTTTTTAAAAAATTATTTTAAATAATTTATTTTAAATATTTATAATGGTTATAAATTTATAACCATTAATTTTATAGAATTGTTTCCATTCTCTCAAGTAAGCATTATGTTTTTGTATTTCATGGATAAAATAATCAATTTAAGTCACATAACAGTTAAGAATTAAGAGACCGCTGTTTTTACTGTTAAAATAACAATCATCTGAGGGACAAATTCACAAACCAGTTTTCAGATCCGTTTAATTCTCAGTCTACTCCAAAAGGCATAAAACCTCACTGACACAGTTTGATCAGATTTAAATAAAGAATTATGGATGCATTCAAGGGAAGTTTGATGACAAATATTTGCAATTATGTAAATTACAGCTAGAGAAAATGGCATTCACCTCTCTACCCTATGGTGAATTTAGGCCACATTTTCAGACTTGTAGACCCTTGCACACACACGTATACACACACAAAACCAAGGGCCAAACTACAACCAAACCCTAAGCCTATGCGGAAGTGTCAAAAATTGCAGCTCACCCCTCATCCACTAGGGGCTGGCTCCAGACAGGAGCAAGTTCCCATTGACTCCCATGTTAAAAAGGCTATTTTAGGTTTAATAGGTCAAGTTTACAGTCATAACAACTCAGGAAGGTGAATTTTTTTTCATAACTCAACCGTTTAAATGTAATTTAAGCTTGAAATAATGAATAATAAGGTTTGATTTTGATTGACAGGTCTCAGGTGAGTCTCAACTCTTCCAATTCCTACGGGTGATTTCACGGAGGCTCCGTCCATCTTATATGCAGTCTATGCACAAAACCAACAGTCAGCCCCCACCCTCTCTGAACGGAGAATAAAAATGAGAATCTGAATGAAAATATGTTACATTCAAAGGAGGGGTATCATATTTTGATTTTCAAAAAAGAGAACACTTTGTCCAGTCCTGAAACACTTCAATTATACTCTGTTTGCTTGAAGAAGACTTTTGAATTCAACATATTTAAAGAGTTCCTTCTCTGGGTGGTTAGATTTCAAAGACCCCAAGATGCGTGAAAAGAACATGAAAAGTGGAAAAATGTCCTCGAAAAAGGACGTTTTATCACTCTATTTAAAAAATATATCACAGTATGTTAATGCGTACATCTTCAAATTATTTAGCAATTGCACTTATTGGTGCATTGATTGTAATAAGGTGTGAAGCAATTAGTGTGATTACGGGGTACAAATATAATGACCACACTCACAATGAATACCCCCACCAGCTGTGGCAGAGACAGTCTGCTGTTAAGGCAAGGCAAGGGAATTTTATTTGTATAGCACACTTTCAACAACAGGGTAATTCAAGGTGCTTTACATGATTTGGTGATTAAAAAACAAAACAAACAAACATAGAATACAACATTGGAAATTTTAAAGTCCTCTTTGCCACCTTTAGATCGCCACAGATCTCTGAGTCGCACACAGCATTCATCGATCCAACTACGCTGTGACACTTGAAAGCCTTCCATTTATTTGTCATGCCACAACTGTGACCCCAAATTTGAAAAACATTGCGTGCCTCCAACTCTTTTTTTTTTTTTTCTCTTTTTTTGTATGAACACGGAGACGGAAAATTAAGGAGAAGAAAGAAGGAAGATGAAGAAGAGAGGTAGGAAACAAAAAGTCAAGAGAGAGGGTGAGTTGAAAATACAAGAGAGGAAAGGGAAGAAAGAAAACACAGGAAAACATTTAAGTCTGCCTCCATACCCACAGGACGGCAGAGAGAGGGGGAAAAACAAAACAAAACACGAAAAAGGAACATCGACAAAACAAACCAAAAATTGTGAACTAAGAATTACACAACCACATCACACAAAAATAGATATAAAAATACAACAATGTCACAGAAAAACTCATGGTACCGATTAATCAAGCTCTAGTAATGATAACCTCAGCCCAAGAATATATCCTTAAACACCAGAGACCCCACATCTATGTGTGTGTGTTAGCATGCTGGTGCATATAAGGTTTCTCCATAAGAGTGTTCGATAGTTGGTGTGAGCAGGCATCAATCCGTCTCCCAGGAATCGATGCAGACATGAAGGAGATCGGAGCAAAGACGTCCAAAGGACCCCCAGGCAGACCCGGCGGGGCCCCCAAGAGTGGAGCAAAGGAGAACCCCAGGGGAACGTCCAGCGGCTACTATGCAGGGGCCCGGGGGGCAGCAGTGACGAGCCCATGAGCCCCGCCGGCAACCAGCCGCACCAGGGCGGTCATTGACCTGGAGAGCCGGGGCCCAGGGGCACCCCACCCCCCAGCAGGGACCCGACAAGGGACCGGCTGATGAGGGGCCCCCGGCACTGCAGGGGCCGCGGCCGGCCGCCACGCGCCGCCTCCACCCTAGGCCAATCCCCACCGCCAACATCCCAGCGCCCCACCGGTGCCCTACGTCGGGGCGCCCCACCGATAGCCGCAGGGGACGGACAGCATCCCCAGGCCGGGCTCAGCCAGCATCTGGACTCCAAGTTGTACCAGCTCCCGGGTCCTGATCCCGCGCAACGCAGAGCGCCGAGACCAGGCATCCAACGAGGGCCAGGGCCGGTCCAACCCGCCAGTGAACCGACCACGCACGGTGCGCACAGAACAGGTGATCAAACGAGCAGAGACGCTGGATCCGCATCCCGCCGAGCCACCGAGCAGGCACCACCAAACAATCCCAAACCTGGCACCCCTAAAAGAGGTGCCCCAACCAACCAAAAGAAGATATCAACCCAGCGCATCGGCCGACCGACACACCGGCCCCCCCAGGCCCGGCCAGGCACGTTCCTCCAACTCACCGACAAGCACCTTTATTTCACTCTCAGTGAAACTGCGTTTTCTAGATCTCTCGGTCGCCATGATTACTCAGATGCAGCATATTCATAAGGTACTTCGCATTGGCATTTATGGCAGAATATGTGTAGAAGGAGGGATATGATCCAAAATCACCTGTGCACATTCCTAGGAAGAGTGTGATTTATAAAGCAGGAATTGCGTGGAGCTGTGAGTTCACAGACTTGTTTGAATTGAAATATTTCTTTGCGTGAGTAAGCTTTTTTTAAAATTTAGCCTAAATACAGTTTTAGTGAGGATTATGCGCAAACCTTTATAAATGAGGCACCAGAGCTGTGTGCAGCTTGCAGATGTTGCACAAAGCTGGTGGTTATTTTGACAAAGAAAAAGGGAAAAAAAGCAAACTGCTATTTTTATAACAAAAAGAAAATGGACATCACAGAGTGTCTTTACTCTCAGTATTGTGTCCCTAATATTTTTAAAAAGTTCTCAAAAACTTTTCTAAATTCTGTTTAAAAGCCTGTTGTTGTTATTCTAAATTCAAAATCCAAACCTTACGATTGTGAAAAATTAAAACACATAGAGCTGAACCCATAATTAATTCTGTATAGAAAAAACATCCTCACTTTGCAGTATTCGTACACCTGGTGAGCCCTATGAGAAAATATTTTATCTATTTTTGAACTGCCGCACCTGATGATGGAGTAACCAAAAAAGCTACAAGTTGCTTAAATTTTCTGGACTTGACAACTGCTTTCTCATACATGAATCCAGTACAGTACTGCTTTGTTAATTGGTGGAGAATGAAACAATAGTTCACGCAAAATATGTGCAAAGTGAGCAAATTCACTGCTGTGTGAATTTCCCCCTACAAAACAAATTAGTATCAGCAGTTAAAGCAAGAATCCACCAGGACAAAATAAGTCAAACAACACTGATTTATTTTTAGCTGTGTAGCATTGAGGTATGTTGGAAGAGTCTCGATTGAAAACAAATGGGCACCACAACTCAGCAGCTCATTTATTTGGCGCAGTCAGTAGACGGAGGCGTCCAGAAATCAAAACTCTAAACCTTTTTTTCACAAATGCAAGCATGTGACCTGTGTTTTATATGGAAAAAAACACATTGCCATTGCACTTCACGTGTTAGTTTGCTATTATGATACCTTATATTGTGGCTTGTGTGTTAAAGAATTTGTGTAGCATAAATGTTTGCTGCATTGTGATCTTTTATCATATTTCTTTCCTTGACACGACATCTAAGTGCAGTAAGTTTCATCTGTCTTATGACACAATGAGAGGGAGGGAAAAGACAAGTTTGCGGCAGCGCGTCAGTTCAGCCGGTTCGCACGGGTCTTCCAGCGAGCCAAGCACAGCCACGCGATCACGAGGACAGCGGTCGAAAGCCATCCAAGAGCTTTGAGGCACTGTCACGGCACCATTATAGTTCTGCTGTCAAGAAACCAAGAACACAGTTTACAGTTTAATATCGATCACGCACATTGCTTTTACAGATCGTTCACATTTGCATTTAATTTGAACAAGAGGCATGTTTTTCCCCCTGCATATATTGAGAGTGTTGACACAAACAATGATATCCTGACACTTGGACTGTCACTGTGACTCAGAATACCAAAAGGTTTTATACTGATGCCAATCTTTGTAGATCTTTGTAGTTGTTTGCTTAGGTTTCAGTGGTTTTCAACTCAAATTATAAATAAAATTAAAGCTGCAAGCAGCCTCAAACGCCCCTCGCAGCAAAGCGCCGCTTCGGCCAGTGTCGCGACCGCGGGACCCATGCACCCCCCCCCCCCCCCCCCCCCCCCCCCCGCAATGCCACCTGAACGCTTCAAATGAGCCAGCTGATCGAATCTGCATGAAAAAGTGTTGAAAAGTCAAAAAAGGGCAGCTTTCAAACAAAATGCCAGACTTCCTGTGGGGTATGGGCACTGGCTTCAAAATAGTTTAATACGTCTTCATAAACTATAAATACTCAGTAAATTTCACAATCCTGGTTGAAAGCAGTGCTTATTGGTGATTATTTTATTGCTTCTAGGGGGCGCTGTTGAGGGTTTAGGCCACACCAACCCAATATTTGCATACATATGAATTAGGGGTTTCACGAATATCTAGGTTGTAGAATTTGGTGCAGATCGGATAATGTATGTGGAAATTAGAAGCAAACGTATTTCCATGGCGTGACGTCATGAAGCCGGAGCCACACCCTCTTTCGAACACCCTCAGCACAGGACAAGAAGTGACCCCAACTTGTTTTTAGTCACTGACCACTGCCAAATGTTGATTAGGTAAAAGGAGGCAAATACAGATTTTTCTAAGTAAAACATTGTTCTTCCTGTTCTCAGGGGGTGGGTCTTAGGTCACATGAGCAAAAGAGCCTATGAATGTGTTAAGTGGTGGTATGTGATGAGAACCAGGAAGTTTGGTACAGCTGTGATCTTGTATGTTGAAATTAATACCCATTGTACGTATATGGCGAGAAGCCTTACTTTGAGGCTAAGCCACGCCCACCCACTTTCATGCGGCAAAATTCTTTTGATAACTTTTGATCTCCAATGCCTTCAGTCTCTCCTCATGCATTTTCAAGTCTGTAAGTGAAAAGCTCTAGGAGGAGTTCGTTTAAATACGACGCATACAAATGAGAAAAAATGGTGGGTTGGATTCAACATGGCCGGCTTCCTGTAGGGTGTAGACCATGGCTCCAAGAGACTTTTTTGTAGGTCCTGAGACACTCCATTGGTATTCCGGATTTCATAATCCTGTGATAAAATATGGCTTGGGGCTGGCTCTTTTAAGGATTCTAGGGGGCGCTGTGGAGTAATTAAGCCACGCCCACCATATTTTACCATATAGGTCTCTCCGGGGTTGGACTACTATTCATTATGGTGAATCTGGTCCAGATCAGTTGATTCTTCTGGAAGCTAGAGCCAAACGTATGGCTACGGCGTGACGCCGCACTTCGCCATGCTGCCACACCCCCACCCTATTTCGTAGCCTCTCAGTACAAGACACATAGTTACCCCAACTTGTTTATGGTCACTGTGGACCGTTTCATGTTGATTAAGTCAAGGGTGTAAAATTGGGACCTTTCACAGCAAAATATTACACTTCCTGTTCTGAGGGGGCGGGGCTTAAATTATGTCAGCATTTGACCAGTGGGATTCGTCAGGGACCTCATGACCATCCACCACAGCAGTTTTCATCCATCTGTGACTTTCTGAATAGGATATATAACAACTTTAATTTTTTTGTTTTTTTAGTCAAACTTTGAGGCCTGGCCCCGCCCCCTCAACATATACGAAAAGTAATTTTTTTTTTATAACTTTTAATCCCCCATGCCTGAAGGCCAATACTTACCACTTTTCAAGTTGATTTGTCAAAAAATCAAGGAGGAGTTCATCAAAGTTTGACATGTGTGAAATGCCAAAATTGACCCTTTGACCCAAAATGGCCGCCTTCCTGTACATTTTTGTTCAGGACATTGATAAATTTTTTTGTTCGTCTTGGAGAATTATAACAGTGTACCAAAGCATATACCTCCACGTTAAACCATAGGGAATAGGTCATTTACAGGGGGCGCTGTCAAGTCATTTGGCCACGCCCATTTTAAATTCCTTTAAAGGAGTCATGACCTGTAATTTTCACTTTTCCATGAGAAAAAAGGTATGTTATGATTGCCTAACGATTATACACTGCCCGGGAAGCCGATATTTAAAAGTGAAGCGTGGGTTCGTCAACCAGCCCACGTGCACGCGCACTCAAATACGTTGTTTTAATTTCTGGCCGACTTGACGTAAAATCGGCGCAGGATATACCATATATAGAAATTGCAGACCTACCTATGCTTCAGGAAGCTCGCCCTGCTCCTCTCTCCCTCATATTCACTCGAGCGCCGCCATTAATCCTAGTGATGGGAATTCCAGCTCTTTTTGGAGAGCCAGTTCTTTTGGCTTGGCTCACCATAAAGAGCCGGCTCTTTCGGCTCCACACATTTTCTGTTGCTTAAAGTGTATTTATTACCAAAATTTATGCAAAACGATGTGTACCAAATGTACCAAAACAAGCAGGGGGAATAAATTTTTTTTTTTTTAAATGGCTCCCAATGACGAGCCGACTCCAATCGTTCACTTCAAAGAGTTAGTTCTTAGAGACGGTTCGTTCGCGACCGACACATCACCGATTCGAAGTACGAACTCCACCGTGAAAGATGCAGAAAGTTTCTTCACGCAATGATGCATGAGGAATACGTATTCGTGACAGCCTTTTATTTTAATCAGCTAAAACCATTTCTACCAGAAACGTAGTGCAACACGTGAGTTGCTCTGTTGTTGACTGCCAGAATCAACATGGAAATATTTTTTCTATTTTTTTATGCCGGAATCCTTTACGAATTTGGGACAATATTATTGGATCAGAACAGTATCACCTTGAAATGAAACTGAAAATAAATATTGGCATTGAAAATAAAAATTGGCATTGAAAAATATTATTGTAACTGAAAATATTAATTTTTGAATCGGAAATAAATCTAGTGAAAATTTTTGTATTGTAAGTGAATTTTTTTTTACAATGCCAATCCTTTTTTACAATGCCAATCTTTTTTTACAATGCCAATCCTTTTTTACAATGCCAATCCTTTTTTACAATGCCAATCCTTTTTTTACAATGCCAATCCTTTTTTTACAATGCCAATCCTTTTTTTTACAATGCCAATCCTTTTTTCAATGCCATCATTTTTTTCAGCTTCATACGTGATACTGTTTTGACGCTTGTGTGTGCACGCGCATGAGGGGCGGGGCTTCAGCCCCCCATATGTTTGCATGGAAACTCCGACTGGCGGGAGACAAGCGACTTAGCAATGGCTGCTTCAAGTTCTGGTACACCGTCTAAAACACAGGTAGGCCTAAGTTACCCTTTCTTCTTATATTTTTTGCTATTACAATGGACAGAGTGGTAAATAGATTACATTTTTAGGTATTATGGCTGTGAAGTTGTGCCCACCTCTCCATAGGAGTTAGAGGCCACCATCGTAGCTGCTGCACAAGAACTCATCAACAAGTTGGCTCAAAGTATTCAACAACCTCATACCACAGTGCAGCAAAATACAGAGCAGTTTCATGAGCGCAGGGATCAACAAGCCCAGACCCCAAAACAGACAGTGCAGGCTGAGATGGCAAGGTTAGTAATAGCATTCATAATTTATAGTTTTTATTATTTTAATGGACTTTAAAATTCATTTTTGATTCTCTCATATAGGTCATTTCCAGGATTCTTTACAAAAAAAGGGGGAAAGCCCGCTTTTCTCCCGTACAAACTAGTCCACTGAGGCCTAAATTCTGTAAGTGTGAATATATATGTTGCGAATAAGGGCTGTACCAACACCCCTTCTGCTACTGAGGAGCTCCAGCTGAGTCAAGCAGGGCTAGGAAAGAGGTCCCTCATCATGACAGATGATATGACTCATGCAATGGTAATCTGACTCATTTTTTTATTTAATTTAACTTATTATGAAGCAGAAATGCATGCACATATAAAACAATTGTTTTCTCTGAAATTGTGGTGATTGAAATCACAGTAGTTGCTCCTTTTTTATGTACAGCTACTTCTAAAAGTCTTCTAATTAAGTAGGTTTTTACCAGTTTTGTTCCCTTATATGCTTTAGATTCATAAATTGATCACTGAAGAGTATCCTAAAATAGATGGAGTGCAAGGATGGTTGTTGCACAAGGCCGCAGGTAGGCATAAGTATTTTTTTATTTTTTTTTTGTTGTTGAAACAATTTTGAGCTGCGACTGAAACTTGAATATGTATAATTATTATTTTTATATTTGATGTTTATACAAATATCATACCACATAATTAAAAATGACTGTTTCAGTGATTTTTTTTTTTTTCACTTGATACATGTTTTCTAGGACATAAAAGAATGCCCGATCTGTCTTTGCTGCTTTCCACAAAATGAGATCGCCCAGCATGCAAGCCTGTGTGGTGAAAGGTAAATCAATACATAATTAAACAAAGTTCTGTATGTTTGGAGCTGTTCAGTATTTCCCGAATCCCTTTATAAAAGTGTGCAGGCATTACAGTTTGAGTTTAGTCGGTATACATTTAAATTATAGATTAAGGCTTTTATAAAGCGTGATGTATTAGAAAGATATAGTTGAATCATGACAAAGTCAAATTTAAATCAAATGATACATTTTTTTACATAATTTATATTTTTGAATGCTGTGTGAATATTTATTATGTTTTATTATTCATAATTTTTAGACCCGAGGACAATTTCAATAACAGTATTGACTCAGAAAGCAGTGGGCCAAGTAGGAGAGAAGATCCTTTGGATAATATATTCAGGTTAGAAAGGTCCTTTAGCCATTACAGTATAATTATTTTTTTTTTTTTACCTTCATAATACATTAGCTATCATTTTTTAGCAACTTCAATCATTTGTTTGTTGATGTGCTCCTGTGGCTTGAAAGTCAGGTGGATACAAGCAAAGAGTTTAAGATTTGCATCACTCGCAATGATCTTGTTCAAAGTGGCTTCACTCAATGGCAAAGACAGAAGAAAGGTTCCCTTGTCAATAAACTCCATGTGACTTTTATTGGAGAGGCAGGAATTGATACTGGGGCATTAAGGAAGGAGTTTTTGACTGGTAAAGATATGTACATTATACTAACAGTTCAGATACTGTTGAAGGCGAAATAAATTCAATTGGAGTTTTAGGTTAGCTGTAACAACTTTTTATTTCCTGTCTCAATCTTTGTCTAGAAATGATGCATGTTATTGAGACCCGACTGTTTGAAGGAAGTGGCAGGAAGGGAAAGAGTCCAGTTTACTCTATTAGTGATTTAGAAAACAATTTCTACAGGTTTGTTTCTTTTCATAAATTCTCCAGCATTATTTCATGTGTGAGACACATTTGATATTTGATATTGACTTGCAGAACTGCAGGAGAAGTTTTTTCAGTCAGCCTTGCACAAGGAGGTTCACCACCATGTTTCCTAAGAAGCTGGTGTTATCAGTTTCTTGCAACAGGAAACTTTGATGCTCTGCATTTGACCAAAGATGATGTGGATGACATTTCTCTTATAGAAAAGGTTAGCTGCATTTAGCTAACGTAGTGAACATGCAGATTTTTTATGTATGCACTTTTCTACTTTTAAAACATAATTTGTTTTTGTTTTGTCTGTGTACGGTTGCAGGTGGAACTTGCTTCCAACTTACCAGAACTTGCAGAAGAAATCGTGAGTTGTGGTTACACAGGACCTCTGAAGTTGGACAAACGGGACAGTATAATAAGGTTCACTTGAAGTATTAAAATATGTTTAAAGTTTTGTAGTTGGACTGTTTTGATTCCCAACCCCCCAATTTTCAATAATCATAGCTAACTTTGTTTGCCTTCATGAATAGATCTATTGTTGTCCATGCTACTGTGCGCCTGACTCCTATGCTACAGCAGATCAGAAATGGTATGAAAATCTACAACCTTGCTGAGGTGATAGGAAGGCACCAAAGTCTCTGTTCAAGCCTATTTTTTCTCGACAATGACGACAACACAGGGGTATATATTTTAAATTGTATGTATTTTACTGGTTATGATTTTCCTACAATATCTACATATGTTTGACATACTTGCATGTTACATGAGGATGTGTTTTTTTCTTCCTTTTGTTAAGCTTACTTATGAGTAAAGAACACTTCTTTTTAACAAATTCTTCCCATTCATAATAATTAAGATATGTAATGCCCTATTTTCTTTAGCCGGATGCTGATAACATAATGAGTATCCTTGAGCCAGAGCTGAGTGAGAGGGGAAGTCCAAGGCATTCTTCCAAGACTTCCTGCAGAGCATTGAAAACTCAGGTTTGAATTTTAGAAAGTTAAAATTTACTGAAAATGGTTTATCATAAATGTCTTGTAAACCTATAATGTGCAAATATATTTTGACATCATAGACAGTTAATAACTATGTAATGGAACTGCAACCTCTTTGTATTTTACATGGTTTATCTGATAACTCATACCTGCAAACTTGTTGTGTTCCTGCGAAAATTGCCGTTTTTGAAACCAAGTTTGGGGTTCACGTTTGGCGCCCCTTTTTAACTGTACATTTGCAAATGCTGATAAATGTGCTTTTTCATTTGAATTGTGGTATTTTTCCTTTTTATTTTTCTCTTGCAGGTATGATCACTTAAGACTAAAATTAGTGTTGCATATTTACAAAATGTTTTTGATTGGTATTTTTTTTTTTTTATAAGTGGTTTCTGACTTTGCAGATCAGGATGAAGATCAACAGAGCTGTGACCATGCGATCCAAGAAGACCTACCAAGACAGGATCAGGAGGAACACTGGAGTACTGAAAACAAAATGTTGATATCTGTCCCAGCAGTTATGCAATGGTTAACAGAACAAAGACACAAACCATGTCTTCCATCAGAAAGAGCTCGTTTTAAAATACACAGAATTTGAACACAACTGCAAAGATAAGATGCTTGGACATTACATTTGTTACCCACTTGTAAGTGCCTGCCCAAATACCATCATCTTTCCTGTGGCACACATGAACACATTCACAGAGTTCATCGAAGTTATGACAACAGCAGTAAGAATGGTTCGAGACTTTAGCCGTGTGTAGTTGACTTTATTAATCACATTCCACTATACTGTGATTTAGCTAGCATTGCACTGTTTTCCGGCTGCTAGGCAAATCTTTAAACCTATTTTACATGTCAAAACAGTACCACCAAAATACAAGCAATCTACAGTTACATATGTCCCCATATTTAACTTATTGTGATATTAAAAACTATGTTCAGAAAACAGTTTGAAATATTTCCATAAAGTTGTATCTCAGATCCAACTTTGAGTTTGAACACAAAGTTATCAATTTTTTTTTTTAAGTAAATGTTTCCACACTTAAAAGTTTACAACTGCCAAGTAGACATTTAATGTTCGTTCTGTAGAGGAGCATCTGTTCAGCTTAAATAAATGAACATTCCGTATGACTTGGATTTGTCGCTTTATTTTTGAAATGTTGATTCATTGATATATCAAACAAATTTCATCAACTTAATTACAAAGACATCAGACATGACAGTTAAGTGAATCTTGCTATATTTGTCTTAATTAGTTGTAAAACAAAGTATTTGATATTTAGAAAAAACAAGTTCCTGTTGTGATCTGGTTGAAAAAGATTGATCAAGCTGTGATTGTGCCACTCATACAAAGTAGTGATATGCTATGAGTACAAACAACTTTCTATAGATGATTTTAGGGTGTCATTGTGTTACAGATTGATTTGTGATGTAGCTCAGAACTCTCATATAAAGGTCTCTTCCATTGTCCGATGAGGGACTAAGAGGATGAATAGCAGCCCTAAGTTCTGCCATTGCCTGTGACTCCAAAGGAAACTGGATTGGTGGAAGAACTACTCCATAATTCTCTGATGTTGAATAGTCAAAGTCCAGAGTTGGAGGTTCTTGAATGCTCTGAAAATCAGACATGAAAACAGGTCAGTGTTATAGGGGGTTTTGGGGGCATGCTGACCCCCCCAAGTAAAATGTCATTTTACATTTAAAAGCATCAATGTGGTGCATTTAAGAATAGTAAAATCAATAAGAGGTAAAAGCCATGATGAATGTAGATTAATTGTATGGATAATAAAAAAAAGCTTGATATAAAAATCAATGAGCAATATATAATTATTGATAACTTCATTAAAAATTATAAAATGTAACTACAGCCAAACCCATTTGAGGCTACTCTTCAATGACCTACTTTTAATAAAGAATATAAACAATGAATTCAATTAAACCATTGGTTCAACAAATTCTTGGACCATTGCTGAAAGTTGTACAACAACAAAAATCAACTTCAGAGACGTCAGTAAGTACTGATCAGGGCTGTACAATGCATAGCACTGGTTCTACAGAGGCTGGTGGTTTTGTAAGACACTGAAAAGTGGGACCATGAGCATAAAATGTAATTTACTACCCTTTCAAGACAAATGTAAGGCAGTTTTACACAGTTAAACAATAAAATTAACCTAATGCATAACGAATGAATGCATATAGAATTACCATACATAAGCTCATAGATCATAGAGCAGAAACCACAACAGCGTTAGTTCAGTTGTTTGTATATAAAATATATACAGTATACAGATAATGCAGTATGTTTTGTTCTAATGTATAACATTTTATACTGAACATGTGGCTCTTCAGATTTTTGCTACATCAGTTAATATTAATTTCAGTATAAACAAATGTACTTATACATAATGTTTTTGTGTGAATGTGTGCATGAATTGGTGAATGACTGAATGCGGTTTGAAGCACTTTGGAGTCCTCAGGGCCTGATAAAGAGCTATACAAGTACTGGCTATATACAATTTTTACAATGTAAAGCTGGTACGATAATTTTTTTAAATAGATATATCATTACTTTGGTCCTCGGTAAGTCAGTCAATTTGTTCATTGGCCGAGTTAAGAGGCTAAAGTGTAACAAACCATAACGAAATAAAATAACTTTAAATACTAATTTTAAGAGAAAAACAAATTCTACTCTAGGTAAGATAGAGTTTGGTGCGACAACCCAAGATCCACACTGGTTCCCATTACCCCCTCTTTATAAAACTCCTGGATATGCCCCTGCTCAGCAGCATGGAACATTTAGGAATAATAAGTCATTAATAATTCGAAAAACTCACACTAATTCCAAAAAGGAATGGTGATAGTATGATACCCTATCACCATAGTGCTGCTGACCACCTGGTTTGACACACAATCCTTCAGTCTCACTATCTTTGTTGTTAGTCATTGATCTATGGGCTCAATATAAGGTCATAAAGTTTGCCTCATAATTTCACAGTTGAACTTCATAAATCAAGTTTTGCGATATTGTAGAAAAATGTCTGCCCAAAAATTTTAAGTTTGCAAATGTGCAGAAAGAGGTTTGCATGGTTGTAAAATAAAGGTCTGCATTTGAAAGAATAATATAAGTTATTGTGCAAACATCCTGTCTTGAGATGCGCAGCATAAAACTGCATGAGAGACTCTGAAGTTGCAGATGCGAATTTTGGCACAGTCTTTACACATTTCTCTGATTGGATGGTGACAGATCACACTGTCCAATCAGAGAGCAGGCCTGGGGCTGACACATCTGGATCTGAAGCCTTGTTAAAGTCCAGTTTCTCCAGCTGCCTCTTCACCTGATCTCTAGAGACAGGTGGGAGGGGGAGGTAAAAGGGATAGCAGCATCTCCTGACTTGGTTGAAGACAAACTTGTGGATGCAGAAGACTCCGTGACTGAGGTGGAAGATAAAACATCAGAGGAGTGACAGGAAAGCTGTGGTTCAGAGGAGAGTGGGATGTTTGTTTGGCTGAGGATAGGAGAGGAGGATGTTCAGCTTGTTCCTGAACCGAACCTGTTGAATAAGGTTTTATTACAGGCCTTTACATTTGCTTTCAGTTTTACCTCGGTATTTTCTGGTGCAGCCACTGGATTTTGGAGAAGTCCTACAGTCCAAAGTTGATTAGGGGTCAGATTTTGTTCTGTGCATAGTGGATGATTATCCCACCCATTCTTGAAGGTGTCAAGGTCCTTCTGGAGGCGTTCCACAAAGATGTACTGAGCACAGAACAGATGGAAGCTGTTGGAGGGATCGAGAAGGCAGTCTTCCTCAAGGGAGTGAAGTAGCTCGTAATAAACAGTGGTTACAGCCATCCAGACATCTCGCCACAAGCGCTCAACTCTAGAAATTTAATATCAGAAGAACACATTAGTTTCCAATTCCAGGGTTTTACCTATTTTTGGTATAATTACCAGGTGACTTAATAATAGTAATAAAGACAGACTTGTGTGCTAGAAGACATGTTTGAACATTAAGAGTAGCGTGGTGGACAACAGGACGATTCATGTCTAAATACAACTGAATTTAGACATGTAATAACATAAAAGATATCTGCGTTATTTTTAACCAAGATTTAACTTTTTTTTTAAAAACAGCATCGAATTATATTAACCAAAGAATTCATTTAATTGGGTCAAAAAACAAAATTCCGCGTTCGCTTTGTCATTCCCACAAAGCACAAGTGACTTTCCTGCTTCCTCTCTGGCTAGGAGTACGTCCATTCATCAGATTCTCCTGAATCTTCTTTCTCTCTGTCTTCACCATCTTCCCCAAACACAGGCTAATACTCCATCCATCCATCCATCCATCCATCCATTTTCTTCCGCTTATCCGGGGTCGGGTCGCGGGGGCAGCAGCCTAAGCAAAGAGACCCAGACTTCCATCTCCCCAGCCACTTGTTCCAGCTCCTCGGGAGGAATCCCAAGGCGCTCCCAGGCCAGCCGAGAAACATAGTGCCTCCAGCGTGTCCTGGGTCTTCCCCTGGGCCTCCTCCCGGTGAGAGGTGCCTGAAACACCTCACCAGGGAGACCAGATGCCCGAGCCACCTCAACTGACTCCTCTCGATGTGGAGAAGCAGCGGCTCTACTCTGAGCCCCCTCCGGTTGACTGAGCTTCTCACCCTATCTCTAAGGGAGAGCCCAGACACTCTGCGGAGGAAACTCATTTCAGCCGCTTGTATCCGTGATCTCATTCTTTCGGTCACCACCCAGAGTTCGTGACCATAGATGAGGGTAGGAACGTAGATCGACCGGTAAATCGAGAGCTTCGCCTTTTGGCTCAGCTCTCTCTTCACCACGACAGACCGGTAGAGCGCCCGCATAACTGCAGATGCCCCACCAATCCGTCTATCGATCTCCCGCTCCATTTTTCCCTCATTCGTGAACAAGACCCCCAGATACTTAAACTCCTCCACTTGGGGAAGGACCCCATCCCCGACCCGGAGGAGGCACCCCACCCTTTTCCGGCTCAAGACCACGGCCTCGGATTTGGAGGTGCTGATTCTCATCCCAGCCGCTTCACACTCGGCTGCGAACAGCTCCAGCGAAAGCTGTAGATCACGCTCCGATGAAGCCAACAGGACCACATCATCTGCAAAAAGCAGAGACCCGATCCTGAGGCCACCAAAACGGATCCCCTCAACGCCTTGGCTGCGCCTAGAGATCCTGTCCATAAAAGTTAGGAACAGGATCGGTGACAAAGGGCAACCTTGGCGGAGGCTAATACTCCTCCTCATAATGTTCCACATCTGAAAGTTCAAAATCTGAACCTCCCCCGACTATTTTGTATGACTCTTTTCTGCTTCCTGTATTTCTCCTACAAAGATGAAGTCATTCAATTAACTAATACGTCCTGTTTCACTTCACAATAGACATTCATAAAAACAGTTATTTCAAAAAGAGAAATCCTTAAACAGTTTTCAGAATTCAAAATATTGTTATTTACATTCCAGTGAACAAGAATATATATAATTATCATTATTTAACTTATTTCTCATCTTTCCATAAAATGCGGTTGCTGGTAAGACAGCCATTTTGAATGAGGAAAAAGAGACTTCCCAGCATGGATAGATATCAAATGACATCACTGGAAAGCCCACGGTGTCCTCTAAAGAGTACTGTAGGACTTAATAGGAGTGAATGAATGGGAGTTACGTCTTCGCGAATCAAAGTGATGTATGATGACATGCAGAATGTGCAACCAGCTTCTTTAATTTTCCACCAAGTAATACCATGCAGAAAATCTTTCAGTTTCATGAGCTCCATCAGGCAACATCCTGTAGATTGCTTAGTTTAATTTTTTTTTAATTGCCCCTAATCACACTCCCTTTCAATCGCTTTCTAATATTCTGCTTTGAAATGTAAACGCCATGAGATGGCATGTTTACTTTATTCCTAATATTGATGTGTACATTTAAAAGAATAACTTCATTTAGCTTTCAGAAACACCATAAAACCTTTCCCGAAACGACCATCTGTCGAGGAGTCTGTTAGAAATAAACAACAGATCCAGCTCAGTCACAAGTTATTCTGCTGTGTCAGACAAAAGTGCAGCGCTCTCTAAACTTACTGCAGACTTAAAATATTTTAATGACTTACCGAGTTTTCTTTTAAACAAACCTACATAAGAGTATTGTGATATATAATCAATTTAATTCAAGACAAAATTCTTGCTTTGCGGACAAGTAGCTTAAATTTGAATATTTTGATCAGGCATTACTGCAGCCACATACCACTGGTATAGCTGCTTTGCGTAAAGATTTCAACCAGTCAATCGGCTGAAAGATTAACTAATTCTGCCACCAGTTAACATATCACAGCCACAATATTAGTCTGATTTATATGCACAGAAAAACTTTAATCCGTGACACCGGCTATCTTGCTAAACCGAATAAGCTAAAGTTAGCATTTAGCACAACTTCACAGCCATAATAACTAAAAATTAAATCTATTTACCACTCTGTCCATTGTAATAGCAAAAAATATAAGAAGAAAGGGTAACTTAGGCCTACCTGTGTTTTAGACGGTGTACCAGAACTTGAAGCAGCCATTGCTAAGTCGCTTGTCTCCCGCCAGTCAGCGTTTCCATGCAAACATATGGGGGGCTGAAGCCCCGCCCCTCATGCGCGTGCACACACAAGCGTCAAAACAGTATCACCTACGAAGCTGAAAAAAATGATGGCATTGAAAAAAAGGATTGGCATTGTAAAAAAGGATTGGCATTGTAAAAAAAAGGATTGGCATTGTAAAAAAGGATTGGCATTGTAAAAAAAAAGGATTGGCATTGTAAAAAAGGATTGGCATTGTAAAAAAAAGGATTGGCATTGTAAAAAAAAAAGGATTGGCATTGTAAAAAAAAAGGATTGGCATTGTAAAAAAAAAAGGATTGGCATTGTAAAAAAAACCAGATTGGCATTGTAAAAAAAAAAGGATTGGCATTGTAAAAAAAAAGGATTGGCATTGTAAAAAAAAGGCATTGTAAAAAAAAGGATTGGCATTGTAAAAAAAAAAGGATTGGCATTGTAAAAAAAGATTGGCATTGTAAAAAAGGATTGGCATTGTAAAAAAAGATTGGCATTGTAAAAAAGGATTGGCATTGTAAAAAAAAGGATTGGCATTGTAAAAAAAAAAGGATTGGCATTGTAAAAAAAAAGGATTGGCATTGTAAAAAAAAACAGATTGGCATTGTAAAAAAAAAGGATTGGCATTGTAAAAAAAAAGGATTGGCATTGTAAAAAAAAGGCATTGTAAAAAAAAGGATTGACATTGTAAAAAAAAAAGGATTGGCATTGTAAAAAAAAAAAGGATTGGCATTGTAAAAAAAGATTGGCATTGTAAAAAAGGATTGGCATTGTAAAAAAAGATTGGCATTGTAAAAAAGGATTGGCATTGTAAAAAAAAGGATTGGCATTGTAAAAAAAAAGGATTGGCATTGTAAAAAAAAAAAGGATTGGCATTGTAAAAAAAAACAGATTGGCATTGTAAAAAAAAAGGATTGGCATTGTAAAAAAAAGGATTGGCATTGTAAAAAAAAGGCATTGTAAAAAAAAGGATTGGCATTGTAAAAAAAAAAAGGATTGGCATTGTAAAAAAAGATTGGCATTGTAAAAAAGGATTGGCATTGTAAAAAAAAGATTGGCATTGTAAAAAAGGATTGGCATTGTAAAAAAAAAATCACTTTCAATACAAAAATTATCACTAGATTTATTTCCGATTCAAAATTAATATTTTCAGTTACAATAATATTTTTCAATGGCAATTTTTATTTTCAATGCCAATATTTATTTTCTGTTTCATTTCAAGGTGATACTGTTCTGATCCCATACAATATCAGGCGAAGTTGGCATCGAAGCTCCGTTTGGAAAAAGGGGCCATTCCAACAATCAGAGACTTCCCTGCAATTGAAACGGTAAGGCTGTGTTTTTATTGCTCTGCTGTGTGAAACAAACAGCAGCTAACTGCTAATGCGGCTATTGTTTGCTAGCGGGAGTAGTAGATATGGGTTAGATATGCTGAAGCGTTACCTGCGGTGTAAACCCTCCTCCTTCCTGCCACCAATCAACACGCCCCTCATTTGCATTATTACAATGACCGTCCACAACAGCCAAAGTATCGCATCAGATCTCGCGAGACAATAATGCCTTCAGAAATAAGGGTCAGAGGAGCTCTGTGTTTATTTTTTTCAACGTTTGTTTTTTAGAAGGGCCTGAAAGACTATAATAGAGCGTGGGTATCCAAGATAATACTAGGTTATGACTCCTTTAAAATACGTAAATTTCATGCACACATGACGCCACCGCCAAATTTGGTGAGTTTTTGAATATGATAAAGCCTCCAAATAGCCAATTTATTTTTGGGAAGAATAATAAGAAACAGTACAGATACAGTACAATAGGCCTTCGTAGCGCTTAGCTGCTCGGGCCTAATAAAAACTCAAACTGCTGTGAGTAAAGAAATGTTTGGAGAGAAAAAAAAAACGCCTTGCCTGTATTATGAGGTTGGCTTTTGCAGTGTCTGGTTCATCCTGCTCTTTCTAACTTCATTGTTAAATATTGGTAATGAAAACTATGTCAAAATCCTCACTTTTAAAGGAGGTCTTAATTCTTGTATTGTGGCCAAACTGTAGAGGCAGACTTTAAGTGGTAATTTAGAGAGATGTCATGGTCAGTCTCACTGTCAGCAAGCAGGCAAAAGCATCTTAAATTCTGACTGCAAGTCAAACATTCAGGACTTAATGCTTCCCAGATTGTGAGTCTGCAAACGAGCTTCCCTCACTCTGTAAATCCTGATGAATGTGTTTGTTCATGGGGGCAGTTTTATATTCATGCTACAGACGCACAGATATTAATCAGGGCTGAGGCTCTGTGAGTGAGAGTCAGACAGTAAGCACATATACAGTTAGATTTGGATGACAGATTATCCTCTTCCACTGTGTACTCTTTTATAAACCTTCCACATGAAAAATTACTTCTGAGGTTCATTTCGCAACAGCTCCAAAATTTAAACCAACAGCAATTTGTAATGAACTTCATAACCTTCTCGTCAGAGGCGACGGTACACAACAAACTGGAGCACCTGGAGGGCTTTTAAGGTGTTCATGAGTTTTGGGAAGATGGAATGTGAGATGGTTAGATGGATTGAGATGTTGTTCGTCGTATACAACGTAACTCCAGTCTGTCATCGTGAAGAAAAAACTGAACCAAAAAGCAAGCGTCTTGATTTATCAGTTCGTTATGATCTGGACCTGAACTATGGCCATGAAATTTGGGTCGTCACTAAAATAACAAGATCCCAGATTAAAAGCCCGGATCTGAAATCAAACCTAATCCCCAGAAAATTATAATTACAACATTCAAAAGCACAGCATCTAGTTTATGAAGCAGAACAGCTTTCTGTACATTTCACAGAGGGCATGAGACAAATTACCAAACAAGTCTATCACACACAGAGAGGATGAGAGCTAATGTTGTAATGTCATGACGAGAAACTCACTCTCATCTATTAGAGAATGGGCTGCCGTTTGAACAGTTACACAGTCAAGAATTAATAACAGTAATTTGGATATTTAGCCTGTCATAAGACCAAAAATTAGGTCTAACTTTTTAGTTAGCAAACTAAATATTTAATTTAAAGCTAAATATTTATCTAGCAAGCTGAACTGGCTAGCTAAATATTTACCTTGCTAAATATTTAGTTTGTAAACTATTGAACTAAATAAATATATTTTGAGCTAAATATTTAGTTTGAAACTGTGACATCTATAAATGAATAAAAAACATAGACGCAAATATGACTTTGAAATATGAACCCCATTTCTTTTTCTCTTATAACAAATTACATAACCCAAATAAGTGCTGGTAATTTTTGACTGTGTAACTTTACAAATGGCATCCCATAGTAGAGCTAGAGGTGCATTCACTGAAGACTTCTAGTAGGTGCATGTCTACAATAAGAGAGTCCTTAAGAAATAAACAACAAAGGTATGTGTACTTTAGGAGATGTGGGAGAATTACTCAAGCACTGACACAGAAGTAATTTCAATTGGAAACAAAAACTGAGAGAGGGGAGTGTACAACATTAAAAGCAGCAATTGAACCAATCAATGGAGAGACTTAAAAGAAAGACACAGCATTAATGCTCCAATAATTGCATAATTGGAGAACTAGCTGGAACCATAAATGGAAAAGATACAGCATTTAATAGCGCTGTTAGTGTCTGAAACTCACCTGAACACAGAAGCACTGAGCAAGGGGATCTTTCTAAAGAGAGTAAACCAAAGGTAGAACACAAAGTTATTAGCAGCAACAGTTCTGTGAATTACTCTGCCCAGGAAAGAACAAAGCTCAATAGTTAAAACACTTAGTTGGTCATAAAATAATGACAGAAAGCGGAGTTAATGGCAAATGGGGCATAAATTGAGGATTGTTTAGAATCATAAATGGTATGAGACACATCTGAACACATGAAGCACTGAGCCAGTAGTACTTTCTAATGAAAAGAAAACTGAATAAGGAACACAGAAAAAATAGGCAAGAAATGCTTTCTGAAAAATATGTTATAAAGTTATTGTTACCAATAGTTGCAACTAATGTATTAATGCAAAGTTAAGAAAAATGTTCGTAGCAGCATAACTAAAGGGATACTATAGGATAACCTAAACCCCTTTAGCACTATCACCTGGTATCTATGTGAAATTACACAGACAATGCAAACAGACATCTTTCATACATCAATTTGAATATTAATCTGACTTTAATATCAGTTGAGCCAAATGTAAAATTCAGTACACAGCATTTGAATTGTTTTCCTCTATTGGTAAATTACAATTAAACTATAGAAAAACATCATTGTATTGACTGTAAACAGGCCCAGAGCAAAAATCAGGATTTACATTATTAGAGTTTATATTCGAATGGCTCAGTCCTCTGATGTTTTGGCTCTGTGGTTTTTGTGTGTTGGAAGTGAAACGACAGTTTGATTAATTACCAAACTTCTCAGCTGTATTGAATGAAAGGTTAAGAGAAGTGAACTCACTGGATAGCGACCCTCTCTCTCTCTCTGTCTCTGGAAGTCCAGACAGGGAATCAGATATCCTGCTGTAACCTCTTTCCTAAAATTAGGCAGGGGAAATTGTAAAGCAGTCCCATGATTCTGGATCCAAAAGCAATTTGACCCAATTAGTTTGAAGGAGATGTGATGGCCTCACCGATGAATACCAAGTGGTTTGAAGTGTTTCTAGAAGAACCTAAAAATGATTTTTGGACTCGATTGAACACACGGCTCGTTTTCCAAATTATACAACAGCTTCAGGCTGTGAATGTGGAGAACCCATTATCTCTTTGATTAAATTTTGTAGGATTTGTGTTTTTAGCACTGTCACTTATTGGTGGTCATTTTGCAACACGCTGCAAAGTTTGCATCTCTGAGTTTGTTTGTGCCTTTCAGACATTCCTTTGCACATTTTCTTGTGCAGCAAAACAAGCCACTCTCCTTCTGGAGCTGGCCCAATGCTGAACCATATAAATAATGAGGAAGGGCATTGAACTCAAAACCTTTGGTAAGAAACATGTAGATCATCAAAAATGTGAGTACATAGTAAACAGTGTACATCATGCAGCTGACAAACAGGGTGCCAATAAAAACAGAATATGTGGATGTTCAGGGGATTGGTGTGACAAAATACGTTGTTTAGGCTGCCTTCTCTGAAGAAAACCCCTGTACGAATAAGAACATTTTTCATTTAAAACATTTTTGTTGTTTGTCAAAGGTCACGTTACAATTTTTTGTTGTCGCTAATTTTGAACGACAGGGCCAGAAGAATCCGGTCATAACCTTTTTTTACCCGTCAATTTTTAAAATTATGATAATGACATATTCAGTAGTATTTAAGTTTTCATTAATTTTAATAAACATTTAATCCGAACAAACTTAACAGAGAACCTACATTGTGCCCTTACACAGCGAGCAGATTAATAGGGTACATGTATTAATTATGAACATTTCACCTGCTGTAGCCTGAATGCTCCACATGGAGCTGAACTGCTCTCCTGCTTGTGCCTAATGGAGCCTGGAATTACCAGTGCACCTTCAGCCAAAGTTTTCAATCAGGGAACATTTCTCCAATTGAAGTGATCAGAATCTAGCGAGACTCTTTGAACAAGGGCTTTTCCGATCGCTTCAGTAGGAGTAAATCCCGCATCATCGCTCCCTTTTGATGAGTGGTTAAGCTGCACCGATCTATCACTGGCAGTCTGTGTCAAACTTACCTCTATATGCTTGCGCAGGATTGATGTAGCATTTTTAAAAGCTGCTACATCGGTCTCTCTGGGCAAACACACAATAATGCTGTTGCCTTTCTTGAACTGAAAATGAAGTGGTCACTTAAATACAGCCAGGGGCTAACATCGTTTTCTTTCAGTTTAACTTTACTCAACTGGGTCTCTTTGTTCACTGGATTCATACCGATGTCATGTTCCATCTTTATCCTTATTAACGCCGGTACTCCTATCCATCATGCATTATAGTGTTTCCTTGGGGCGCAATATTTTTAATCAAATGAGATTTGTTGTTTTTGTTTACTCAGTAACCGATATAATAAAAAATGTATAATATTTTAAAAACTATACTTAAGTAAAAGTAGAATTACAGACTTGAAAAAGTACAATTACACAAAAAACCTACTCAATTACTGTCATGTTTGGTTTTCTTAAAGAGAGACTCTAATTTCAAGCAGCAAACCCAGATGACAAGAGATGAGTTCTTTTAAAGGTTTATTTGGAACTAAACCTTAGAAAGTTGAGATCTTTGAATATTAAGAAAGACATTGTATCTTTGGTGTACATTTCACTCATTGAATCCATCCTCACATACAACCTCTTTTCCTGGTTTAACTTTCTTACCGTCAAACACAAAACAAAACTCAATAGAATAGTTAATCACGCCAGTAAGATCACCCAAACCCCTCAGACGCCCCTCTTCGAACTGTACAGGCGATCAGTGCGGAGGAAAGCTACTGTCATCACTGAAGATGCCTCACACCCTTTGCATCACTCCTTCTCTCTGCTGCCACCAGGCAGAAGATACAGAACCCCATTGGCTCATAGAAATGGTTATAAGAAACCATTCATTCCATCTGCAGTCGCTGCACTAAATAAACCCCGGTAGCAATGTACTTTATGTTGATCTTTTTTAATGATGTTGTGTGTGTTTTTATTGATTGATTTGAGCCGTGCTGAAAGACACATTTCTGCTCTTTGGAACAGACAAAGTTATATTCTATTCTATTGCAGGAAACGAGTGAAAGCCAAGGAGAATGTGCCGCATCAAGGGAATCCGGGAAACGGGAACTGAAGGGGAACAGGTAAGTTATTATTTTAAGGTCATGAAAATTTAACGTGAAAGGACTAGGATGGTGAGTGAGGTCTTACTTGGTTGTCGGCTTCGGGAGGACTTGGAGGAGGTATGCTGGAAACGCGAACTGAGTTCGGCTGGGGAGTGGGTGGTTTGTATTGAAGCATCCTTTGTTTTTGCAGGTGGAGGTGTTGGAGGGCGGACAGCCAGGCGTCGCAGAGCAGTGGGGTCCAGGTGAGTTCCTTGTGTGATATCAGGTGGAGAGGAATGGGGACTGACCAGGGTGGAATCCAGAGTTTGCTGGAAGGAGTCTTGGTCGAGGATAAAATCCAGAACTGTATCTACGAAGGAGATCGAGGGAGGTAAAAAGCTTTAAGCAGAAGTCTTTCTAGAAAGATTATAACTATAAGTTCAAAAGACAAGATCTGGCCTGTGTACCATGCACAGAGCGAGGACCATCTGGCGTCCGTCTCCAAGAAGGACCATATCTTTTAGTAAGGAGCCATATCTCGGGACCACAGCTGAGTGTTGAACATGGAAGGTTTGTCCTCAGTTCCTTTACCACACCAGATCGGTGCAATGCCTTCATTACTATTGACAAACACAACATCCATTTATTTATCTCTTCCTCTGTCCTGCAATCACTTGGGAACAACATGTCAATATAGCTCAAGTCCTCAGCTTCAGGGGAAGACTCACCTCTTTAGGTTGACAACAAGGGGCAAACTCCGCCGCTCAGAATTGAGGCCATCCTGGAAGTAACAAAAATTGCAGTTCACCCCTCATCCGCTGGGGGCTGGCTCCAGAAAGGAGCAATTTCCCATTGACTCCCATGTTAAAAAGGCCAACTTCACAGCAGAAATAAACATGTTTACAGCCTGGTTCAAAAAACCATTTTAGGTTTATTAGGTCAGGTTTATCGTCATGACAACTCTGAGGGGGGTGAATTTTTTTCTAACTCATCCGTATAGACATAATTTAATCTTGAAATTATGAATAATTAGGGGCGTGTCCTTTTGATTGACAGGTCTCGGATGAGCCGTCAGCGCTAAGGCTGGTGGCTAACGGTGGCTAGCAGCTTGCCGCCATAGACTGCTTACCCCACCTGCTTGCTCCGGGGAAGGCCTTCAGCCTGGGACTCACGTTAAGACTTTGGCCATTTACTTTCTCTGAACTTGAACATCAGTTCTATCCGCAAACTTTATTAGTGTTTAGATATAAATCGTGCACTTATTGGACAAACATGGCTTGCTGTGGTACTGATTGCACTAACAGACCAAGAAGTCTCTGCTCCATTTTTTTCGGTAAGTAAAATAATATTTCTGTACATTACTTTGTAGATTAAGCTCCTGCTATATTAGCTCGTTTATTAGCAAAGTAGCTAGTTAATCATGCTGGGAAACTACAAACTGAAGAGGTTAAGTTGTGCATTTAAGATAAGGCTGCTTGGTCGAACATGGGTTGAAATGATCACATTTCTTATTTACTTTACATGTTGATTTATTCAAACTTCACATAGTTTTAGTAAAAGCTATGGGCAAATGGGGCTTCATGATTTTATTTGACAAAATTATTGAGTTGTGCTCATTTCACCGTCAAAATAACGTATTGATCGCTTCGCGGTCAAGACACACACACACATATATAGGCCTATATATATATATATATATATATATATATATATATATATATATATATATATATATATATATATATATATATATATAAAACGTGTGTGTACCAGCACGTTATTTTGACGGTTTTAACATGTAAAGTAAATAAGAAATGTGATCATTTCAACCCGTCGACCTGCCTTATCTTAGAGGCACTTTTGTTTTTTTTTTATCATTTTTTTCCCAACTAACTCCAGATATTTTTTCATATTTTGTTGTCAGAGATATTTTACTTTTTAAAAGTTAATAAGAGTTGTCAGTTAAGGCATTAATCATTTCTGATATGCTGTCATATGTGATTCACCTTCATTGTTTTACTTTTATACATACACCCATAAGTGTTATGTCTGTGTGCTCATTTGTTCACAGTTTGTCTTGTTGTGGTGAGTTGGTTTCCAACTAAGACGGGCAATGTTGAAATTGTAAGTTTTTATTTTATACATTGTTTTTTTTTTTTTTACAAATTATATCAATCGCCTAAAACTACAGGAAGATCATAAGGAGAAGTACTTAACATTATATGTGCATCATCTTTAATGCCACTTTTTTCATATCCTTAGGTGCTGTCCGTTTTTTGTTTTTTATTAAATAAACAACAAATCAATGAAGTTTGTTTTTCTTTCACACAGATATTGTTTCCATTTCAGGAAAAAAAACATAGTTTTGTAGCCGCATAAGAAGTATGATTTGGCTTTGTAATATTGCAGACACTAAGGTTTATTTTAATATTGAGATGTTGAAGGAATTTATCAAATTCAAAAATGCAGTTGGCTGATTAATTACTTTGTTTTTATTTCTTCCCTTGTTATATACTGTTGAAAGAATTTTCAGTCATTATAGAGATTAAAACATTTATTTTTTTTAACACAAGATTCTATAAAAGAAAAGGACACAGATAAAAAAACAAGGGGGGCCAGAAAGCAAAAGAGACTTATGTACAGTAAAATGGGGGGGACAGAGTTGTCAACAGTGTTATGGCAACAGATGTAATTGTTGAAATAAAAAAACTACACCAACAACACGTTAGACATAACAATCAGGATTATATTTATACTTTTTGCTTTAACATCAATTGTTCAAAAGGACTGTCATGTCTAATGTGAGGATGCGTAAAGATGGGAGGATTTAAACTAGGAATAAAAGAAGCCATAACACTGTTGACAAACCTGTTGGCCTTTTCTATTTTTGCTGGGTTTACACCTGCCCTCTATCGACACCTTTGGGTGATGGAGGAGAAGATGATGGACATCTGAGGGTGGAGAATGTAAAGCTGGTGCAGGTCCTCCATAATCATGTTCATCAACTGGACACTGCTGACCATCCCCATGTCATCTCCGCCACAGCTGATGATGAGGACATCTAGAGCTGCTCTTCCTCCTTCCCACCTCAGCCCCCCCAGCCAAACCAGGAGATACGGACGTCTGGGAGGACGAGGTTTCCTCCGATGGTTTCTTCAGCTCTCTCAGAACTATGTCAGACATAGCTGTCTCCAATGATCCAAATGGCTATGGAGAAAAAAACTAGCATAATTAATGGCAGTTGCACAGGTGTGGCTTATCGGTTGAAAGTATAATACTATTAAATATCTACATGAAGTGATGGAGACAGGTACTTACATTTTCTGCTTTGCTTGGCTGTTGTGGAGGACAGGCATGCAGCCATTGTGACCTGGTAAACAAAATCTATAAAAAGAAACACAAGTGTCTTACTAAAAGTGCAACTTATCCCTTCCCAGACCTCAATAAATGATTAGTAAAATTCATAAATTGCAGAATTGACTAGGATCGAAATTAGTCATATTAGATGTTGCTAATCTACAATAGCTGTGGGAACAGTTTTTTAAACTGGGAGATCCTACATGGTAGTACAATCACTAACAATTAGGGTAAATACAAATATTAATATAAATATGTGAACTATCCTAACTAACTTAGCTTTATCATGTATCTCATGCATAGACTAAATACATCTCATACACTATTAATAACTAAGTAAAAAATATTATTGAAAACTTGCATTAAGTTAATGATCATTTCATTTGAATAAATTATTTCAATTTAAATGTTAACTTACCGATTTAATATTGTATTTACAGCCTGGATGGAAGAGGGTAGCAGAGTTGCTCTACTGCGGCTTTCAGGTTAAAGGCGCCCACTAACCTTCGTTAGCTACAATTAGCTTCAGTTAGCTCCAGGACTAGCTCCTGGCTACATCGGCTCAGAGTGTCAATCATCCGCCCCCGCCCTCACAGCTCCACTCTCAGCTCCACCTCTTTGCCCATTTTTGTATTTTCTGGGAGTGACGAAACGCGTGACACAGACAAGATGGCGGCGGTGGGAACAGCCCATTTGGCTTCATTTTTGCTCTTCAAAAACCAGTGGGTGACGTCACTAAGGCTTCGTCCAGTAATATACAGTCTATGGTTGACAACCACGGCCTCAGACCGAGCAAAACTTTACTCTTTGATTATTACAATAATATCTGAGACAATTATACCTCCATCATTCTTCCAATCACACTCAGAAACCCAGACCTCACAGACCTGCCTGACCATGTTCGCGTTACATTTCCTTGTGGTTCACTTGCTATTAATATCACTATTTCTTTCTTTATGAAGCCCAGCTGTATGCTCCGAAATATTTTTAAAAGGACCAATTAACACTTAAACCGGAGGAGAGTTTTACGCTGACTTGGGAATCTTTCAGAATGTCACTAAGTATTTCCTGTCCACATGTAATTTCCAGAATTAAAGTAATGGTCATATTTGATTTAGCTCAAATGTCTGCACAGCAAATGTTTTCTCAGTAGTTAAAATTAAACTAAGGTGAAATCTATGACGTTGAAGAGGTGGAGGCAGCAGTTTTTTACACAGAGCTGCTACCATATGCAGTGTACCACATAACATCCCTCAGATCTACATTTCAGTCATTATTTCATATTTATTCAGTTTTGGTTATGTTGAACCAAACTTTTCAAGTACAGAATAGAGCTGTCTGTCAATTCGTATCATCCAGGGGGACATTTTGTACCTGGTTGCATGCTGCAGTTTATTGAGTGCATCACAGAAGAAGAGAGAACTGCACAAGTTAGTTTAGCTCCTTAAAAGGATTTTTTAAATTTTATTTGTACTCTGTATTTAACTTAACTTTAAGGAGGTTTCTTTAAAATAATGCATTTCAAATTCAATAAGTCATCAATGAGTATTCAAATTAACTCTCAAAATGTACAAAATAGAACAACCAAAAGTCAAAATAAAGTGAAATAAAAGGCAGCAGCTTAAGTTAATTGTTTACGCAGAATAAATAATATTCAACATCTCCAAATTACAAGAGTAACGTGTTTTGTGTTGTTGTGCATCGGAGAATCATGATCTGCAGAAACAAGCGTCTGGTTAAGCACACAGACCTGAACCAAAGCAACTCAAATTGGTAATTCACATGCAGTTTACAAAAAGAGCAAAGGAACAGAGATAAAAAAATAAAATAAAAACACACCTGATGCATCAAATAGACATAAAAGCATAAAAACAAGATATCATTACAAAAAACAGAGAAATGTTAAAATGACCAAATATAATAAAATAGAAAGCTGGGACATTCATTGTTGGTCTTCATGGGTAATATGCAGTAAACAGTAATATTCAGGCTCGATTTAAGAGATAAGGGTTTCTTCACAGCTCAGATTTTCTGGTAGTTGTTTCCAAAGCTGATAGGCATACAGACTTATTTAGTTCTTGTCCAGTGAAAAGAGAGTGACGAGGTCTCCAATGACTAGAGGGGTATACATGGCCCACATGAAGCAACTCTGATAAAGATTTAGGCCAAAGACCATTTAGTTCTTTGTAAACCACTAACTATCCTTTGACCAACAGGGAGCCAGCGCAGGAATTCAAGGAGTGTTGTAATGTGACCTAACTGTCGAACTGGGGTTTTATATGTTTTTGTGCCTTATTATTGCTTAACTGGTATTGCCATATAGGTTTAATTTGTATTGCTTAAAATGTATTGCCGTATATGTTCTTCCTTAGTATTTACATTCCTAATTTCTACATGTGTTCCGTTTCTTGTATTTTTTGTATTTATCTATCAAAGCTAATTTGTCAGGCTTTTCCCTTTGGTTCTAGATTCTTTGAGTTCCTGTTCAGCTCCTGGGTATTTTAATTATCAGTAACCATGTTCCCTCTTTATCCTTGTTTGCCTTCACGCCCAGCTGCACCCTGTTTGTAATCAACCACCTGCATCTTGTCAGTAATCAAACTGGTCAGTATTTAATCCATATTTATTCTGCCAGATTTACTAAAATACTTTGTTAAAGTTTAGTTTGGAGTCCATGAAAACCCCTACATCTTTATTAGCATGGACTTTCGTTTTACTGTCAACCTTATATTTTTTGGAACAAAAAAAATAACTTCAGTCTTTTCTGGAACAAGTTGTAGAAAGTTTCAGACTCTTCCACCGATTAATAATTTTAATAAAATGTCTTAGTGACTGTAATGAACAGCTGTCAAGTAGAGACACAGAAATATAACGTTCTGTAGTAGTACTCCAGGATCTGAGCTGTAGTATCATATACAGTAGATGTTGGATTAAAAACGCCCCAGGAATTGAGCCTTGAGGTTTCCCACATAGTTTACCAACAAGTAGATGGTTTGTTGCTTGAGACAAACCCTGAAGGTTTAATGCCTTGTTCACACTTAGCCGGGTATCTCACAAAACGAAGATATTTTTCTTCGGTTTGGCCTGTCATCCACATGAAAACGCAGATTTACGGCACCCGAAAACAAATCTTTTTGAAAAATAAAGATCTGCGTTTTCTCTCTTTTAAGTGTTTGCGTGTGGAAAGAAATAGCTTCGTTTTCAGCTTTGCAACATAATTTTCCGCGACAAAAATGCTCCGACTTCACATGTGCGACACTCAGAAACTTTTGTTGGCGCTTTTTGTTGGCTAGTTTTTACGAGCTCAATTACTGCTCTATGTAGAAGTTAGAACATGGAAAGTTACTCTGAGTAGATAGGATTTAGGGGAACTACTGCCCCCTACAGGTTTGGCATGTCTATGAATGTGCTTAACGCACTTACTGTATGCGGTTAGGTGCGGACGGTGATTTTTTTTTTTTACGAGGTGGTGAGAATATTCGTTTTTTAAAAACCCTGGCTACGTGTGTACATGGTCTAAGTCTCAAATTTTCCGCCCGGATTGTCACCAGATGTTCTTGTAAACATTCTATATGTACTGTGACAGTGCTCCAGAAATGCAGCGATAACTGCAGAGTGCATGTCTCTGTTACCATGGCTGAAATTAGGAGACTTCTTGCTTGACATAAAAGCATGAGGCCTTCACTTAACCACTTCCTCAATAACAGCTTCAGATTCAGAGGGAAACAAATGGGAGTGACATGCTGTGGCCGCTCTGTACTTGACACATGATGTGGAAATGGGCTGCAAGCCCCTAACTCTCCTTCCTCAAGAAAGATATATTACATGCCTCTCAAACCACAGTTTCAAACACCTGCATATGTCCACAGATCCATCTTAAAGGTTACAGGAGAGATTATAGTTTAGTCATTTTAAAGCTCATAGAAAGTCAGAACAGAACCCCCTTCGTATTTGTTTTGGTTATCTAAAATGTTCTTTTAATTCAAAAATACTTTATTGATCCCAGAGGGAAATTAAGTGTTGTTGTAGCTCATAATATTTAATTCTTTAAGGAGCTGTTGTAAATGCTGATGGCTGTGGAAGGATCTCCAGTAGCGGTCTGTGTTACAGCGAAGCTGAAGAAGCCTCCGATTGAAGACACTCTGATTGTCTCATGAAGAAGACACTCAAGGTTGTCCATAATTTTCTTGATTTTATTAAGAATTCTTTTCATCATCATCTCTAGTGGTTCCACAGTTGTCCCCAGAACAGAACCAGCCTTCTTTATCAGCTTCTTCAGCCTTTTTATGTCCCTGGCTCTGATGCTGCTACCCCAACCTAAGCATCCTGAAGAAGTCTGCTCTGTCCCTTCTTGTAGACGGCTTCACCTTCTTAACGCTTGTAAAGTCTGATGTCCAGGGGGACACAGAGGTATTTGTACTTGACCTTCCAATGATGCAGTGTTTCACCTAACTCTTTCTCTTAAAATCTACAATCATCTCCTTTGTTCACATTCAAGGTAAGACGATTGTTTCCACATCATGCCACAAAGCGGTCCACCAGCTCTCTGTATTCAGCTTCTTGTCTATCTCTGATACACCCGACGACTCCAGAGTCATGTGAGTATTTCTGCAGATGACAGGTCTCTGATTAGTACTGGAAGGCGGAGGTGTACAGAGTGAAAAGGAATGGTGAGAATACGGTCCCCTGTGGTGCTCCTGTGCTGCTGACCACCTGACACACAATCCTCCAGTCTCCCAAACTGTGGTCTGTCTGTCAGGTAGTCATTAATCCAGGTGATTGTTGAGGGCTCCACCTGTGTCTTCAGGAGTTTCTGACAAAGCAAATTAGTAGTTCCACACAGATCCACACAGTAGTTTGGATTTCATAGTTTGGATTAGAATTTGACTGTGTACATGGGCCCAAAAAAAATTTATCTGATTATCACAAGTGTTTACATTAGTCACATGTTTGATCGGATTAAATAATTTTGACATGCGCAGAACTATCTAACATACCGGAAATGGGACTTGAAGAAGTAGCAGACTTCCATTGTAAACAAGTTTACCATTTAAAATGGAGCAGTGCGATGTTCTTAAGAGGTTTTATTTTTTCTGGTCATGGTTTTACTTCAACAAGCCTTTATTGTTGTGTAAACAGTCAAATTCTAATCCGAATTGCTTTATTGTTTCATGCCGACGTAAAATACGTCTACGCATGACACAACAGACATGCGCAGCAATTATCCACATTTGGAAGAAGTGTTTACATGCACAGCGATCGATCGGGATAACAATTGGCAAAACCCAACAGTCTCAATCGGAAGGAAATGTTGATCCGAATGAGTGTGACCGGGTCAGAGTATTCCGAATGCCGTGTCAACATGAAGCATTTTTATTCCAATCGGGCTTTTAATCCGATTACTTGTGTCCGTGTAAACATAGCTACTGCTGCCTGCTTTGTCCAGATAATAGTGTGTTAATGGAAGCATGGCATCTTCAACTCCACAGCGATAAGCAAACTGCAGATGGTCCTGATATGTTCTAGTTTGCTTACTCAGGTGTGCCAACAGGAGTCTCTCCAGGACCTTCATGATGTGGGATGTAAGGGCAACAGGTCTGTAGTTGTGGATGACTGATGGTGAGTTTTCTTTGGTACTGGAACAAGGCAGGATGTCTTCCACAACACTGGAAACTTCTCCTGGGTCAGGCTAAGGTTGAAAAGGTGTTGCAGAAACCCACAAAACTGCTCTGCACAGACCTTCAGGACTCTGGGAATGACACCATCTGGACCTGCAGCCTTGTTCTGATTCAGTCTCCCCAGCTGCCTGTTCACCTGACTTCTAGAGACAGACAAGTGGGAGGGGGAGGCAAAGGGAGCACCTTTATTACTTTGCGAACCACAAGAGAAGGCAAAGATTAAAAAACTTATAAAAGTAACAGTTTAAAGGTTTCTGTCCAAATAAAGTTTCATGAATAGTGTCCTGCAAAACTAGTCATACCCTTGAACTTTTTTACATTTTGTCACAATGCAATCACAAACTTCATAGTATTTTATTGGGATTTTATGTGATAAACCATAACAGAGTAGTACATGATTGTAAAGTGGAAAGAAGATAAAAGGATTTGTGTTTTCTTACAAATAAGTCAGATTTTCTTTCTCCTGTTTTTTACAAATAAAAATCGAAAAGATGTTGCATGCATTTATATTCATCCCCCTTTACCCCCATACTCAGAAACTACTGTAACCGACTCCCTTTGGAAGTCCCCTACTCAAGACTAATAAATGAGAAGCTGTTCAGTCTTTTCCCCCCTTTGAAAACGTGCGGAATCATCTTGGATGTTGGTTTCGATTAGAATCTTTCCGATTATAAGGGCCCGTTTACACCTTCGGGTCATTTTACCCTGTAGAGGATACAGCGACTCTATGATTACATCCTAAACCAAATTGTCAATTGTTTCTATAAATGACCGTTTAACAGACCCCTTTGATCTAGGGCCCTCAAAATACCCATGCTGCAAACTTAATTGTCTTTTTATTCAGTCATAATAATTGCCAAACAGTTCAATAAAATTCAGCACATTTTACTCTAGTTTTACCACTTTGAATATGTTTCCTGTTGGTAAATCTTTTGTGTCCACAAACACAAAAAAGTCAAAACAGCTTTATGAACTGCCACTGAAGTGATCTTCAGACTGAAATATAGTAATTTTAATTTGACCATTTGCAAAAATGTTGGTAAATCAGTGGTTTCAGACTCGTATGAACCGATTTCAACCCTTACATGTTTGAAAATAAACATGTAAAAGTTTGTGTTGAGTTCTACTGTCACAGAGCTTTCAGGCACATCATGTCTTTCATCTGGAGATTAGGTTGACCTAAAATGGTTTTTGTTATTACAAATTGTCTGCCATACGAAAACAAGGAAAACTCAGTGATGACAGAAAAAGCAGTAACACCCAGCTTCCAAGAAAAACCAAAGAAAACACATCTTGCAGTATTTTTTATTATTTTATTACGGTCAAAGTTATTTTTCTAAGTTCATAAATGAAACTCAACTCTCAACTGGTGTATTGAGTCAACTTTTATAAGCAAACGTTCCAAGAAACCATGAAATACACCAAAATTAAAAGCTGAGAGACAGAAATGTAATATTCTCATATGTACTTTGCAACTAGAGGTTGTTACAGTAGCCAAACATTTGACTAAAGTAGGAGTAGCATTACATCTATATATTTTTACTAAAGCAGATATAGTAAGGTAATGATCCAAACAATTTATTCAAGAGTAAACACATATTTGGTAAAAAGGGAGTTTAAGTATTGAGTAACTATTTGATCTTAACATCTGTTTTGATTCAAGAAAACAATGAAATCACACAGAAATATAAAGTAATGTGCATTTATTTGATAAAACAGGGCAAAGTACTTTCTTTGATACGGTAGTCCTCAGTATTTGGGTGGGTTAGGATTCAGAGCTGCCCGCCAATAGGTAAAATACATAGCTACCTAGATGATTCCTGGATAGACGTAGAACAGACACTATGCAATAAGATAAAACTTTCAGACCTACCATTTATTAGCTCATATTACAGAGTCCACAATAATCCCATGCAGACGTACACCCATCTGGAATAACCCCGACATCTTGCAAAAAAAATGTAAATGTTTTCCAGACTGCAGGTGCAATGGAATTGAATACCTGGAACATATATTTGAAGGAACAGACTTTATCCCATTTAATACATAAATTACACAATATGGAATTGATAAAAACAAATTCTTAGAATATCAACAAATTAAGTCTATTGTTAAAGGTAAATTTAGGCTCAATATAGTTGAATTAAAAATCCCAGCAAGAGTTTTAGATTTTCTTAATCTCAACCCCCCCAAATTGCTGTCTAAAATATACAAAACTTTTTCTACATTAATCAATAGCCATCCCTATTTCAAAATTGGCGGTGGATTTATCAGTCAGCTTTGACCAAAACGTCTGGTCTCAGATATATTTAATAACCTTTAAAATAACAAAATATACTGGGATGTTGGCGGTGGGCATTGGCCTAAGGTGGCGGAGCCTCTCGTCGGCCGATCCCTTGTTGGGTCCCTGCTGGGGGGTGGGGCGCCCCTGGGCCCCGGCTCTCCCGGTCCATGGACCGGCCCGTCCTGGTGCGGCCGGTTGCCAGCGGGGCCCGTGGGCTCGTCACTGCTGCATCATAGCCGCTGGACGTTCCCCTGGGGTTCTCCTCTGCTCCTCTCTTGGAGGATGCGGTCGGCCCCGCCCAGGTCCGCCTGGGGCTCTGGGGGTCCTTTGGACGTCTTGACTCCAATCTCCTTCATGTCTGGGTATGGAGGCAGACTTCAATGTTTTCCTGTGTTTTCTTTGTTCCCATTCCTCTCTTGTATTTTCAACTCTCTCTCTTGACTTTTTGTTTCTTACCTCTCTTCTTTATCTTATTTCTTTCTTCCCCTTTAATTTTCCGTCTCTGTGTCCATAACATCAGGAAATAAAACCCACAGTAATTCATGATAAAAAAATTCACACATATATATATATATATATATATATATATATATATACATATATATATATATATATATATATATATATATATATATATATATATAGATATATCAAGTGGAGTACTATAGCAAAAGCTGTACTGCTCCGCTTGTGAAAGTAAATCTGTTGGGCTTCTACTTGGTACTCAGACACCAATTCTGAGCCACACTGCCAAACAGGACACGTGAAAGAAAAACACACACAAAAAAAATAAAAATACATGAATACCCGAGTCCGCCCCACAAAATACTTTTAACTGCCTACTTTAAAAGTTCAAACACTACATATACCTTAATATATATCAATGCGCACAGTGGAAACCATCTTGCCAATACCACAGTCTACAGTTTTCCTTACCTATCTAAAATAAATGGCGCTTCTAGATTGGTTTCCCAAGATTAGTTTACCAAGCTGCATTTTGCTTTGAGTAAGTTCCACAACAACAAAAATCCACAAATAGATAAATCTACAAATAGTGAACTGCAAAAAGCGAGGGTCCACTGTATATACTATTCAGTGTATAGGTGAATCTCAATATAATAGAATAGTATTTAAAAATTCTATTATTTTAGGAACTCAATTCACAAAGGGACACACATCATATAGATTAATTACAGTCAGGTTGTTTTCAAGCCTTTATTTCTGTTAAACATAAAAATAAATAAAAAATTTAAAAAATAATAGAAAATAATAATTATGATTTTCCTATTGCAATTAACAGAGGTGGACTGGGACAAAGATTCAGCCCTGGCATTTTCTGTCCAGACCAGCCCACCATATTATCAGCCGACAGTACATAAAAGTCCACAAATCTCGCAGCATCTCCTCTCAAGCATACTACAGTACAAATGAGAATCATATTCCTTGATAGCAGTTAGCAAATAAAGCACAAAACTGTGAACTCAAGGACTAAAACTGACAGCTATGGCAATCAATCACTTAGTATTTATTCATTATAATCTCAAAAGAACAAATCAAGTATGAATCCATAAAACATTATGACACGCGATATACTCAAATCAGAGACGTCTCAGTAGTAGGCAAAAAGTGAAGTCGAGGCAGTGAGAGAACAAGCCCCCAAAAAAGAAAAAGTAAAAAGAAAAATGTCCAAAAATGGTATGCCTGTTTAAATTAATGACCAATCACAAACACGAAACACGAGATTCAAGGGTCATTTGTACTTCACATTGCATTTAATTATCTAATGCAAATCTTTAATTGTGTTTTTCTCAAAATGAGTTTTTTCCAACATTCAAAACAAATAATCTTGAAATCAGTTATACCTATATTCACCAAACTTTCCACCATTGTTCTATGCAATGAGCTGAAAAAAATTACAGAGCGATTTGTCAATACATCGTTCCAAAAAATATATGTGCTATTTTGTGTAAAAAAACAGGCCGAAAATGAGTTTTTTGGAGCTACTTACACTGTTTTTTGATTTATGAAGTAATGAGTTGAAATAAACCTATTTCCCTCTGTAGTTTTTGAAGTTTTTTCTAATCATATAACATATATGATTAGAAAATAAAGGAAAAATTCAATCTGTCTCTTACCAATTTTGAGATACGTTTAAAAATGTATGCAAATTAGTACATTTTTAACCAGATTACACCTGATTTGCATATCTAAACAAAATTTTTATCAAAACTTATAATATAAAAGATGTTTGTTTTAATTCTATTTAATTCTAGGATTAAGTTTGTCAAATTTCATGAAGGTATCTTGAAGCTAACTTTTTTCCCTATTCACCTGTAGAGTCTCCCCTTAATGTTTACTGTTGCTATGGCAACCAGAGACCGCTGCCGTTAGTAGATGTTAGCTAGCTTAGCTAAATCATCTGAACAATAATAAGTATCACAATTTGGCATATTTAACTAAATCAACTGCAACTACCAACAGTCAGCGCTTCAACTCCGGGCTAATATGTTGTCACACTCGACTGCTACTGCTATGGCTCAGATGACAAAGAATTGGTTGATAGCATTAGACAACAAAAGGTTAGCAGGAGCCGTATTGTTGGATTTCAGCTCAGCTTTTGATCTTATAGATCATAACTTTCTGCTGAGTAAAATGGAATGTTATGGGTTCAGTCCTGCAGCATCATGGTGGCTTAAGAATTATTTAGAAAACAGGAAACAAATTTGTCTTTTTTAATGGAAGCTTCTCAGATGTAAAAACAATTAGCTGTGGTATACCTCAAAGGAAGCTGCCTAGGACCACTCCTGTTTTCTATATACACAAATGACTTGCCACTAGTGTTACAAGAGTCAAAAATAGCAATGTATGCTCATGACTCCACCATTTATTCCTCACAAAGTACGGTTGAAGAACTTCAAATTGTTTTAAGGAAAGAATTGAAATCAGCATTTGAGTGGGTCACAAATAACAAGCTAGTTCTAAATATTGGCAAAACAAAAAGTATTGTTTTTGGAACAAAACACATGACGCGGGATGAACTCAAATTGAGTCTTGTTGTCAAAGATGTAACTGTTGAGCAGGTGCGACAGACCAGACTTCTTGGTGTTGAAATTGATAATGAACTATCTTGGGCTAAGCATATTAGTATCGTGGCCAGTAGAATGGGGAAGTGCCTGTCAATGGTCAAAAGATGTTGTCATATGTTGTCTTCCAGTATGACTGCAGATGTTATTAAAATACTTGTGTTGTCTCAGTTAGACTACTGCTCGGAAATTTGGTCATGTGCTGCCGTAACAAACCTAAAAGCTCTACAAACGGTCCAAAACAGAGCAGCTCGTTGTGCACTTCGATGCTCACTCAGAACTGATGTAGACTGGATGCAAAATACACTGTCCTGGCTCAAGGTGAAAGAGAGACATACAGCTTCTTTAATGAATTTAACCAGAAATATAATTACAACTAACCTTCCAAATGTACTATACAAATAGTTACATTTTAGTTCAGCTGATCATCATTATGAAACCTGGCATGCCACGGAGGGCAGATTTAAACTACCCAAAGTGAGAACCAAAGTTTTGGGTTCATCCTGACTGCGTGTCGGGTTAGAGCAGTGTGTGTGTGCGTGTGAGGTCAGCGAACGGGGACTTGTGCAGCGCGAGGATGATCTCAGTCAGAGCAATGCTGGATTTGACTGAGATGAGATCCCGTCAGGTCTCTCCGGTAATAAAACGGATATATAAGTTGCTGTTATCAATTATTTGTTGACTTATGACCGTGTAAGAATGCCAATGAGGACGAGTGAATCTTGCAGTAGTTTTAATGAGCTGCGAGCCGCGATATTGTGTTTTTTATATGTTAATTGCAGTTCGGTAGTTGCTGCCGCACGTATTAAGCTAGCTGTCCGGCAGCCCATTAACATTGCATTGACGTGATGGTATTTTTTTTAGATGCTAACCTGATGCCATGCAACACCCACTGCCGCAACGGATGGTGTGAATAGCATGAATGCACTGATCAGTCTTCTAGATCACTTGGTGGTGCGTCAGAACGTCCAAGCCCCTGCACAAGAGCCATCGTATGCTCCAAGGCCCTTTCAGAGGAGGAGCTGTAGAGTCTGTGACGATGTCAGCCATTCCACGCTCGCAGGAGAGAAAACCTGTGCCTCGCGTCTTTTGCTCCTGGTCACTGGAAGAAGGACTGTGTCAAGTATGGATGGAGGCAGGTGGGCCCGGCTGATGTCAGACGAGGGCCGCCAGCGGGAAACTAGAGAGCCCACACCTGGAGAGGGGCAGTGTGGGGGGTCAACACGAAACCCTCATTGGAGATGAGGACTTGGAGGTACTCTACATTAATTCCTGTTCAGCCGTGCCAGAAGGTCTTCAGGTCGTGGTTCAAGGGTCTGCTGAGGTGCCAGTTTTCATTGAATTATTCTTAGCCCAGGTTGTGGTTAATGACAAGTTGGTGCTGAAGGGCATGATCGACTCAGGATCCATGGCTTGTACAATGAGTGAGGGGGCTGAAGCATTACTTAAGGCGACGGGAGTCCTTCTTAAAGAGCCTGCATCAGCCGATAGAATAGTGCTTGTCGGTTGTGGGGGAAAACAGACACGTCCCAAAAGTGTTTACGACTTGGCGCTGCCTGTGTATGGAGTGAAGTGCGCTGTTCCTGTTCTGCTCGTGCCGGGCCAGCGTGATGACCTCATCTTTGGTTCAAATGTCCTCCAATGCCATTATCGCTGATGTGTTCCTGTGTCTTGCTGTGGAGGATTTCAACATTCAGCATGGTCTGTGTGGGATGGAGGGCTTGGAGTCAGAGAGTGTTATTGGGCCAGCTGCCACAGATGCTGACCTCAAAGAACGCCTGTCCAACCTGGGTTTGAGCGATTTGGACATTGACTCATGCCAAGCCAGCTTTCGGTCAAAGAAACGTCTTGTTGAACTGGTTGGAGAGTACGAAGACATCTTCTCCAGACACTCACTTGATTGTGGTGAGGCAAGACAGTATCTGCACAGCATTCGCCTGACAGACGATCGCCCATTTTGCATGCTGTATAGGAGAGTCCCAGCTGCACGCTACCAACTGCTCCAATGCGTGCTCTCAGACATGGAGGAGAGGGGGATCATCCGCAAGTCCATCAGTGAGTATGCATCCCCTCTCGTCATGGTGTGGAAGAAAGATGGTGGGCTCAGAATCTGCACAGACTTCAGGTGGCTGAATGCACGGACTTTAAAGGATGCTCACCCCCTGCCTCATCAGGCCGACTGTCTCGCAGCACTGAGAGGTAATGCTGTCTTCAGTACAATGGATCTGACTTTGGGCTTCTATACCATTCCAATGTGCGAAGACCACAAGAAGTACACAGCCTTCACAACACCTGTCGGTTTGTATGAGTACAACAGGATGCCGCATGGGCTTTGTAACAGCCCAGCATCGTTCATGCGTATGATGCTGAGTATCTTTGGCAACCTTAACTTCACCAGCCTGCTCTGCTACTTGGACGACCTACTTGTCTTTGCGCCCACTGAAGAGGAAGCACTAAGCAGGCTCCAAGTGGTCTTCAGTAAACTCAGAGACAACAACCTCAAGCTGAGCCCCAAGAAATGCCACCTTCTGATGAGGTCAGTGAGGTTCCTTGGTCACGTCATCGACCAAAATGGGGTTGCGGTGGACCCCACCAAAGTTGATGTCATCTGCAAGATGCCAAAGGAGGCTCTGATGGAGGAGGATGGTCGTACCCAATATGTAAAGAGGCTGAAGTCATTTCTTGGCATGGTGTTCTTATACTAGTCTCTCATCCCTGGCTGCTCAGCCATTTCCAAGCCCCTGTTTGCCCTGATGGCAGGCCAAAAGAGGAGAGGCCGGACTGGTCGGAGTGGCGGAGGTGCGGGCACGTACAGGAAGCTGACGGAGGCATATTGGACTCCTGAATGTGAGAAGGCTTTCCAGAAGCTCAAGACAGATCTGCTCAACTGTGCTGTATTGGCCCATCCTGACTTCTCCAGACCATTCATCCTATCCGTTGATGCATCCTTGGATGGGCTTGGGGCTGTGTTATCACAATTGCCAGTAGGGGAGGACAAGGCTCGCCCCATTGCCTTTGCTAGTAAGACCCTCAGCAAGTCACAGCAAAGATATCTCGCTCATCGTCTTGAGTTCATGGCACTGAAGTGGAGTGTCTCTGAGAAGTTCAGTCACTGGTTAAAGGGGCATGACTTTACTGTGTGGACAGACAACAACCCACTGACCCACATCATGACCAAGCCCAAGCTCGATGCATATGAACAGAGATGGGTAGCCAAACTGTCTTCATACAACTTCAACCTGAAATACATCCCAGGCCGAAAAAATATTGTAATCAGATGCACTCAGTCGAGATCCCTTCACCACTTCAGTCAGCAGGCGTCTGATCCAAGAGTCATATGGTAGCCTAGTGCAGGAGGCTGAAGGTGCGGAGGCTGAGGAGGTGCAACATGCATTCAGACTGGGCGTCCAACACCTCCAAGCGGTTCAACTGCACGAGCCACCCCATGACACCATAGGATCCTACAGTGCAGCTGAACTCAAAGCTGCTCTAGCCTCTCACAGTTCCTGGAGGAGTGGTGTGGAGAACAGGGCTCTTTCTTTCGGCCAACATGTCCAACAGCTGCAACCTGCAGGCCAGTGTACCCTGCCCTCACTCACCTTGCGTGAATTGGAAGACAAGCAGCTTCAGGATCCCACTATATCTTCGGTCCTGCCGTTTGTGGTCTGCAGACGTCGCCCATCCAGACGAGAAAGGCACAGTATGGATCCCAGTTCGTTGGCATTGCTGAAACACTGGGAGAGGCTAGTTATTCGGGATGGTGTCCTGTACCGAGAGACGAAGGACCCTGTGAGTAGGATGAAAAGATTCCAGTTGCTACTGCCAGCCAGTATGAGGGGAGATGCCTTGAAGGGAGTTCATGACCTGGCAGGGCATCAAGGACAGGCGAGGACGCTCCATCTGGCAAGACAGCGGTTCTTCTGGCCCAGTATGAAGAGAGACATGAGAGAGTATGTGCGATGCTGTGAGAGGTGTGTACTTGCAAAATCCCCGGAGCCCTCGGCACGAGCCCCTTTGGAATGCATTAAAACTTTGGCTGCCATGGAACTCGTCTGCATTGATTTTTGCTCAGCGGAGGATAAGAACAAGAACTCTTCATGTGCTGGTGGCGACAGACCACTTTACGAAAATGGCCTTTGCCTTTCCTTAAAGGAACCAGACTGCCAAGCAAGTCGCCAGGAAGTTATGGGACTGCGTCTTTTGTGTCTACGAGTTCCCTGAGCGCATCCACTCTGACCAGGGCCCTAGTTTTGAGAGTGAGCTGGTGTCTGAGTTGCTGCAGCTGTTGGGGGTGGCAAAGTCTCACACCACAGCATATCACCCAATGGGCAACGGGGGCACAGTGCACTTTAACCGCACACTGGGCAACATGATACGGTGCCTCCCTCTGAGAGCCAAGCAAAAATGGCCACAGCAGATCCAGACACTGACGTTTGCATACAATGCGACTGCTCACGAGACAACCGGCTATGCACCCTTCCACTTGATGTTTGGTTGCGTCCCAAGACTCCCAGTTGATGTTGTCTTTCAGTCTGCTCTGCACGATCTCACTGTGACAGACTTCAGCAGCTACTCGAGGACCCTGCTATCATACCTGTCTGAGGCAGCCAACATCGCCCAGCAGCACGCCACCAAAGAGCAGGAACGCCAGGCCCATCAGTACAACAAAAAGGTCAGAGGGGTTTCCTTGCACGTTGGAGCCCGAGTGCTGCTCGCGAACAAGGGAGAGAAGGGAAAAAATAAGTTGGCCGGCAAGTGGGAACCTGCTGTGTACACGATAGTGGAACGGAATCCCAAGACTCACATTTACAAGATCAGCGATGCATCTGGCCAGAGCAAGGTTGTGCACAGGAGCCTTTTGCTTGACGTGAGCTTCCTCCCTGTCCAAGACACCCTGGAGAGTCAGTCTATGCTCAGCTTGTCAGAAGTTGAAAGCACAAGTGTCTGTGGAGATGCGGATACCTTGAGCAATCTGGAACGAGAGTATTTATACCCCTCAACCACCTCCACTTCTTCTCCAATGATGGAAACAGTCTTTGACTTATCCCTGTTTCTTCTGAAATCTACAATCAGCTCCTTTGTTTTGTTCACATTCAAGGTGAGATGATTGTTTCCACACCATGTCAGAAAGCGGTCTACCAGCTCTCTGTATTCAGCTTCTTGTCCATCTCTGATACACCCGGCAATTGCAGAGTCATCTGAGTATTTCTGCAGGTGAAAGGTCTCTGATTTGTACTGGAAGTCTGAGGTGTACAGAGTGAAAAGGAATGGTGAGGTCCCGCCCACCCTGGTTTGTGCTGTGATTGACAGCACTGTCATGGCTCTCATAGGCTGTCAGCCCATGATCTGTCCACACCTAACTGCATAAGAGTGTTGTTAAAGTCCCACTCTGATCATATTTTGAGCTATTTTTTTTAAATTTTCAGTGGTCTTTAAATTATGATTATGCCGTTTTTAGCCAAAATCACAAAACATGTGCCGTTTTTTGGGACTTCGCTTCAGCAGAGCTGCAGTAGCTCATTAGCAATTCGCCTATGCGTTGTGGGCGGAACCGTTGGCACGGAGACCCCCCCACCCCCCCCACCCCCATCTCCCCCCTCCCCTACCCGTTGCTGAGAGCTCTGTGACCAAATGAACAGACATGTTTTACTATGACTTCATCTTATAGTCCTGGGGTCAATACAAATACGGTGACACTATTTCATAATAATAAGTGACATTCACATATTCAGTATGTGCAGCTCCAGCTGCGTCGTCAGAGTCACTTGTCTCTGACGCGCGATCATCATCAGAGGGCAAATCGTCCCCTTCTAAATCATGATCGGCAAAGATCAGTGCACGCACCTCATCCGCACTGTAAAGTCATCTGGGCATTTGTTTTTTGGTTATAGAAATCGCTATCTGTCTTTCTATCAGTTTCTATCCTGCAACCGCTGCTGACGCTGTTCTCTCCTCTCCCGCTAGCGCTCAGCAGCTGGGCGCGCTGACAGCTGGTGTCGGGTTTCAAACCTTTTTTTCTTAGATTTTTTCATAAGCACACCCACAAATGATGCCAGTATTGAAGCTCTATGTAGTGGACATCTAGTAGTACCAAGTAGTAACAGCACAAGGCAGTAGATTTAAAGAAAGGGGCTGTTTTATTCAGCAATGTATTGCAACCCGCTACAGCACATAGGTGTTGATCCGCCATCGTCTTCTCTACTCCTCAGAACCTGAGCGGGTGGGGCGGAGCGGAGTAGGAGCTTGTGGCCCCGCCCAGTGGAGTTACTATGTAACAACTCCAGTCTATTTTAGCCTGCATTTTAACGTCTGCTACTGATTCACAGCCATTTGAATGCAGAAATACTCAGAAATACAACTTTGAGCTTAATTTTCTCAAGATATGTCCTCTAGCATCAGAAAAATGCCACAAGACCATGTTAACACCAGTGCCGGCTGGCCAATAGAGGGCGATAGGGCGCCGCCCCCCCAGTGTTTCCTAAGTGTTTTTGATTTTGATTTTGATCGCCCCAAGGCTGGTGTGAGGACGGGCAAGATATCTGGTGGTGACATTGGCAGTGGGATTTCTCTGCCACAAGTGGGCGCTGCTGTAAGAGTTAACAGCTTTGTGTGTAAAATTTTTGTGTAAACCTAATAAATTATTTGTTTCCAGTTTGGTTCTAAACTTGTTTGTGCAATATTGTATTTATGTTTAGTATAAGAATGCCTCAAGTTGTTAATATTGGCATTAAAATAATCAGTATTTCACATAGTACTGGTATCCAGGCGTTTATGTTCAATTGTTTTGGGATGATTATTGAAAATGACTTGATAAGCTATATGCACAGCTCCACTACTTCCTGAACTAAATACAGCCCTTTTATTTCCTGTCTGTATTGGACAAACTGATCAATCCAGGTGTGTCTGACCTCAGTAGTCACAACAACAATGGTCAGACACACCTGGATTAATCAGTTTGTCCTATGATGTAAGACAGGAAATAAAAGAGCTGTACTTAGTTCAGGAAATGGTGGAGTTGTGCACAAAGCTCAGAAAGCACAAGTTTGATTTAAAAAAAGAAAAAAAAAGCACAGCCCCACCAAGAATATTTTTCACCAGCCGCCACTGGTTAACACCTAGAAAAACATGATTTTCATCAGAGTGGGTCTTTAAGCACATTCATAGACATGCCAAACCTGTAGGGGGCAGTAGTTCCCCCAAATCCTATCCACTCATAGTAACTTTCTATGTTCTAACTTCTACATAGAGCAGTAATTGAGTTTATAAGGACAATCGATGATGCCAACACATCTCTGAGGGCATAAATGGTGTTTCTGAGTATAAACACAGGTCGCACAAATGATGTTGGAGCATTTTTGTCACGGAAAGTGACACTGCGGAGCCAAAAACTCTGGTTATTTCTGCAGTTATTTCTCCAGTTATTTCTATCCACATGCAAACGCTTAAAATGGAGAATCGCAGATCTTGACTTTGGCCGGAGTTGTTAAAAAGCTTCGTTGTCGGTGCCGTAAATCTGAGTTTTCATGTGGATGACAGGCCAAACCGTAGAAAAATATCTTTGTTTTGTGAGATACCCGGCTACGTGTGGACAAGGGATTAATCTGGGCCTCATCAGAACACTTTTTTTCATTGAGTGAAGTTACTAGAATTGGGAATCATAGCAAAATAAATGCTCAGGTTAGAGTAAAGTTATTTAAAAATATTACTCAAATAGAAGTAAAAAGTACAGTGCATTGAAACTACACCTAGAAGTAAGTTTTGTCGTATACACAGAGCTTTGCTCAGGTGTGTGTGTTGTTTCTACCTCCTCAGCAGTGTGTGACCAGCTAGTGTGCTCCCACAACTGTATCGCATCAAGCATAATCAGGAGGACTAAAAGAAGTGAATCTGTCTGAGGAAGATGCCAGAACATTCTGTGTCATTGAGTGGTAATCAGTTGTTTTGCTCATGGTGCCATGCAGTTTAACTTGCCTTCCTTGTCCTCCTCCTCTCTAGGAAACCCGTTCCTGTCCTCGTTTGTTCACGGATCTCCATGTCCTGCCTCCTTGTTCTTCACGACTACTGTTAAATTCACCCCCAAGCTCCTTCTGCTCAGTCTCCTCGTTATTCCTCCTTCGGTTCGACTGATTCCTGCTATGTGGATTTGCCACCTGCAAACCACCATAGTCACCTGCCTGTCCACCCTCCAGCAATCCACCGTGGACTCCACCTCCAGCGGAACGAAAAGACAAAGGAAAAACATTAGCAACAACAAGCATTCACCACCACCAGACAATCTCAGCTTCAGTGGATGGGGCTCACCTCCTTGTAGGAAACTCCATGACCCATTAAGAACCTATTTCTTCACATTCTACCTAAAGCAGATCCTCATTACCTTTCATAATCTTTTATTGACGGTGCCCTGGTACCACCCATATAATCCACATGAATCTTAACGCTTATCTCACATATCAAACTATTTAAACATATCTGTGTTTGAAGTTGTTGATCGCACCAGGGTCGCACCAGGGTCAATTTTTAAGTCCTGGACTCAGACTCAAGTTCTTATTCGAGTCCCGTTTAAGGGACTTTGACTACAACACTGACGCTCAGAGCTGTGCTGTAAAAAAACTTGTTCCTTGTGGAAGTTGGTATCTGTCTCGATACCACGAGGTTATTGATTTACCATCTCATCCCTGTTCTGATCCTCAACTAAGGTCCTGAAAGATAAAGATCCTGGATACATCCATCTTTAATTCATCCATTGTCTTCCACGTATTCAGTCTTGGGGCTGCAGGTGCAGGAGGGAAAACAAACCATCCGACAACCCAACAACAGGCTGGAGCTCATCATGGGGGAGACTCAACCTTGGGATGAGGAGCTCTGTCATCCAGGGATGAGCTCAGGACTAAGCTGCTACTGCTCCAAATCAAAAGTCATCTTTTTCTGTGGTTTGGGCATCTGATCAGGGTGCCTCCTAGATGCCTCTCTATGGAGATTTTGCAGCTTTGTCCCAGTGGGAGGACGTAAGGCAGACTCAGAACCCACTGGAGGGACTATACACCCCTTTTGGTCTGTGAACGCTTTGGGGTCCCAGAGAATGAACTGGAGTGTGTCGCTAGGAAGATGGATTGGTGGGTTTCCCTCCTGGATCTCTCATGCCCGTGGCATGAGTTTGGATAAAATATCTACTCACATAGCATTGTATTAGTAAAACCTAACACACTTTATTGTTTCATAGCTATCATCCTTGTTAATCTTTATTTTCATTCCGAATAAGTTGGTTTAGATTCCCTCTGGAATGAGGCCTTGCTAATCAACAGTAAGGCTTTTGCCAGAGAGGCTTCGGGTTTGAAAACTATCCACTTGGAGTCCCAGAAAGACAGCTGGAAGCTATTGGAAGTGCTCGCGAAGTCACGAGGGGATGACATCCAGTGTGTGTGCAGTTGTTTTATTACAAAGCAACCTTGGAGTCAGTGTGTTAAGCACCATGGAGATGATTTGGGGGTTGAAAGTGAGTAATTATATGGCACTTGTTTTTACTGGCAAGAGCATGGGACCTTGGAAGCAGCACACACAGCATCATTGTCATACCTTGTGAGAAGGAAAACAATGCTTCATAGTGGCACCTCAAAAAGTATAGTAAAGAACATCTGGATTTCAATGGAAACATCCATTCTAGTTAATTTCACACAACATTAGCAGTCTAATTAGGTGGTGAAATGTTACATCTCAGCTTACCCCTACGTCCCCAGGCGTTGACACAAATCCTGTGAAAAGACCCGTCGAGCTAACAGTGTGGCCCTTCTTTATCTCTGCTACTGTTGGAGGTTTCTTTGAACCCCAACACTCCACCTCTGCCACCCTGCCAACCCCAGAGGTGAGCCAAGACACCCCCACCCCCCCCCTCCCCCTTTCATAAATGCCAGCAGCCGAATGCAGCCCTGAGCTGTCAGGACTAAGCACTCTGTACTGGGCTCACACGCAGATTTCCTGGGAGGCCGCCCAGGCCACCAACACATCCCCAGTCAGACCCATACATTTACCTTAAAAACAGGATCTTTAACTGTTGCATCCAGCATGGGAAAATAGAATTAATCAGATTCATCAAATTTGCACTCCTCTTGAAATCAACTTTTGTAATTTCCTCAAGATAATAGGGAAGTATCAATTTTACATTTTTAACAGTTATTCGCAGCCAAATAGTTTAGCAAAGTAAAAATGTATGTGCCTTATAGTGCAGGGTTGTGACCTTAAAAAAACCTCAATTTCTCTTTATAACACACAGCTCAGTGCCAGATTACTGGTGGTATTTTCTCACATACTTCATGCAATGATTATTGTAGGGGGAGAAAAGCTGTGTGTTAGTGAATTGAGTCAGTACATTACCTACCAAGGCGAGCTATTGTCTGAGAGTTCATTTGTGTTGAACGTGCTCCACACATCACCTCATGTTGGAGATTATGGCACAAGCCACCCAGAAAGCATAATCCAGGAGGAATTTTTAATAAATTTCCTCAACATTGGTTGCTTGGAACATTCTTTGTCTGTGCTGTCTATCAAGGAATATAAACCCCACTTGATATTTACATGCTTTATAATGGTAATACCAGAGGGTCTCTAGCTTAAAGAGTTCCGAAATGTCACAATGTCTTTAAATCTTAGTACCTGAACAAAACTTAAAAGGATTTGTTGCATTTAGTGAATGGAATGTCCCTCCGTAGCTGATTAAAACGTATAAATATTCATTCATTGACACTTAAAATAACAACCTTTAAGCAGGATTTAAACAAACTTTTCATAATGCCCACATTTCTGCATTAAAAATATGTTTTATTGGTCTGCTGCAGGGCTGGATGATATGGACAAAAGTTATTTCTCAATATTTTTTCAGCTGAAATCCAATTTTTGATATATATCTGGATATTTTTCTTCCCAGAAATAACTGACAATAAAGCAATTAAGAATCTAAGCTACATATCTCAAATGTCACACGGGAACTTTTATTGACATACAGCTGTAGATGTACATTAGAAACAGTGCCAAAAATAAAGTATCAGCAAATATTATTATTACTTTCTTGAATAAAATAATGTTCTATTCTTCCGGACCAAAATAGCTATAGCTTTGCTGTTAAAAAGTACTGTTTTTGGCAGGGGTGGGCTGGTGTTGAAATTCAGCCCGGGAGCTTGGTTCTGAAAGGCCTTTCATCTGATCACACTAACTAAGTATGCAAGAAGAACCATAATTTTGATCAAATTACTTTTATTCGTTTTATGACAACATAAGATTAAACATATGAGTGTGTGTTAAATGATATGAGCAAAATAAAAATTAGTTGTTGGGGACAGTGAGAAAAAAACGTATCTAAATCTTTGAAAGCTGAACGTACATAAAAATAAAACCTCGTCTTAATCTGGCTATTTCCCTGGCTGTTTCCCCCATGTAGAACCTTGCCTTTTCATGTGCATTGTTTCTTTTAGACATGTCCGCTCCTCCTACTTTTTTTCTGTTTTACTTATTTTATGTAACAGGAAAAAAACAGTTGAATTGTTGATTGATTGGGTGGCTGAGTCCATTACATTTCAATAGCAACTGCGGAAATCAGAGTCCTGCAACGGGTGAAAAAAAAAAACATAATTTAAATTTTGCAGGTGTGGGCGGAAGTTTCTTTAATTCAAGTGGGTCGTGGATGGGAACAAAATAATTATTTTAATTAATATCTCAGACTATCAGGCGCCATTGCAACACTATATTTGGAGCTTGGGCAGCCTTCCTTTCAAAACAGAAGAGAGCTGCCGATGTCTGGTAGCAGCTAGCAAGCAATATCAAAATAGTTGACAACAGAACATAGCACAGCAGAGACAAGTACTAATCACCCGCAGCTTCAGTAGCACCAGTAGTGCTTACAAAGATCTTCTATAAAGGAAGATCCCTCACTCACGTACACAAGCAGAGACACAGCAAGATCATGACAGTGGCTCAGCCATGGCTGCTTTCATTAACACTTTCATTTTTGAAAGCATTCTTTGTTTACAATATTTTTTCACAGCAGACAGACAGACAGACAGACAGACAGACAGACAGACAGACAGACAGACAGACAGACAGACAGACAGACAGACAGACAGACAGACAGACAGACCTCGTAGTGGGGAGGGTGAGGTGAGGAGGTATGCTATATTTGGCAAGTTTTTAGACCCCTCTAGCGATTCTTTTTCACACAAAAAAAGCGACTAGTGGCAAATCTTGCAACTTTTTATGGGGCTATAAACTTTTGAGTGAAGCATGTAACGTTGTACTCTGCGTCCAGAACACTAATGAATCGCGCATGCTCGAAGCAGGAGGTTGGAGGCACCACTTGGGACTAGTCACAAAAACAGCAGAATGTAGATGGCTGGGACTGCATCTTCAAGTCTGTTAAATGTGTGTGTGTGTGTGTGTGTGTGTGTGTGTGTGTGTGTGTGTGTGTGTGTGTGTGTGTGTGTGTGTGTGTGTGTATGTGTGTGTGTGTGTGTGTGTGGGTGGGTGGGTGTGTGTGTGTGTGTGGGTGTGCGTGTGTGTGTGTGTGTGTGTGTGTGTGTGTATTAGGGGTGGAACACCGCACAAAGGTCGACAATGGTTCTGTACGCATTTGAGGTATTAAAGTGGTACACTTTAATTACAAAAAATAAATACAAATGTTCATATGCCTTTCTTTTTTTCTTTTTTACTTTGATCAGAATTAAACAAAGAACCCTTTTTTTTCTGAATCCCTTTTTTTGATTCCTGAACTTAATTTGATTATGTTTTATTACTTAAAAATTTTGAAAGTATAGAAGCTACTGGAGATTTGATTTGATTTTTAAAAAATAAATAAAATAGTACAAGCATACATAGTCAGAGTAGAAAACAATTTAACCACTTGAAAGCAGTTAGTGTTAATGTTTAGAAATGTCTAAATAATACTTAGTTAAAACATGCTTAAATCGTTGTTTTGATAGTATGACAACCTAGTCTCCCAGCTGTACATGAATGCAGCATGGGCATCTGTTGGGAAAATCCCTTCTCATTAACGGGGATTCCTCTGACTTACCTTTTTTATAAAATAAGGAGTTTGGGTTGATTGGATGCTACTGGTAGCCATGTGGACATCAGCTGTTTTTTCTTTTCTAGTATCAGTGAATTTTGCATTCAGCTAGACATTGTTTCAGGTGAGTAATTCAGTTCAGTGCAGAACGTGATATGCAGGCCCAGCGCCACGAGCGAGTCTGGGCGGGCCGGCCCGCCCATTCAGGTATCGACCCGCCCAAGACAGATTACCTTCCCAGAGTCCTAACCATGCAATTCATTGATTCCACTCTTGTTGTTTTCAGGTCATTTATAAACACAAAGAAGAAGAAGTGTGCTGTGGTATTGTTAACTAACTTGCATGCTAACGGTAGTTCTGATGAAAACAATGACTACATTTATATGCAGCCAATATTCGGGTTATGGTTGGGTTAAGGTCACTATTCAGGTTTCTGAAACATTCGGAATAACTCGTTTACATGCACAAGCAGAGAGAGTTACTCCTGTATACATGGAATTTGTAATCAATTGGCATATCCCGATGTAAACAGTACGTCGATGCTTTCTGCCGTCAACAAAATACATTATATTCATGGTTTCCACCACACTAAGAAAGAAATTGGTTTCCTCCTCGCTCCAAAAGTGTGGTGCTGTGCTGCATCAGTCATGTTTACCTCCACTTCTTGTTTACTTCCGTATAATGCACATGGGTTTTTCTATGCGCATACAAGAAGTTCTTCCACTCAAAAGACCAAGATTCCTTGCGAATAGAACATGCGCAGAACACAAATCAATGTTCCTTTTGATGGGGATATGCCGATACGCGTTTACACGACCAAATATTCGGGTTAGAAAAGGGGTACCCCAGGGGTAATATTGGGGTTTTGCCTGTGTTTACATGGCCATGCGTAACCGGGTTATTACTACTATTCCGGTTTTGAACGGGTTATTGGCTGCAAGTAAACTCAGCCTATGTGAGAAATACACACAAGGAAGGGAATTATCAAGGTTTTGAGTGGCAGATGATGCTGGATTTTGGAGATAAGACTTGTTGCATACTATTTTAAAGGGGGACATTAACTGGACTGTTGTGGATGTGAAATGACCGTTTTTGTTCAAGATGGCTCAGTTCTGGGTTTTGAAATGTGGCTTCATGTAGTCACTTATTTGCTTACTGAGTAATTTAACAAAAGTGTGCACTTTTTCTACAGTTATGATTGTATCACTGATTGGTATACAGCATTTGAAGTCCATGCGGGGATAGGATGGTGTTGAAATTCAGCCAGGGAGCTTGGAAGGTTAAGATTATTTTTTTTTTTCATGAATACCTCAAACCTTCTGGCGCAGAGGCGATCTATATTTGGAAGCACTGTGAGGTTAGGCGGCCTTCCTTTCAAAGCAGAAGAGAGCCACTGAAATCAGCTAGCAAACAATACCAGCTTCAGTAGCACCAGTAGTTACAAAGATCTTCTATAAAGGAAGATGCCTCACTCACATACACAAGCAGACACACAGCAAGATCATGACAGGGGCCCAGCCACGGCTGCTTTTGGAGAACAATAACAAATGTTTAGGCCATCAATCTAGAACCGACCGGCCGTTCTGGAAAACTCCCGAACCTCCCTCTGGCCAGCCCTCCCCTGAAAGAATCTCAGCTTTCAAATTATGTATAAAATGAATGTTTACATAGAAAGGGTGTCAGAAACGGGCAGATTTAACCTAGAAGTATGTAACACACTGCCATAAGGACATAAGAATGCAACGGGTTAAATAAAAACTGGGCCCCCCTAAAATAAGCCATACCTCCCCCCACCAGCAATATTGCCCTGGCGCCCGGTGTGGTGTTATGTGCATTGATGCTGTTGAAAGACGCATTTGCTGACAAAGTTCTGATTCGCTTGATCTTTATTTTTCTACTGTAGCTGCACAAGAAACCATTAATGTTCCCAAAATAACAGAGTGTACGGATAGCTGGAAGTCCTTTCTGCTTTGTTTTGGTGTGACTTTTTAAAGTTGCACTGCGCTCTGAGTTCTGCACGTAAACATTTTGCATGTGCTCAGGTAGAAAACAGCTATATTCGTTCAGTACACGTGCGTAACGAACCGACAGGGCCATACCAAAAAATCCAAATACATTTACCATTACACCCCTGATATTTAATCATCCATTTATTGAATTGAGTTATGTGAAATTCACTTCACCGAATGAATTAGTCTTTCCCAATGACTGCTACAGATGGAGACAAGCCCCCTTACTACCCGACCAGATGCATGACTGGATGGAAGGATGAATGGGTCACTTTTTTCATTAACACGTAATCACAGTCCGTCAGACTTTCATCCTGTTACTTGTTTCATGTCTATATGGCTTTAAAACGTTGTTTTGAATCTCTCACATTGTAAACCATTTTGAATTCATAGATTTCAAGTGACATATTACATTGGTTTTAAAACTGAATTTGCACAGAGGCAGGCAGGAAGAACTGAAAAACATGTGCATTTTAGATTGTAGTTGTAGTGTCTATTGTTCATGGGATGTATGCATTGTTATTTTTAGGTTCTTATCCAGGATTCAATCATGGCAGACCTTTAACAATCTGCTTTTGGTGAATGTATATCTGTGTCAGGCCGGAAAAAAAAAGAATAGCTTGTTTATTCTCTGCAAGATTTTGGTTGACTTAAACTTTTGAAAGCAAGTTTAGATTGCTTTTTCTGACTTTATTTCTATAGTCTGTGCCTTTCATGTGGCTGAGTGTTAATTTTCTCACTTCTCTCTGCCTCTTAGAGTGGATAAAAATGATGAGGGTCTTTGAGTATGTGTGTGGCCTAAGTAGATCAACTGCTACATACCTGCCAGCTGTACAAGGTACCCTTAAATCTTCCCTCTAACATGGACCTTCTGTCCAAACAACTACGAATTTGTGCGGCATGTGAAGCACATTGATTCAGTTTGAAGGTTGTGTTGGTTTGTGTGCATTTGTAGCAACCCAACAGGATGTCTTGTTTTAGAAAGTCCAATCGGATCAAATTCTCATCTAGATTGTTACTGTTATGTGTGTGAGAGAAGGAAGGCAAAAAAAGTATAAACTCATTTTTTAGTATCTCAGACTCTGCGCAAGGCTGTTTTTATAAGGCCAAACAGTTGTCGAGACGGGAAAAAAGAGCCTTGTTAAATAGAAAAATTTAAATATTTTTTTCTATTTGCAGCTAGAGTGGAAGAACACCATGAAAGTAAAACACACTTGCTTTGGGGAATCAAGGACAAGTAGAAAATGGCTTCCTCAATGTTTAGAGACACAAATGACTCATATGTTAATAATCCACATGAGCCTAATTGAACTTGCTGGCTCACCAGAGACATTCATTCACTGCCCTTCTACTGTATCCTGTTGCCACTATGGGGAATTCACCTTGACATGGACAAGATGGTGGTGCAAAGCAGTATTCCAGCAGACTTTCAGATAAAGTTTCCATCAGCTGCAAGCCACCTGTCTCAGATCACAGGCTGATACCAAAAACCTGGTTGGAATAAACTACCTTGTCAGAACTTACTCTATGTAAGGAAAACCTTCCAATTGCATCAAAATAAAGCCTTTGAAGTATCCTCAGTAGCAGAAATGTGAAGGTAGTTGACGGATAAGTGCATCAGTCAATGACTTGGCAGCAACCCATACTGTATGCTGAGCAACTTTTAGGTAGAAAGAAAAACTCCCATTTTACAGGAAGAAATCACCAGAAAAAATCTCAAGAAGAATCACAAATCACTTTCATGATCCATATATCAGCTCCATAGCTAAGGGTTGGAACATAGACAAACCTGTACATCAAAAGATTGGCTTTTTGGCACAGGCATTTCTTCACCATGACAGACAGAAGCATCAGATGCATAAGAACCGGTGAGGCCCCAATTAGTCTATCCATTGCCCACTCAAATGTGCCATCACTTCTCTGGATGAATAGCAGACCAGCACCAGAATCACGGGAGAACCTCACCTCACCAGAGACTGGGGCACCATCTTCAAGCCAGGCCTTAAGGGAGAGTTTGAAAGCACAGCATCTAGTGGTAGAAGGGGGGAACTGAAACAGTGAAACAGTTTTACTTTGACGGAATATTTATCTCATCAGTTTATCACCTCCGCCAAGGAGCTCATGTTGGCGTCTGTCTGTCTTTTAGCAAAATAACTCAAAATGTTATGGATAGATTTGGATTCAACTTTTATGAAATGTTGGAAATTTGCCAAGGAGTAAATGATTAGATTTTCACTGTCTCCATGCGTACTGATGACAGCCAATAACGCTGGCCACACACGTGTCAAATGTGGTGATCTGTGCACCCCAGGTAGAAGATCTGGCCCAGCCGTGTGCTGAGGGACGTTTTATTGTATTCAGTTTGGTACTGCTTCTGTCACTTTCTCCTAGGCAGTGTTCATTTTTTATTGGTTTCCCCTGAGCTGGACCAAACAGCAATGTCTGATTTAATTTGTTCAATTTGAGTGAATAACAGCGAATGAAACGATTATTTGCCACATTTCTTTTATGTCTGCAGCAGGAATATAACTGCTGTGCTGTTAAATAGAATTTCCATTAACAATTTTCAAAATGTCTGTTCATCATGACAATTCTTTTTTTTTGCCCCACTCATGTTTCATCTCGATCTCGGTGTCACTGAAATTTATTTCTTCGCTCTCTTGACCATCATTTTCGGGAAGAATGCAAGGATTTAATGCATGTGTTAGAGGATGTGGTGTGACCAAATATGGTTAATTGATGGCGTTTCTGTATGCAAATGAATGAACAGGCAAGAGCACCTAGATACCCTCATGAGGGTTTTATCAATGGATGATTGCGGAGGAACAATGCGTATGACTGGCCACCGCATATTTGACGAATCTGGATTTTGACTGTTCGTTCGAACATTTTAAATTTCATTTGTAGGACAGAATACAGGACAGTTTCTACAAACGTTTGATAAATTAGGGCCCTGGACTATCCCTTCAATAACCGACTGCCAGAACAAGAATGTACTTGATTTTAGGCCGTAGTCTTCACTTAATCTTAGACAGACAAACACCAAATTATATTAACAAATTATAAAAACAATCTCACAGGATATTTAAGTGCAAACTTTCTGCAGGCCCAGTTTTACTTCCTCCCAGAAACACAAATTTCGCAAGCCTTGAAGAATGTTTTGATGGACTCAGAAAGATTGTCCCTGAAATTATAAGAAAAAGTGGAAACCCCTTTGTTAAAGGTGAAATTAATGGTCTGTCTTTTGTGTATGCAGAGGTGGTGATATAGGCTAAACATAAATATTAAGGAACTTAAATGAGTCAAGCAAATGCAGAGTCTTTATGAGAAAATCAAGAAGCTAGAAACCCATCTAAGACCCATAGAGATGTTTTATAAACGGAGAACAATGCTGCTAAGTCGGCAAGATGTCTTATCTATTCCTCAAAAGTCAACTTTCAGAGGAATCATCCAAGATCAACAACATCTCTGCATGCCACATGTTTTTATAGATGTCATTGTTTCATCATTAACTGCTATTTCAACACAGCAAATGCCATGTTTTTAAGGCTTCCTGTCGTCAACGTGGTAGTGAAGGACAAAGAAGCTTTAATGTGTTAAGATGTTTGAAACAGCACTCCAACATGCCAGAGGACAATGGGAATGAGGGGCCAGCGCTCATCTCGGAATGTCATGAATCAGATCAACAGTCAGTGAACACGAAGGGTTTAGTTTTTGTTTTTCTGCTAATCAGTACAATGATAAGCCACATCTTCGAATTCCAAGTTCAACAGGAAACAATGATTGGGTTTCAAAGGCAGTTAGAGTTAATCTGAGGTCAACAGAATCAACAAGGAACGGTGAAGATCAGGCCATTAGCGGAATCTACTGAAAAACATTCAATAAACCACATAGTGACATGTAGTTTATATAGCTTCAGACGTCTGATATTCACAAAGAATGCTTCCATTCTTATAAAAAGAAACATAGTATTGCATTTGTCAGATCAATCAAGTGCTGCCAATTTTCAGAAAGTAAAAAAAGGAATGCATGGGCGGGGGGGATCTTTAAAACATGCTATTTCAAAAATAATTAAATTGTTCTTTTCTAGCTGTTTTGTGCAATATGAACATTCAACTTTTGATCTTTGCTTAATCCTTTTGGGATGATGGAGTTTCTATCTCTTGCAGTCAATAGTAGAGAAGCTATACAAACACGGGTTTGGTCAAATTTCAGTAAGAAGTTTACATGCCATTATCAGTTGCGTGAATATTAGAAATAGTAATTTGGTGGTTTTAGTTATTTATTTCTAGATGACTAACACAGGTTTTATGTAAATTACAGGCAGAAACAAAAAGTGTTGGATTCTCTAAGACCAGCGCTGTGTGTATGAAATAATTACCATGTTGTAAAAGCTTAGGATTAGTTTTTGTGTTTTTGCAGAAGACACGAAAGAAAAGTCAAATAAGGTCTTGGAATAAGATTTGCCCTCAGCCAAGAAAGATTTTCTCATTTATTGAGTGAAAATAACATGATACTTTGACCAGGGTTGAGCAGACGTTTCTTTTTTTTTCTTTTTTTTTTTTGGAGAAAAGATCACAGATTAATAAGCAAAACATTCACTTTTTATTTAAGCAGTCTATAAGTGGCACAATAGAAACATCCACATTCCTTTTTGACTTAGAAATGCCATCCTGAATGTGATTCCTCCCTAATGCAATGGGTTAATGTTACTCTTAGGGAGCTGACTGTAGAGAAATATTTTTCCTTCTGCTGTATGTTAATTCTGCCAAAAAGTCATTTTCTTTGTAAATAAGAATATTATATAAGTTCAAAACTTTAGATACAGATGGCAATGACCTACACAGTCATGCTGACTGCTGAAAAGCCAGTTATCTAAAAGACAATCAATGCCAAGCTCCACAAAGAGGCTAAGTCTCAAAAAGTCATTGCCAAAGAAGCTGGCTGTTCAGAGTGCGAAACTCATGCAAATAAATGGAATTTAGAGAGGAAGGAAAAAGTGTGGATTACCATTGTAAAAACTGATGCTGTTGTTTCTTGTTCTAATAGTGATAACCATCAAATGGCATTAGTGTCATGTTCAAACAGAAACATTGCTGTTGATAAACATTAGAATGTATATTGCCCAGACTGTACGAAAAGCCAATTTTATGCTCTTTTCCTACCAATCCAAAATAACCAGTCATCAGTAGTGGATAGCCCACAGTTGTAAATTTCAACTGTGACTTTGGGTTAAAATGGAAAGTTAGAAAGGAAAAAGAATGTATCTGCCCCGAAATGAATAAACAAGGTATCAGAGCCAGAGCTACTTAGAGAAAATGAAGAGGCTGACAGGTCACTGAAAGCTTTGACGACATTGAAGCACAAACACACAACTTGTATTTCCATCCATCTGTCACAATGTCTTCAGCGAGGCTTAATTACAGAGTCTAGTGCTGAAGCAGCATTCAATAAAGCGGACAATGTGCCAACTCTTAGTTTTCACATCAAACTTTAAATTAACATGTCTGCGTTTGTTAGTGGCCAGCAACCAGTAAAGTCCAAAGAAAACCCATGTGAGGACTGTGATGAGAGTTCTCTGTAATAACTTCTTCAGACTGAACCATCCTGACGGTAAGATCCTGGAAAAGCTCTTTGGTCGTCTTTTTTTTGTTCAGAAGACGAGATTCCCAAGGGATTTGAAGAGGTAATTTCAAGCTACTTTTTTAGCTTTGTTGGCAGGGATAAAAATGCTGAATCACAAATCTTTTTTTCAAAGTCCTGATTGTCGGGACAGAAAATAGAGACTTAATTTTCCAACCAGAGTGGTTTGCAAATAACCCAACATGTCTAACTGCTGACACTGAAGTACAGTAGATCTTTTGATTTTCTCCACGTCGTGGTTTTGAGCCAGAACCTACACCCACCGTACGAGTGCTCAGCACAAACATTTATTTCAGATCTCAGTGCTGTTTACAAACTACCACCAACTGATGGGACATGACGGCTTTTCTACACCCCTCTAATTATGCCACTTTATTGGGAGATTTTCGCATGCAGAACATTTCTGGACTTTCCAATGTGACTTCATAACCATCATCTTTTTATAATGAAGCCTATCAGCGAACCAATAACCCACATCTACCACTGACCAGAGTTGAAAGTTTTCAAGTTATGTGCCGACAAAAACAAATTATTCTTAACCAAAAGTTTGGAATAATCTGGTTTTATTCTAAAACGTTAAGTGAGCTGCTAAAAGAACAAGCAGAGAACCTTCAAACATGGTAAGAATCTGAACATATCAGGATACCCTTGGAAAGGTAGATCAATAGTTTAATTCAAAAGGTGAAACCCATCTTATGCAGAATAATGTGTGTCAAGCTTTTATTTCTGTTCATTTTGATTGTTATGGCTTATGAAAACTCATCAGTTTCTTTGAGAATATTACATAATTAAGAGTTAAAAAAAAGACTTTTGACACAGAAATGTCCTCATTAGAAGTATTTCTATGTACTCTATAGTATATGCTCTTAATACTTGGTTAGGCCTCCTTTTGCCTGAATCGGGTCAATGCAATGGTATCAGCTTGTGGCACTGCTGACCCCCAATTTACATCGGGTGCATGAGCGGTGCGTTACGCCAGCATCATGGTCTCTGTGGCGAATAGAAGTCGTTATAGTCTATGGTATTGTTTACACCGGACGGGCAGCGGCGCATGTCAGACACGTTCCAGAACCGTGTTGTCGCACCGCTTCTCTAAAGATACGCTTGGGTTTTACACTTCCAGAACGTGTCAATCTCTACAGTTAACATAGGGCTTAACAAGAAATCACACACTGTATCGGTGTAAAGCATCTGGTAAATGTCCAAATAAAAGACAAATGCAGATTTTCGATTGCTTATTTGTGTAAACGGTACGTCATTATTGGTGACCAAAGGACGTTTTTGCATCTTTTGAGGAGAGCATCGCAGTGTTCTTCAGCATGGACAACAAGGCTTTATATCATATATGACATTATATATGACACCACACATTTTACGAAGACAACACTAAAACACTAAAGGCATGAACTGAAATAACAACAATTATGGGACTGAATGGTAAGTTTAAAATGTACCACATTAAAAAAGTGGGGGGGGCAGTGATGTAATGTCCTTAAAATAAGTCAAAATGAGGCTCAGTAGTGTGTCTGGCCCCCAAGTGCCTGAATGACCTCCCTACAAAGCCTGGGCATGCTCCTGATGAGGTGGCGGATGGTCTCCTGAGGGATCTTCTCCCAGACCTGGACTGAAGCATCCGCCAACTCCTGGAAAGTCTGTGATGCAATATGGTGTTAGTGGATGGGGCGAGACATTATGTCCAAGATGTGCTGAATTGGATTCAGGTCTGCGGAACTGCTGACACACTCCAGCCACATCAGGTCAAGCATTGTTTTGCATTATGAGGAACCCAGGGCCAACCGCACCAGCATATGGTCTCACAAGGGGTCTGAGGATCTCATCTCGGTACCTAATGGCACTCAGGCTACCTCTGGTGAACACATGGAGGGCTGTGTAACCCCCCCGAGACATGCCACCCCACACCATTACTGACCCACTGCCAAACCGGTCATGCTGGAGGATGTTGCAGGCAGCAGAACGTTCTCCACGCCATCTCCAGACTGTAACATGTCCTAAGTGTGAACCTGCTTTTATCTGTGAAGAGCACAGGGCGCCAGTGGCAAATTCGCCAATCTTGGTGTTCTCTGGCGTATGCCAAACGTCCTGCACGGTGTCCTACGGCCTCGTCCGCGTCTCCTAATGTACTTACCTGTCTCCTGGTAGCGCCTCCATGCTCTGGACACTACACTGACAGACACAGCAAACCTTCTTGCCACAGCTCGCATTGATGTGCCATCCTGGATGAGCTGCACAACCTGAGCCACTTGTGTGAGTTGTAGACTCCGTCTGATGCTACCACTAGAGTGAAAGAACCGCCAACATTCAGAATTGACTTAAACATCAGCCAGAAAGCATAGGAACTGAGAAGTGGTCTGTGGTCACCACCTGCAGAACCACTCCTTTATTGGGGGCGTCTTTGCCTATAATTTCCACCTGCTGTCTATTCCATTTGCACAACAGCATGTGAAATTGATTGTCAATCAGTGTAGCTTCCTAAATGGACAGTTTGATTACACAGAGGTGTGATTGACTTAGAGTTACATTGTGTTAAGTGCTCCCTTTATATATATATGTATATATATCTATATATATATAGATATATATATATATATAGATATATACACTACCATTCAAAAGTTTGGGGTCACCCAAACAATTTTGTGTTTTCCATGAAAAGTCACACTTATTCACCACCATACGTTGTGAAATGAATAGAAAATAGAGTCAAGACATTGACAAGGTTAGAAATAATGATTTGTATTTGAAATAAGATTTTTTTTTACATCAAACTTTGCTTTCGTCAAAGAATCCTCCATTTGCAGCAATTACAGCATTGCAGACCTTTGGCATTCTAGCTGTTAATTTGTTGAGGTAATCTGGAGAAATTGCACCCCACGCTTCTAGAAGCAGCTCCCACAATTTGGATTGGTTGGATGGGCACTTCTTGGGTACCATACGGTCAAGCTGCTCCCACAACAGCTCAATGGGGTTCAAATCTGGTGACTGCGCTGGCCACTCCATTACCGATAGAATACCAGCTGCCTGCTTCTTCTCTAAATAGTTCTTGCACAATTTGGAGGTGTGTTTTGGGTCATTGTCCTGTTGTAGGATGAAATTGGCTCCAATCAAGCGCTGTCCACTGGGTATGGCATGGCGTTGCAAAATGGAGTGATAGCCTTCCTTATTCAGAATCCCTTTTACCCTGTACAAATCTCCCACCTTACCAGCACCAAAGCAACCCCAGACCATCACATTACCTCCACCATGCTTAACAGATGGCGTCAGGCATTCTTCCAGCATCTTTTCAGTTGTTCTGCGTCTCACAAACGTTCTTCTTTGTGATCCAAACACCTCAAACTTGGATTCATCCGTCCACAACACTTTTTTCCAGTCTTCCTCTGTCCAATGTCTGTGTTCTTTTGCCCATCTTAATCTTTTTCTTTTATTGGCCAGTCTCAGATATGGCTTTTTCTTTGCCACTCTGCCCTGAAGCCCAGAATCCCGCAGCCGCCTCTTCAATGTAGATGTTGACACTGGTGTTTTGCGGGTACTATTTAATGAAGATGCCAGTTGGGGACCTTTGAGGCGTCTGTTTCTCAAACTAGAGACTCTAATGTACTTATCTTCTTGCTCAGTTGTGCAACGCGGCCTCCCACTTCTTTTTCTACTCTGGTTAGAGCCTGTTTGTGCTGTCCTCTGAAGGGAGTAGTACACACCGTTGTAGGAAATCTTCAATTTCTTAGCAATTTCTCGCATGGAATAGCCTTCATTTCTAAGAACAAGAATAGACTGTCGAGTTTCAGATGAAAGTTCTCTTTTTCTGGCCATTTTGAGCGTTTAATTGACCCCACAAATGTGATGCTCCAGAAACTCAATCTGCTCAAAGGAAGGTCAGTTTTGTAGCTTCTGTACCGAGCTAAACTGTTTTCAGATGTGTGAACATGATTGCACAAGGGTTTTCTAATCATCAATTAGCCTTCTGAGCCAATGAGCAAACACATTGTACCATTAGAACACTGAAGTGATAGTTGCTGGAAATGGGCCTCTATACACCTATGTAGATATTGCACCAAGAATAGTCATTTACCACATTAGCAATGTATAGAGTGTATTTCTTTAAAGTTAAGACTAGTTTAAAGTTATCTTCATTGAAAAGTACAGTGCTTTTCCTTCAAAAATAAGGACATTTCAATGTGACCCCAAACTTTTGAACGGTAGTGTATATATATATGAAACCTAGAAATTTCTGTGTGTTAATTTCAAAAAGTATGGAGACGGAAAGCGAAGGGGAAAAAAGAGGAAGAGAGGTGGAACAAAAAGTATAAAGGGAAAGAGAGAATTGAAGAGAGAGGAGAGAGATGGATTACAGAAAATACAAGAAAACATCCTATAATTCTGCTTCTACACCTGCAGGACAGCAGAGGAAGAGAAAAACAATGATCAAGCAAACCAAACAAACAATAGGAACTTAGATCCACACATCAACAACTGCCCACAAATAGAAGCATAAATACAACAACATCATCACTGGAAATCATGGTACCAATTACTAAAAGATGTATCTGTGGCAACCTCACCCCAAGAGTCCATTTGTGAACTCCTGAATCCAAACACCTGTGTGCATGTTTTGGTGAGCATGCTGGTGTGCATAAGGTTTCCCAAATGAGTGTTCAGTAGCTGGTGCGAAGAGCCATAGATCTGGCCCCCAGGACTGGATGCGCCCCCCCAGAGAGGAGCAGAGGAGAGCCCAGGGGGAACCACCCAGCAGTTACAATGTAGAAGCCCCAGGGGGCTGCAGGGACGAGCCCACCCCTTGATTCGAGTTAGGACTCTTTTCTTCAACAACTCTGAAGTTTTGAATAATAAAAACTCAAATTATGGCATTGTCTTCTCTTGGTTTCACAGATGAAAATTACTCCACTGATGTGATGGCATCATCATCATAGTGCTGTTTTAAAGACTGACAGCATAAATAATTTAGCATCGCTGCTTTCCAATGTGAGACTACTTTTGATCAGCTCTGAACAAACGACAACAGTGATGGAAAAGGTTAACATTTCAAAGGGAATGTCACGGGTTCATACCCATGATGTTGTTGACAATTTCTTCAGGGTGTTGTTGTTGTCTTTGTCTCGGTTAGAGTAAATATTTCGATTCCATTGTTGTGTCACATAAATATGTGTATTCCAACAGCAGGGTGAATGTAATTCAGAATGCAGTCATTTTCTTTCTGCTTGAATAAAGTTGTTTTGTTCTTTCTTTACAAGCCTCTGTAAAAACCAGTTTTTCATTTCAGTTTCTCATTACCACCATAAAATTGTTTGGTTTTAAACAGCAGTCCTTTTAGTGTCTGCTGCATGCTGTGTGCAACGAGGCTGTTGTAGAGCAACAAAATGGCATATACAGATGCATTTTTAACCCCTACACTCAATGATGTGAAAAAGTGTTTGCTCCTTTGTGCAATCCTTCTGCTTTGGCTTTTTTGTCACTCACAAAAGATGACCAGAGTAAAGCTAAAATGGAGTTTTAAAATGACTCAATCATTAAGAGAAAAACCCACACTAACCAACCTGACCCTATTTGATAAAATGATTGCTCCCTAAACATAATAACTGGTTGTGCCATCATTGGCTGCAACACCTGCCATCAGTCATTTGCAATAACAGGTAATTGGTGTTTTACATCACTGTGGGAAAACTTTAGCCCACTCTTCTTTACAAAATGTTGAAATTCAGCCACGTTGGAGTGTTTTTGAGAAGGAACAGCCTGTTTGAGGCCATACCAAAGCATATCATTCTAATATCAATCTAAGGCCAGATAGTGACTAAGCCACTCTGAAATCTTATTTTTTTATGAACCATTCAGATGCGGACTTGCTTCTCTGTTTTGGATCATTATCATAATGCACATCTCCTTTTCACAAAGAGACAGGTAAATGGGTTAACCTTTTAGGCTATTTTCGAGACTTTCTATTATATTCTATTTAGCGTCAGTGATGCATGTCTGGTAAAATGAAAATTAAAAATGAAGCTTGGGAGAAAACAGGAAGTCTGCTGTTGAAGCAAAGGGTCAAGATATTTGTAGCTTAAGTGGAAACGAAGAAATCAGAATGGATAACAAAACATGTGAACGTTTGTGTCTTTTTTTCCTCATTTGAAGCAGAAAATGCGTTTCATGCAGCACAGGGAGAGTGCAAGCAGAACAAAATATGCGGAAGGATTCTTCTTATTAGCCAAGGGTGGATGCTTACCGCAAACATGTCAACACAACAACTGCTGGATCTCTCAATTACCCATGAAGACAATTAGGGTGGAGCTGGTTGAGAGTAATCACAGAGCAGCATCCAGGAGATCAATATAAAAACTGTCAAGATATATAAAACAATCCATGTATTTTGATCTGCTTTCCATCAGTTCCACAGGGATCAGTTTGTCAACAAAAAGCTCAAACTCTGTAAAACGAGGCTGCCATTTTAGACATTGCTGAGGCTTGTGAGGTATTTGTCAGAGGTTCTCACTCAGATCTTTTCAGCAGGCTGCACAGAAATGGATGCAGTGGAATCGTAAACAGTTATATAGACCGGTAGGAGCTGAAACCCTGAGTTATTCAGACTCCCACTGGACTACGATTGTCAGTCTGCTCCAAGAACTTTAAGGGCTTTTCACTTCCCCTCAGGCTTGTTTCTTTCTGCTCTGGCCGAGTGAGACGGTGTCAGATCCTGCCGCAGCTGTGTGTCCACAGCTTTTGGGTTGAGCTCGTACCTCATATAATTTACCAACCGCTGAGGCTGCCTCTGGGTTCTGACATTTCAGACTTTCAGGACCACGACCACCGGAATAATCACTTGCTTTCTCTGAAGACTGCAATCATTGTCTGGAAGAGTGACTGCAATGCGAGTCTTTCAGTAATATGGGCAAACATATCGTAATTTTTATGAATATGTGGCGCCGTGGTGTTTTGACATCATCTTTACCAGATTGAGCTTTTTTTAAAGACGGCCAGCTGCCAAACACAAACAACAAAAATCACTTGTAGTAAAACCAGAGTCACTGCATCCATAATTCATATTTCACATGGTGTTCTCAACAAATAGGGGATTATTATGAGTAATATAAAGACTTGTTTTTTTGAATGAGAGGGCTCGGATGCCTGCCTCCACTCAGCCTCCGTCATCTCTCAGCATTTTGGCAGCAGATCAGCCTTCATTTGCAGAAATGACTCCCTCTGCTCGGATTAATCTCAGCTCTGAGTCCAAATCTGCTCCGGAGGTTGCGGCTTCTCTGGAAGTCATCTACCATTGCAACCTCTACCACTCTGTCTCTTTCTCTTGTGCTCATTCACATTTCTATCTCACCCTTCCCACCGTTTTGGGATTCTGCACTTGCCAGGAGATGGGATCTCACTTATTGGAGGCTCCATTTACACTGCAGCTAAAACCTGAAGTATTTCACTATGTAGGCCATATGTTTCTACCCAGTTTTAACACAAATTCAGATGAGTTCAGCACATTTCAATTTAATGTTGGGTTTCATGTAAATAGATGAGTAAATTAGTAAGTAAAAGCCTAATTTGATCAATTTAATGTGTTTAAAATAAGCAGGACTTGAAGCTTTTTATAGCTTTTTTCCTGCAAATTATGATCGAAGAAAACGTGGTGTTTATATGTACTGTCCTATACCTCTGTACAATAACTCAGACATAATAGAACTAGTGCACAGTATGACATAACGATAGGGCAGTAATAAAGAACATGCATCTTATTTATCACAGAATGCTTTGTCTGACCTGGACCTACAGTAATTACCCCTTATTGTAAATCATTACTTGTGACTACTGTAATTAACCACATTGATTAATGCCTGACCCGTAGAATCAAGAAATCAGTAAAAATTTCACATGTCTGATACCATGAAGATGATTAAAAATTGTCAGACTGACAGAGCCAAATACAAGCCTTTGGGTCTCCAGTGAACCACAATGAGAGCCATGATCTACAAATTGGAAAAACATCTAAGAATCTAGTGACCACTGTAAAGCTTTAAAGGGGTTCAAGAACAACATTTTTGAAAACTGTTCTTTGAGCCTGTATATAGCATGTGAAACTTTGATTGGGCAGAAAATTCCCTAGGTGCCCTGATAAATGGCCAAATGCAACCCCATAAATAAGCCAGTTTTCCCCTGCCCACTCTGAAATATTAAATGAGCTGCGTGCTTATTGGCCAGTTTACCCCGATGGCTCTATGACGACAGGGTTAATAGTTCTATAACAAACAGCTACATACTGCTGACGTTGAAGTGGGCGGGGACATGTCAATTCTGAGGGGCTTGTCTACGGCCTGTGATGCGTTACCAGACTGTCCCGTTTCTCTACAGCAATTACAAACTTACGAATTTGCATAGGAAAGCACGTTGGAGATGGCACTGACCTTTTGGTATGGTCCATTTGACACCCCAAACTGCGTAAATTAAACAACAAGGTAAATGCGGTAGGACCACTTTAAAGGTCTCATTGACTTAAAAACTGTGCAATCCTTGTTCTATTTGAAATACGATTGGTCACTCTGAGTTGCATATGCAAAGCCAGTGTCTTCTACGTCACAGAGAAAAATAGTATTCATGGTCTTGCCTTCCAGACTGGTGACCTCTCCAGGGTGTACCCTGCCTCTCGCCCGTTGATTGCTGGAGATAGTCACCGGCCCCGGTAACCCTGCATAGCATTGACTGTATAGATAATGGATGGATGGGTGGGTCTTGCCTACCTTGGGTTGGGACCGCCCACTGGAAGGCTGTATTGGTTTCTCTGCTGGTAGAAGCTAACCATTAGCAACTACACAACATGGCGGAACACATTCGGGCTTGTATTATTTGTGGAGATAACACATCAGCGTTGCATTTTCTACCAAAGAAAGAGGAGCTTAGGAAGAAATGGTTAGAATTTGTCTTTGGAACACCACCAGCAAAGTATAACGCTGTGTTAGTTATTTGTTCGTAGGCAGCATAAGAGTCACGTTGCCAATAAGAGGCGATACGTTACACCCTAACCCCAGCCAACTAAATTTACTCCAAGAGACTCATCCAGGAGATCAGAAAAGAGCCCAGAACATCTAAAGCACTACAGATCTCACTTGTTTCAGTTGAAGGCAGTGGGCAAAATGACATCAATAGGTCACAACCACAGCTCACCAAAAAGAACAAAAGGCCAAAAATAAACAAAAAATAAAACTAAACATCTTGAGCCCAAAGATTTCTGGGGAAAGATTCTCTGGACTGGTGAAATAAAAAAGCAAAATTGAAGGTGCACATTATGTTGTGGTTTAAAACTAACAGTATTTCAGAAAAAGAATACCATAGCAAGGTGGTGTCAGTGTGCTGTGACCTTGATGATTTGTTGAACTATGAAAACTTCTCTCTACGAAGTCTTCTCTCTAGCAGAAAACCCAGAAAGGCAATGTCCTGCCATCAGTCTGGGACCCTAAACTGAAGCAAATTGGGGTTTTGCAACAGGACAGTCATTCAAAGCACACCAGCAAGCCCAACCAGCTCTGAATGGCTGGACTAAAGTATGAGGTTCGATAGTGACCAGGTTTGAATACACTCCACAGTTGCTGAATTAAGACAATTCTGCGATGAAAAGTGATGAAAATCCCTCAGTAAACAACTGATTAACTGATTACCAGTCATTGCAATTGTTGTTTGTCCCCCCCCCCACACACACATACGTAAAACACTGTTTTTTGCTGTTTAGTCAGAGATGTAGACATGAATAACTATCAAATTTCTTCTAATCTTATTCTAAAAATTAAAAGTTTGTTAGCATTGGTCACTAAACCTTGAATAAAACACTGAAGAACAGATTGGCCCAACCCAGAGTAGATGAAGCTGAAAAGAAAAACAACGTTAGTGGAAACTGTGTTTTACTCATTTAATTGCGTAATTACATTCTTTTCCTTTTATATAGGATAAAGTATGCATATTTATAGCTCGAGGAGGTTCCACAAATGGCTTGCAGCAAGGTTGTTCCTAAAAGTGGCTGACAAAGGCAACTAAACCGTCATTATGAAGAGCACAGTGACACTATTGTTATCCATCTGATCTTTATTTATTTTCTCTCTTCAAAACAAAAGAATAAGTGCGCTTGCCTTCACCCTGCTGGAGGCTTTGTCCTGATCATTTGTAAATCTCCCAGACATGTTTTCGTCTGCAGTAGTGTGACTAAGCAAGTCTCCCAACAACAGCAAAAAAAGCTCACAACAAAGACAACATGACCTTCCTGTCAGCTTAAGTTCAGTCACTTAAACACTGGTAAAATGTGACAATTTCACCTTAAAAAAAATAAATAAATAATAAGAATTTAAACTCAAGGTAATTAAAAACCTGAGTCACAAACTTCCTCTGGAAGCTGTGCAGCCAGAAACGTATCAAGTGTAAAATGGATTCATCTTTGAGAGCCACGTATGCCAACGCTGTGCTCAGACAAAAACATTGCATCTCCAACCACACTGGCCACATTCCCAGAACAATCTGACCGCATGTTTAGTTGCCAGACTAAATTCAAAATATATGAGAAAAACAAAACTTTATAAACTGTACATCTCCTTCCTGTTAGGCCACTTATGCATTAGTATTTCAGCATTAGTTATTTAATGTTGAACATGTGTAGATTTAAAAAACAAAAAATCTGATCAGCTTAGAAACCAGGAGGAGGTACAGAACACCAATCAGACGCCTGCTCCTCCTCCTCAGTCCTCAGCAGTCTTAAACCTAACAGCTCAACAGTGACGTGCTCGTAAAGTTTGGTTGTTTTGGTTTTTGTAAAAAAAAAAAGAAAACAAAGAAAAACACACACACAATAAAAAGAAACAAAAAGAAAAAATCCTTTTTGTTTTCAGGTGGAAGTCACTGAGAGGTCACTTGCGCTTGTTTTCAGGTGAAAACAGATGCCCCCCCTCACTGAAAGTCGAAGCAGTAAACAAGGCAGAAGTGTTGCATCATTTTTCCGGATGCTAAAGCCACGATTTTGATGAAATACATATGAAGGCAGGATTCAGAGGTGTTCGGGTCCCAGACAGGGGCTCCAAATTGGGTAGGGGAACATTTAAAGAAATATATATTAAGTTACTGGACTTGTAACCTTCTCTCTATCGTTGTTGTTCTTTTGTTAAAAAAAAAAATAAAATCCTTTTTTTTAAAAGCACAGGGGAGTCAAGAAAAACAGCCAGTATCGCTTGTAATGTCCTTTCACTGCTCCTTCATCTTGTCCATGGTGAAGGAGAGGATGGAGTGAAAGAAAATGAGTCTGTGGAGAAGTGTATTCAGTTATGTTGCGGTCAGGAGTGTCTCTCACTGATTGACGGATTTATCTGTGTATGAGATGGGCACATAACCAAGCTGTGGGAGCATGAATTCTGGCTTGTTTTGATTGGATCAAATTGTGAATCAAATACTGTAAAAGAAATAAAAAAAAAACTCTTCATATTAAGCCACAGGTCTGATAAGTTTTGTTTTTTTTATTACCTAAACTAACCTGCCTGAGAAGCCTATATTTCATAATCTACAACAAAAAGTTCTAAATATTCGCTTGAAAAACCAAATTCACAAGTGGAACATGCGCCTACCAGATATTTTTATTGCATTGGGAAGGCACAGTTCGGGCTGCCGGTTTGCCCTTTCATCTACACCTTTGTTCACCAGTTCTTTCTCATTTTATTACCAAAAATCTGGAATGATAAAATGCACTGCTTCCTGTGAGTCACAAGGTCCAAAGCCTTCAAAGAGCAACGTTTAAAAGCGTCCATAAAGCTACGTTAAAGCCTCCACTGTTGTGTTATAGCAATCAGCAGAACTTGGCAAACTGTTTCTTTTATTATAACATCAGAAATCTTTCAAGTTGAAGCATACGCTCTAGTTTCAGCTCGGTGAACTTTGGCAGCGCCGCATAAATCCACAGTGTGAATGGTTGTGTGTCGGAGTTAGCACGCCACAGCATCCTGTTGACAGTTTGGGGTGCTCAAGGAAATGTCAGAATATTAAAGGTCCTTGATCAAAAGCCTCAGTGCATCTGCAGGTATGCCAGTGCTGTCCAAGAAGCAGGTACGTGTGACTTGTGAGAATGATGAATCAAAGTGCTTAGGAAGAGTATGTGTGACAATATGCTCAGTGATGAAAGCCAGAAAGTGAATGGTTCTGTGAGGTAAAGCAGAGCAGCAACTAAATATATTACATGACTACACTGAGGTGAAGGAGACTGTTAAAATGAAAACTCTACTCTACTGAGTTTTTTTGTCCAATAAATTTAACGCTAAAACATTACAGAACCTTCCGAGCAGATACAGTATATGGTTGAATATTTAATAGACTAAATCAGTATCTAAATGAAGAGTATAAGGAGAAATTCTGATGATGTCTACATCATCAAAATAGTACAAATACTAGGAAAACCATATAGAATTGCATATCTTGGCACTTAGGCTGCAGTTGGTAGCGCTGTTGCCTTGCAGCAAGAAGCTCCCGGGTTTAAATCCTGAACTGGGGGGATTCTGTTTGGAGTTTGCATGTTCTCCCTGTTCTCTCTGGGTACTTCTTCCTCCCATAGTCCAAAAACAGGACTTTTAGGTTAACCCTAAATTGTCCTTAGGTGTGAGTGTGTCCATGCATGGTTGTTTGTCTTGTGTATCTCTAGGGCCTTGTTTCCACTGAGTGGTACAATGAGGATTGGTCTGCTATTCTGTTTCCATTGTAAAAAAAAGTTAAACACAACAGACCTGTACAACTCCATTTATGCCCCCCTTTCAGTTGTAGGTCCGTAGGACAATGGTCCTGTACGGTACTTAAAATAGAGTTTCCCTACGAGGATTATTAAAGTATTTCTTATCTTATAGTGGAACTACTGGTGTCATACAACACAGTCCATTGATTAGTGACAGAAAAAACATTCATGCTTGCTACAAGCACGAGACATAAACACCAAAGCGGTGTAGTTTCATCTCACCTCATTGTACACGGACTGTATTTCACTATGACACACACTGCATGGTTGTGTACATAATAACCAAGCATGAGCTGATGTCTTGACTCCATTCTTATATTTAATTGTGTCGCGTGTCTTGTCGCGCTTGTATGACGCTGCGGTACGCTTTTACGTTTAAATTGTAAATGGCCTGTACTTGTATAGCGCTTTATTTAGTCCTTGAGGACCCCAAAGCACTTCACACTACATTCAGTCATTCACCCATTCACGCACACCTTCACACACTGGAGATGGCAAGCTACATTGTAGCCACAGCTGCCCTACACTGACAGAAGCGAGGTACACTGGTGCCACCGGGTAGGCAGAAAGGTGAAGTGTCTTGCCCAAGAACACAACGACTGAGACGGACGGAGCGGGGGCTTCTTACCCTGCAGTAACTCCTAACTCCTGAGCCTGGGGTCGCAGAGTCCAGCTGACGGTGAAAACAGTCACCTGAATACACCTTATCATAAAATAGCATACCAACCCGGACCTACCGGCACCCAAGCAGATTTAGATAATGGATGGATAGACCGTTGCACTTCTGTGAAACAAAATATGGCTGCACAGTTTGTAGCACTGTTGCTTTGCGGGGGGAAAGTCCTGGTTTCTAATCCTGGCCTTGGGGTCTTATCAATGAGGTTTTAATGTTCTACCTGTGTATACATGGGTTCTGTCCGGGTACTCCGGCTTCCCCCCAACAGTCCGCAAACATGATTGTTGGGCTAATTGGTGTCTCTAAATTGCCCTTGGGAATGAGTGAATGTGTGCATGGTTAGCTGTCCTGTGTTTCTCCTTGTTACCCTGGTTCTAGGGTGTACCTGCCTCTCATGCAATGACCACAGAAGACAGGTGCCAGGCCCTCCAGCGACCCAGTTGATGTATGAAACAAAATATAATTAGCAAGTTATTAAACAAACAAACAAACAAACATAGAAAAATCATCTTCATATGTGATGCTGTTCAAGGATTTCTTATTCAGAAGTTTATGAGTACATGTCATATGTTTAGACATAAAGTATTCAAACGGATGCTTGTTAGCCAAGACATGCATAGATTGCAGGATAAAATAGAAACAGTTCAATTCATCTAATTGTAGTGAAAATGAGCCAATCTTAAGATATAAAAAAATAAATAAACAGCAGATACCTTTCTCTGAATCCTAAAAATACTGTGAACAATATCATCAGTGAAAGCAGAGGTTCACCTAAGAGAATTATTTTGATTTAGAAGACATTTTCTTGATAGAATGATAAAGAAATGCATACAATTGACTGATTTTGACAACTGGTCTGAAAAAATCTGAATGCCTTAAGCAATAAGATGATGACTATTAGTTTTATAAGAAATGAAGATTCAGCATTCATAAGTATTGCTAATTATAAGCACAGTTAATAAACAACCAGTAAGGCTGTCCTAAGATTTCATAAAATTATTTTATCCTTAAATACAAATCTGACAAAATTTCATGTTTTGTTTTTTTCTAAATCTGGTCAAGTATAACTTTCTGATAAAGAAATGACTTGCTTTCAACTTTGGAGTATAAAAATAATACTTAATTGACCTAATTAAACCCTAAAGTATTAAAATAGCTGCTGGTTATTAAAAAACACTCAGCATCATTTTCTATGCTTTAAACCTTTCTTTCATCCCATGAGGTCAAAGTATTTAGACCGGAATGCTAGGATTAAACTGGAGAAAATAATTTACCATTTCTATTAACCAAGTTTTGTCAAACAAGGTCTTGAGATTTTAGTAATAAAAAACATCACTACAGTGGTGTGTCACCTGCTGGAGAGGATTCAATAAAGTTAGAACCACGTAAGTCAAACTGTTAGCAGTGAAGGTAAATCCCCAGTAAAGTCATCCATGCATGCGGTTCAGTTTTAGATCTCCCAACAGTCTGTATGGTTATGGAGCCAAAACATAAATGTCCTCTCTTAGACTGGAATCTGAAGTTTATTTCCAAAAGGTTAAGCTGATGTCATTCAACAAAGATGCCAACTGCACCCAGTTCCTCACCGGTGAGAATATAGCGGTCTCACAAGTCTTTTTCAGTTTTGAACCTTTAAAAACTCAACAGTTTTTGCTTTCATTTAGCTTTTTTATAATATATATCTTAGAGTCACTTTTCACTCAAACACTTTATTTAATATCAATGAAGGTTATAAATTTCAGGACCTTTTAGACTGTGACATCTACTCTTCTGTAAAGATCAGGTGAATGAAAGATGGAAGTGGATAAAGACCTTAATTATTTTCATTGCTCATAAATGTTTGTAATCTGGTACCGGAGACTAGAAAAGTGTTGTTGTTGTTTTATCTCATAATGATGTAAAGTCTTGACTGTGTAATCTCTTGAAGATGAAGATGACTTCTCTTGAGCATGTACTGAAGGCGCCAAAACTCCAAGTTTTATACCAATTACTCGTATAGACAGGCAATGCATGATTAAAACTTCCGTGTATATGAATCTGTGACATCTTGTGATGCATCTAATTCATCTCAATCAACCCCACCTGTCTATTAGTCTATACTGTGTCCAGAGGTCACATTAATAGTTTGTTGTCTGTCATTTTGACCAACAGGGCCAGACAAAATCTGGTCATGTCCTGTTTTTTACCTGTCAATTCTTAAAATTAAGAAATATTCGATAGCATTTATATTTTTATAAAAAAGATATTCAATACGAACAAGACGAACAGAGAACTGTCTGTCATTGTATTTAATAGCACTGCAATGTAGGAGTTTCCCTCTGGAATTAATAAAGTATATTTTAAATGTGTCTGTACATATAAAAAATTACATTTAACAATTTCACTTAATGTACGAACAGATCACCCGCTGTGGCCTGAACACAGTCTCACAAGTCCCTCCTGCTACGCATGAAACGGAAATGCTCACCCATTTGTGTGTAATCAAATAGTGGGATTGGTCAGAGGTTACTGTCTTGAGGTTTTGGATTTTGGGCATGGACAGATTACTTCTCATGGGGGTTTAGATGTTGTTCTGGAGGCTGAATCAACAGCCAAAGTGCCTGGAGAGAACCCATGTCTACACAGGGAGAACAAGCAAACTTTGTGCAGAGAACCCGAAGCTGAGATTAGAACCCAGGACCTTTTTGCTACAAGGCAAACTGCAGATGGCTCCCACCTGAGCTGCAAATCTCTGCTGCTCCTCAAAAGTTATCATGGTTGCTTCTCTGAACAGTGCTCTGCTTTGGCCAGTCTTTGAGGCTTGCAGATGTGACACACTCTTCCATATTCAGCTGATGGCTTGAGCAGGGCTCTGCGAGATGTTCAAAGATTGGAATATTGTTTTACAACCTTAGTGGTGTCAGGGAACGAGGCACTTTAGGGATATTTTTGTATGCTGTCTCCAGGCAAAATTTCCTCTGCTCAGGATATTCTGTTTCCTGCTTGGAGTCCCCCGACCATAAATCTAAAAGAAACTTTGATTTCAGTTGGACAGTAAACAATCGTATTTTGATTGGTAGCCAGTTTCACAGCTCCAGGATGTGCTAGGTGAACTCATTTACTTAGGAGACTGAAAAATATCCCTGTAAAGATTTTAAATGTTTTACACTCCCATTTTATGAGTGGTTTGTAACATACAAGATAAGATTACCTACTAACTTACTGACTAGTGATGAAAGGGATTTTTACCAGCCAACAGGGAGCTTGAAAGTCAAACATCTCAAAAACTTGATTCACAACAAAACTTGATTCACTTAGCCTTTGCAGACAAATACTTTCTTCGGGCCCGATGGCAAAGATTTTATGAAAGGTTCTGCTCTCACGGTTTTAAATCACACATTTCTGCAGCTAGGCCGAACCTTGACAACATACAGCAGTTTAAGTGTTGAAAGGTATTACACAAAGTCCTGCAGCAGTGTAGGGGGATTGAATGGATAACAGAACATGTGGTGGCTCACACAGATGAGGGCAGTTTGTGCAGAATCTTCTCCAGCACTGAGCTGACACAGACAGAGCTCTCTGGTCAGGAGCTCGCTGAGAGCAATAAATTGAACACAAACGGAACCAACTCAAAGGGGAAACTATTCATCCCAGCTCTATAACTCTTCCTGTTCCTTACCCCTATTATATTTTATGTCTGAGCTCTTTTTTTCATTTTTTTTCTTTTTCTTTTTTTTGCACTGATTGCAATACCAGGCCCTATAGACTCCTTGGAAGAACAAAGCGTCTCTGAAGAGGAGGAGTTCAGGGGTATTGACAAAACCAAAAGCACACAGGTTAACACTAACAAAAGGTTTCAGTGTCATCTTATATTCATGATTGTTCATTCCACATTTTGAGTGAGTCTGTTTCTTTGCTCGGGTTGGTAAGACCAGGTTCCTCCAGGTATCTCTACCAGGTCTTTCCTGCGCCGATTGTAGGAACAGAAAGCTCGGCTGGAAATGTAATTACTATCGATTTCCAGGAGCATTCACTGAGTAAGCAGCAGCAGTTTGAGCTGCGGCAAAGTTTCATCAGCAAGTATGTTTTCCCAGAGGGGTGCATGCTGTTAACAGTTGGGATGAATGCTGTTTTTGATGATGCAGTTTTGCTTGAATCATCAGAGGAAAATGTGACTTCAACAAAATGATCCGATCTTTATGGATAGATTTTTTCAGCAGTCTCCACATAAGGAGACCAATGTACTCTGCCCTATCCCTGGGGTAGTAGTAACAGTGATTTACAGGAGAAACTGAACCAATTTCCAATATTCTATTTTAGTTTTTGTGCTCATGGTCCTGTCTCAGCAAAGATTGTGGAGCTGACAGTTGTCTGATTTGAATCTTACCTTCATAAAAGCCAGTTTTGTTTACTTGCTATGTTGTGATGTCTTAAATGCTAAATCATTTTATGCACACATCATACACTAAGCATAATTATTCAAATGGTTTGCCAGATACCATCCGGCAAACCTCCACTCTTGCATCACACTCTCTTAGTCTGTGTTAATGTTAAACTCTCTTCACTGTAAACAGTGACACTGTAGTCAAAACATCTTCCAGTTTTAGTATATGTGGATCCTAGGTTGTTCCTAAACATCTTAAAAGACGATTCATTTCATCAGACGTGACCATTTAGATCCGATGAGTGGAACGTTGTCACAGCTGGTTGCTCCAACTTGGAAATGATCCCAAACATATCAAAACTGATTTATAGATCAAGCAGACATTTGGCTTTTTGAAGTGCCTTAAATTCACCTCTGTTGAACATTTATGAACTATACCTTAAAGTAAAGTCTGTGGCAAAACAACCAGCCAATTTAATTTAGCTTTATTGTAAGAAATAGAGTAATAAAGTGTTAATCCAGAATTATGTCAGATGCTTCTTCGTGGTCTGCATGTGAAGCAAATTATGTCCAAGTCTGACATTCCTTCAGTGAGATTGACTTCTTGGTTAACTGTTCTGTTTGATGACAGAGAGCTCAAGAAGGGAACCTCCGCATCAGAAACAGTGTTCCCAGTTATCATGTCGAGGGATTTCCAAACACAAGATGTTGATGAACTGGAGCTATAATTGAGCTTTTAGTCTGAACACATGCATCTCTGCTTTGTTAAAGTGTTTGCAGCGCCAAAGAAACAGTTTTTTTGTTGTTGCTTTTATTTACCAGAACTGTTGTGGTGACATGTGTCCGGATGGGACTCAGGATATTAGACCTTCAAAGTGCTGTGGGTCTGAATTATCAAGGTCGTGGCCTCTGCTGACGTCTGCTTTAGGACTGTGGCCTTCCATTTATGGGTTCAGCCATCTTTATTTCTCTTTGGAGTTAATGTTCTGGATGTAATTCATTAAACCTCCACATTCCTCTGCAGCCCTCCCTGTCATCATCTTGTAAACAGAGTTCATGGACGCTATTGGTATGCCAGGCTAGGAATGAATCATGGAAATTGGTGTAATTAACTCTTAGCCAGATTCTCTTCATGTTTACTACTTTTAAGGTCATGTTTTTCCTCACTGCATCCATCCAGAGGAAATGGAGAGGAAGCAACAATATGGCTCCTATCAAGTCAGAGAATAAATTATTCCTAATTACTTACAGAGAGCAGTAATGGTTCAGGGTTATTATAAAAAGTGAGAGGAAGATAGAGAATCATGTCTCAATCAAAATGTAGTCAGATGTCCAAACCAGGGGTGGGCTGGTGTTGAAATTCAGCTCGGGAGCTGGATTCAGAGAGGCTTTTTATCTGATCGCGCAAAGGATCCAAGTAAAACCATAATATTAACAAATTTACTTTTATTGGTAGTATAACTGGTTTATATGTTGTCGTGACCAGAGGTAGGTAATAACTAGTTACATTTACTCAGTTAATCTACATTTACTTGAGTAATTTTACTGCAATTATTAAAGTAATTATTATGAAGTATTGCTACTCTTACTTGAGAAAAAACATTTCTGGATTTTCTACCTACTGCGAGTAATTTCACTGAATCAAAACAAACTTGTTCTAAACCAAAAATGCACCAGACAAGGACACAAACCTACAGTTTATGTTAAAGTGAGACCTCTTGTTTATACTCAAGCTTTGTTGTTCTAATGTTATTTTCTAGCTGCTGAGCTTTGGAGATGATCCATGGTAAACACTATACATTACCACTAGAAGCATTTTACCGTGTTCTAACATAGATACATTACTTGTTGTGTTAGTTTAATAAGTTTTATGATGAACATTTTGATTTGAAAAAGTTTCCTCTGTTTCAAATGTATTATTTTGTAATTATATGTATATGTATCAATTCTTTCATTGTAGTGTTTAAAATACCAGAATTTACTTGTAACTATTTTTGTGTGTCTGATTAAATCATTTCAAAAAAATCAGCTGATGTTCTGATCCGTTACTCAGTGGGCTACTCGAGCAGCCTTTTTACATATTACTATCTTATTCTTACTAGAGTCATTTCTTGGACAGCTACTTTTATCTTTCAACAAAAACATGTTGAAGTAATACTACTCTTACTTGAGAACAATTTTTAAATACTCTGGCCACCTCTGGTCGCAGGATGAAACACGCAGGAAATATTTCCAAACTTTTTTTTGATTGACAAAACCAGACAGAGAGAGAGAGAGAGAGAGAGAGAGATTTTTCAGTGGCTGAATTCATGATTCAAGAATGGAGAAAACATCTTAAACCTGGGACTGTGGACCATATTTAGTTTTTGTACAACAATTTCCAGATCAAATAAATGACAGCGGTGAGTTGCAACATTCCAGGTAAATAAAATGGAAATCATTATATTATATCATTATATTCAGCCTGTTAGAGTAAATTCAGCTGAAAATGAATCTCTTTACAAAAGTTATTGCCTTGCATGAAAAACTTTTAACCCACATTCTGAATAAAATTATTTACATAGTACTGAAATATTTAATCATAACATGAGCAGAACTGCAGCTCTGCAGAGTGACCAATAGAGCTCAGTAAAGATGTGCCCCAACTGTAGCCTACCACTCACAAAGATCTTCTATAACGGAAGACGCCTCACTCACGTGTTGTGTCACCCACGAACACAGACACACAGTAGGATCATCACGGTGGCTCAACCACGGCTGCTTTTAGAGTACAGAAAAAAAACTTCCGACCACCGGCCCTAGAACAGATTAATTACCAAAGAAAAGCTTGTCCTTTATTTAGGCTGTGTTTTGTCTGTGAGATGTTTTCCACTGAGCTGCAGGTTTCTCCTCCTGGAGGGCATTGCTGAGCATTGTGCTCCTGCACACCTGCAGCTTGAGCGGAGCTGTCTGCAGGACGTTCAGAAACTGAGGTTAACTATGTGGTAACCTTTTGCCCTTTGTAAAGACTCATTGTAATTCTGCTTACTTCCTTGTGCCTTTTGGATTGTCGTCTTACCACGAACTCTGTGTGTTTTACAAGGTTAACCTCCCAGCTCTTACCTGGAAGACCCATCCTCCATGCATCCCTGCTCCAACACATCTGAATCAGATGATTGAACTACCTCTTCAGCATGCCATCAAGTTTAGTAGCGAGCCATTCGTTTGATTCAGGTGCGTTGGAGCAGGGATGCATCTAAAAGCTGCAGGACAGTTGCTCTTGAGGTCTGAAGTTGGAGACCCTTGCTCTACGGTAGCCTCCCTCGGTAATCTCCTCTGGAATCTGCTCGTCACATGGAGCAGCAGGAGGTGTTTCCAACTGGAAACCCACTCTGCTTATGACACCTCAGGATGTTCTGCTGCAGAGAGATTGTTGTTCCGACTCAGTCGGGTGCATTAAATTGGAAAAACAGTAGATTCTTAGCTGTTCAAATAAAGCTGCTCATAAATTCTAAAGCACAGAAGTTTGTCTGAAGGCAACATTAACTTTGAGGCTTTTGAGAAAATAAATGCTCACAGGAATATGGATGCGTTTTAATCAACGATATCATTGAATAATTGATGTATTTCAGTAATTCAGCTCAACTTGTGAAACTAATACAGATGGATCACACAAAGAGTGACACATATTAACCATTTATTTCTGTTATTTTTGATGATTATGGCTAAAGCTAATGAAAATCCAAAATTCACTTTCTGAGAAAATGTAAAAAATTGTATCAGATCAGATGAATAAAAGGAATTTTATTGCAGAAAGGACACCAGACTGAGAAGTTTGTCCTTGCACTGCACAGTTTACGCACTCAGTACTTAGTTTGGGCTTCTTTCCCATGAACTACTGGGTCAGTGCTGCGTAGAATGGAGTCATTCAGCCTGTGGCTCTGCTGAGTTGTTTAGGAAGCACAGGTTGCTTCAATTGCGCTCTTTAGTTTTTCTGCATAGTTGGTTCGGGTGTCTCTCATTCTCTTCTTAACAAAACCTCATAGATTCTCTACGGGGTTTGAGTCAGGCCAGTTTAGTGCAGCGATACTATGGTCCTTGAACTAGCCTTTGGTACTTTCAGCAGGTGCCAAGTCCTGCTGGAAAATGAAATCAGCACCTCCGTGACATTTCTCTACAGAAAGACATGTTAAATGCACTAGAAGGTCCTAGTAGAACGCTGTGCTGACAGTGGACCAACTCAAGCAGATGACATGGCTTTCCAAATCATAGCTGAATGTGGACATTTCTCACCGGACCTTAAGCAGCTTGGATTTTGCCTTTTCAGTCTTTCTCCAGGCCTTCCTGGGAACTTTATTTCCAAATGAAATTTAAAATTTAGATTTATCTGAAAATAGAAAATGGACCACTGGACAACAGCTCAGTTCTTTTTGCTCCTTAGCCCGAGTAAGAGGCTTCTGACATTGTCTCTGGCTAAGAAGTACACACAAGGAATGTGATATCCTAAATATATCTGTGTGTGGTGGCTTTAATAAAGTTCAGTCTATAGCTGCAGTTCATGCCCTGTGAATCTAACCAAAACGCTTGAATGGGGTTTACTTCACAATCTTCTCAATACTGCCATTGTTCCTGCTTGTGCACCTTTTTCAGTGACATTTTTCCTTCCACATAACTTTCCTTTATTAGGATGGATACAGCGCTCAGTGAGTAAACTGCTTCTTTAGCATTGACCTTTTGTGGTTTAACCTCCTTGTGGAGGGTTTTAGTGACTTTGCTGGACAACTCTCAAGTCAGCTGCTTTCCCCATGCTTGCATAGGTCATAGCGTATCTGAATTAAAATGATAAAAATCATTTAGAAAACAAACTACCATATATGCCTAAAGCAATTTATTAAAACAGAAACAAGACTACAATAATCAAGCTAAATTCACGCAAAAATACAATAAACCTCAACCACATCAATCATACGTAAAGCACAGCAAAAACAACAGCAGTGAACCAACATCACCAGCCTGAAAATGTGATTTCTGTGGTTTTCCTGTTTTTGGACACCAGATTCAGTAAACTCTGTTTGACTTCTGCTTCTTCTGCTGCAGGCCCCGGCAAACAAACACTGAGAAATCTAAAGTTTTAACCGCAGTCGGCCGTTGATCAGAAAATTAACTCTGAATAACAGTGAAAATGTCCAGTAAAAACACAAAGCTTTGCCGTTCCTGGACAGCAGTTTGTGAAAATTTAGATCCGTGCTTACATTGAACAATTAGAGAGTATTTCTGCCAGAGAGAATTTCACGGTCTGATCCAAGTCACTGATTATTCCACGCTCGGTGTCTGAAAGTCGGCTATTTTTATAAAGAGTAATATTCCCAATGCTTGATGTTTGTATGACATTTTTTTGAAAGAGTCATAATTCAACAATATCACATTTATCAGCTTGACGAAGCAGCGGCAGCTTGGTCATTTATTCATTCAGCAGTGGTCGACTCTTTCAGGAACAAACCAAAAACATGATATATGTTTGAATAGAGACCGAATGGAGCCACATTCTCCTTCACCGCAAGATGAGATCTATTATTTCAGCTATGTGTTGATGTGCTCAGATAATTGGACATGGAATACTGTGCTTTTCATCCAAATGGTAACCTGAGCCATATTCCTGACAGATGAGGGCCTCCAATAGCAGGCTGGACTGTATCACTCCACTGCTGCGTAGCACCGGAGGTGTCGGCCCGTAATTGAATTTTCATTGCCTACTTGCCGTGTAATGGCAAGGCATCCTTTCTGGACTCAAAACTCGTCAACGCTGCAGAAAGTAGAGCTCTGGCCGTGACGGTTGGTGCCGCTCCAGGTTTTATGTTTATGTTCTCTGAGGCCTTTGGTCCCGGCAAGTTGAACTGTACCTGCAGCAGGGCGGCTATGTCAAGACAAATCACACAATTTGTTTTTCCACTTCTGTGAATATATACCTCCACATTATTACATTCTTTGACCTGTTACAACATCGGAATAAAACATAATTCGATTTAATTTGAAATTTTGCAGGAGCGGTCCTAAGAAAGCTTTATTCACCAAAAGGAAAGACATGAGCGCCTCACACTCTAATGTTTTGTTTCTTAACAGGTCCAACTTTTCTTATTTAGCTGGAAGCATGTATAATTTTTGTTTTATGTATGTTTTATCCTAAAAAGAAATATCCCTAGATATTTAAGTTGTCCGATAACTTAAGATATCTGAACCTAATTGCACTTGAAACCAGAAATGTACATACAATTCCATTGTTTTTTCTCGCCATCAGATAGTCAATCATAATAAACCTTTGCTAAATGCCAGAATGATAGAGAATTTAATGGCTTTTTTTAACCCCTTCAGACATGGTATTTTTCTGAGTTTGAACTAATAAAAAATTTGGTAAATTGTCATTTATATTATGCTTATTTCTGATTGGTCTGTTATTAACCAATAACAATGAAGTTTAGGCTCTTAACTTGATTTGAAACAAGATAAGCATGGGTCTGAAACTAGTGAAGGGTGAATTCTAGTGAATTCTCCTAATTTTAATGTCAATCCCGATGGACATCAGGAGTTTGGCTATATTATCCAATGCTTAATTATGTAGTGTTGCCATGCAAAGACAAAATATTTGTAAGGATGTTCTTTTAGAGTATAAATCCAATAAATATATCCTTGAACTGCTTGTAAATGGAGCGATTTCTAATATTGGCGGCTTGGTTTTAGTTAATAAGGCACATGGGAACAGAAATGAGATAGAAGGCAAGTTGAAAGTTAAAGCAGACCCAGTTTTTGAAGGTGTGTCATCCAGAGGTAAGCTATTCAATAAAGCAATGGGTGGTGCTGTCCCTGCTAGATCATCTTGTCAGTCTGTACCACAGAAAAATATCAAGAAAACAGTGAACTCTGAGAATGATCACGTATGCAAAAGCCACCTGTGCTTTGTGCCAAACCAAAACTGCTTCAAAGCAGCTCATCAGAAATGAGATATTAGATGTAAATATCCAGTATGTTGATGCTAGTAATAGTGTAATCAGTTGTTGCATGTGTAGTTTACTACATATATAAAAATTGTCAATGCATTTGAAAGTTCAATAATACATCACTGAAGGCAATTTCGTGAATATACATTACCCACAATATTCCAAGTTCATGTCTAAATTCAAACCTGCAAAAATGTTAGGCAAAATAGAAAAAACATCCAATTTCAAAGGTTGGGTTTATGCCAAATTAGTTACATGAAATGTATTTGTAAAGTATGGCCTTTGTACTTAAGAATTCATTACATCGTACGCTCATTTAGTCTTGGCATCCATTGCCATGGACATTATGAAACATATCAAAACATGAGTTGGCAAAAATGTATTTTTTCCCCCCGTATGCTTAAAGGGCCTATATCATGCAAAATCATTTTAAAAATGTGTTAACTATGTGATGAAGTTATTTTCCCATCAAAAACATGCCCCAAGTGTTTTTTTTTTGGTTCAAGCTCGCATGTCTGAGTAATTCCTCTGAATCCTGCGCTCTGAGCAGCAGCCCCACCCAACCTTCGAAAACGAGAGGTCCACAACTAATGTACCTCACTTATTTGTAGACCAACCCTTTTACCTGTCGAGCGCCGCCGCACTACAGGCAACATACACGCCCCCTCGCTCGGAGCGGAGAGAGACGAGCGACTGAAAACCTTCATTTCTAATGGTGATTCCACTCATATCCTGCTCAGGGAAAACCCGTATTCTTTGCTGTTGTACAACACCATGTCTGGTTGGTGAAAATGCATTTTTATAATTTTTAATTTAATTATTATTAATAAATTATTACATAAAACAACACGGTACTCTACACACATTTGTGGAATTTATAAGCTGACAGTTCTATGTTGAAGTAAAATGCGCACTGACAAATATATAAAAGCTACCATTGGAATTTCCTGGCAGCACACGTTCTCTTCTTCAGTGGGTATCGTTCGGCAGTTTCTACATGTGCACCTACGAAGCAACAGAATTGGCCGAAACGAAATGCAACCGCTCACAAATCAAGTGTAGCCAATTAGCTTTTCACTCACCAATCAGAAACATCCTGCAAAAGTCTTCGAGGTCTCTGCAGTTCTTCGTGCACTTCAAATTCACTGTCGGACTCTGGGTCGAGACTTTAAGGCTCCACAAAACGCGCATCCATCTTTACAACAATGTTTACAAAGTTTTGTGGGCGTGCCTTTTGCCCATGCTACTTCGCTGGGGCTTTAGGGCTACGTCATGAAATGGGTAGCACTCTAACGAAGGAGGCTGGATTTTGGTCATACCGAGCGTTTCACTTCCGGGTTGAAACAAAGTTTCAGAAAATAACTAATATTTCAAACGTAATTAGGACTCCACAATGCCAAGGGTGATATTTTATCATCCGTTAGCCTATTGTTGACTTTGAAAGTTGTAGAATAGCATGATATAGATCCTTTAAGAAAAGTAAAACTTAGGTTTGAAGGGGTTGATTAGAAGTTTACATGCACTAGCTTTACTATGCCATAAACAATTTAGGGAAACCCCAGGTGACAATATGTCTTTGTAGGCTTCTGATTGGTTAATTCACAACATTGAGTTAATTGGAGGCATTACTGTGGATGTATTTTGAGGCCAAACCTTAAAAACACGGCTTCTTTGCATGACAACATGGAAAAATTCAAATGAAACCAGCCAAGCTATCTATCAGAAAGAGAAATGTGGACTTCCTGGAGTTCTTGTGTACAAATTCCCGATTGCCTGAAGGTTCCGGAATTAAAACAATTACATTAAAGGACAAATTGGGCAAAAAATGTCAAACACAAAAAGCAAAATACATTTTGAAGTTTCTGTCTGAGAGTTTCGTTATCCACAGTGAAGTCCTGTACCAAAAACATGAACTGAAAAGCCAATCAGAGCGGGAAAAGGCATTAGTTGACAAACAACTTCAAAAGCCACATAACAATTTCCAAATCCTCTCAGGGACAAAAATTTCTGGAGATAAGTCCTGTTGCCTGATGAAAGTAAAACTTAATGGTTTGGCCATGATGACCATCGTTACATTTGGAGGAAAAAGATGGAGGCTTGCAATCATTAGAACACCATCTAAACTGTGAAGTTCGGGGGTGGCAGCATCATGTTGTGACGGTGTTTTGCTGCAGGGACTGGTGCACTTCAGAAAATATATGGCATCATGAAGAATCATGTGGAAATATTGAAGCAGCATCTCTAGGAACACTGAAGATAAAGCTCGGGCACAAATCGGTCTTCCAAATGCACAAAGGTCTTAAATATACTCTCAAATGAATTACAAAGGGGCTTAAAGACAACAAGTTCAATGTTTTGGAGTGGTTAGGGTAGAGATTTGGCTCGGTTACACCAGTTCTGTCAGGAAGAATGGGCCAAAATTCCAGGAAAATACGATAAGAAAGTTAAAGAAGGATGCTGAAAAAGTGTGAACCAAGTTTTCAGTTTAAGAGCAATTCTGTAATGTATTTTCTTGGGATTTTATTATGATCATTATTTTCCTTGCAACTCAGTTGTGCTACTTTGTTGTTGTATCACATAAAAGCCTAATAAAATACATTAAAGTTTGTTGTTTTAACTTGACTGTAAAGAAATCCAGTGGATATGAAACAGTTTTTTAATCCACTGTACCTTTGAATGAGGGTATTGTAGATGTGACAGTCCAAGATATATTTTTTACAAAAAGAAAGTGACCAGGGTTGTGCATGTCGTTGTCATGTGTCGCAGATTCACAGCCTAAAGAATTATATTTCGAATTATAATCCTAAACCATAAAAGGAGTGAATAGGGATTTAAAGTTTTTGGAGAAGAAAACCTTTTATTTTTGATAGTTCAGTTTATGTCAGCAAGAAGTGGAAATCAGGTGGAAAAACATCTCTCTTAGTGCTGAACCCCGGCCTGTACGAAGTTAATTTCACATTCACAGGTTCAGCCAATACAAACTATCACAATATGTTGTAGTTGCCTGGATGTATGATGAGCTCATTTTTTTCAGAAACAGGATAATTGCTCCGATCAGTGTGACAGTGGAGGGACTGCAGGGGAGACCAGGCTCTTTGAATTACTCAATCATGGCTGATATGTCCTGGCTGTGGACCCGAATACAAATAAAAGCCAGATCACACCCTGCTGAATCTGGCTCTATGTGTGATTAGCTCTGGCGTTTAAATAAAAGGCGTTTTGGCTCTCAGAAGAGTCTGAAAACACATTTTTCTAAGGAGAACATGTCTGCATGCCACACATGTGGATCTGAGCAATGCGACACCCATGACGTGACCTGTTCTACTGAGTTTAGTATATTATGAAACAGTTATAATTCCTCTCTGGTTTCTTAGTTGGCTGATAAAACGAGCTACAAAAACAGAGCAGTCCAAAGGGGGGCTTCATGTGACAGAATGTCTACTCGTATCTCCAAATGGTAATGGGTTTAGCAAAAACATTTATAATCTAATTATGAATATCTTTAAAAGTTTTACTTGGACTTTAGACAACATTTCAGTGGGATGTTAAGGCTTTTCTTCAGTGTTCTCTGATATTTATGGACAGAATGTTTTTGGCTTGCTGCCTCACACAAAACACCTCAGAATGTTGATTAGTAAATAAAGAGAGGGTACATGATTCATCAGACATCTAGATATCTAGTTATACCAACAGGAACATTAAGGTTATAATGGCACTGTGTTTTATGCTTTATTGCTGTTTTTACTTTATCCCCTAATCATGTAAAGCACCTTAAATTACTTTGTTGTTGAAAGTGTGCTATACAAATAAAATCGCCTTGCCTTTCAGTGTTCTGCCAATTCAGATGAATGGAAATGTTTGTTATCTATGTTAGCAGTACACATAGATAACAAACATTGTACATGATTATATTTTAGCCTTCTACATTAAGAGTATGTTAGCAGTACACATACTCTTAATGTAGAAGGCTAAAATATAATCATGTACAGTGCCTCACAAAAGTACGCCTTGCCTTTTAACCTTTTCCTGTTTTGTCACGGCCCAAAAGCAATGTGTTTAATGACAGATCACCCATCTATTTCCTGTACCTGTCATTCCTATCCAGGGGGGGGGGGCTGGCGCCTATCTCCAGAAGTCACGGGGCGAGAGGTGAGGTACACCCTGGACAGGTCGCCAGTCCATTACAGGGCAACGCAGAGACACACAGGGCAAACAACCATGCACACACTCATACCTAATTCCCTTAACAGTCATGTTATTGGACTTTGGGAGGAAGAGAACCCACCCATGCACAGGGAGAACATGCAAACTTAAGCAGAAAGACCCCAGGGACTTTAACCCAGGACCTTCTTGCTGCAAGGCAACAGTGCTACCAACTACGCCATTGTGCCACTTAATGACAGACCAACAAAAGGTAAATATCCACTATATTTGTGGACTGTATTTGATGTGATAAGGGGTGCAATTAGTTGTTAACAAACTGATCTTCAATTTGAATTATTTCAATTGATTCCTATGCCAGCAGTTCACAACGTGTCAATCTAATGTCACTTCACAGGAAAAACATGTCCAATTTATGTCCAGGTATGAAGAACTATATGATGTAAATGAAGCTGGTCCTAACATACAGACAGATTTAAATTGAAAACAGTACAGTTATATGAATTATAATTCAATACAGTCATAATCAGTTTGTAATGCGTGTGGCGACAGTGGACAGATGAATGCCTCTAGTCATTGACATTGCATTCAATTCCTTCTTCTGTACAAGGATGTGGAAAGAGCAAAAATGAGCCACCATTACAAATCGGCTACAGCTGCAAGCGCCTAATTTATTTATTTTTTGGAAACGATACTAAACATTTATTTGGCATCAATTTCTACCTATATGCTTCTTACCAAATACTCAAGGCATAAATATATTAATTTTTTTTAACCCCACTGCAGTTATTGCTCCACTGACATGAAATAAACATTATCTAAAATTATTTTTTATTATTGTTTGTCCATGAGAGCCTCCCACATAATGGAGGACAATCAAACCACCCAGCTGTTCGACAATGACAGGTTTCCTATGGCTTTAAAAAAAACAGCAGTCTCTTAAACCTTCGGGGAAGCGCTTTCCAACAGAAGCTAGCTTCCATTATGACTGAATGTATTTTTTCAGGTTCCCAGCAAGCAAAGATTTTATTCAACATTCATTATCCCTGAATGAGACTGTGAATTTGGCCCCTAAATGCTCCCTAAACTATCCAAATATTTGTCCAATGAGTTAGTAATCCTTTCATTTACCAAATGACCATATGCTGTCATGAGCCTCCCTGTACTGATTGAATTGATGTATTGCCAAACATTTGCGCCACATTTAAAGTAGCCAAAGATACTGAGTCAAACGTAATCACACTGCGAGAAACAATTTGCAAATGTTGGGGTTCAAAGGCAGCGAGTCATATACGTGCACACCGTCATGTGTTTCATGATGGCTTTTTCAGAGTGTTATTGTGTCCATGTGTGAATGAGGTCATTACAGTGTCGTTCACAAAGGTAATCCTAAACAGTTTATTTGTTTATGGAATAGATTCTGCACACTGCTTACCACCTTAACGCTTTCACATTTTATCACCACAAACTTCAATGTATTTTATTGGGATTTTATGTGATAAACCAACGGAAAGGGGTGTATTAATGAAAAGTGGATTAAGAAAGGGTGTTATTTTATAAGTCATCTTCACTGTGCTACCCCTTAAAATCCAGTGTAACAAATTGCAGTTAATAAAAAAAAAAAAGAGTAACATTGTGTACTTACCATGAACGCAGCTGTTCATGATGATCAAAGAACACAGCAACAGCCAGGGGATTAGAAGTTGTTAAATAAGATTTGGATTATAAAACAAAGTCTTGCACCACACTGGAATTAAGCATCACTTCAGCCAAAGTTTTGAATTCAGGGAACATTTCTCTGATTGAAGAGGTCAGAAAGCCGTTTCCTGACCTGCTAGCTATCGCTTCAGCAGTAGGAAATCCCGCAGCATGCACCGGTGGTCGGCACAACACCGGGTTCTTGGGAGTGACGCGCTCCAAAGCCTCAGTAACTCAGCTCCCGGTTAATACATGGCGGACGGTGTCCAGGTCTGAGATGATGCTCAGATGCTCTAATGGGAATATTTTTTGGGGGGGGGGAAGCTGCACAGCAGAAAACTGTGCAGCTTCCCTACATATCTGACGAAAACAGGCACAAAAAGGAATAGACTTTTGGAAGTAAATTAATACAATTTAGTTCAACAAATATTATAATTTAGGTTGAAAATATAGGTTAGTGTTTCTGATTGTGTAAGGCCAGAAGAGAAGGCTTTGCTGACCCTGACAGCCCTCCACTGGCAAAACCTTAGAAATGATAGTGTATTCTCTTTTAACCTTAGCTCCAAATCGTATTTTAGTCTATCTGAGGAAGTGCAGAGAGCAATGAAGATTAATCCAAGCTACTTTTCAGATACAGAATATACAACGCTGAAAACAGTTTGAAACAGTTTGATTAAAAAAACAGGTTTTTAAGTTCAGAATGAAAAGCATATAGCTGAGGTACACCCTCACTTAGCTCATCACATCTTCCTCATATGGGACAGATTGAGATGTGACCACAACTCCATGCTCCAATCCTGAATCAAGGCTGCAGAAATCGGCCTCCTTTCCCGCTCTCCTGAGGCCACACAGCAAGCAGGGCAGGCGCTGATTCAGCAGCGGATTCCCTCTCCGCACCACTCAGGTCGGATGTAAATCTCCCTGAGGTTGGAGGTCAAGTGTTTTCATCATCTGTGTGGCTATTATTTTACGCGTCATTATCAGCTGCTTAATATCTCTGCCTTGACAGGAAACTGGTGTAGATGCAACTGAGGGAAAGATGTAGCTTTTCCATGGCTGGGTGCCCTGCAGCTGTAGTTTGAGTCTTTTTTTTTCACCCTCTGAGGACTTCTTGCAATCTAGTTCACATCCATCCTGTTAGTCCTAAACCAAAGAAAGCAGCTGCGATTCATCCTCATAACCGCTGTTGGCAGGAACAGCATCGACAGGCCCAAATCAAAGCTCCCATGCTCTCTTACAGCAGCTGTTATTGATGCTCTTATTGTCGATTTAATGGATCCTGGACTTCACTTCCCACCAAAATCACACCGCTTTTTTTTTTCTTTGCATCCTAAACAAAGAGCCAGAAAATATCCTCACTGTAGTCTAGTCCAAGTGTTGCATATCACATCTGACAAAAAAGCAGCAAAGTCAGTACGGTACCAGTTTCTAAAAGGAGAATCTCTCTTTATTTATTAGTGAACATGCATGGGTCACTGCCGTTTGGGAATATTTATTATAGGAAAGGAAAATTGACACTTTTCCATGAAACCAATCGCCACTCTCCCACACAAATTAGGAGTCTTCCATCTTGGGTGCATCACGATTTCAATCCGATTACAATTCAGGTGCTACGATACGATTATAAAAAGATTATTTTTGTTGCATATTTTTCTCCATTTAGTTTTTTTCTTCATTCCTTCCATGACTTTCTACTCTTAAACCCATTCAGTTTCCATTAATTGAAGTATCCAAACCTATTGATGTCTATTGTTCATGTCAGACCTCAAATAAACCAAAACATGTCCAAAATGTGTTTCATAATCATATCAAAGTCACATTTTCAAGGAAAGCTAAAGGAAATGTGGGTTGGCAATTTATAATATAGGGTGACCCTATTTTGATTTTCATAAAAGAGGATAGTTGGCCCAGTCCTTAAACACATAATTCACATATTCTGTTTTGTTAGGTTCGTTTGGTGTTTGTGTTTTGAGTTACAGTTATTGCACTTTCTTATTCAGTTTACCTGATCATTTTTGTGCTTAGATCTTTAGGTGTTTGGGATTTGAGTTTCCTTCTTAGTGTTTGTTTGTTTGTTCTGTTTTTCCTTCCAGTACGTTTTCTCCTCTTCTCCTGCTTTTTCCCCCTTCAAGTGTCTGTACTTTGAGTTTCTCTGGTTTTTGGGTCATTTTGTATTTTATTTATTTAGGTCTTATCTCAGTTAGTCTTACATATTTCAGGTTCTGTAGTCAATTCTACTTTTATTTTATTGTGTTTCTCTTTTAGTTATTTCTTCATCTCATCTTTTAGCTCTGCTTTACTTTAAGGCTCTGATCTAAGTTCTTTCTCAGGTTTACTAGTGTTTCTTTCTGTTCTGTTTCCTTCCTCTCCTTCTTATATTCATTCGTGCTTTTGCTTTAATTTTCTCATCCAGAACTCTGCTGCTTGAGTTCTCACTAAGACCAAAAAAGTGGACCACATCAGTCCAGCTCTGAGGTCTTTACACTGGCTGCCTGTCTGTCAGAGGATAGACTTCAAAGTTCTGCTGCTAGTCTATAAAGCTCAGAATGGTTTAGGACCAAAATACATCAGTGATCTCCTGACCCAGTATGAACCTACCCGACCCCTCAGGTCATCTGGATCCGCTCTTTTATCAGTTCCCAGAGTCAGAAACAGACATGGAGAAGCTGCGTTCAGCTTCTATGCTCCACATGTCTGGAACAAACTCCCAGAAAGCCTCAGATCAGCTGAAACACTCAGTTTATTTAAATCCAGGTTAAAGACCCACCTGTTCTCAGCTGCTTTTCATTAGATTTTTATTCTAAGTTTTAAATCTGCACGGCTTCTTTTAAGATTTTTTTTTTCTCATTTTAATTCATGGTTTTCATTCCTGTACTTTTGCTTTTTCTGCACCCTGCTGTAATGCTTTTGATGTTTTATATAAAGCACTTTGAATTGTCTTGTAACATGAATTGTGCTATACAAATAAACTTGCCTTGCCTTTCTCTTAGGCTCCTCCACTCTTAATTTCTTAGATTTCTTTCACCCCTTGTTAGTTCTTACTTTTCTCATCTGGAATTATTCTCTGTCCAGTCTTCTCTTCTGTTATAACTTTGTTTTCCTTCTCTGTTCACCCTCCTGCCATTCTACTTCCCTGCCCAGCTGCTAATCATCCTCACCTGCTCTCTCCTTCTCACCTTCATTGGTTTGTCGCTAATTGTGATGGAATAAAGAAAAGCCTCTATTAGACTTGTGATATAGTAGCATTGTCCCTAATTGTGCTACGCATAAACGTCCATTTTGGTATACATCTGTATCAAAGTATCTTCTTTACTGCCTCAAAAAATCCCGATTAATAGCCTAAAGCACCCTCTGCTGGTTGTCTTGGGTCAATACTTTGCAGGGTTGCAACTTATTTTACACAGGAGTTGTAATCTGTCTTGGCCCGATACCTGAATGGGTCAGGTCAAGTCCGCCCGGCCCACCCATTGGTGCCGGGCCTTGAGTGAGGAGCAAAATTTCAACAAGTGCAGCAAATTTATTTAGGTTAAAAGAAATTTAATGCAGTTGTAAAGTTTGGCGCTCAACAATTTGCATGCAGCTGTACAATTTTTGGGGGGGTCATGGGACCCAAGAGTAACCAAGAGGAAGACAGAATCAAAGTAGGAGTGATTAAATAAGAAGATGACACAAACCTACAAAAGCTGAACTCATCACAGAGAAGAATGCAAAATACATTGCATGTGTTAGAAAATATTCAGTAAAACATCACTTTCAGTAAGATGTTCAAAAAGTGTGTTTCAAATAATGTTCAGGTTCTTAGCTTGAATCACTTCTGGCAAAGTTGAAAACCTATTAATTTATGGCTTACATTCTTGGCTTATGACTCAATTTTCATTCACAAGATGTTTAATAACACACTTTCAGAAACGTTTTCCAAAGTGTATAAATTATTCTATATAATGACACCTTTCTTTTTTTTTAAGCGGAAGCCAATAAAAATTTGGAAATGAGCTTGGTAGAGAGAGGTCACAGAGCAGACTGTGTGAGTATGGTTCAATGTCTTTAAAAGTCATCTACACCTCCATGACTCTTTTGAGGATACACTGTATTTCCTGCCAAATTACATTTCAGCATGTGCGACTTCTTTGGATTGGCAACCAGGACATATTCACAAAATCATCACCACTTACAATGAAACAAAACCTCTAATTGAGAGTGATTGATGGTGAGGTTTCCAAGAGTCAGGAAAAGTGTCTTACCTGCCAATTTGAATCAAAAAATATATAGCATTAACAATGGCTATAATGCCATTTTAACTACCTTTTTATAGAGAAAATGCAACCATCAAGTCTTTTTTAAAGGGAAGATAGTGTTATTGTTTCTGCTGAATGCTACTTGTGGTTGACTGAAGAGACCCAATTTGACCTCTGGAATTGGAGAGCTTGTAAAAAAAAACAAAAACAAAAAACTACAAACCAATAGGTCAGTCTCCAAACTAAAAGCAGTGTTAACTCTGAGAATGTGGGGAGCTCTGACATTCAAATAAGTCAAGTTCTTGAAATATTTGGTTTAAAAATGTGCTGAGATGGACCTATGAGGTTATAAGAGCCATAGGCCAACTGGGCCCCCCTCTTCCTGAATGGGGTGAGCCATCACTACAGCAGAAGAGACTTTACAAAAATAAAAACCGCTTCTCTCGTCATCTATAGAGAGGTAGAATAAATCAGATAAACAGTCTGTGGTATTGCATACCACATATCTAATCATATTACGGTGTAATTTTTCAGCACGGTTTGCATGTCACAGTAACTGCTCTACTGTATGTCAAACAAAACCACTGAACATGATTTGCTCAAAAATAAGAAACCCTTCATTTGGCCGTATTACTTACTCATTTTATGTAGGTTAGCTTTTTTTTTGGCTCCTTCATCAAAAAAGGTCGCAGCTAATAGAAGCAAAATTCATGCACATTTCCAAATTTAAATCTTCTTGACACATTTTTTACCTAGGACATATATTTTTGCAAAAATACATGCAGGAAATCCAATTTATCCACCTATCCATATATTGCCTTTTGCTTGTCAAAGACCAGGTTCTGGATGCTGGATGTTCAGAAGGCCTGACATTACTATCGCCAGCTCATTCTGCAAAATCCCAAAGTGTTCCCTGGTCAGGACAGATTTACAGTCTTTCAAATTGGGGTCCAAAACCTCCAAAAGGAGGTGTTTAGGAGGTATCCTGATCAAAAAGATATCTGAACCACCTAACGTAACTCCTTTTTGATGCAGAGGAGAACATTTCACACAAATTCGAGTTTCGCAAAAGTTCGTCCCCCTCTTAAAGAGTAACTAAACCCCAAAAATACTTTTTTTTTTTGCTTCTAAACTGTATAAATGGGTCTTTACCAATGCAGTCTTTCAGTTTCTGGGTTTTTCTTTACATTTTGGTGCAAACTTGTTTCATTTTACACTTTTTGGTCTAAAAACGTCTTAGTGCTGCCCCCTTAGGGTTGAACGGTGGCTACTGCATTTGAATTTTGTGATTGGTGGAGAGCAGTACTTCTCTACGTCACAGGTATTAACTGTATCACAGCAGTCATGGTTTCACAAACACGCCCCGTGGGTTTGGGTATAAAACTTTCAGACATACCGGCCCCGTGGGGAGTTTGGAGTTGGATTGCATTTTTCAGGTTAATATTATTATCACATTAGCACTTAGTTAGCATAGCTAACATACTGTTTTGAACGTTAGCCAATGTCAGCATTACCACTCAGAGACCGGACCCATCACGTCTCTCTCTCCCTCAGCAGCAGCAGCGGCCTCGGGCAGCGCTGACTCAGCGCCCTGAGCCAGCAGCTCGTATTGATACGGCTCGCGGCCGCTGGGGTCCATAAAGCCTCCCTCTACTCCTCTATCGGTGACGACGGAGGAGATCCGCTGGTTCAGGGCGCCGAGCCAGCGCCGCTGAGGCAGAGGGAGACAGGAAGAGTCCAGTCTCTGAGTGGTGATGCTAACATAGGCTAACGTTCAAAACAGATGAATGTTGATCAGATCAATCAGTCGCAAAACTGCCAACGTCGCTTCAGTCACTGTCCATGTTTCAGTGTCACATTAAGCGAGCTGTCAGTGTCCTCCTGAACACACCCCCATTTTCCCCCCTCCGCTTTTCCTCAACACTCAGCACATACCCCTCCGTGCTTCCTGGCACCGCCCACTTTGTAGAATTTTTCAAATGTTGTCTGGGGGCGGGGTTATGATTTTTTAAAGGGATCAGTTACACTTAAAGTGTCGCTACTTTCATGCTCAAAACGAATAGAATAGAATAATTCGTTATTGTCCCAGAGCAACAGCAGCAAAGTGGTAATTGAAGCATTTAGATTCACACAACAAAAATACAAAAACCAAAATTAAGAATAATATGCTGTACAGTAAGGCAAGGCAAGGCAAGGCAAGGCAAGGCAAGGCAAGGCAAGGCAAGGCAAGGCAATTTTATTTGTATAGCACACTTTCAACAGCAGGGTAATTCAAGGTGCTTTACATGATTTGGTGATTTAAAAGAAACACATAAAAGAAACACACATTACACATGATACACAATAAAGCAAGAGAAAAATAAAAAAAAGCAAGAGAGCATGAACACATTTCATACATATGACATAAAGCATTTACTCAAAGGCAATTCTAAACAGATGGGTTTTTAGTCTCGATTTAAAGCAGTTCAGAGTTTCAGCAGCTCTACACTCGTCAGGAAGTCTGTTCCAGATAAGGGGAGCATAGAAACTGAAAGCTGATTCTCCATGTTTAGTTCTGAGTCTAGGGATGTTTAGTAGGCTAAAGTTGGAGGACCTGAGTGGTCTTGGTGGTTGGTACCATGACAACAGGTCTTCAACATATGTTGGTGCTAAGCCATGTAATGATTTATAAACTAGTAAAAGTATTTTAAAGTCTATTCTCTGAGCTACAGGGAGCCAGTGTAAGGACTTTAGAACTGGGGTGATGTGCTCTACTTTCCTGGTTCTAGTGAGGACGCACTAGGACAAAATTACGAAACTAAAGTAGTGTGCAGTTATTCAAAATAAAAATGGCATCCTCAAATTTGAGGAATGTGCAACTGAGCAGGAGGGTTTCTAAATATTTACAGGATGTGCGTCACTATTAGCATATAAAAAACATATTTACAAGAAGGGGAAAATTTAAACTATGCAAACAGATGTGCAAATAACAGCAGCAGAAATGTTGTTTGAAAGGAGAAAAACTGCAAATTACAGCAAAGATGTAAACATTTATTGAGTTTGTTGGGAGCAGTGATGGTTATAGATTCACCTGCTGGGAGGAAGGATAACGTTTCTTCATGCACCTAGGATGCAGCAGTCTGTCGCTGAAGGAGCTCTGCAGCTCAGCAACAGCTTCATGCATGGGGTGGGAGATATCTGTCTCCCACCCCATGCACTGGATCGAGGGGGCGTCCTAGAACAGAGCTGGCCTTCTAGATGAGCTTATCTAATCTCTTCCGCTCAGCTGTAGATAAACTGCTGCTCCAACATATTACACCATAAAAGAAAGTCTTTAGGAGCGCTCCCTGGACTTCAAAAGACCTCAGTCTCCTCAGCAGGGAAAGTCTGCTCTGACCATTCCTGTAAAGAGCATCAGTGTTGTGGCTCCAGTCCAGTTTATTGTTTAGGTGAATACCCAGGTACTTATAAGAGTCCCCTATCTCAATGTCCACTTCCTGGATGTTCACCAGTGTCAGTGTGGTGGGTCTGCACCTGTGGAAGTCTACAACCAACTCCTTGGTTTTCCCCACGTTGATCAGAAGGTGGTTCTGCTGGCACCAGTGTCCACTGTCTGTACTCTGAGTCATCCTCACCTGTGATGAGGCCGACAATGGCAGAATCAACTGAGAACTTCTTGAAGGTGACAGCGTGGGGAGTTGAGGGAGAAGTCTGCAGCATAGAGGGTAAAGAGGACAGTTCCCTGTGAGGCCCCTGTACTGCAGACCAGCCTGTCGGACACACAGCCCTGTTTCCCCACATACTGCGGGCAGAACAGTGAGGTAATCCGGTATCCACTGCAACATGTGGTGGTCCACTCCTGACCGCTCCAGCTTGTCCCTTAGAACTCCCTGACTTAGATAGTGTTGAACAGGGCTGCTGCTAGGCTTTTGGAAGCCCTAAGCATAATTGGCCAGGGAGGCCCCCCTCCAAACACAAACACAGACAAAACTCGAGTTCCTACTTAACCTGTTGCTATTTATTTTAAAATTGGCATTAAATAAACATATGAACACAAACATTTAAATATTAAATAATATACAGCATAAAACAAAATAAACTGTAACAACAGCAGTAACATATAAATAATTTATAAGTAATACACAAAACTTTCTTTAGAGCAGCATTACAATACAATAACACAACTGTAGGCTCCAAGATTGAACGAAAATATTTATGCACACAAATAACGAATAAAAGGAAGTAGCATCATCAAAACAAAACATAAAACACACACATACAAACTACCTTAAAGTGCAGTATTGTCCTATTGTTGGATACTTGCTTCAGTGCTTGTGGATGGTTCCTCATCATCTGAATCTTCCTCCTGGCTGCGTGTTGCTCCTTTACATATTTAAGCATTGACCCTGTGAATGTTTTTGAAATGCAAAAAATTTGATTAGCAAAAGCTAAAAACAAGTAACAACACATTAGGATTTTATGATGACATTTTTTTTACAACGGGCTAAAAAGTTACTCAGATTATGATTATCAGTCTGCTGTTTATCCGTAGCACTTTATTCCATGGCTATCTAGTTGCTATGAAAGTATATTAAACTATGTTATATTAATATAATGGAACATAGACAAAACCTTACATATTTATACTCCAATTATACACATGAAACAAAACAATGGTGGCATTTTGTACATGACCAAAAGTGAAGACAGGTCTACCACATTTTGGCCCAACCACAACAAATTGTAAAATTGACCAGCAGATGTTGCCCTTAGTACTTTCTGCTTTGTTGGCAAACTCAGTTATAAAGATGAGTATCCCTAACGTTTTTTTAGAAGATAAGGAAAATAGTTTGTTTGGAATTAATTTTAACACGTCAGTTTGCTCAGATTGTGCAGTGTGTGTGTTGTATATTGTATACAACAATATACAATGTATATTGTATATACACTACCGTTCAAAAGTTTGGGGTCACCCAAACAATTTTGTGTTTTCCATGAAAAGTCACACTTATTCACCACCATACGTTGTGAAATGAATAGAAAATAGAGTCAAGACATTGACAAGGTTAGAAATAATGATTTGTATTTGAAATAAGATTTTTTTTACATCAAACTTTGCTTTCGTCAAAGAATCCTCCATTTGCAGCAATTACAGCATTGCAGACCTTTGGCATTCTAGCTGTTAATTTGTTGAGGTAATCTGGAGAAATTGCACCCCACGCTTCTAGAAGCAGCTCCCACAATTTGGATTGGTTGGATGGGCACTTCTTGCGTACCATACGGTCAAGCTGCTCCCACAACAGCTCAATGGGGTTCAAATCTGGTGACTGCGCTGGCCACTCCATTACCGATAGAATACCAGCTGCCTGCTTCTTCTCTAAATAGTTCTTGCACAATTTGGAGGTGTGTTTTGGGTCATTGTCCTGTTGTAGGATGAAATTGGCTCCAATCAAGCGCTGTCCACTGGGTATGGCATGGCGTTGCAAAATGGAGTGATAGCCTTCCTTATTCAGAATCCCTTTTACCCTGTACAAATCTCCCACCTTACCAGCACCAAAGCAACCCCAGACCATCACATTACCTCCACCATGCTTAACAGATGGCGTCAGGCATTCTTCCAGCATCTTTTCAGTTGTTCTGCGTCTCACAAACGTTCTTCTTTGTGATCCAAACACCTCAAACTTGGATTCATCCGTCCACAACACTTTTTTTCCAGTCTTCCTCTGTCCAATGTCTGTGTTCTTTTGCCCATCTTAATCTTTTTCTTTTATTGGCCAGTCTCAGATATGGCTTTTTCTTTGCCACTCTGCCCTGAAGCCCAGAATCCCGCAGCCGCCTCTTCACTGTAGATGTTGACACTGGTGTTTTGCGGGTACTATTTAATGAAGATGCCAGTTGGGGACCTGTGAGGCGTCTGTTTCTCAAACTAGAGACTCTAATGTACTTATCTTCTTGCTCAGTTGTGCAACGCGGCCTCCCACTTCTTTTTCTACTCTGGTTAGAGCCTGTTTGTGCTGTCCTCTGAAGGGAGTAGTACACACCGTTGTAGGAAATCTTCAATTTCTTAGCAATTTCTCGCATGGAATAGCCTTCATTTCTAAGAACAAGAATAGACTGTCGAGTTTCAGATGAAAGTTCTCTTTTTCTGGCCATTTTGAGCGTTTAATTGACCCCACAAATGTGATGCTCCAGAAACTCAATCTGCTCAAAGGAAGGTCAGTTTTGTAGCTTCTGTACCAAGCTAAACTGTTTTCAGATGTGTGAACATGATTGCACAAGGGTTTTCTAATCATCAATTAGCCTTCTGAGCCAATGAGCAAACACATTGTACCATTAGAACACTGGAGTGATAGTTGCTGGAAATGGGCCTCTATACACCTATGTAGATATTGCACCAAAAACCAGACATTTGCAGCTAGAATAGTCATTTACCACATTAGCAATGTATAGAGTGTGTTTCTTTAAAGTTAAGACTAGTTTAAAGTTATCTTCATTGAAAAGTACAGTGCTTTTCCTTCAAAAATAAGGACATTTCAATGTGACCCCAAACTTTTGAACGGTAGTGTATATATATATGTATATTGTTGTATATTGTTGTATATTGTTTGTGTGTTGCCAGCTTCTAGGTTTAGCTCCATGTTCTAGGAGCTCATAGCTCTGTCAATAACCGGGTCCCCTTTGGCATGCCACGGACCGGTGCTGCTCGGTCGTGTCCTAAAATAATGCCCATCGGGTATAGTCCTGGTCCTGTTAGTAGCTTATGGTCTTTTGTGCAGGCTACAGGTTTGATATTGGCTGTATGCTAACGTGTGTGCAAACGTTGAGCTCAATAATATAGTTTTTGACAGTGTTTTCTGTTTTGCCAAAACAATTAGGCCTTGACATAGGGTGGCCAAAAAGGAGGACATTTTTCAAGACTCAACAAATCTAGGATAAAAACTTATTGTTGCACTTACATCATTGTAATACAGAGAATTAGGAACTACTGGACCAGTTCTCGGTTCGGAGGAGTGGCGGTGCAATTAAAATCAGAGGTCAGATACATACAGAAACTGAGGGCTCGGGGTGGGGGTTGGGGGATGTGTGGCTGCCTTCCCCACATCCCACCCCTCTGTTTTAAATGCACATTATTACAACACGCATCAACGCCATACTCGAGCGGGAGGATAGAGGCTAGGGGTCTTCTTACACCCCTGTTTGCTACGGGCCATCAGGGGTTGGGGTCCGGAGGAGGAACAGGTGGTCTGGTAGAGGTCCTGGGCTGTCGGGCTGCCTCGCCACTGTGGGGCCCTTGGTGGTCTGCTTGTCTCCGTCCTAGAAGGTAGGGGGTCCATCTCCCGGGTCTGGGGGCTGGTGGCTCTACTGGGGCATCGGTACCTGGACCTGGGAGCATGAAGTGTGTATGGGGTGTGTGAGTGAGGGTACAGCATCATTTCTTGGGTATCTTGGTGAGTTAGTGAGAATGTATGTGTTCAAGAGGGAGGGAACCCTGCCTACTGGTGCGTTGTTGGTCAATCCGATTCGGACCTGGTGCGTGCCTAAATTAGATAAAAACATTTGATTTGCCCGAATTGTGAGTGATAGGTTACACAATTAAGAAAGAACGGGGGGCCTGTTATAACTAATTTATGTATTATATGCAATAGGCTAATGCAATAATTTTCATGACATTAATTTGAAAAACCCTTTTTGGAGGCCCCCCCAGGTACTTCGGGCCCTACGCACTCTGCGTACTTTGCGTATGGACAGCGGAGGCCCTGGTGTTGAAAGCACTTGAGAATTTACAGAACATGATCCTCACAGTGCTTGAGGGATTGCTGCAAAATTAACAACCGGATGCAGTCGACTGTCCACACTCGCTACATGGTCATTCAGGAGGAATGATTGGTTTAAAATCATGTGGCTCGAGAAAAATGTCTTTACCAACTCACGTAATAAACTACATTTCCTACATTGTTTTAAAGCCAAGTATTGAATTGGATTTTATGTAAATGACTTTTGATCTGTCTGCATGATCTCATTGAACCGATTACACATTTCTCTATAGAAATTAGATCCTTTTGTGTAAGACATTTGTTGTGAATCAGCGCCATGTAATTAAACCAAGCTGATTAATATCATCTTACGGTGTCGTCATTAAGTAGGAACACATGCATTTGAGATTTTACCATTGAAAAGGTATTTTAAGTCAAGGAACCAATCCTTTTTCTGTCTAAAATCACAGAGGGGGGTGGGCTTCAAGATGATGCCACTGCAGACATGTCATTATCTGGTAATGTCTTCCTGTTTTAGTGGCCATCATTTTATTTTAGAACATTACATTTCAGATGTATCTGTTTTGAAAGGAATTAAATGATTCTGTGTCAGTGGTCACCATTTAGAGACAGAAATTTGACTCTGGAGGTTGAAAGGCCACCAGAGATTTCAAAGCAGTGGTTTGGAAAGCTTGAACCTTTTGTCTTGTTTAAGGAAGATGATAATCTGATGTTGTTGTTATTCACCGGTGGGGCCAATATATATGGTTTCTTGTTTCCCAGAAATAATCAAAACCATGCTGATCTAATTATCATGATGTCGGCTTACAGCTGATTCCTAGATAAACTATCACCCAAATACTTCACCCACTGCAGACCTGTTTTCCTTTGCCAATCAATTTCCGAGACGGCAGTTTGGGATTACCTCCGAGGCTGATCCAAACCTCCTGTGACGGACTGCGAATGCTGTGCGTGTCTTGATTATTTTGCCTTCCTTCTGGATATTCAGGTCTATTTGTTGATTTTGAGCCTGATACCCCTTTAGAGCAGGATCTGGTTTTGTCTGCTTTGTCTGCTTTGTTAGACTCGGGAGACTACACTGTGACCTTGAACACACAAACGTCGTTGGTCAGCACGAGGCGGCAGACAGCTGCCTACCCCATCTCGCTGTGCCATAAACTCAGAGCCGTGGTGATTCCAACATATTTCTGTTTAACTTTTTCCTCTCTAAATGGTTAGAGAAATACGGGAAGACCCTTTGTGCTTCGAAGTATCACAGAACTCAGATTTTCCAACCACAAGGTCCAGTTTAACTAAACAGATGCAAATGAAGGAGCTGCGTCCTAAGAGAAGAAAGAAATGACTGCTGGTGCTTTAATAGAAAAAAAGATCAATTTATTTTGGTCTGCAGAGTAAAAATAGCCCCGTAGATTTTGAACATTTTAGGATAAATGGCTATTTATTGGCAGACATTAATAAAATAAAAAAAACCTCAGCACAGGGGATTTCTGCTCTCCTAAAGTTAATAGTCAGCATTACACTTTTATGAATGTTCTGCCTCATTGGAAGTGACTTTTTGGACACAGGACTGTACTTCAGTTATTAAAGGCTGATCTGTGAGGAATTACGGTAATAGCTCATATTTTCCTTCATTAAGCTTTCTTCTCTTTCCATGATGCATTCACTGTCTTATTATGGATATGTGACTAGCAGCGGTTATTTGGACAGAAACACAAGAGTAAAAGTTGACAGAAACCATAGAAGCCTGCGACGAAGGAGCAGGAACCTGGGAGACCGGGGACGAAGGAGCAGGAACTTGGGAGGCCGGCGACGAAGGAGCAGGAACTTGGGAGGCCGGCGACGAGGAACCATGAGACGAGGAGGCCGGCAACGAGGAACCATGAGACGAGGAGGCCGGCAACGAGGAACCATGAGACGAGGAGGCCTGTGACGAGGAACCAGGAGACGACGAGGCCTGCGACGAGGAACCAGGAGACGACGAGGCCTGCGGAGCAGAACCTTGTGTCTTGGTGGCCGGATGCGGAGCAGAACCTTGTGTCTTGGTGGCCGGATGCGGAGCAGAACCTTGTGTCTAGGTGGCCGGATGCGGAGCAGAACCTTGTGTCTTGGTGGCTGGATGCGGAGCGGAACCTTGTGTCTTGGTGGACTGCAGAGCTGAGCCGTGTGTCTTGGTGGCCGGATGCAGAGCTGAACCTTGTGTCTTGGTGGACTGCAGAGCTGAACCTTGTGGCTTGGGAACCGGCGTCGACTAAGGGGACCTTGGTAGGACACTGGGAACCCTCGAGAGGACGGAGTGGAGGACCCTCAATAAATTAGAATATGTGTTCCGCTGGTTTGTCAGATTAAAAGTACCTTCTGAAAATGATAACTTTTACCCAAGTATTAACCATACTTTTAATAAAGACCAAATTTCTGCATTAAAAATTATGTTTTTATTGATCTAATTTAATATTCTAATCTTAAATGTTGGGTTTTCATTAGCTGAAATAAAGGCTTGAAAACAACACTGTGTGTATAATTTTTTCACTTAGTGCAAACGTTTTACTATCTGGGCCAAAATCGTGAAATTGAAAGCACTTGGGGGGGGGGGGATGCACTAAAATGTGTTGTTGTTTTTTCAATAAACTTTATATGAATATATAATACATTTTATATACATTTATTTTACATTTTTTAATTGATCACCTCACTAATAAACTAAAGATTCAAGATTTTAATAAAATTAAGTCAGCATCCTTGAGTTGGAATTACAAGTATTTTCTCAGATTTTTCACCCCATTGTTCTCATGCATGGCATTAAAATGAACTTAATGTTAGAGTGCCAAAATCTCCTATAACCAAAATTTTAAATTGAACATCTAAATGTTATTTGCAAAACAGAAAAGAGATCCATGAGCAATCGATGCCTGTATCAAACTTTGGTTTCAATTTTTTAAACAAAACTTGTTGAATGCTGGGGGTTTTGTTAATGTTCTCTTCTTTATAGTCGTTACTGCATGAGTTTCTTTATGGTTTGGAAGCTTTTACACAGCAATTTATTTAATAATTGTGGAATTCATCTCCTTTCTTGTTCAGTTCCAGAGGTTATAAAATGTTTGGAAAGTTTTCTACTGGTTTCACACATTGTCTCTGATGGAAACTTTTAAAGAGGGAAGAACTAGGCCACCCTGGATGAATTCTCTCTCTCTTTCTCCTAAATACATACCATAGCTTGCTTTATCCTGCGTACAGTTTGAGACTTTTTTCCTAGAAAAACAGTAGAGGTTATGTTCACCACCACCACCACAGCAATTACACTCACACTCACCAGCAGGTTTATTGCACAGCTGAATAGGTCCCTGGGTTAGATATGGCACTGCTTTTCTCATTAGCGCTTACTGGCTCTGTTTCATGACTTTGGCCTTTTGTCTAGGGAATGTTCTATAGGAGATATTGCATTTATATAATCTCTTTTTTTAATTGCACACCTTTGCAGAAATGTCAAACATCTTAAACGAGTTAATGTTTTTGTGAAAGCTTTGTCAAGGTTTTTTTTGTGATTTACTTTGAGCTAAAGCAGATAAATACACTTCGAAGTGAAAAACACTTTCATGAGGGTTTTATGAAATAAAAACGTGAAGGATATAAAAAATAAGTTTTGGAGAAATCATTGGTAAGTTGATTGGCTTTATTCATATATTTAGCCACCTTACTTTTGTTAAAAAAAGAAGGGATTTGGATGCATGTCGAATTTTGCTGATCACCAAATAAGTCCAATGCTACACCCTAGTGCTTGCTTAGCACCATTTTCTATTTTTATCGCCTAAAGCAAGAAAAAACTGAAATGAAAGTTCCATGTGTACCACGTATTTACTCTCTGGGCTGAGTACAGTGGACCCCTAGTAGTCAAGGGGCTTAGGGAACACAGCCATCCACGAATAGCTAAAATCTGCAAATACTTGGATCCCCTCTAAAACGCCTAAAACTGCCCGTTTTAGTAGTTCAGACACCAAATATACCTTAATATGCATAAATAAGCACAGTGGGGATCATCATCTCTGCACTACAGCAGAAGCAAACTTTTACAGTCGTCCTTATCTCTTTTCTTTGGGTTACAGCAACTAGGCACCAAGGTTACTAGTTTTGTCCCCATACCAGCCTAGGTATTTCCGCTTCCCAAAATGCATTTTCTTTTTCATATTTTCAATGTGCTCTATGAAAATATCCCAGAATTCTGCAAATAATTTGGAGTACCGTTTTACAGAGTAATTCGTGAATAGGAGGAGGTCCAATGTTCGTAAAACCCACTTTTCAGATTTTTTTATGTAAAAAGGACACATTTCCTTCTATTTCACAAAGGTACATAAATATCAATAAAATACAATTAGGGTTGTGGCTGAAAAACTGTTTTAAAAAATAAGGGATATATATAGTTTAGCAAGTCTTATTGAAGCTTTACCTTGTTTTGAAAAATCTTACTGCCTTTTTCCATTACGACTGAGCATCATGAGCGCATTGAAATTTAGTCAGAAGATTTATTGATAAACTCTGACACCCTGCCTTAAAAAACCCTTCCTGCTGATATTTCTATTTTTCATGCACAACACAGAGGACAGCTGGTGCTCACAAGCTCTTGTGTTGATATAGAGCTTGTGTTAATAATGAACCCAGGCTGGTTTTGCATCTCATGCATTCTGTCTAGTGCAAACAGACTGGAAAAATTACAACTTGTCTCTATGTGTCAGCCAATACTTTTCTCCTAAAGAAAAGTGTTTGGAAATCATAATCAATGTGTTTTGAATCTCAAATCGTGTTAAAGCGATCAGGAAAAGAGGGTAGCAAACTACAAATCTGTTCATTTCAAAATGTCATATTACATCTAACATCCAGCTGAGATTCCCTTATTCCTCCTGTAATCCTCTCTGCTTTTGCATGGGTTCCCATACTTAAACATACACAACCCACACACTTTCCGGTGGAGTCTTTAGGAGTTTGTATTTCAGTTCCTTTGTTGTTGTCAGGGTTAGGGTCCAACAGACTGGATCCGAGAGGCGTAGGAGTGTGTCTTGCAGACTAGACCTAAAAGCGGTGGAGAACGAGCAATGGGTTGAAGGAAGCGGGCTATTTAGTAACACCCGGAGCGCAAGACGCAGATCTAACTGAGATCGGTGTTACCCTATGTCGTCGAAGCGACTTGGATGGAAAGAACTGAAGGCGGATAGAACCCAGGGCACCTAAACGTACGAGAGACCTGAAGGATCAGAGACAATTGAGCTTGGAACATGAAGGAAATTATGCCAGAGTAGCAAACAGGTGGATCTCCCTTATATAGAAAACCCGGATGGTCACCTGACAAAGACTGTCTGCTACAATTGGGAATATGTTCTGGTCCTGTTTTACTTTACAACTTTGGAACGATACACTCCACAGATCATAAGTTGTTTTGGAGAAAAGTGGCTACAAACTACTGCATTACTGCAAACTACTGCAATATAACAAATCATTCAGGACTCATGCTTATTGTCCATCATCATCTTCCATGTTTTTACTTGAAAAATGGCCTGTGCTTGTATAGAGCTTTACCACAGAGTGCTTCACACTACATTCGGTCATTCACCCATTCACTCACACACTGGTGATGGTAAGCTACGTTGTAGCCACAGCTGCCCTGGGGCACACTGACAGCAGCGAGGCTGCCAAACACTGGGGTCACCGGGCCCTCTGACCACCACCAGTAGGCAAGTTGGGTGTAATGTCTTGCCCAAGGACACAACGACCGAGACGGACAAAGCTGGGGTTCAATTCCAGAATTGCGCCCCTCAAGGTGGCAGCATGTTGGAGTAGCTCTGTTACTTTGGTTCATATTTTTTTTCTTTTTTTAAACTTTTATTCTTCCATTTCTGGTAGAAACATTGTTTTTGTGGACAACTGTTCTCTCTGGTTTTGAATGCTGTGCAGCTGGAAGGATTTTTGCTGATACTTTTTATTTTTGGACATTTGTTATGATGCATAACAATGGCAACAAGGGGGTTTACAACTGGCAGCAGTTGATTAACATCACAAAAGCTCAAATAATACCTCAACTACAGCCACAAAACCCTGATGAGTTGAAAAGAAGACGCCATAGATCCAGAGCCTCCTCTACATCAGACAACTACAGAGCGTCTTCAGTCAGAGGCTTCTTCAGATCTGCAGAGCACTACAAGAGATCATCCCTACCCACAGCCATCAGCATCTACAACACATCTTTGAAGGAACTTGCATAATGAGTTACAACAACATTTAATTTCCCTTTGGGATTAATAAAGTAATTTTGAATTTGAATTGAATTTGAACCTGCAACCCTCCGGTTAAAGGACGAGCTCCTACCTCCTGAGCCAAAACAAATATTTATCTTCTTTAGGGTTAGAGTTTATTATTTTTAATTTATTCAAAAGCTAAAATCTGGTCGCGTTTTGTTCTTTATCTTTGAGCTTTTTAGGAAATAGCTACTTCTAGGCTTTAGAATGACAGAGCAACTCAACCCAAAATCAATTTTTTTTGCCTATAAACTGTATGAGTGTCTAATAGTGTTGTCTACATGTCTGGTCATTATTTTTTGTGTTATAGTAAATATAAGTAAAAATATAAATGTTCTGCCTAAAACCGTCTTCAGGTTAAACCACTACACTGCATTGAATTTGAATAGGGCATTGCTATTCACTTTGCGGTGACGGCTGACTTCAGCCATTCTTTTTTTTTGTTTTGTTTTTTTCTAACGTGTCCTGTTTGGCAGTGTGGAGCTCAGAATTGGTGTCTGAGTACCAAGTAGAGGTCCAACAAATTTACTTTCACAAGCGGAGCACTACAGCTTTTGCTATAGTACTCCACTTGATATATGTGTGAAAAATCTTTATTATGAATTGCTGTGGGTTTTATTTCCTGATGTTATGGACACGGAGACGGAAAATTAAGGGGAAGAAAGAAAGAAGATGAAGAAGAGAGGTAGGAAACAAAAAGGCAAGAGAGAAAATACAAGAAAGGAAGGGATCAAAGAAAACACAGGAAAACATTGAAGTCTGCCTCCATACCCACAGGACGGCAGAGTGAGGGGAAAAAACAAAACAAACAAAAAAATGAAAAAGGAACATCGACAAAACAAACCAAACATTGTGATCTAAGAACTACACAACCACATCACACAAAAATGGATATAAAAAAACAACAACATCACAGAAAAACTCATGGTACCGATTAATCAAGATCTAGTAATGATAACCTCTATTTCAGAAAAATCGCTCGGAGACAAAGGAGCTCACGCTGCTCTCCATCTTTCTTACTGTCTGTGTCTGTGCCACTGCAGCAGCACTGCTGTCAACATGTCATTGACAAGGCAATGCAAGGCAATTTTATTTGTATAGCACACTTTCAACAGCAGGGTAATTCAAGGTGCTTTACATGATTTGGTGATTTAAAAAAAACACATAAAAGAAACACAAATTACACATGATACACTGGAGCTATTGGCATGGGGCGGGGGGGCCATTGGGATGTCGTCTGTGGGGATTGGCGTGGGGTGGCCAAGGTGCATGTCGGCTATTGGCTGGCCACCGGCCTGGCGGCCCTCTTCGGCCGGTCCCTGGTCGGGTCCCTGCTGGGGGGTGGGGCGCCCCTTCCTGGGGTAGCCGGCGGAACCTGTGGGCTCGTCACTGCGGTCCCCCGGGCCCCTGCATTGTAGCTGATGGATGTTCCCCCAGGGCTCTCCTCTGCTCATCTCTTGGGGCCAGTCAGTCCTTCGTTGGTCCGCCTGGGGCTCCTTTGCTCTGGGGGTCCTTTGGGTTTCTATGGCTCCGATCTCCTTCGTGCCTGCGTCACACCAGGTATTGAACACTTGCATGGAGGAACCTAATATGCACCAGCATGCTCATACACATACACACAGGTGTGGGGATTCAGGTGTTTACAGATGCATTCTTGGGCTTAGGTTACCATTAGTAAATGTTGTAATAACCGGTACCATGAGCTTTTCAGTGACGCTGTTATTGTATTCATATATCTATTTGTGGGTTGTGATTGTGTAGTTCTCAGTTTACATTGTTTTATTTGTTTTGTTGTCTCTCCCTGCCGTCCTGCTGGTGTGGAGGGAGACTTTGATGTTTTCTTTGTTCCCCTGGCACATCAGAAGAAAAAAAAACACAGTAATTTCTAATATAGATTTCTTACACATATATATCAAGCGGAGTATTAAAGCAAAAGCTGTAATGCTCCACTTGTGATAGTAAATCTGTCGGGCTTCTACTTGGTACTTAGACACCAATTCTGAGCTCCACACTGCCAGACAGGACACTGGGAAAAAAAAGAAGATTTTAATGGTGGAAAATTGATGATTTTAGGCATTACCTGGTGAAATACATTGAAGAAAAGTGAGGTGAGGCAATGATGAGCTTTGCCTCACCTCAGGTGGCAATGTCAGTTTGATTACACATGTGCTACACGTGTTGACATTCCACAGTCTAATATCTTCAGTGAATGTGTGTGACATATTTATTCTTTCTGGTCGTATAAAAATGCGCAGCAAAAATGCACAAGGTGCGGCAGAAAGTACAGTGCTACACTGATAAGGGGTAGTGCTGACCCCCATAGTCACAAACGGGTGTGGGCTCTTCTTCTGTGAATAGGATCGACAAAGAACGACTATCCTCCTTGGTGATCATTGCCATTGAAGCAGAATTTCAAAAAGGAAGACAAGCAAGGAGGATTTCAACAAATGAGTGACAAAAGCATAGGCACATGGACTTCAAACACAAATGAAGGTAACCAATGAGAGAGCTGGTTACTTTGAGGAGCAGCTGTGATTGGTTGAACTTAGTTTTCAGTGTGCTCAGGGACCAGGAGGGTCACTCGAATGCTAAAAGGAGAGGGTAAACCATTTAGGAAATGCAATTGCAAAAAGGATTTGAAAATGAGAGCTGGAAAGAGAAAACGGATGTAGAAAAGGGAATAACTTTTTTAAATGTATGAAAAGGAAAGATATATATAATCTAATTTATTAATTGTGTTATTTAATTCTCCATTTTGAAATAGGATTTGAAAAACATTTTCAAATCACAGTATTTAATAATCAAACAATAAATACAATTTGCAATTCCTCTTTAGTATTTCAATTTAAAATGTGTAATTACAAAATCCTTTTCAAATGTGTCTTTTTTTGTATGGATTAATTGTTGAATTTGAAATCATATCTAGCAATCTATATTTTTGATTCACAATTAAGCACTCATCGTCAAAATGCTGTATTGTTGATCCAATGACCCCCGTAGTCCTCCATACATAATTACACACCTTTAGGGTTAATAAATACGGTTAGAAAGGAAAAAGTGGATTTTAGAAGAATACGAACGAAAAAAGTAACATTTGGGAGGAAAAATATTAAGATTTGGAAAATATTAGGAGAGATTTCATAGGGCCCCACATCAGCTTCAATGTTGGGTTTTAAATATATGTACATCTAACTCCAGTGGAGTCCGTGCCTCACCAGTCCACCGCATATCACTGCATTGTACCTGTACCATGTTGACTGACTTTTTAGTTGATTTAACCTTTAGCCTGTAAAAGTAAAATAAAAATAAAAATTATCCTATGACTTTCCAGCTACTTATTTACTGACCCTTCATGCAGATGTTGACTTTGAAGTCCACAGAGCTCTCCAAGCATGTTCTACAGCTACAAGCAAATTCTGGTGGAAATACAGATCTAAGGTTCCCTTTTAAATCTCTTTCTGGTGAAATAATCAGCATGGGGCACACTTGTGAACCTCACCGAGGAGATTAAAGACCAGTTTTGGATGAGTTCATTGTAGAGGTCACATCATATTTTGGGCATGAAGCCATGCTCCAATCCCCTTCAACCCATGCTACATCAAAGCAGCGTCCTCTACCCCTCACCAGTGCCCAGGCAATTATTCAAGCCTCTCTCTTTTTACCCCACACGCCCAGCTATGATGATCATTTAGTTCTCGAGTATTATGCACATTACTATGTTTGGTGTGCTTAAAAAAAGCAACACATACCCCCCAGATAGATGAACAAGTAGAGATTAGAGCTGGCTAAAGAGATTGGGGAAATTACATTCTGTCCACATGGTTTTGTGATCTGATTTCCGTTCATGTTTTCCCAGCTAAACAAATGTTCTTGACGAGTTCTGAAAAGAGTTCAAGTGTGGGACAGATAGATTTTAGGGCTAAAATTGGATCCCGATCCCCCGTGCATTTAACTCCATCTATCTTCCGTCCTTCTTTATCTATGCTGATTAAAAACATTCCCATAGCATGATACTGCTACCACCATGTTTTATCATTTAGACAATGTTTTCAGGGTGATGGTTTTCCACCACCCATGCAGTGCACTGAATATAGATTTCTTCTATTTCTTGCTTTTTTTGTCACAATGTTCCAGATTATCAAAAAAAATTTCATATTAATCAAATATAACCTATTTAAATATGACATGCAATTATCAAACAGTGATTTCAATTATTAATGGTAAGAAGGAAGCCAAGATATGTGTCACATTAACAGATTCTCCAACCTGAGGTGTGGATCCGTGTAGCTACTCCAGAGTTACCATTTGACTTTTGATAGTTTATCTGATTAATGTTCTCCTTATTTCAGCCTTGTTTTGCTACATTTGCATTCCCAGCATATTCTTTCTATTTCCAGATGACAGACCGAACTGTCTAACCATGCTTGAACTCCTTAGCTTTTTTACATCCTGCATGCAGTACAGTACATACTTCCGGGTCAAATTTGTTTTTGTTTGTTTTTGTAACAACTTTTCTATGTACACATACATATTATACACCTTTGGAAAGCTATGATTCTTAAGATTCCAACGATGTATGGTAATCAAGAATACAATCATAACTGTAGACTCAGTAAACACTTTCGTTAACCACTTGGAAAGGCAAAATAATGTCCAACTCACTGGTTGAAGCCACAACTAGTACACAACTGTACTTTAAAGCATGTATTTTTAGAAAATTAAAAGAAAAATTAATTTTTTTCAGTGTATTCAGGATCATATCACTCTTGTGACAAAATTACTTACATAGATTCTGAATGTTGTTGGGGAAACTTCAGAGTATTTTCTTTCAATATGCATGTGCCGTTTTTAAAGCATTTTGTGCAAAAATCGCAAGAATTTCAAGGGGTTAAACTTCGCCAAAACTTTTCCCCCAACCTGTTTACTGTGTTCCATGTCTTCATGATGCGGTTTGTTCACTAATGTTCATTGTAAACTATGCATATGTCTGTATCTGGTGTGCTTGAATACAACCCACAACCCCTCACCCCAATAGATGAACAACTGGAGATTAGAGATGGCTGAGGAGATTTGGGAAATTACATTCTACGCACACGGCTTTGTAATCTGATTTCAGCTCATGTTTTCTCAGCAGAAATGTCCTTGAAAGGTTCTGGACAAAGTCCAACTGTGGGGCAGTTTGACTTCATGTCTGAAAGGAGATTGTTTTTCTTGTACATTTCTCTCAGGAATCTAAGATGAATTAAAGGTTTTAATGTCTGCATCTTGATGTTTTGTGTAGCCCAAAAAAGATTAAAGTGGAACCAGTTGCAACAATTATGGGTGAGCTGGTTTCAAAAAATACAGAAAGAGGGCAGAATTTAATTCATTCTGTTAATACCTCAGTCTTTGCTTCATGTATGGTACACCTACACCTCCAGACTTCCAGCTGCCACCTCCACACCCAGACACATCTTTCTCCGTTTTCCAGTCAAGCATTCTCCAACTTCTCTGGGGAACAGGAGTCAATTGCCACTCCTTGACACCAATCCATAAGGGTTAATTGACAATGGAAACACCTCGAGGGAATAATATCTGCTTTTAGAAGTTGGGACCATGTCGGATTAATGAAAAAGAAGGGGAAAAAAGCTCTGAGCACGACACCAAAAATGTCTTGGCCTGCAGATGAATAGATATTCCTTCATTCAGCGCTGTTTTTCTTTGAGGCGCTTGCAGCTCTGAAGTGCTCTGGACCTCAGCTCGGAGGCAATTTAATGGAAATACAGCAGCTGTGCTAAAAATTATTAAAATGTGCTCCTGATGTTTGGAAATTTGGGTTTTAGCCTTCAGCGGCCGATGACTTGCCTGCGGCGGGAACACGTGGGTCGACGTTTTTTGGCCAGGCGAGGAGCAACGGTGTCCAAGTGCTTGCAATCGCTTAGGAACATCTTGTAGCCAGGAAACATTTGAGCAGATTTATTGTCATGTAGCTGTGTTTGCTGCCTGGTTCTGAAAATGTTCTTCATTCCTGCCTTAAAGTTTTGTGTGGAGCGTTACCACACTGAAGACTCGTCTTATGGGATAAATTTACAAACCCATTACAAAGTAGAGTGTGTGTGTGTGTAAAGGACAGCTGAGTGCTCAGATCCTCATTCAGGGTACTTAATTCTTGGGGATGGATAAATAAAATCCAAAAATGTGTTCTATATTTCGTAGCTTATATGTAGCATTTATCTTTTTCTCTTCTGTCATTTGTGCAAAAGAGGGCTGAACAAGTCATAGCTACCATATTATCATTATTAAACATGACAAGAAGGTTAAGATATAAGCTGTAAGAGAAGCTACCCAGCACCATGCAAGCCTTTCTTTGCAAGACAATTCTTCGAAAATGTGTCTCTCGCTCTCTATAATCAGGGGTTTACTCACAGCTGCTTGTTTTGACAGCTTTGCATCAACTGTGTTGACAGCATCTCAGCTTCACTTAACTCCTCAGCCGTCCTGCTTTTCTTTCGCTGAGCCTCGATCATCCAGCTGAGGCAGCAGCAGTTGGATTTTCTGGGGAGTTTCTCATCTTTTCGTGCCAATAATAAAAGATAAGTTCAGCATATTTAGAGTCTTAAGAGTTCAAAGTTTTTTAAAAAAGGAAGACAGTTGGATTCTGAACTGCCAGCAGCACTTTTGCATTTTGTCACCTTACAAACGTCATTGTGTTCTAATAGAATTTTATGTGATAGAATAACAAAGGGCATTGCATACTTTTAAAGAGGAATGAGAGGATACAGGGTTTGGCATGCATTTTTATTCAGCCCTGCTTAGACAATTCAATTCATATCAATTCATGTCAATTCAATTCAGTTCAATACAGTTTCAATACAATCATACAAACATTCCAATCGGTTTAAAAGTTTTCTCGTTGAGGAATCCCAGCAGATTGCATCGAGTCATTTACTTGCGGTTGTGCCCCGTTCATGCAGACTCCAACCACAGCAATCCCTCATACTGAGCAAGCATGTAGTGACAGTGGAGAGGAAAAACTCCCCTTTAACAGGAAGAAACCTCCAGCAGAACCAGAACCTGGTTCAGTACAAGTGACCATCTGCCACGACCATCTGGGGGTTTGATAAGACAGAGCAGAGACACAGAAAGAACAGAAGAACTGATGTAGGAGTATTTTCTATATTAAAGAAAGTAAAAAGTTGATAACAGGACACGGGGGATGAACAGTTGCAGGGAGAATCATCCCAGTCGATGCCCTCAGGTCAACAGCGCGTTGTAGCCAAGCAGGATACCAGACCAGGTGTAGCTTCTATAGAGAGAAAAACACTGAGAAGAACCAAAGTTAGCAGACAAAATAACGGCAAATAATGGATATGGATCAATCTGTCCTCCAGCAGTCTAAGCCTAAAGCAGCATAACTACAGAAATAGCTCAGGATGACCTTAGCCACTCTAACTATAAGCTTTATCAAAAAGGAAAGTTTTAAGCCTGGCCTTAAAAGTAAACAGAGTGTCTGCCTCACGGACTAAAGCTGGGAGCTGGTTCCACAGGAGAGGAGCCTGATAACTAAAAGATCTGCCTCCCATTCTACTTTTAGAAATCCTAAGAACCACCAGTAAACCTGCAGTCTGAGAGCTATTCTGGATGTAACAGGTAGCCAATGAAGGGAAGCTAAAACTGGGGAGATTTGATCTCTCTTTTTAATATTCATCAGAACTCTTGCTGCCTCATTTTGGATCAACTGAAGGCTTTTAATTGCATTTTGTTGAAAAGTCAATAATAATAATCAGTCAATAATTTATCATATATGAGTTACAGCTTTTGGACTTTGTCTCACTTAGCATTGCACATCCAGCAGCTTTGGTTTTAGTCCAGTCATCTTTGCAAAACAGCTCCAGCTCAGTCAGATCGGAGTTTTATTGAACATCAAATTTCCAATCTTGCCACATATTTTCTTTTTTTGTTTGGCTCAGTCAAAGTTCACACCTTTCTAATAGTATAAAACCTTTGACATTCCCACTTGGAATTTAAACTTCAGAAAAACATTTGTTTTCATTTTTCTATGTTGAAAGTTCAACTTTTGAGTGAAAGTGGAACGCAACTGCTGCAAATTGCATCCTTCATCTAAACAAGCCACTGCAAATGGATAGGAATAGGAATAGACAAATCCCAACTATACAGGTCCTTCTCAAAAAATTTGAAATATTGTGATAAAGTTCATTCTTTTCCATAATGTAATGATAATAATTAAACTTTCATATATTTTAGATTCATGCACACCAACTGAAATATTTCAGGTCTTTTATTGTTTTAAAACTGATGATTTTGGCATACAGCTCATGAAAACCCAAAATTCCTATCTCAAAAAATTAGCATATCATGAAAAGGTTCTCTAAACGAGCTATTAACCTAATCATCTGAATCAACTAATTAACTCTAAACACCTGCAAAAGATTCCTGAGGCTTTTAAAAACTCCCAGCCTGGTTTATTACTCAAAACCGCAATCATGGGTAAGACTGCCGACCTGACTGTTGCCCAGAAGGCCATCATCGACACCCTCAAGCAAGAGGGTAAGACACAGAAAGAAATTTCTGAACGAATAGGCTGTTCCCAGAGTGCTGTATCAAGGCACCTCAGTGGGAAGTCTGTGGGAAGGAAAAAGTGTGGCAGAAAACGCTGCACAATGAGAAGAGGTGACCGGACCCTGAGGAAGATTGTGGAGAAGGACCGATTCCAGACCTTGGGGGACCTGCGGAACCAGTGGACTGAGTCTGGAGTAGAAACATCCAGAGCCACCGTGCACAGGCGTGTGCAGGAAATGGGCTGCAGGTGCCGCATTTCCCAGGTCAAGCCACTTTTGAACCAGAAACAGCGGCAGAAGCGCCTGACCTGGGCTACAGAGAAGCAGCACTGTTGCTCAGTGGTCCAAAGTACTTTTTTCGGATGAAAGCAAATTTTGAATGTCATTCAGAAATCAAGGTGCCAGAGTCTGGAGGAAGACTGGGGAGAAGGAAATCCCAAAATGCCTGAAGTCCAGTGTCAAGTACCCACAGTCAGTGATGGTCTGGGGTGCCATGTCAGCTGCTGGTGTTGGTCCACTGTGTTTTATCAAGGGCAGGGTCAATGCAGCTAGCTATCAGGAGATTTTGGAGCACTTCATACTTCCATCTGCTGAAAAGCTTTATGGAGATGAAGATTTCATTTTTCAGCACGACCTGGCACCTGCTCACAGTGCCAAAACCACTGGTAAATGGTTTACTGACCATGGTATTATTGGGCTCAATTGGCCTGCCAACTCTCCTGACCTGAACCCCATAGAGAATCTGTGGGATATTGTGAAGAGGAAGTTGAGAGACGCAAGACCCAACACTCTGGATGAGCTTCAGGCCGCTATCGAAGCATCCTGGGCCTCCATAACACCTCAGCAGTGCCACAGGCTGATTGCCTCCATGCCACGCCGCATTGAAGCAGTCATTTCTGCAAAAGGATTCCCGACCAAGTATTGAGTGCATAACTGAACATAATTATTTGAAGGTTGACTTTTTTTGTATTAAAAACACTTTTCTTTTATTGGTCGGAAGATGAAATATGCTAATTTTTTGAAATAGGAATTTTGGGTTTTCATGACCTGTATGCCAAAATCATCCGTTTTAAAACAATAAAAGACCTGAAATATTTCAGTTGGTGTGCAATGAATCTAAAATATATGAAAGTTTAATTTTTATCATTACATTATGGAAAAGAATGAACTTTATCACAATATGCTAATTTTTTTAGAAGGACCTGTAATTGTATTTTAGAATGTTACTTGTGATAAAAAGTTTAAAAACCACTGCTCCATCTGGTTTTTGTTTAGTATTGCACTGTACTTGCCGTAAACTCTGACCAGATTTCCTGTCCCTGCAAAAGAAAGGTCTCCCCTCAGCATGATGCTGCCACCACCATTTCCCCCTTAGAAATGGTGTGTTCGGTGCGATGTGAAGCGTTGGTGTTTTTTTGTCCAGAGTAGAAATTTGCATGTAATCTAAAACATTCAGTTTTGGCAGCTTGTTCTACATGCTTGCTGTCCCCTTTTCGCTTATGGCAAGCTGGAAATTGGAACTTCTTATGTTGTTCTTTCAACTCTGTGCTTTTGTTCTTGCTACGCTTCCTTAAAGGCCAGATTTGAGAAGTGCACAACTACAAGTTGTCATCTCGACAGATCCTCCAATCCGGGCTGTGGATCCCTGCAGCTCCTGCAAGGTTACTATGGTTATCTTGGCTGCTTTACTGATTGATGCCCTCTTTTGCCCGGCCTGTCAGCTTAGGTGGATGGTCATGGTCATATTAGGTTTGCAGTTTTGCTGTATTCTCTTCCATTTCAGATGATGGGGTCCTTGAGATCTAGAAAACTTAACCTAACCCTACTTTAAAACGTCTCCACGACGTTCTCCCTGAACATTCGGCTGTTTCTCATAATCTTTATGAAGCGGTTTGTTAAAAAATTTTCTCTTACAAACCTCTCAGGCTTTCACAGAACAGTTCTGTGTTTACTCAGAATAAATTACACACAGGTGGATTTTATTTACAAAATGTGTGACTTCCTAAGGAATTAATTGCATGAGATTTTGTATAAGACCACCAGAGCAGTGACGTGCATTGACTTCATATACAAATAATAGTAAGATCATAATTTCTTTTTACATTATAGTAAAAAAAAAAAAAAAAAAAAAAAAAGATCAGCCAAAATTAAATAGATTTGACGAAATATTAAATATTATAGTATTTTTCTTGCAATCGTATTGTTGAACAGTATGGAATTGATTAAAGCATAATTAATTAAAAGCTGTTAAAACAACAAAATGTTTCAATTAAGTTCAAAACTCTTTAGAATTTGTATTTTATATATTTGTTTCCAGAGGAATCGGTGCCTCACCCAGTGGCGTAGCCAAAAAAAATGTTTACGTCAGCCTAACAAAAAATGGGTGGGCCATATAAATATTATTGAAATGAAGTTTTTTATAAGTTACAGTGTTTCTGCAACAGATATGTGTCTGCATCCATCAGAAACCGACATAAACAGTTTTCACAACAAATGTCATCTCAAGGCACTTTACAAGAAAAGTAATTTCAATACAATCATACAAACGTTACAATCAGTTTAAAGTGTTAGTTAGTTTTCTATTAACGGAATCCCAGCAAATCACATCGAGTCATTCACATGAAGTTGTACCCCGTTATGCAGACTCCAACCACAGCAATCCCTCAGCAATCCGTCATACTGAGCAAGCATGTAGCGACAGTGGAGAGGAAAAACTTTAACAGGAAGAAACGTCCAGCAGAATCAGGCTCAGTACGAGCGGCCATCTGCCACGACCGTCTGGGAGTTTGAGAAGACAGAGCAGAAACACAGAAGGACATGGGGGATGCTCAGTTACTAAGAGCATCCTTCCAGTCAATGCCCCCCGTCCAACAGGGTATTGCAGCTAAGCAGGATACCAGACCAGGTGTAGCTTCCATGGAGAGAAAAACACTGAGAGAAAACAAAGTTAGCAGTCGAAACAACAGCAAATAATACAGTGGAGAGTAGTAGTAGAGAAAAGTAGCAGAGTGAAGAAAAGCTGTCAATCTGTCCTCCAGCAATCTAAGCCTATGCGATGTGACTACAAAGATAGCTCAGGATGACCTAAGCCACTCTAACTATAAGCTTTATAAGTTAATACTCTGAGACGTGTACATTTAATAGCATTGTTGGCTTGCAGGAAGAAGGTCCTGGGTTGCATGCTCTCCCTGTGCATGTGTGGGTTTCCTCCAGCCAGGTGCTCTGGCTTCCTCCCACAGTCCAAAAACATGACTAAGGTTAATTGGTCTTTCTACATTGCCTCTAGGTATGGGTGTGTGTGTGTGTGTGTGTGTGTGTGTGTGTGTGTGTGTGTGTGTGTGTGTGTGTGTGTGTGTGTGTGTGCGTGTGTGCGTGTGGGTGTGTGTGTGTGTGTGTGTGTGTGTGTGTGTGTGTGTGTGTGTGTGTGTGTGTGTGTACGGTTGTTTGTCCTATGTATCTCTGTGATGACTGGCGATTGCTGAAGATAGGCACCAGCAGTTATTAAACTACTACTGAAGAATAATTTGGACAACATGTTAATACAGAACTACAGGCCAATCTCTAATCTTCCAATCATCAGTAAGATTATTAAAAAAGATGTGTTTCAGCAGTTAAATAGCTTCATAATGACAAACCGCTTTGGTGTTTTTCAGTCTGGTTTCCGTGCTCACCACAGCACTGAGACTGCCCTTTTCAAAGTTTTCAATGATATTCGCATAAATACAGACTGTGGTAGAACCACAGTGCTGGTTCTGTTGGACCTCAGTGGAGCATTTGACACTGTTGATCATGATATATTACTAGAACGACTGGAGAGCTGGGTCGGACTCTCTGGTACAGTAATTTCAAGTCTTACCTAAAGAACAGGGACTTCTTTGTTTCAATAGGAAACTTTTCATCAGAACGAACAGAAATCACATGTGGGGTCCCCCAGGGCTCCATCCTGGGGCCCCTCTTATTTAATATCTACATGCTCCCACGTGGCAAAATTATAGCAACCAGTAAGATTAGCTACCATAACTATGCATGGTGATTTTGAACCCATCCAAACCCTAAGTAAATCCATCGAGTAAATCAGTGGATGGATGTGCCATAACTTTCTCCAGCTGAACAGAAACAAAACAAGTAATTACTTTTGGACCTAAAGAGGAACGATGAAGAGTCAGCACACAACTTCAGTTAATACAGCTAGGAACTACTGATCAGACCTGAAACCTAGGTGTAGTAATAGACTCAGACCTGAACCTCCAGGGTCACATAAAGGCAATAACAAGGTCAACCTTCTATCACCTGAAGAATATTTCTAGGATTAAAGGAATAATGTTGCAACAGGAACTGGTAAAACTCATCTATGCGTTTATCTTTAGTCGGATTGATTACTGCAACAGCGTCTTCACAGGTCTGCCTAAAAAGTCAATCAGACAGTAGGAGCTGATCCAGAACGCTGCTGCTCGTGTTCCTCACTAGAACCAGGAAAGTAGAGCACATCACCCCAGGTCTAAAGTCCTTACACTGGCTCCCTGTAGCTCAGAGAATATACTTCAAAATATGTTCACTAGTTTATAAATCATTGAATGGCTTAGCACCAAAGTATGTGGAAGATCTACTGTTACTATACCACCCAGATCCTCTAATTACAGTCTACTCAACATCCCTAGAATCAAAACCAAACATGGAGAAGCAGCTTTCAGTTTCTATGCTCCTCTAATCTGGAACAAACATCCAGACAACTGCAAAACTGCTGAAACACTGAGTTCTTTTAAATCACAACTAAAACCTTAAAATGTTTCGAGCTGCCTTTGAGTAATGTTTTCATGTATCATATGTTTTGTGTGTGCTTCTTGCTCAATTGCTGTTTTTACTTTATATGCTTTGTCTGTGTGTTACTGCTATTTTTATTTTACCCCTTAACCATGTGAAGCACCTTGAATAACCTTTTTGTTGAAAGTGTGATATACAAATAAAATTCCCTTGCCTTGCCTTTCCTGAAGGGCTGATATTAAGGTGGATTAGCTTGTAGATGTTATAAGACTTAGAAGCTGTTAATTATGTTTCTGAATCACGCCATTTCAGCTAACCAGAAGTAGCACCGAAGGTAAATGGGGCATAATCATCTGGGCTCTGTGAGCTCAGCGATTAGTCAGCTTTTCCCAAGGGACTATGAGAAATGTAGCACGAACGTAAGCCACGTGAGATGCTTTGCCTCAGAATGATCTTTTGAGAAGGATTTCTCTCCGCCTCCTTCACCAGAGGAAAGGGAGGAAGGTTCTGTGGAGGAGGCGTGAGCAGATACTTTTTCTTTTATACCCCACAGTGGGAGGGTGGAAGCCATAACCGCAGAGCGTAAAACAATGCCAAAATCAAATTCAAGTGCAATATAGAATTTTTACCTAAAGAGGGCACCACACTGACGATTTTAGGCAGAAAATGTATATTTTTACTAAGATGCACTAGAATAACAAAATGACCAGATATGTAGACAGCACTATTAGACACTCATTTATACAGTTTATCAGCAAAAAAAATTTGATTTGGGAGTGAGTTGCTCTTTAAGAACACCATTTATGTGTGTGGGCCCTTGTCCAAAGTGGGTGGGTCTAGGCCCACTCAGGCCCACCCTTAGCCACGCCCCTGGCCTCACCAGTCACGAACCTCAATGCATGTCACTGCATCAGAGTGATGGGAGTTCAATATAAATACACACCACACTTTTCAGGTTTATATTTTTTAACTATTCAGAAAACGTGCTTCATTTTCACTCCACTTCACTGTTACGTGTTACTTTTTGCTGGTTTGTCGCATTCAATGACAATAGAGAAATGTATTGGTAAATAACTCCTTATCACAAAGCTGCTAATGCACAATAACTTTGATTGTCATTGGGAATAAAGCGGAATCAATAGATCAATATGCTTTGGGTCTATGATGAAGAGTTTCTGCTCTGCTGAAAAAGAAAATAATGTTTTTATATTTCCAAATCCTTCCTGTCCCGATCAGTGCTGAGACAGTGGCATGAGTTTTCCCAATTTTATGGCCTTTAGCTCATCTCACTCGCCATGTCTCCCAGTTATTGTGAGCCTGCTGTGTTTCTGACAGTCCTGACGCTGAGAACACAGGTTGAATCTGTCAGTCAGCCTTCTGAGCACTTATGCTTTTTTTTCTGGTCGGCTCTTGCCAGTGTGTGATTCACTGAAAAGAGGATAAATGGGCAGCTTGGAGAAAAGTCTTGCATCTGCCTCGTCTCATGTCACTCTTGTTTTTTGTTGTTTTTTTCAGGGTCCTTCATTCTTTTGTACTGCGGTCGCCATTCGTTTTGGAACGCCTCGGGATCGTCTTTTCCATTCCCAGACAGCTGGAGCGAGTTACTGGCTGCTTGGCGATCGGTCCATCGGGGGAAAAGAAGCAGATGGTTCAATTCCCATGTCACCCCGTCTGCTTGGCAGACATGTCAGGGAGCGAGTGGAAAAGGATTTACTCACACACAATGAAAATATATTGTATATACATGCACGTACAGATGCACTCACGACTGGGATCCAGTACTTGCATAGTCACGCATATAAATGCAGGGAGCTTCAACACAGACTTTTTCCATTTACTCTGGAGGCCTTCAGTTGACGCTCCTGTCCAGAAGCACTTAATTTGAGAACAGAGGAAAAACAAGCTTCAGTTCAGGTCACCAAAATAAGGAATGAAGAAAACATCAGCCTCAGGGTTATGGAATGCCAAAATGCTCAAAATTTAACAAAAATAATAATAAGACTTTGTGAAATAAATACCTATATGAATAAATAATGTACTTTTTTCAGCTCTAGCAGATCAAATTGAGAGGAATAATTCATCAGAGAATGAAATCTTGAATTGCTTGTTTGATATATTTGAAACGATTCCAGCCCCAGCACTCAAGACTTTAGTGCTGTCCGACATAACCATTCAAGATACTGCTGATATGTTTTCTATGCCATCCAGCACAATTTGGAGGAGAATGGCAGAAGAAGCCCTGGTTGGTGGTTAGATACAAACAATCAATTTAAGAGAGAATTATATAAACACGGTCTGTGTTATTAATGAAACCTTCTGTCGGCCATTGGCTGGCCATGGCCCATGCGGCCTTGCGGCCCTCGTCGGCCGGGTCCCTGTTGGGGGGTGGGGCACCTTCGGGCCTCCGGGCCCATGGCTACATCTGCCCTGGCGTTGCCGGTTGCCGGTGGAGCTGTGGGCTCGTTGCTGTGCCCCCCCGGGCCCCTGCATTGTAGCTGCAGGATGTTCACCCCAGCTCTCCTCTGCTCTTCTTTTGGGGGGTCCGGTGAGCCCAACGTTGATCCGCTCCTGTGCTCTGAGGGTCCTTTGGGTTTCTATGGCTCCGATCTCCCTCGTGTCTGCTTCGATTCCTGGGAGGCGGATCAGTGGCTCCTCACACCAACTATTGAACACTCGTATGGAGAAACTTTATATGCATCAGCATGCTCATACACACACGCAGGTGTGGGGATTTTGGTGTTTACAGATGCATTGTTTGGCTTAGGTTACCATTACTAAATCTTGTAATAACCTGTACCATGAGCTTTTCAGTGACGCTGTTATTGTATTCATATATCTATTTGTGGGTTGTGGTTGTGTAGTTCTCAGTTTGCATTGTTTGATTTGTTTTGTTGTGGGGGGGGGGGGTTCTCTCCCTGCTGTCCTGCGATTGTGCAGGGGGACTGGGGTGTTTTATTGTGTTTTCTTTGTTCCCCTTCCTTTCTTGTATCTTCAGCTCACCTTCTCCCTCTTTTTCCCTACCTCTCTTCCCCATTATTTTTCATCTCCGTGTCCTTGGCGCATCGGGGAAAAACAAAAAAACTAAATCCCACAGTAATTTCAAATAAAGATTTCTTACACATATATATCAAGTGGCGCACTACAGCAAAAGCTGTAGTGCGCCACTTGTGAAACTAAATCTGTTGGGCTTCTACTTGGTACTCAGACACCAATTCTGAGCTCCACACTGCCAAACAGCACACGTGTAAGAAAACAAATAAAATAATTTTAAAAAAATTAATGAAACCTTCTATGGACTTTCTATGGATTGTTTGTACCTAACCTCTGTGTCTCATCATAGATATATCGCTCTGGGCAGCTTTACACCTAGAACACTGATTCAAGACTGGCCGATTGGATTTAGACAGCCACATTTAAAAAGTGGGAACATATTCTGCCAATATTATGATCATCTGCATAAAGCCATACACAAAATCCAACAGGCGTTAAATTCAATAACCGTATTAAACGACTTCAGCCCTTTCTCGCTATTCTCCACCTCCAGGAAGATCAATGTTTAAACACCAGCCAATGGGTGTTCAGGTCCCACTGAAAAAAAACATTATGATATAAAAGCTGACTTTGGGAAAAATAGTTTTTTGAATAAAAACTGAATAAATTAAATAAAAATGACTGAATCTATTTTTAGAAAAAAAAATTACAGTTAAATGTTTTTTTATTAATAAATACATGTCTAAAGAAAATGAAAATTATTTCATTCTAATGAGTTAAGAATTTCATAAGAATTCAGTTTTTCACACTTTGAATTATTTTTTCATGACATTTACACAAGGTTTATTTATTTAATTTTGAGCATTTTGGCGTTCCACACTGGGTCCCTGTAAAGAAAGAATTAATAATCATGTATCACAGAAAAACATACATAGACTTACAAAAATGAACATGTATATTAGCCTATTTATTTGGCTTTCAATATTCCCAGCCTATTTCTATTTGTTGTTTTACATTCATTTAAGGTCAGTTTCGCATTTTGTTGTAATAAATCCACTGAATATTTTGCTACTTCTTGATTTTCTAATGATGTCTTAGATTAACCAGCTTAATGACAAGTTCTGGAGGCTAACCCAGACATAGCTCCTCATGAAGCTCCAAGGTATTTTCCAGAACAGAGAGGAAAATATAACCCCTCCACTGAGTTCTGGGTCTGCCTTGAAATGGGATACGCCGAAGGGTGGCGTCAAGGATGGATTTTACACATGCCTCAAGATGAACCGCCTATATGTGGTTCAGTATTTGCGGATTCACCCATTTGCTGATTTTTCTGTAGAACATTACTCCAAATTAGTCATGGAAAGTTTGCCAATTCGCAGATTTTTCCATAGAGCATGCCTAAAACATTTGGGGAAAAGTGCATCTTATGGAGCTGAAATATCTAGGCACACAATGCTACTTGACATGCTGGCTGTTGGCTTGTGTTTGCAAATCAGCCAATTCAGGAATCCCATTAATTTTCCTTGGTGCTGATTGGTTGTACCCCCAAGAGCAGAGATAAGGAATACTATCGATGTTAGCTTCTGTGGTAGCACTAAAAACGGTTTCCACTGTACGCATTATTGCACATTAAAGTATGACTGCTTTTTTTAATAGTTTAAAACAGCAAATCTGAATGGTCTTAGAGAGTTCTCCAGTATTCGTAGATTTGGCTATTTGTGGGCGGCTGTGTTAATCTCGTTGCTTCATAATCTGAGTATTATATCCAGGCATATTATTAGAAAATTGAGTGGAAGGAAAATGTGATGTAGAAAAAGTTGCTTCTGGTTTACCTTTTTAATTAACATTTTGATAATACGCTCATTTTAATGATGGAGCTATTCAATCCTAAGGCCAAACCTAGCCAACCCACAGAGAAGCCATATTGCAGTTGTTTGTATCTTGTAATTCAATCAAAATAAAATAGAAAACATTTTGTTGTGATAAATCCACTGAATATTTTGCTACTTCTTGATTTTCAGATGATGTCTTAGATTAACCAGCTTAATGACAACAAAAATGATCCACTCTCATATGAGAAATCGGTGGGGGAAAAATGAAACTGAAGCTGAAGGTGGAGAAAAATAAACTTTAGGAAGCATTTAGTCTATAAAGAGGGAACATCACCATTCTGCCAATATTACATCTATCTTAAGAATTAATCCAGTTGCTTAATGAGATATTGATCACATTTCAGTTTACATACTCTTTCACTGCCCCAGTTCTTTTTTAAGTACTCTCTACTTTAATCACTTGATTGTTTTTACGTCCAACCATTCTGCTAAATCCATTTTCAATCTTAGTTTTCTAACCACAAACATGTTATGTGGCTAAAAACTGTATGTAACACACATTTTCTCAGCTTCTTTTATTATTTGCTGAAAGTCGTTAGGTTTGGCCACTTTCCTGCGCTACATGACTCGGTCATCTTGCTCGTGCTCATGGAGGCCCCCACTACTGTTTTGTGTGAGTGTGCGCCTGTGTGAGCACGTACGTTAACAGAGGACACACAGTAGTGGGAGGTATCCACAGCCAGAAACACCCTGCTGACAGCTGTAGACATGTGGGAAACCTTACAACATCACTCTGGAGTTCAGGAAAGGTGTGTGTAAGATGGTGAGAGTGTGCTCCTGTTGTATGTGCATCTATGCATAAATAAGTTCAACACATCACAGCAGGCATCCCATGTCGGTGCAAGTAAAATAGTCAGCTGATACGCTGTAATACCATCAGCATGATTGTAGAAGCTATATTATAAAAAAAACAAAAAAACAAAGCAAATAAAGATGTTTCGGATTATTCTATGGAGTCCCTACTTATCTTTTGGTTTTAGCTTTCTTTTGTTTCCATTGTAGGCTACCCTTTTTTTTTATTGCATATAGCTTCTGATTTTGTTTTCCATTGTTTTTTCTTTGGGTTTATTTACTTTTTGCTAATATTCATACCTGGATTCAGTTTTTTGAATAATACTTTTCCTTTAAACCTTTATTTACATTAAGTTTTGTGTTGCTTTTTACTAGATACTATGCTTCTGCAGCACTTTTTGTTTGATGTGTTTGTTTAGGTAGAATAATTAATCCTTCTCACAAGACAGCTTCAAGAAATTTTAGGGCTAATGCTGCATTTGTTTTGTTTTTTAAAGTTGGATCTAAAAAATTAAGTCACTGCAGAGTTGTGAATATTCTTGCTGCAAATGGGAAAACAGACGTGCTCAAATTCGTGGCGGGTAACTACTGTCAGCATTACAAGCTGATAATGCATTTTTTCTTCATTTTATTTAACTTTTTTTAATTTTCCCAGTGGTTACTCTGACTTCGGATGGCATGCTTGTATTTCTGGGTGGGAGCTCAGGAAATCGGATTTCTAAGCTCAAAGAAAAACCTCTAACACCATATTAGCGGTAGCACCAGCTATATTGCCACTAGGCTAATGCAACCTACTGTTTGTTTCTCATATCCCTGCAACACAAGGCTGCTTTCTGTATTTTTAAAAGTAGAAACTTAGATCTGAGAATTACATTAAAACCTAAATCATTTTCCCAAAGTTTGTGAGATTTGGTGTTCTCTTAGGTGACTAGGCTTACTGATATTAGCGACACAAGCTAATGACAGTGTCTTTCCAAACATGCTGTGCATTCAAATCATGAATGCATACTTCATCCTGACCAATTAAGAAAACATTCTTATTGAAAATAATAGTGTTTAGTACCAAACCAAGGACCTCAGATAAGCAGGGTCAGTGTTGTCATTGTAGTTCAGAAAGAAGCTTCAGTTGAGCCCAGAATCATCCACTCCCCTCGCTCTTGGAATGCTTTATTCCCATCAACTTAATCTTTTGCTCCCCCTACACATTTTCTGTCAGATTATAGTCTGGACTCTGACTGAATCATTTCAAAATGTTAATATTACTTCCATCCAGGAATAACAAAAAAAAGATTATATGTTAAGTCTAATTTCTCCAGGGGTATGAACATTTTTTGGGCTTATTAGCAATTTAAAAAGTTGCTCGAAGCTGTGAAATGGCATTATTACCTAGTTTAAGTTGGTGGCCATGTGCATGTAATTGCAGTGGACAAGAGAAGAATAATGTCTGGGTTGAGACAACAGAATTTCATTTCACCTGAAAACTTTGAGTTGTTGCAAATATTGCACTTTGCATTGCAGCATAACTTCAGGATGCATTATAAGCGAAACTCTTCAAACTCAAACTGGTCAATCTGTGGCACAGTCCTCGCTCCCTGCTGCTGCTGAAGAGTCTTCACCTGTCTACCTTCCTACAACAAGGCTGCCTGCCAGAAAGCTTTTTGGTCTAAATGTGCACTGTGGCGCTGAAACAGGAAACTTCCCAAGCAAAACTACTCAATCAAACCCCAATGATTCACATCTGAGCTGAAGTGAAAACTGAAAAGTATCTCTCAGAAGTGGCTTTTTTTATTTTTTTAATCTCCGACTCTGCTCAGCAAATGTGCGCGAGACATATTCAGCCCCATGCTGTCGCTCACTGGGGTTTTTTTTTATGGTGGGATAAAAGAAAAACCAAGGAGGTTATCTCCCATTCAGCTGACATTCCAAGTCAGAGGATGGTGTTGACTGCAGCCCACTAATTGAAGACACATTTGAAAGATGTATCAATGTGAGCCAAATGGGCATTCACTGACCCGGCAATCCTGGTGCAAGAGAGACCTCCAGTGGCAGGGTTCTCTTCGGGAAAAAGCTTGCTGCCTTTTAAAAGGCAGGAAAAAGAAATAAAACACACAGGATTTACTGGAAGTGTTAGATTTAAACATTTTCCAGCACCATTCTAGCATTAGAAACATTGACTTGTTTAACAGCACTGTATGTATAAATACTTAAATCTGCAAGTTTCACAAAACATTTTAAAGTACTTCACATCATTTTGGAGAAACTTGTGCAGTTGCTGTTTGTCTTTGTGAGTTATTGCACGCAAATGCCCGTGTTAAAAATAAACATTAGGAAAATATAAAGTTCAAAGGAAACCAGCTGCACAAATTAGTTTCCTTGGTTATTAACTGCAGCACTCTTCTGTTCTGGTTCAGCGAGGTTTAATTCTGCGAGGACAGCGGTGATCTCGCTGAGCTTTTTAAATATGCCTTCACATGATGAGGAAGAGGGTGCAGATTCAGAACGCCCTGACGTCCAAACGACATGATCACATACAGGCAGCAGCAGTTCAGCTGCCGCTTTAAAGATTAAACAGGGGAAAAACTGAAGAAAGGTACTAATGATGTCTGACAAGAACCCCAGAGATTCTTCCTTGGATCCTCTGTGACCTCTCCTCTCTTGCCTTTCAAGTTGCCAAATAAAAAAGCTGGATGCCTGACACAAAGGAAGTTAACATTAAAAAAAAAAAAAGCCGAGATGGGAAAAAAAGGTGGAAAAAGAGGCCTGGCACACAATAGGCATTTCAGGACAGAGAAAATAGATTGCAGCTGCTGCAGCCAAAACCTGAAGAGGAAATGTTTACAACCCCGTGCACCCTGCATATCTCAGCTGTTGCCAGCAGCAGGACCTTAAATCGTAGTGGTTTTATATTTATATATGAAAAAAAATATCACTTTGTACAAGATAAATATAATCAGAAGCAAGAGCTGCTGCCATGATATCCGATCTGAATAGTCTGTGTCACTATTAAAGGAATAGCCAGGCTCTTTGGAAATTTCTTTATATTGAAAACTGAAGTTGGTTGAGTTTTTTTTGTGTGTGTGGGGGGGGGGGGCGGTTGGGACTGTACAGACTGGAGAAATGCACCAATCCTCAGACTTTGAATCTTTCCAGTCGGTCACATTCAGAAAGCCCAAAATAAAAAGTAAAAATTGTGTTTGGATTAACAGAACCTCATGGCACCCAGCCAGGTCCTAATGTTACCATCCGTCCGTCCATCCGTCCATCCATCCGTCCATCTTTTTTCTCTCCATTTCCAGGTTTCCTTTTTCAAACCTGACCACTGTTGAAACAAATTAACAGAGAAGTTTTGTTTTTTATTAAATTGACTGAAAAAGAAATGAGACCTGAGAAACATTGGTCTGGAGAAATAGGAAACTTTTATAATGTGCCAGAGCCATGGAAATGACAGACATCTGATTTGTTTTTACGAACATCCATTAAAAAAAATAATTCGATGTGCTTTCACAAGATGACAAACTCTAAAATGTTTTTTTCTGAAGAGAAATGCCATCTTTTGGTAAGAGGGAAACATTGAGTTGCGTTTTTCTAATTTTAAGTTTGTCTGCTTTATTTCACCAAATATCTGGATGAAAATGAATGCAAATAGGAAATGCTGAAAGGCTCTGGACCACGCTACATCTGCTGTCTGAGAAGTTATGGATTTATATTGAAGATGTTTTGAATTTAAATTAATTTAAACGGGCTGTTAAATTGTTACCTTCAACATTACATGAACAAGTTTTCACAGAAATCTGAAACTGTTGAGGTTCCTCTGGGTTTGCACCAAATTGGAATCCTTCAATCATCAGCTGCACTGAAAAGTTTAACTTTTATCCTTGTTTTTATGATTTATGATGAAAAACTGTTTCATGAATCCAATCTTAAAGAGACTTTTTTTTTTTACACTGAAACCAAATTACAGCTTTCATACTTGCCTGTCAGGTCAGCTATTTATCTAAATTTAGCAGAAATGGCGGAGTTGAGTATGTAAAAACAGGGAAACGTCCACCTTGATGTCACTGAAAATACCCATCCAGTGTAAACAGTCAAAGTGGAAAGAATATTGAACATCTGTCTTGCAAACCGTTGGTATCAGGTTTCAAGCAGCAATAAAAACAGGCTGTTTTCAGATGCAAAAACCAACTCGTCTTTGCGCTTCACCTGTACACGCGATGGTCCGAAAGGCTTCAGCAGCCGTCTGGGGCTCATCCCTCCCGCCACACACCATGTATCACCCCTCAGTGACCCCCTCGGGCTGTAAAATAAGCTGCCACCACATGCCAGGCAGGGGTCAGCCGCGTGTCAACGTCTTGCCTCCGTCAGAACTCAAACACACACTTGTTTGCATTTCTGAAACACTGTCAAACCAGTTTCCTCCCAGCTCCATGTGCTAAACCGCATCTTTTACAGAGGCTTTCAAAATAATTCACACGCCTTGACCTTTCCAACATTTTTTCATGTCACAACCACGAACGTAGATGCTTTTTATTAGGATTTTAAAGAGTAACTAAACCCCAAAACATTCTTCTGCTTCTAAACTGTATAAATGGGTCTTTACCAATCAAATCGTTCAGTTTCAGGGATTTTTTTTCACATTTTCGTGTAGACTTGTTTAATTCTACACTTTTGGTCTAAAAACATCTTAGTGCTGCCCCCTTAGGGTTGAACTGTGGCTACTACATTTGAATTTTATGATTGGTGGAGAGCGGTACATCTTTATGTCACAGGCATCGACTGTGTCACAGCAGTCATGGTCTCACAGACACGCCCCATGGGTTTGGGTATAAAACTATCAGACATACCGGCCCCATGGCGAGTTTGGAGTTGGATTGCGTTTTTCAGGTTACCATTATTTTCACATTAGCACTTAGTTAGCATAGCTAACATACCAGGGCCACTGGAAGTAATTTTGAACAGGGGGTGCAGTGAAAAAATCTCTGGACAAAAACACCTGGAACCACTGGAGATGATGATGCAAAGGATTCTTCATAAAATCTAAAAAAATTATGGACAACCCTGACAACCACAAGGAAATAATCTCCGACTATTTAAACGTTATTTAACAGTTCTCCAGATCCATTACACAAAGAACACACGATCAAAATAGCGCTGCATGAACAGATGAAAATTGCGCGCCGGTGTTCCGACCATCTGTGCTACCCCTCACTGCGTGCTACCCTGTAGCTCTGCGCATGCGCAGTTTGATGTTACGTCACAATTCGCTTACTCAGCAAATCTGTCATCAAGAATTCCTACCCGAAATTTCCATTTCGTCTTTTATTTCTTTGAAGTTCACAGTGAGTTTTATTCAAATTATTTTATTACTGGCTAATTTTTATTCAAAAATATTTAGGATAGGCTTGCTTGTTTCAAGTTTACATGACAGCCCTTGTATGTTTATTTCACTTTTGTGATATCGTTATACTGCATGTAAGCCCCATTAATTAGAGTTATAGAGTAAATGCGGTGTATTCTGTGGACTATTTGTGTATATAATCATTCTACATTTTAATATTAGAGTCGTAGAATAAATGCGGTGTATTTTGCGGGTTATCTGTGCTTACTACATTTTAATATTCTGGAGTATGTAATACTGCTATCAGCTCTACGTGTTACTGGCTTGGTATATATTCATTATCTGCTTTACAAACTAACAGATTTCCAGAGTTATCAGTCGTCTACAGATCAGTAGCCTATATATATGCGCTACCCACGTAAATTTAACAGGTAGGATATTCTGATCACTGTTTTTAGTGCATGTTTTATGTGCTAGTTTTAGCTTTATATTAAACAGGTAGCAATTTTCTGTGGATTGAAAGAAAAGTTTTCGTATTCATGTAAATTGTTGCGCATTACTGCTAAACTGCCACTTTAATCCCATCACTTGAAAAATATTTTCCGATGATTATATTTAACATCATAAGCTAAAAGTTGTTTTCGGCATGTAAACATACCGGTAGCACTTTTCGAGGGGTAGCACCGACAGATAGATACAGCTATCTATGCGCGCTACGGTAAGACATTCTGATGAGGTAGCACAGATCGTCAGAACAGCGGCACCATGCTCTTACTTTGAGCTGCAGGCAGGTTGCCCTGGTTACAGGTGTCCAAATGTCGAGGTGCGCTCTGGGGTCGTGGAAATAAAGTTTCTCTAGCCAGGGAGTTCAGAATGTCTGTGTGGCCATGCATCAGCGAAGGGTGTGTGAGTCTTTTTTGGGTCATGGTGCTGCGTACCCATCATTGACTGTATATCCATGTCTTCAAAAGACGCAAGGTGGAGAAAGTGTTCTCGGATGAGGAACGAACGGGAGCGAGAAACCTCTTTACTCAGCGACCATTAGCCTGCCTGAAGCTGTTGTTGACAACTTAACTTCCGGGAACGTGTTGATTAGGCCTCAAAGTAATTAAATTAAATTAAAATCAAAAATACACGTAATAGTCTAGGTGTGTCAAAATAATTTCCAAGAAATTCATAACGACATAACTCCTGTCTCCCTCTGCCTCAGGAGGAGTCCAGTCTCTGAGTGGTGATGCTAACATAGGCTAATCGTTTAAAACAAATGAACGTCGATCAGATCGATCAGTTGCAAAACTGCCAACGTAGCTTCGGTCACTGTCCATGTTTCGGTGTCACATTAAGCAAGCTGTCACTGTCCTCCTGAACCTACCCCCACGTTCCCCCCTCCGTTCATCCTCCACACTTGGCCACGCCCCTCCGTTCTTCCTGGCACCGCCCACTTTGTAGTATTTTTAAAATGTCTGGTGGCGGGGTTATGCTTTTTCCATTAGGTTCAGTTACACTTTAAGTGATAAACCAACACAAACTATTGCAAAACAGTGAAGTGGAAAGAAAATGAAAAATGCTTTGTGTGTATGAAAGTCAACAATGGATCACCTGAACACACCATCCCCACTGTGGAACATATGGGGGTGGCAGCATCATGGTGTGGGGATGCTTTTCCTCAGAAGGGACAGAGATGATGGCCAGACTTTACAGAAAAAGGATGGAAACATCAGACGGTCGTGGCAGATGGCAACTCATACTGAACCAGATCCTGCTGGAGGTTTCTTCCTGTTAAAGGGGAGTTTTTCCTCTCCACTGTCGCTACATGCTTGCTCAGTATGAGGGATTGCTGTGAAGTCAACGACAACGCAAGCGACTGTCTACTGTCGCTACATATTTGGAGTGAATGCTGCAAGTTGATGACTCAACGCAATCTGATGGGTTTCCTTAGAAAACTTTTAAACTGATGGGAATAATGAACTGAAGGATTAACTGGAATGCATGTATGATTTAATTGAAATGAATTTTCTTGTAAAGTGGCTTGAGATGACATTTGTTTTGAATTGGCGCTATAAAGATAAACTGAATAAAAAAAACTGAATAGAAAAAAACATAGAGAAAAATCTGCTAAATGCAGCAAAACACTTGAGACAGGGATTGAAAAATGTAGGGAATACCTATGCAACGCCTTTCACATAAAGTCCCAAACAAACAAAGGGTGCCTGAAGAATCAAAGGGAAGCTAGGGACAGTTTTTTAATAATGCTGTCAAACCACTGTTTAATTATTCGAACGTCTGTCTTTGTTTAATGAACAAACTCTTGGTGAGTTTGTGAAAGAGCAGCCAGAATCCAAAGACCAATTCTGAGAGCCAAAGAAACTGTTCTTTAAGACCACTTTAAAGAATTAAATGTCCTGGCCTTAAAAGACGACAGGAAAATCTGTCTCCTTGCCTTCAAAAAAAATTAAAAATAATAAAACGTAATGAGAAATAATTTCCGGTTTTAAAACAGTACTGTCAGCAATAACGCAGAGCCTGTGACACAGATGTGTTTCTTCAAAACATTTTTTAATCATTTATTATCAATGGCTCCATTGCATAATAAAGTTTGACTATGGAACTGTGCAGTGACGATAAACTGAATAATCCTTCTTATGTTCAGCACTGAAAACACAGCAAATGTCTCCTCTAAGCACATTGACTGCTCCTTCTTCCTGGTATGCTGGGGTTTCTCTCGATTCTTTCACGGATAATGTAGCATCCCTTTAATGGAGGGTGCAAATTCTTAGTAATGTTGAAACATGTTAATTGCTCACCTAAAGGTCTCTCTGTGATGCTTTTTTTTGTTCCCCAATTACCCTGATTAATTGAGAGATATTCCAGTATAGTTTTCCACATTTTTCAATAAGCTCTGAACATCCAGAACAACATACTGCATATTATTCACATACAACCAAACTTCTCTGTTTTAGAACTTGATTTTGTGAATCTCATGACTGTTTCTAAGCTCTTTCTCTTTGAGTTTCGCCTTGTAGACACTCCAAGTCGGTGTGGCTGTATTTTATTAGCAACACCTGAGCCAGAGTTCCCCTGTATAAAAACTCATTCCAATAATCCCTTTATGGGTTCACTGAGAGAATTTCTGCTCCCTGTCCCAGTCACAATATTTTCAGTCTTGCACATGATTTCACTCAGCATTAATTGACCACCACACCTAATGGCATTATTTCTTGGCATTTATTTCTCCTACATATTTAAACAAGAAGGTCACAATGAGATAAATGTTTTCTTCTTTTTTTCACAGAGCTTATTAGGTCAAGATGAGGACATGGATGCAGATGGAAAAACAAGGATACTTAAATTTTTGTACCAAAAACCGGATAAAAACTGCAATATATATCTACTAAATATTTAATCATCTACCCAATGCATGGCAGAGTCGGTCATTAACAACCTACATCTTTATCAGAAGATGAGAAGCGATTCATCCTTTTATTCCATGTCTGCTGGAGCAAATACACATTTAAAGGTAGCAGTACAACAGCCCATGAGATCCAGAGTTTGACATTTCTGCTTAAAACTCTACATCGTTCCCAACATTGAGTGAACTGAGTTAACAGTCATCCTTTGGACATTTAATCTGTGTTTCATTTGTTCACTGAAGTCAGAAATTCCAACTTGAAGGCCAAAAATACTCCCTGTTAAAGTCAAAACTTTACTTGGAAAGTTGGTGGTTTTTCTCATCAAACCCAACAACAAAATCTAATGTTTCTTCTTAATCCAGAGTACAAAAGGTGCCTATCTGTTCGTTTGCACTTTTGTTGGTTTGTATTCCCATGGTTGCAGTGGGACTGGTGCCTGTCTCCAGCTGTAAAAGGGCTTTTTATTTATTTTACTAATTCATTTCACAAGGTGAAACCCATAATAAATAGATTTAGCACACAGAGACTATATTTCAAGTGCTTATTCCTGTGAATATAGTTTACTGCTAATGAAAACCCCAAAAAACTTAGTTTCTCAGAAAATGTTGATGTTGCACAAGATGAAAAATAGAGGATTTTTAATTTATAAATGCCAGTTTACAGACGAGTATTTCCACGTAATGTACAGTATATTGACTCAATCTTTGGTCGAAGCTCCTTTTTCATTACTTAATCAAAGCAACGTGGCATGGAAGCGATCAATCTCTTTGCTTCACAATCCTCTCAAAACTGCAGCTGATCCAGAACGCTGCTGCTCGTGTTCCTCACTAGAACCAGGAAAGTAGAGCACATCACCCCAGTTCTAAAGTCCTTACACTGGCTCCCTGTAGCTCAGAGAATAGACTTCAAAATACTCCTAGTTTATAAATCATTGAATGGCTTAGCACCAAAGTATGTTGAAGATCTGTTGTCATTATACCAACCCACCAGACCACTCGGGTCCTCTAATTTCAGTCGACTCAACATCCCTAGAATCAGAACCAAATGTGGAGAAGCAGCTTTGAGTTTCTATGCTCCTCTAATCTGGAACAAACTTCCTGATGACTGCAAAGCTGCTGAAACACTGAGTTCTTTTAAATCACAACTAAAAACCCATCTGTTTAGAGCTGCCTTTGATTAAGTGATTTATATTAACTAGAATGGCATAACGGTGGTATGTTTTAATGTTCTTTATGTTTTTGATGTAGTGTTTGTTCTGTTGTTTTATTGCGGCTTTTATCTTTCCCCTTAATCACCCAACCCACCTGGAATTACCTTGTTCCTAAAAGTGTGCTTTACAAATAAATGTCTTTGCCTTGCCCTCACCTACTTTTCTACCACGTTTTCCTTCCACTCAACTTTCTATTAATTTGCATTAATACGATGCTCTGTGAACAGCCAGCTTCTATAGTTACAGTATGACCTATTGTGGCTTCATTTAAGTTCAGCAGGTCAGCGACTATTTTTTGATTACATGGGATAAAAAAAATGTCATAGCAACATTTCCGTGATAAAAATATATTTTTTAACAATGTATTAAACTTAATTTTAGAGATTTTTATTAGCTCTAAGTCATATTCTTAAAAAAATTCCACAAAATAATAGCTTGAAATATAAGGGTCTTACTTGTAATTATCTGTCTATTTCTCATCAAAGAAGTTGCACACAGCTTCTGTCAGTGTGTCATGTTTAGGTTTTAGACAGGACCCAAATGCAGAGGAATTCAAAAGTAAATATTTAATTAAACAAGGAAACAAAAACACTTACAAAACCTCAGGGAGACCAGGAAACGTGGAAAAGACATGGAAGGACAACGAGGGACGATTGACAACAAACCAGCGAGTAGTGACTGAATGAAAGCTGAATATATACTGAGGAGGGAATGAGGAAGTGACAGAGAAGACCAATGACCAATTAGTGGAAGCAGATGCAGGTCAGGGCAATGAGTGAAACTGGATCAAGAGTACAGTGGCAGGAGACAACAGGAAAGGAAGAAATGGCAAGGAGACAGAAAACTCTTAAGGAACTAGAAACTAAAGATAATATGCCTAGGGAGGAATCTTAAGGAAACACTGGAGAACAGAAGGAAGAAATAAATTAGAAAACTATCTAAAGAGAAATAAACTGAGGAAACAAATAAGAGGGAGGACACAAACAAAAGGTGAAAACATCTAAGAGCATGAAGGGAAAATGAAAACAAGGAAGTGCCAATAAGAATAAATACCAAAGAATACATTAAAATGATAATTAAACCGAATAAGGAAAATAACTTCAAACACCAAAACTGAGAACTATGACACAGTGAGCATGTTGCTACATCTCTGAGTGCATTGAATGTGGAAGGTTTCCAGCTAATATTAGTGAGCCTGCCTGCTCACCAAGCACTACAGTTTGCGAATCCCGCCAAGACTTGAACTAGTGTTTGAAGACTTGGAAAATGGTCAAGATTGAGATCCGGCTGTTTTTCTCCTTTTATTTACCGACCTGCAGTGTTTGGCTACATATGGATATTAAATCAGGCTTAATAGATGAGTTCTTGCTCAACAATAATCACCGACTATTATATTTGCTCTTATTCAGAATATTCTGGACTAAAACCTGCTTGTGGGTTTTAAAATGTGAGTTTATCTCCATGAGATTGCAACCAGTTTTATGTTGTGAGGATATTTGCAATTTTTTTTCTTTGAGTGTCCACAGTTCAGAGCTACTTCCTTATGAACCTCAACACCTAACTCTTGTATGTTTACTCATGACACTGTTAAACATTTATGCACCGATCTAAACAGTCTCGAAGCAAAATCTGAATCCTCTCCCTCTGTTCTGCATTAGCATGTAACCAAGTAGTTGACCTTTTTCAGTTACAGAGATTAAAGAAAATGATCAATCTGAATCAAACAGATGTACACAAGTATGGCATGAAATAAACACATTTTAACCAAACTGGACTGAAGCTTCATCTCCCGAGGAGCGAAAACGCTTCCGTGAACATTTTGTCTGTTGATTCAAGCTCCGGGCAAACAACTTTTGGAAAGAGAGGAGGTGGAAATCTTTCTCTAAATATACTCATAAATGTTTCTTAAACAGTTTTTATCCACAATAACTGAAACCTTGACGAACTCGTTTGCTGCTCTTACAGTCAGGATACAGTAAGACCTGGAGCGCCTAAGCTGGCACCACATAATCCATGTTTATACAAGCAAGTGCACAGACGTGTCTGCTAGTCTCCACTTTAACAAGTCTGACTTTTTAATGGGTATATCCTGGTGTTAAATGTCGGTAAAGTGTTTTCCCTGGCTGTGACGAAGCCGGGACATAAACATGCTATTCTGGCCGTACCTATAATCGTTCTATTAATAACACCTATAATGTCTGAGTCTCGTTCTGTGGCGAAGGGTGCAAAGACTATTTACTGTGTGCAAACACAAACTTTTTCCAGCCACCACACGTTGTTAATCTCCCGCTACACCTCAGACCTTCACAGCCCATTTGGGTCAGACTGTTTTAGCGCTTCGCAGTCAGAGGGCACACGGCTGCCGGTACCAACCGGAGTCCCCTGTGGTCCGGGGGGCGCCACCGCAGATCCGGGGAGTGGACACACCTTTCTGACAGTGGCTGTAAAGTCTGCTCGCCATGAGCACCAATGTGCATACATACTCCTGTTTCTCCAGCATCAGCGTTATCAATCCGTCTGAAAAAAATTGGTCGATGCCAAATTTTGGATATGCTGCCAGATGTTAAGGAAAGTTACACTGACATGTTTCTTTTCAATAGAAAAAAATAGACATTTATATTCGAAAATTACATTAGAGAGACAAAAAGGTTGCTTTGTCTTTGAGGTAACAACATATGCTTAAGGTAAACTTTCTGTCGACATCAAATTTGATATTTAATATGGCCAATGATTGAGCAAAATTTAACATAGCAGCACCCCAAAAAATGAGAGTTTCAGTTTATTCTCACCATTTATTTATTTTTGTGTGTGTGTGTGTGTGTGCCAATGAAATCACTTGACCGTTGTCAATCTCTATAGAGACAGAAAACAAAGTGAACCGTATCTTCCAAAGTTGTGAGGGGAAAAAAAGGATATTTGACGGTAAATATATTTTGGGATGAGGCGTCAAGTCACAATCTCGTCTGGGGAACTGTTATGGTTAAAAGAAAAATACCACGCTTCAAAAAATGAGATGAAACTGAGTCCTTAGGCGTTCAAGGTATTTAATTTAACATGTTTGGCCAAAACATGGAGGGACAGAGCTTTTGGTGCGTTCCATTTACCTCGGAACTCGGAGCTGGGTTTGATGTCACGCCCAAGTAAACAGCGTTCTAGTTAAAATAGTCTGGGATTCCAATATGGCGATGTCCATGTAGCCCAAGCTGGTAATACCTCTTACATAGTTTTAAGCTGTACTTTCTATATGCAAACACCACTTTTACTTTAAGTTTAGAGTTACAGGCTCTACATGTAAGATGGATTTTAGAGGCATTCTTACAAGTGTGTCTTGTAAAATAAACCTGTTTCCACCACAGCTACTATTATTGATGCGAGGAGCGGCCATATTTAAAGTGAAAGTCGGAGCAAAAAAAAAAAATCCCACTTTCTGAGTGGGAATACCGACTTCGGAAGGCGTTCCAGGAGATTTTTCCAAACTCGTTCCAGCTACAAATGGAGCGCACCATTACTCTCGCATTCCTTACCCAACCTTTCTTACTGACAGTTCAAACAGTAATCACTGTTTATCTCTCCAGCACGTCTTCTTCAATCTTCTTGTCCAGCTCCTGGAGAACCGGTCCAGGCCAGTCTGATAACAAAGCATGAAGCAGTCCCTCAAAGCTAGAACATCCAGCTAATATCTTGCTGTTCTGACGTCTGTCATCCCGGTGATCTGACACATCTTTATCAGGAAGATTATGCTGGATCAATAAGCTTGTTTTCTCTAACTTGACCTCCTGCCCTAGATGCATTAACAGAGAATAAGTAATTAAATCCTAATTACATTGGAATATTCCTGTAACAGGAACAAAAATGACTAGAGCTGTCTCTGTTTTTAAATTTAGATGACTTTAATTAAAAGTAAAGTTGTACTTGGACTCTATCAGTAGCTTCAGATCATTTTTCTCTAAGATCTTGGTTAACATGTGCTATTAGATTGACTGCTGGGCTTTTTGAATGTGTAATAGTTGATCAATGATAATTAAATTGTTTGAATAATGGTGAAATACGTAAGCCTGACTTACCTTTTTTATTATGAAGTCATAAACTTCAAAATGCCGCTAATCTAGGCCCCAAAAACACCAACACAAAATGTTTTTCCTTCAAATGAACTAGACAAAAGTTAAAAACCCCAAAGAAATGTAGACATCTTTTGATAAACATGATGCTCAGTGATGAGGTATGTCAAAGATTTAAATTTGCAAGGAGCCGACACATCTGGAACAAAAACACCCGGGTACATTTAATCAGTGAAGGGAAAGATCTTGAGAGTCTTGAAAGGTGCTTACAAATATTATATATTAAAATATTATTATAAGAATCAGTATTAAGGAATATCTTTTACATAACATAATGTGTACCAGACATTTTGACGCCCCTGCAACTACTTCGTTCAAACCCTTTCGCACGTCTATAACATTTCAGCTAGTTGGAGAACAATGAGAAAAAACTTTGACCATGCTTCTTCCAAAAGTTCCCAGAACCTTAGGAAAAGAAACAGGCCCACATCATCACAGTTCCTCAACCATACCCAACAGTAAGCAAGGAGTTAACAGTTTCCAAAATTGTCGCCGAAAAACTCAGTCTTTTTACACTTGTGATGGTAGGACAGAATACGTTTTTGAAGAGAGGTGTCCCAAACAACATATGGGCATCTAGACAGCATCTACTGGTAGTCATGTAGATTTGGTGACTCCAAGAAGCCCCTCTGAGCAATAGTTCTCTGGAGATTTTAATTTACCATCCATTCTCCTTCATTACACTTGCATTTAAATTTTAAGATCTGCTCTAACTATAGCTATGGGCCAGTTCAGGTATCGAGTAGTATTTAGTTTCTCACAGCCAGTTTCTGGTGTTTGAAGTTAAACATGCATGTCATGTTCTGTATTTCCCCATGTTGAAGGGTGTCACTTTTAAGGATGATGGAAGGGTTGATTGTTTTTTTTAAGGAATCTATTTCATTTTTTTAGGAATCGGACCCAAAACTCATCCCACAACCGAGGAACGGTTAAGAGATTTGACGAATAAGGGAATGTGCAAGGCGATCAGTAGCTTCTCCTTTGGATCTGCTGTCTAGTCAGACTCTGCAGCACAAACAGGAAGGTGAGTGCCGAGGAAAATAAATTGAAAATATTCCAGAAGCAGGAAGTAAGACAGAGGTAGCCTTCCCAGGAACCCCTCGATGGAGAATTGACCACACCAAACTTGCATCCTCGGAGGTGGAGCTGTAGAGGAAAACTGGTTGTCCGTTTACCAGGGATTGTTTCACTCACAGGACCGCATAGAGAGGAAGACTCTATACCATAGAAACCAGAGATGAGGAGTTTGGAATGTCTGGAAGTGGGGTGAGTTGATGTAAACACACTGATCCTCTTCTTCGGGCAAATAATGGAAGAATCAGGGGTAACAGTGTCCACAATCCAAATCTCAATGGTAGGGGAAATGGTCCAGGTGAGCAACAGGCCAGGCATAAAAGACAAAAACCGATCCAGAATCCGTGAGGCAGTAATAGGGTATACGAAGTCAGGTTCAGAGTCAAAATCAGAGTAACTCACGTTGGAGACAGGGAGCTGGAAAAAGCGATGATCAGGAGTTCACAAAAAAGGTCAGGTACAGGATCAGGAACAAGGACATGGAAAACCAAGGCTGTGACAAGGATGACTACAGATGATCTCACGCTGAGTAAGTGCAGAGCAGACGTTTATATAGACAGCAGCACAAGTGGGAGCAATCAGCAGGAGCAGGGAGGGGTAGAGCAGAGGAGCAGCATGAAACATGTCAGGAACAGGGAAAACATGACAGAAATGTATTCACCTTCCTTTAAAACAATGAAAAAAATAGACAAGTTTCGTTTCTTTTTCATTTGAACTCCAATAATCTTGATCTTGTCGACCTTAAAGGATGTTTTGGTTCATATTCATCGAAAAACGTGAAAAATCAACCAACATTCGAGAAGCACTACATATGTGAAGGACTTGATGACTTTCTTAATCACAGATCAGAAACACATTTTTTCCTCCTAAACTGTTTTATTGTCCCCTTTTAACACCAAGTGTGCATCATCTGGTGCACACGAGTTGCTGCTGATCTGAAACAAATTACTTTACAAAATGTCTGATAATTGCTCACAAGAGAAAGCAGAGTGACAAGAAAAAGAAAAAAGACACCTGAAACCGGTGATGAAGCTTTACAGCATGTTTGTTTGTGTCCTCTGTGCGCCAGCTGAGGATTTATGGGCCAAACAACCAAAGGGAACATTCTCAGGTGCTCCTATTAGCAGCGTTGATTACAAGGTTTGGGAAAATGGACAATTACTGGAAAAATGTGACCAGACACATTCAGGCACATGTGATGTGCATATGGGACAGCAGTAAAAAAAGGAACAATAGTGGGAGGAAGACAATGAATGTGCGGTTTTGCAGGCTATGCTTTTTCAAGACTGTTTGGTTCTTTTAAAACAAAGACTTAGAATCCACGTGGCCAGACACACATAAACGTCTAGTAGCTAAACTTGATGAAGGTGGGAAAAGATGGGACGAGTGCAGGCTGTGTGACTTTAGTCCTCATGGAGGTTTCCGGTGTCTGCTGATAGAGCTCCCTGTCTGCGGGCAGAAAAATAAACTGAGTTAGGATAACGAAAGGCAGTAAAGCAGAAGAAGTGTTAACTCTGTAGATGAAGGTTCTCTAGGAAAAATGTTTTGGCTAGATAAGTCAAATAAAATGATGCATGTAGTGTTACTGTTTAAACTGGAAATCAAGACTAATTTAATTCATTCATTTAAAGTGATATCTCATGAAGAAGACAGACTTCAGACTACATAGATGTAGATAAATGAAAGCGAGCAGGAGGTCTATAAAATAAAGAAAATAGTGGTAAACCGCTCACAGGATTGGTGGAAAGTTTAGATTAACATGTTTTGGCTCAGAAAACTTTCATACAGATTTGTGATGCAACAGATGTTTCCTTATAAATAACAATAATAATAATATAAGAAAACTGATTCATTATGGTTAAATAATTGAAAGCACACCTTAAAATCCACATGAAGCTTTTGGTTTTGCAAAAGTTTTAACTCCCCAGGAAGTCTTCCGCATTTTGTCACAAAACAACCACAAACTTCGGTGTATTTCATTCGAATTTCATGTGACAGACCAGCACAAGGCCATACATAACTATGTAGAAGGAAAATGATACATGGTTTTCATTTTTCAAAGTGTGGCCTGCACTTGTGTTTAGCCCTCTGAGTCAATACTTTTTAGCACGTTTTATCTTTCGCTGCAACTGCTGCTGGGGCGAGAGCGTGAAATTTCTTGGAAAGTAGCTCAAGTTCAGTCTGATTGGAAGGTATACCCACAATAAGATGCTCTCACCACCATGTTTCAGTGAAGAGTTGGTGTGTTCCGGTTGACATTCAGTTTTTGTCCCTACTTTTTGACACCTTCTTCAAACACCTTTTCCACATGTTTGTGGACAACTAAAAGTTGTCATGTCAAAAGATTCTTCCACACAAACTGTGAATTAGCTCCCGTGTCTCTATTTGTTGCTACTCTGAATAATGTTATCCTTGCATTAATCAAGTTCTGAATGGGATGTTCAAAGCTCCTGAGATTGTTTTATTACCTAACCCTACTTTACAATAAATCATGAAATCAAAATGAGGTTGCATTGTGGTAAACAAATGATGGTATACTGGAGAAGCTAGATTTTAGGCATAATGAGACAGAAATCAGAAGCTTCAGTTTAAGGACAGTCTTAGAAAAAAACTAATCTTAACTACAAGAAGCCTAAAGCCTAGTTATTTAGCAATGCAATCTGTTTGAATTCTTTTACACGGCTTATTTATATTTGTAGTAGAAAAAGTGAATCAGCCAGTCCCTTGGCAGCAACTCAGTACATCTATACAGGGAGAAGACGGCTTGCTGAAGTTCAAAGTAAGCATCCGAATGAGAAGGAAAGGGGATGGTTGTTGGTGGCGGACAGGTTGGTCTGAATATTTTAAAACCTGGTGTCCCACAGGGATTTTCATGCGCAACCATCTCTCATGTTTACAGAGAATTGTCCAGAATGGTTCGCCCAGGGCACCAAACAGGCCAGGAGCGCCCCTGGTTGTTGATAGGCAAACTGGTTTGAGATGACAGAAAGGCAGTTGTAGCTTAAATAACCTTCTTAACACCGGGGTATGTGGAATAGTATCTCTAAACACACATGTTGAAACGTTAACATGTTGGTCTTGATATAAGCTGCATCATTCTGACGGGAGGGTCAGAATTTGGTCTAAACACCGCAGCCTACTATACCACTACTATAGTGTACACATCTTTTGATGGCGACTCTCAGCAACATTAAGCGCAATGTCACGAAGCTCAACCACAGTCTCCGTTCCCAACCCAACAGAGATCATTGGGGATGTGGATGAAACCACAGATTTGCCTCATAGACGTGCAGCCAACAAATCTGCAGCATCTCTGTGATGCTGTCATGTCAATATGGACCAAAATCTCTTAGAGATTATTACAACATCTTGTTTTACCAATCCAATTAATAATTAAGCCACTTCTGAAGGCAGAAGGGGGTCTAACCCAGCACTACTTTGCTGCAATTGAAGGTTGACAACATGTGCTTGCAAAGAAAAAGTGTCCCCCTTTTTCAAGTATAATATTTTAACTATGTAACCTCATAATCTTAAAGGAAATGTTTAGGCTAAGGGTGAGGCTGTCCTTGGAAGAAATTATTCAATCTCTCTCCTAATGCTAGTAGCGCAACCAAACGGTACTGGTGATACCTCAAACATATCCGTGTCCCTGAAAATTCTCAGACACAGTTGAGTCCATGCATGCCAGACAAGCACTTATTGTGACAGCAAACCTCAAAGATGGCATTGCACAATCTGGCACTGGCAACCAAAACCATCGGTGCTCACATAACTGTCACAGTCGGAGTCAGCGAAATTCTCCAGCCTGGGTCGTGTTTTTAAAAACATTCACTTTCAGGAGCCAGAAAGAAGTGTGTTTGCATGTGGAGGTCAGGCCTAGATCTTATGGAAAAGCACCGGGGGATAATTCAAACATGACCTTCCAACAAGTTCAGTTGTTACTAAGTTAATGTAAAGCAGCAAATGTCTCAAAGGGGCTTCCGTCATGTCCAGACAATGTGAATCTGCGGTTTCCATAAATCATGTCGGAGCTGGTAATGTGTTTTATTGTGGCTGTTTCCTCCTTGTTTCTGACAGTCCCTGAGAAATTTCTGCCCTCTCTCAGTTCTGCAGGGATCGAAGGGGGGGGGGCAAAAAACTGCATCATCTGCTCTCAATCAGAATAATTATCCCAAGAAATGCTGTGCAGAGCCTGTGCGAGGTGAATGAAGCACAGAGGCTTTTGGCGAGGACCTCCTCCAGTCATTATTAGTCATCTCTTTGCTGCTTTGGAAGCAGATTGGGAGGAGCCCCTTTGCAGCCAGCAGACAGGCAGAGAAAATGCATGATGAGACTCCAGTGCCAAGGGAGGATCAGCCATCTCTGACGTTTCTGGAAGGCCGACGGTCTCCAAAGGGACCGACAGCCATCCGCACACGAGTATTAGCCTTATGTTCGATCTCAGTCTTCCTCTCATCCCAGGTTTTTAAAAAACACTCAAAGCGTCACAAGGAAGACACGGGGGCTTTTATTATATAATCCCCAGAGCGGCCAGCAAGCACCTTTCAACATAAAACCCTGCAGGAGGATGAAGAGTTTGAGGTCCTGTCAGGGTTTGTGAAAGCTTCCTGGAAGAGTTTCTGGGACTTTGTGGGGTTTCCGGCTTGATTGCAAAATAGCTTTTAAACTCAGCCCTCAAACATTTTAAAGTGAACAGCAGACACAAAGAAAAAAAAAAAAAACGTTATTTGACTCTGGTGCCCATTAAGTTTTCATTTTAAGAGTGTTCTGGCGGAACTACAAGTCCACAGGGGACTGGAAGTCACCCTCAGATAAAAATTATGTTCTGAATTTCTGGCTCAACCCTGAAATTTTAACAAATCTGAAAGATCACAAAAGATTAGACTGGCTTCTTCTGTAATGACAAAAAGCTGATGCATGCTCTCCATAAAACACAAATTGATAGTTGGAAATTCTGTAGAAATAGGGTTTGTTTTGCTTTAATAAGTGCAAACAGGTCAGATGAGGTTCATCCGAGTACTGCTTTCCTCACAGTTAGAATGGTTAAAACATTTACCGAAAAAGTCGCTATTTTAATGTTCTTAGTTGTGTGTGCAGCCCTCCTCCCTGGGCTGCCACCTTATCGTGGTGGAGGGGTTTGAGTGTCCCAATGATCCTAGGAGCTATGTTGTCGGGGGCTTTTGCTCCTGGTAGGGTCACCCATGGCAATTTGGTTCTAGGTGAGGGATCAGACAAAGTGCAGCCCAAAAGACCCCTATGAAGAAAACGACAGATGGACTCAGTGTTCCCTCGCCCGGACGCGGGTCACCGGGGCCCCCCTCTGGAGCCAGGCCTGGAGGTGGGGCACGTTGGCGAGCGCCTGGTGGCCGGGCCTTTACCCATGGGGCCCGGTCGGGCTTAGCCCGAAGAGGTAACATGGGCCCCCCTTCCCATGAGCTCACCACCTGTGGGAGGGGCCATAGGGGTCGGGTACTGTGCAGGATGGGCGGCGGCCAAAGGCGGGGACCTTGGCGGTCCGATCCTCGGCTGCAGAAGCTGGCTCTCGGGACGTGGAACGTCACCTCTCTGGTGGGGAAGGAGCCGGAGCTGGTGTGCGAGGTTGAGAGGTTCCGACTGGACATCGTCGGACTCACCTCGGCGCACGGCTCTGGCTCTGGAACCCGTCTCCTCGAGAGAGGTTGGACTCTCTTCCACTCTGGGGTTGCCCCCGCTGGGAGGCGCCGAGCTGGGGTGGGCATACTTGTTGCCCCCCATCTCGGCGCCTGTACGTTGGGGTTTACCCCGGTGAACGAGAGGGTAGCCTCCCTCCGCCTTCGGGTGGGGGGACGGGTCCTGACTGTTGTTTGTGCTTACGCGCCAAACAGCAGATTAGATTACCCACCCTTCTTGGAGTCTTTGGAAGGGGTGCTGGAGAGTGCTCCTCCTGGGGACTCCCTTGTTCTGCTGGGGGACTTCAATGCTCACGTGGGCAATGACAGTGAGACCTGGAGGGGTGTGGTTGGGCGGAATGGCCCCCCCGATCTAAACCCGAGTGGTGTCTTGTTATTGGACTTCTGTGCTCGTCATGGATTGTCCATAACAAACACCATTTTCAGGCATAAAGGTGTCCATATGTGCACTTGGCACCAGGACACCTTAGGCCGCAGCTCAATGATCGACTTGGTTGTCGTCTCATCTGATCTGCGGCCGCATGTTTTGGACACTCGGGTGAGGAGAGGGGCAGAGCTGTCCACTGACCACTACCTGGTGGTGAGTCGGCTCCGATGGTGGGGGAGGACGCCGGACAGACCTGGAAGGCCTAAACGTGTTGTGAGGGTCTGCTGGGAACGTCTGGCAGAGTCTCCTGTCAGAAGGAGCTTTAACTCACACCTCCGGCAGAACTTTGAACACGTCCCGGGGGAGGCGGGGGACATCGAGTCCGAGTGGACCATGTTCCGCGCCTCCATTGCCGAGGCGGCTGACCGAAGCTGTGGCCGTTAGGTGGTCGGTGCCTGTCGCGGCGGCAACCCCCGAACCCGGTGGTGGACACCGGCGGTAAGGGATGCTGTCAGGCTGAAGAAGGAGTCCTACCGGGTCTTTTTGGCTTGTGGGACCCCTGAAGCAGCTGATAGGTACCGACAGGCCAAGCGGGATGCGGCTCGGATGGTTGCTGAGGCAAAAACTCGGGCGTGGGAGGAGTTTGGAGAGACCATGGAAAACAACTTCCGTACGGCTTCGAAGCGATTCTGGTCCACCATCCGGCGTCTCAGGGGGGGAAAGCGGTCTGCCACCAACACTGTTTACAGTGGGGATGGTGTGCTGCTGACCTCGACGCGGGACGTTTTGGGTCGGTGGATGGAATACTTCGAAGACCTCCTCAATCCCACCGGCACGCCTTCCAATCTGGAAGCAGGGTTTGGGGACTTGGGGTCGGGCTCTCCAATCTCTGGTGCCGAGGTCACCGAGGTCGTTAAAAAGCTCCTCGGTGGCAAGGCTCCGGGGGTGGATGAGATTCGACCGGAGTTCCTCAAGGCTCTGGATGTTGTGGGGCTGTGTTGGTTAACGCGGCTCTGCAATATTGCGTGGACATCGGGGGCAGTTCCCTTGGATTGGCAGACCGGGGTGGTGGTCCCCCTGTTTAAAAAGGGGGACCACAGGGTGTGTTCCAACTACAGGGGGATCACACTTCTGAGCCTCCCTGGTAAGGTCTATTCAGGGGTTCTGGAGAGGAGGGTCCGACGGATAGTCGAACCTCGGATCCAGGAGGAACAATGTGGTTTTCGTCCTGGCCGTGGAACACTGGACCAGCTCTACACCCTCAGCAGGGTCCTGGAGGGTGCGTGGGAGTTCGCCCAACCGGTCTACATGTGTTTTGTGGACTTGGAGAAGGCGTTCGACCGTGTCCCTCGGGGGGCCCTGTGGGGGGTGCTCCGGGAGTATGGGGTACCGGGCCCCTTGATACGGGCTGTTAGGTCCCTGTACGACCGGTGCCAGAGTTTGGTTCGCATTGCCGGCAGTAAGTCGGGCTTGTTTCCGGTGAGAGTTGGACTCCGCCAAGGTTGCCCTTTGTCACCGATCCTGTTCCTAACTTTTATGGACAGGATTTCTAGGCGCAGCCAAGGCGTTGCGGGGATCCGTTTTGGTGGCCTCAGGATCGGGTCTCTGCTTTTTGCAGATGATGTGGTCCTGTTGGCTTCATCGGAGCGTGATCTACAGCTTTCGCTGGAGCTGTTCGCAGCCGAGTGTGAAGCGGCTGGGATGAGAATCAGCACCTCCAAATCCGAGGCCATGGTCTTGAGCCGGAAAAGGGTGGGGTGCCTCCTCCGGGTCAGGGATGGGGTCCTTCCCCAAGTGGAGGAGTTTAAGTATCTGGGGGTCTTGTTCACGAATGAGGGAAAAATGGAGCGGGAGATCGATAGACGGATTGGTGGGGCATCTGCATTATGCGGGCGCTCTACCGGTCTGTCGTGGTGAAGAGAGAGCTGAGCCAAAAGGCGAAGCTCTCGATTTACCGGTCGATCTACGTTCCTACCCTCATCTATGGTCACGAACTCTGGGTGGTGACCGAAAGAACGAGATCACGGATACAAGCGGCTGAAATGAGTTTCCTCCGCAGAGTATCTGGGCTCTCCCTTAGAGATAGGGTGAGAAGCTCAGTCATCCGGAGGGGGCTCAGAGTAGAGCCGCTGCTTCTCCACATCGAGAGGAGTCAGTTGAGGTGGCTCGGGCATCTGGTCAGGATGCCTCCTGGACGCCTCCCTGGTGAGGTGTTTCAGGCACGTCCCACCGGGAGGAGGCCCAGGGGAAGGCCCAGGACACGCTGGAGGGACTATGTTTCTCGGCTGGCCTGGGAGCGCCTTGGGGTTCCTACCGAGGAGCTGGAACAAGTGGCTGGGGAGAGGGAAGTCTGGGTCTCTTTGCTTAGGCTGCTGCCCCCGCGACCCGACCCCGGATAAGCGGAAGAAAATGGATGGATGGATGGATGGATGGAGTTGTGTGTGCATATTTTTTTCTCATAATCAATGTAAATATGCACTTTACTGTCTGACATAAGACTAAAAGTTGAAATAATTAATACAGGTTTTAAAATATAATTATTCTTGTTGAATTGTCCCCTGTCCTGATGCTTTAGGACTGATGCAGAAGATGCGAGGAGTAAAAGAAAGTTTACACATCGAATCTGTTGTGTTTTTGTGTACTTGAGATCTGATTTTAATATTTTTTTAAGAACCTGGTTAAGACCAGATGATTGTAATTAATTCAAGATATGAGAAAGTAGAATCAGTCCAACGCTAAATTAGGTCTTAAGCTGAATTTGTTAATTGAATTAAAAGATGACAACCATGTGTGCTAAGGCTGCTAACCAGAAACTAAGGAGCCAAGATTAGGTAACCACAGAAGTGGTTGTACTTGTTGATTTATTCACAGTTTCAATGAGAAAGAAATATTTTCTGGGTTCAGAAAGTGACACAAATGAGTATATTAACTTGAAACTGTGACTCTGTTAACAGCTTTGAGGCTCTATAAGCAATAAGAAAGTTTGCTGTGCAAATCCTTAGAATTAAAGGAGATCATGGTTATTACTCACAGGTGTTGGCATTTAGGTTTACTTTTTTCTTGTTTTCTGATCATTTCTGGGTTTATTATTGTTAGCTAGATGTTGCCATGGATTCAGTTCATTCTCTGTTGTTCCTTGTGTTGAGTTTCTCTGTGTGCATTTTGGTTTATTATCTTATATTAGTGTTAGTCTTTTCCCCTTGGTTTGTAGTTCCTTTTGTGTTTTATTTCAACTCCCTTCCTGTTCTCTGTTTTTTATTATTATTATTATTATTATTATTATTATTATTATTATTATTATTATTATTATTATTATTATTATTATTATTATTATTATTATTATCTTTCCTTCAGCTGTTCACCATTCCCCTGATCAGACTCACCTGGTTTCCATGTCCCTAATCACAGCAATCAAGAATCAAGAAACCAGTGAGCCACAATGATAACCAGGCAGCTTACAAAAGGCAGAGGCTGATCCAGAGAAACAACAAACATTATTGTAAAAGTCTTTGTAAATACTCTGCATCTAATAGTTTAGTGACCTTTTTTGTTACCCAGCATCAAAAGAATATTGGTTCTGGAAACGGCCCATTAAAGTCTAGGAACCTGTACTAAGGTGCAGTTAGTATCATCCGTGCAAAATGTTATTTGGGGGGGGGTCACAAATAAACGGAGGAGCTGCGAGTGACAGCGTTGATGCAGCCTGTCATGACACGAAAAAGAGGAAAAGAGGGAGACGCCATGCCACAGCCAGATTGTGCTGCGGGGGGTTTGTGCACGGTTCCAGCAAGTCCCAGGCTTCAATGAGCGCCAGTATCCATTATGCAGCACTATGCAGGAGTGTCACTGCAGTATTTATAGTTGTACTGCACACAATTAACGCACCAATAAGTAAGATTGCTGTATAATCTGAAGACAGACATATGAACACATAATTCTTAAATGCAACATATTTTCATTCAGATTCTCATTTTAACTCTCAGTTCAGAGTCGGGGGTGGAGGCTGTGTGTTCGTGTGTGTGTGAAGCTCTACAAGTCTGAAAATGTGGCTTAAATTCATTATTCTGCCATCTCACCGGCTGCGCTGCCAGTGTCCTCCGTGTCCAAAATGTGGATAAGCAAGGTCCTTGTCATGCTTAAAGTTCAGCACATTTTCCTGACACATTTTTTTCAATAAATCCCAAACTTGGCGTAGAAAGGGACTTTCAGACCCCGTTTTGTGCGTAAGCAAGCTTCTTAAATGAGACCTCTGTACTCTATGAGTAAAGTTTGAAATATCTGTGCATTTGCACCAAGTGGCTAGTGGTGTCAATACTAATCTGTCAAAACGACGGAGGGTCTTCAGATTTTTCCGTCAACGTTCTAAAATACGGAAAATTTCCGGTTAACGTGACCTCTGGTTCAGACACCAGAATCGGGTCAAAGGCACAAATGTCAGACTATACCTGTGTAAAGAGGTCCCCATACAACATGTTTGACTTCTCCACCTGAAACCCCAGATGTGTCACTGCATCTGCATCCAATCATGTTATACTGCAAAAAAAAATTGTTTTACATGTGGCAAAATGGAAACAAAACACTGCTGTTTTTTTTATTACTGCTTGATGGTTTTGTAGGTCACCCACCTGCCACACCTCTCTGCATCCTCTAGAGGGCACAGGAGGCTCTGTGTTGGACTACCATCATGTGAGCTCTTGTTCTGTTCCCCAACCTTCTTCTCCAGCATGCTAACCTGATGCAGCAGAATTTGTTTCTCCTCCATCAGACAATCTTTGAACCTGTGAAAGACGTACAAAAAAATCCACCAATCTGAACAGATAACTCTAGGTTATATTTTTAAGATACTTTCCAAAAAGTTGTTGGTCACTTTCCATGAATCTTGCAGACTTCTTTCCATAGTGGTTTACTTTCTATGTAACAAGTCACAAATTATAAATAGACCTGTCACTGAAGGGAGTAACTGGGAAGTAACAGACTACAAGTCACTTCATAATTTAGCCCAATCCCAGAATATTCCCTGCAAATTCTGGAATCTCACCAGTAAACTCTCGGAAAGTGACCTCTGGGTTCTAGATGTAAAGGTTAAAGAAAGATCTTCTGTAAGTATAAGAAAGTAACCTGTAAGATTTAAAAAAAAAAATCCTGTAACTTCCAGGAAGGTGCCCTGTAGATTCCTGCAGAGAAACCTGAAATTCCCAGGAAAGCATCGGTTCAAGGAAAGTATTCCACAAATTAAAGGAAACAACCCTGTAGGCTCAAGAGAAATAATCTATAAATCCCTGTAAAGTATAGTGTAAATTCTGGTAAAACATTTATTTAATTCCAGAAAAGTGCAATGCAGCTCACAGATGAGTTACCTATAAGTTACTTAAAAGAAACATGGTTCATCCAGGATTTTTATAAACATATATATCCTGTAAATATCAGGAAGGTATCCTGTTAGTTTCCAGAAAGTCTACTATAAGTTTAAGGAAACTATCTTTTATTTTCTAGAAATGTGTCCTGTAAGTTCTGCAAAGTTCTATGTGTTTACCTTTAAGTTCTGAGAAACAAGCATATAAGTTCCTAAACCACATAAGGTCCTGCATAATCCCATGAAAGTTCTGGGATACTTGGTACCCTGTAACTTTCAACAAACAATAGGTTGTACCCAAGGGGAGAATTCTGTGGGCCAAAAGTGAAGCCAATCCGGAAGTGACAAAAATTGCAGTTCCCCCCTCATCCACTAGGGGATAGCTGCAGAAAAGAGCAAGTTCCCATTGACTTCCATGTTAGAAATGCCAACTTCACAGCAGAAACAAACATGTTTACAGCCTGGCTCAAAAAAACCATGTTAGGTTTAATAGGTGAAGTTTACCATCATGACAATTGTGGGGGGAGTGAATTTTGTTTTGTAACTCATCCGTTTAGATGTAATTTAAGCTTTAAATTATGAATAAGGGGCGTGTCCTTTCAACTGACAGGTCTCAGATGAGCACTTATTGGACAAAGATGGCTTCCTGTGGTGTTGATTGCACTAACAGATCGTTCAAGAAGCCTCTGCTCCATTTTATTTTAAATGAAAAATAAATAAGTCAAAGTAAAATTATATTTCTGCTGTGCATTTAAGATAGCACTGCTTGGTGAAAAATGGGTTGAAGTGATCACATTTCTTCTTTACATATTGATTATTAAAACTTGTTTTAATTAAAATTCACATAGTTTTAGTGAACGTTATGGACCAACAAGGCTTCATGATTTTATTTGACAAAACTATTGAATCTGCCTACAAGGCAGAGGGGTTGCAGAGTCATTGGGTTTCAATTCAGCCCTTCAGAAACCTACGGGAGACGTCACAGAGGCTCCGTCTTATATACAGCCTATGGTAGAACCATCTAGTGTTACAGAAATGTATGCGGGCTCTTAAACATACAGTTTATGTGCAAATTACATGGAAATCTAACTTTGCACATCATAGTCTTTATTTAGCATATTTCAGTTTTTTTACCTGCATCTTTAAAGGCTCAGTGTGTCACACATTATCATGAATTCCACTTTTTTTTCTCCCCTCCAGCTACTTGGTTGTTGTGGTTGACTCTCTCCACTGTCATTAACATTGTTTACAGGCAGCAGGTTTCTTCAAAGGAGCAGATTTATTTTGAGACGTTTGGGAGAGTTAATATCCAGTCTACAGTTCAGAGGAAAAGAAGTGACGTTAATAATGATCCGGAGTAGTGAATTGTTGATGGATTTAGTCAGTAATCTTTCTCTACATCTACATATTGTGTGTGTTTTTGCAGCAAACTGTGCAGCATCAGTGTCCTAAGCTTTCCTAAAAGACTTTAAAGTCTTTGAACAATTAAACACAGAAGCATTTTCTACACAGCTGTGCTTGAACAACTTAAGTGTTGTCATGGGCGGTTCTAGACAGGGGACAACGGGGGCCTGTAGAACGGATCCTGGCCCCTCTTATGGCCCTTGTACTGCAGAAATAATACTAAATCAGTTTTTTAAGATGATTTAGGACAGAAACCATAACTGAATTATCTCTTGGACCGATTTCATTTCTTACCTTTAAAGTTTTATTTTAACAATGAGTTAAAAATTAATGTGCTGAACTTTTAGCTTCAGCCATATTGAGTTTCATCTGCTGGATCTGGAGCCACAAGAGTCCATTTGGCTCATTTAATATATTAAACGATGACATATTGAAATATTGTTTCATTCTTTTGTTTTGTGCCCCCATGAACAAACTCTGGCCCCACCCTGGCACCCCTGGAAAATTTGGTCTAGAACCGCCACCGAGTGTTGTACAGGTAAACTGATATCATTACAACTAGCTTCTTCTTTTGTTAATCTGATTTCTGCATCCAAGAAAAATACAATGTGTGTGAAACAGAGTCGTGCCTTAGACAGAAATCTAAAAAACAAATTTTCTGTGAATCCCAGGATTTAATTGCATGGACATCCTTGTGTGGTTTATGTAAACAATCCCACCTTTTGACACAGCGCATCCAGTACTTCTGTTGCTGACAGAGCCACTCAAACTGCTCTGCCGTCTCCTGCAGTTTACTCAGGCTTCCCTGATTCTCCTGCTGCAGTACTTTCACCTTAAAGAGACATTTAAAATAAATAGACAGATGAGATCATTTTATTTCCCCCTGATACCAGGATGTGATCGAGACAACAAACTCAGGAAGCAGTGATTGCAGAATATAGATTAGAATGAAGACTTGTAATGTGGACGGATGAGTTAGAACGGGGGAGTCTGACAATAATCTTCAATTCCCAGGCCTTTTGCAATATTTCCCGGTCTTGATCCCGTTGCTAATAAATGGTCTCATTAAGTTTTCACTGACGCTGCGGTCTGCTCCTCTGTTCTCCTGACCATGTGAGGATGTCTCAAAGGAAAGCTGATTGCATAACCGGATTGTTTGCTGCTTGATGGACTGGCTGAAGCCGAGGCCAACACGGGGGCGAGTCTTTGAAGCTCACAGTAAATAATAAAGTCCATAAATTTAGATGGTCCACAAATACACAGATGCATTAAAGCAAACCTTACACCAGTAAAGTCTGGAGAGTTGACATTTTTAAAAATGTGTCTGTGGTGTAAATCTGACTCCTGAACATATAAGTTTCATGATAATTATTTTACATCTAATAGCTGCTTGTAGAGGATAAACAGTCCAAATGAAGTTTAAAACCATGTAAGCTCTGTTATGATTGTTTTAATAAGAAAAAACCAAATGTCAAACACGCATCTCCATTCTGACATCTGGTGGACAAGAATGACATTGCATCTCCATCACTGATACTTTTATTAATTATTTTCACAAAAAACGCCTTTGTTTGTTGATCAAATAAACTCTACTGAAACTCAATGTACAGCTCAGTCCTGCACCAACAATCATTTCTTCAGATTTAGTTTCCAAATACTTTTTGGGGGGGGATTGACCTCACTGTTGTTTGAAAAAATATGTATGCAAAACTCCTTGTCTCACCTCCTCTTGATGACTTCTCCGGAGGTCCTTCAGCTCTTCTGTCAGACCGCTGTTGGTTTCCTGCAGCTCCTTCAGCTGCACCATCTTACTGTTCATAACAAACAGAAAACACAAAAATACCTTTTTTGTCTTTGCACACATTAAGTGGTACCCAAACCTCTTATTTTCAGTTGCATAAAATTTATAAGTCTGTTCATTTTAATGCAATGTTAGTATCCAAATACTAAGAGCTGATAGAATTTTGAGACATAAAAACTGTTGAAACTGAATTGAAGTTTTTTTAATATTTGCAGTATTCCTACAAAGATTTAATGGTAATTTCTTTATTGAAAGTCAAGGAAAGCAACAAGAAAGGTGACAACAAAGGGTTTAAGAAGTCTGCTGACCACTCCGAGAAATGTATTTATGACTGGGTTTTTTCTTCACCGTGAGCAAACCTGCAGAAAGGAACCCGCTGATTTTGACCTGGATGATGATGCTCTAACCAAATCTTTGCTTTATGAAAGAAATAATCCACGGTGAATGGAGAACAATCCTTGTATTCATCAACTTTAAGTGAGTGACTGTATTTTTTGGATCCGCTTAGGAAGAAAACTAGAAACTGAACATTTGCCAAAAAAGATTTTTGCATCAAGGAGATATGGTCTCTCCACTCCTGTACGATGTCATCACCCATGCCATCATCTGGAAGGCATTCGACAGCCAAGGATGAAGAGGTTGATGGAAAGTAGTTTGTTACCAATCCCATGTTTGTGGATGACAGCGATGTTTTTTGCTGATGATGTTGCTGAGGCTGAAATATTTCATATGGCATTGCTCTCACCACCCAGTCTAAAGACCTCAAGATCACAGTGAACTAAAACAGATGGTTTGCCAGCCACTGTTTAACTTTATGGCCTTGATTCCCCTTTGGTTTAGGGTCATCTGCATCCATGTCTCCTCCAGTGGTCCTTTTTAAAGAAGCCCGTTATATCCCTATATGCTGGTTCTGCATTTTCATATAGACTGTTCCAATCACGTTCTGGATTATCGTTCTCTGTAGTTCTGAGACCAGGAAAATTATCCAACAAGAGTCAGCGATATCTCTCTCAGATTTTTGGTATCTCTCCACGTAACTAAATTATGAAAGATACCATAAAAGAACAATGCAGCAGTTAGTTCAGAAATACAGGCTGCAGTGGTTCGGCCACATCTGCAGAATAAACGCCGGGAAGCTGCTGCATACACTCTTGTGGGAGCCGCATTGAAGTCCAACGTGATGCAGCGAAGAAGATGTAGGTAAAGCAAATTGAGGATGAAATAAAACCTTGACATCTTGGCCTCAATCAAGGTTTTTAATTAAGTATTTTGTGTTAAGTGATCATTGGGTTTGTGTTTTTAATCAAATGATTCACGCTTGAAATTCTTGCAGCTCATCGTGACCTGGACTTCCTGCCAGAAGAGATACCGCACTTCTATGAAGGACCATCCCTGCCAAAATTGACAATAAATAAATAATTAAATCTGGAAATACATTTAATTTCACAATCATTTATTTATTTCCACATTTATTTATTTATACATTTATTTATTTATTTATTTATTTATTTATTTATCTCTGCATTTATTTATTTATTTCCACATTTATGTATTTATTTATTTATTTATACATCTATTTATTTATTGTCAATTTTGGCAGGGATGGTCCTTCATACGCCTCAAAATTCCTGGTTAAATAAAATAAAGAAAGCAAGTGAAAAAGGCTAGCGGCGTGTTACGAACAGACAATGTCTGACACCCCAAGGCACCCAAAGCAGCATTTTCATTGTGGGAATAACAACCTTCAGTGAGGGATTATAGAATCACAATGCATCATTAAAAAGAGAAAATAAATCTTAGTATTAAACATTTTGCAGATGATAGTGTCTCTTTCATAATGCATTCCCAAAAGTATCATGCTATGGAAAAAAGTGACACAAATCAAACTGCAGGAATTAAGTAGACAAAAAATTATGCCTGTTTTTTTCTGATGATTTTAAATTGTATAGCCTGACTGGCTGTTTTTAAAGATCTTAGGGGTAGCTGATTTACTGCTTGATTTGGTTTCAGTTCTCGCTAAGTGAATGTGCTACTCCGCCAGCTGTTTGAACTTGTTTAGTTTAAACAGCTGGAGGAACATGAAGGAATGTGCTGGAATCAAGCTGTAAAAAATTCAATGTTTGAAAGAACAGCAATGAAATGATGAAGTACTGCAACCAGCCAAGGAGAATATTTTAAAAAGAGCCAAATTGTATTTTCTAAAAACAAAATAACAGCAACTTCACCTTCTCTTAGCGCTCATTTTTTACGCTGAAATAGTTTTCTTCAACTTTGATGACAAAGTTTTTATAGATCAGATTTGACTAGCTATGCATAAATAATTTGTCAAACCAAATTTCCCATTGTTAATCTCAAGATGCAGAAGTCAAAAAAGCTGAAATGGGTCTACCTGCGCAGCTCCACACGCAGACTCTCTGTCAGTACAGCTTGATGCTGGGCCTCAGCATGCAGCTCCTCCACCAGGCCTTCCAGCTTCACTTCGGAGCTTTGCAGACACACCAACTCTGAGTTGACCTGCTGCAGCAGCTCCACATCCCGACGACTCTCCTCCGCCAGCAGGACCATACGCTGCTGCAGGACGTCCACCAAGTTCTGCAGGAAAGACAGATGGACACGAGTAACGGTCATTACTGCAGCATATTTAACTGATTTAATTGTTCGCCTTCTAAGTTTTGATCCAGTGGAAGTTTTGAGATCTCACTGATCTTGTCATAAAAATATTGCTACTATAAAATTTAAGAGGTGATAGAAAAGAACCCTAAAAGTCAAACTGTGTTGGACAAGCCTCCAGCTGCCATAATTTGTGAGAAAAGAGGGAGTCAAGCTTTTCAAATAAGGTGTAAAAATGCATATTTGCTTTTGCACAACCTTTTGAGATAGAATCTGCATAAATATTGATCTTCCTTTTGATGAGACACAATAACCATTACTCTATGTATCCAGTGCCAAATAAACTTATAGACTGCATTAACATCATGTCTTCGGGTAATTACCTACCCTACTATCTACTGCAATTCTTTCTACCAAATAGAAATGTAGTCAGAAAGAAATACATTTTCAAGAAATGTTCATGCTGAAGTAAACTGAGAGCAAAAAGGAATTTAACAAAATTTCCAGGGTTGTGAATGTAACCCGAAATTAGATTAAGCACGTGGTCTTTATAGTGCAGTGGGGAAAAAAAACAAATTTCTTCTGTTTTTGCTTTGTTTGTCACACCCAAATGTTTCAGATCATCAAATTAATTTTAATATTAAGCAGAGATAACCAAATAAAACACAAAATACAGTTTCCAGATGATCATTTCGCTTATTCAAGAAAAAAGCTAACCTAAACTTTTTCTGGACAGCAACTTCATCTCAGCTTGCACTGAGAAATCATTGGAAATTCACCTGCTTCTGACGGATGCCGCAGATGAGCTGGTCCTGGTTTATCCTGAGCTCCAGATTTAGCTCTTCCTGCTGGAGGAGGCGAGAAGTCACCGCTTCCAGTTCATTCTGCAGCTTCCTCTCCTTCTCTCTGGACACCAGAAATTCTCTTTCCAGCACTGCTGTAGCGAAAGAAAGAAAACATCACAGTCAGGTTGAACACCTAAAGATAGTCTGCAGATTTGGTCTCAAATAAGCAGCTTAATTGTTCTTAAAAAGACAAGACAAGGAAAGCTTATTTTTATAACGCGTTTCAGCAACAAAGCAATTCAAGGTCCTTTACATGACAGTAGAGTCTTACGATAAAATGTCACTGTGGATGTGAAACTAAAGAGATAAAATTCCCTGCAAATTCAATGCAATCACCCGTCCACTGTCGTCACATGCTTGATCGGAAGGAGAGGTTGCTGGAAAGTCAATAACTTGAGGCTTGGCTTCCTTAGAAAGATAACTTTTTAACAATTTACACTAAACTGAATTTGACTGCATTCTTTTTCAAACCTCTTAAGAACAGATCAATTTAAAAACCAAATGGATTATTTAGATTTTTCAACTTTAAGTTTTCAAGTTGTTTTAACTTGTTTAATTCATTTTCCCATTTGGAAATATTGAGAATTAAAGTGTAACTAAACCCCAAAACAACTTCTTTTTGCTTCTAAACTGTATAAATGGTTATTTACCAGTGCAATCTTTCAGTTTCTGGGGATTTTTTTACATTTTGGTGTAAACTTGTTCAATTCTACACTTTTTGGTCTAAAAACGTCTTAGTTCTGCCCCCTTAGGGTTGAACGGTGGCTACTACATTAGAATTTTGTGATTGGCGGAGAACGGTACATCTCTACGTCACAGGCATTGACTGTGTCACAGCAGCCATGGTCTCACAGACACGCCCCGTGGGTTTGGGTATAAAACTATCAGACATACCGGGCCGGACCCGTGGCGAGTTTGGAGTTGGATTGGTTTTTTCAGGTTACCATTATTATCACATTAGTACTTAGTTAGCATAGCTGACATACTGTTTTAAACGTTACCCTACGGGTTAGGGGTAACGTTAGCCTATGTTAGCATTACCACTCAGAGACTGGACTCCTCCGGTCTCTCTCTCCCTCAGCAGCAGCGCCGGCCTCAGGCAGCGCTGACTCAGCGCCCCGAGCCAGCGGCTCGAATTGATACGGCTCGCGGCCGCTGGGCTCCATAAAGCCTCCCTCTATCTCCGATATTGGCGGAGGAGATCCGTTGGCTCAGGGCGCCGAGCCAGCGCCGCCCGAGCTCGGTGATGCTGAGGCAGAGGGAGACAGGAGGAGTCCAGTCTTTGAGTGGTAATGCTAACATAGGCTAACGTTCAAAACAGATGAATGTTGATCAGATCGATCAGTCGTGTAACTGAACCCCCTGAGACCAAATGCCTAGCAATTAAATTACAACATGTCTCAAAAAGATCACAGAAAACAAAATGTCAAAAATGATTGTGCTAAATAAAATAAAAAACATTAAAAGCCTTTCTGAACAAATCCATCCATTCATCATCTATACCACTTACTCTTGTAGAGCCGCAGAGGGATGATACAAAGATCCAGAGCATGGATGCTACCACTGAAAAGGCCCAACGATAAGGTTTGAGTCCTTGGTACGTCCAATAAAAACTGACTGGATGACGTCAAGGACATGCCACTCACACCAACACTTAAAAGTTCAGATAAATAAGGAGGTGTGAGGCTGTTAAGATATTTAAAGCTTCTTTTACTTGATTTTCACATTACCTCACTGCAAAGAAAACCATGTTGCTTTTGTCGAAATCAAAAACAAAAATCTTTGTAGTGGGTAAAAACAGCTGAGGTCAAATATTACAAAGAAAATAAGTGTTTCCTCCTAGGCTGTGGGCTTGTTATAACTAACATCAAAATATAGGAAGCAGTCATGTCAAATCAGCTCATGTTACAAACAGGGATGTGCTCCTGCTGAGGGCCAACTTTTAAACTGCCACAGTTAATAAAACTAAAGGTTTACAGCTTTCATTTGCAATGTATTTTTCAGTATGTTGTTTCTGCTAAACATCGGATGTCAAAGTAATTATTAAAGGGTGAAAAGGGAATCAAACCAGACAGAAATGCTTTATTTTTGTCTCATTGATGCATTCAGCAAAGATTGGCAATCAAAGCGTATTATGAATGGCTCCTTTTTCTAGAATTATGCAAAAACTTGTTGATTAACAGCAACATTTTGGTTTATTCAGCATTACTGTCATCATTTATGCCAATTCCCCTTCCTTTTAAAACATAATTTACTTGTTTTATTTGTTTGCTACCAGTATCTAAAGTCTAATGTTTAAAAAGAAGCGCTGAGAGTGTCCTTGTCAAAGTGTTCAATGACATCCGCATAAATACGGACTGTGGTACGGACCACAGTGCTGGTACTGTTGAGTCTTACCTAAAGAACAGGTATTTCTTTGTGTCAATAGGCAGTTCTTCAGCAGAACAGGAGGAAATCACATGTGGTGTCCCCCAAGGCTCCGTCCTGGGGCTCTTCCTATTTAATATCTACATGCTCCCACTAGCTAAGATTATAACAACCAATTAGATTAGTTATCATAACTGTGCAGGTGACACTCAGCTTTACATTACAATGTCAGCAGGTGACTATGAACCCATCAGGGGTCTAAGCAAATGCATTCAGCAAATTAATGAATGGATGTGCCATAAATTTCTCCAGCTGAATAGAAACAAAACTGAAGTTTTTTTTTTTTTTTTGACCAAAAGAGAAACGATCAAGAGTCAGCACACAGCTTCAGTTAATACAGCTAGTAACTACTGATCAAACTCGAAATCTTGTTGTAGACTCAGACCTGAACCTCCAGGGTCACATAAAGGCAATAACAAGGTCAGCATTGTATCCCCTGGAGAACAGTTCTAAGATTAAAGGACTGATGTCGCAACAGGACCTCATAAAACTCATCCAACAGTGTCCTCACAGGTCTGCCTAAAAAGTCAATGAAACAGTTGCAGATGATCCAGAACGCTGCTGCTCACGTTGTCACTAGAACCAGGAAAGTAGAGCACATCACCTCACCTTTGCCTTGCCTTGCCTAATAGACGTTAGGAATGTTCTCACGCTGTAAAGAACTACGAACACTTACCATACACTCACTATTGTTGTTTTATTTCAGCACTTCAATGTTTAATCAAAAAAATCCCAAAAAAGTACATTTAAGCTTTATAATAAACCAGAGGGGGAATACAGCAGAAGAGGAAGTAATGCTAAAAACCAATGAACTGAGTAGGCAGTTTTTACTTCATTGTCTTGACCTGCATGACTTACCCTTGTCATGAGACAGACGGGTGCATTTGGCGGTCAGGTACTGGATCTGACTGTAGTCCTCGTCCTTCTGGGCTCTGAAAAACCTCCTCATGTTCCTCTGTCTGTTACCTACTGGTTCAGATGTAAAACTCTCCTGTCGTGATCCTTGTGGGGGTGGGGGCAAGGCGTGGGTGTGCCGCGTGGTCAGGGAGGACACGCTGTGCACTTCAACAATATATAACTCCCTCACTGCGTGCAGGTCTTGAAGCAAACTCAAACCTGGGGCACACAGGTTTAAGGATTAATCCAAGCTGCTGCTGTCAAGACATGAAAGGCGAGGAGTGTTGCTGCAACAGCTGTGTTTTGTTTCCATTTCTGCGTGAATAATAGGAAAGCTGGAGCATTACTTGTTTCAATCCGAAATTATAGGCCTGATCTGATGTTACATGCAAATCTGTGGGGAAAATGTTGCCTCTGGCAGAGAAAGAGCTGAAAGGGTCGGGCAAGTCCTGTCTAGCAGCAGGTTTGAAAGCTGGAGGAATTGCATAAGATTGGTTAGAAAAAACTATAAAACTATACTTTTACTAAAGAAAATATTAATAATGTATTAGTGTTGTGTAAATCTGAAAGTTTGTAGAAAACCTCGACATTTTATCATTTTTGATAAGTCATTCCTCCTTTTTAGAAGCAGCTATTTTGCTGGAATTCAAGCAATTCAAACTTTTCTGCAACTAAAATATGTCTCTGAATCCATGTTATCTGCAGTCAGGGAGAACACTTCAAGGACATACTCACTTTAACGCCTGGTGACAGGACACCTTTTTCATATCCACCTGGAAAACTCCTATTATATTAATTAATCACATTTAGTAAATGGGGAGATTCTGGCACTCCAGACTCAGGCACTAATTCTTCTGAGAAACCATTTGTGTACTGGAAAATATAGTCACAATGTGAGAAATACTTATATTTTCAATGTTTTCTTCAATCTGTGCAGAGAAATTATGTTTTTATTCAAGATTAAAGACTGATGTTTGAGGCTATGGTGGCTTGACTGAAGCTTTCAGTTTTCCATGTTAATCTGGAGGTGAATGATCAATTAGAATAGTATAGAAAAGTATGTTTCTCAACAATTAAGTTCAAAAAGAGAAACTCATAAATAATGAAGAATTATTGCACATATAGATATTATAGCAGTTAATATGTGCATAAAACTATTTCAGTGTCTAAGTTTGTATCCTGTGTTGCAGCACATCATAAAAAAAATATTTAACAGTCAGCTTCACCACTCAAAGTCAGTGGGCGGAGCTAATACTGCTATAGGCAAGATGATTGGTTCAATTTAAATGGCTGAAGTTACATGTCTGTGCAAAATAACCAATTAAATGTCCATCTGACAAGTTTTAGTGGCAGTTTATATTATATGATGATGCACAGCAAATACATTATGAATAAAATAAATACTGCCTTATTGAGTATGCTTTTAACATATGAGGAACATGTTATGTTACACACATATTCACTTTTTTATTTGTGTGTTTAATAAGTTATGGACGTGTAGAAATATTGATTCTGTTTATAGTATTTATTCCAATGTTTTAACATCAAATCTATAACGACTAATTAGATAATCTACTAATTTACTTGAATGTAACACATTTGGCCCGTAATATTCTTTCTTTTGTGAATTCAAAAATCTTTGATAAAGCTGCATTATTGTGTATGTCTGTAGACAGCCTGCGTTTAGAAACTAAATCTACCAGCACATAAAGTTAATTAATTACAGGTTCAGTTTAGTTTTTGGATTTACATTCATGTTTTATTGTTGACGTAATGCAAAATATCTGACCAAATTAGAATCACATGAAGATGAAGCGTCTAGAAGACTGAATGCCTGATGTACAACCTACCTCCTGCCTCTAGAGGGAAACACAACTCAAAGGAAAACATTTGAGTTTGCTATTACTTTTATTGTACTATCATCATGTATCTCTTTTTCGGTTTAAATTCATAGGCTTTACATTAGTAGCCACTTTATTATTGAAACACACAGTGCAACCTGCACCTCTTGCTAGTTTTACTTTATCACCAAATCATGTAAAGCACCTTGAATTACCTTGTTGAAAGTGTTTCATACAAATAAAGTTGCCTTGCCTTGCCTCTTTCACAGCTATGATAAATAGCTTTCCTTTTACACGTTGTAGAGTCCAAGGTTCAGTAGTCCCAAACTGTTTCTCTGTTTATTTTTTAAGTTTCCCTGCTCCAACCATTCCAAGAGGCTGTTACAGTTCCTTCATGTCTGTAACGGTTTAAAGATGCTTCTTAATTAATGACTTGTTTATTAAATTTGGGTGGATTGAAACAAGAAAAAAAAAACTAAATTCAATCCCCTGTAAGTGCATTAATAAACTCTGGTAAAATGTAACAAGCAGTCAGTAGGTAGCAGAGCATCAAAACTTGACTGCTAATTACTGTCTAAAGCAAAAACTTGTGTCTAAATCCATAAACTAATAATTTTTGCCTTTTAGGCAGGTTATTGTTTACAATAAAATTCAGTTCACCGGATCAAAAAATTTCCTGAAATGCGTGTTCTCTTTGATTTATTGTGATAGATCATTCACTAAGTAGCACCTAAGTGAAACTTTTTGACTAACTCTGCAAAATCTGCAAAAGTGTGCCATGCATTTGTGTTCTGCCACCCCGAGGCGATACTTTGTAGATGCCTTTCGCTGCAATTGTACGTCTGTACCGACCGCGTCTCTAGAGATTCACATTTCTGCTCATTCGTCTGCAAAATAGCTCAAACTCAGATTTGATTAAGAGCATCTGTGAATGTCAAATTTCAAGTCTTAACACAGAGTCTTAATTGGATTTAGGCATGCACTTTGACTAGGGCATTCTTACATGTGAAAATGCTTTGATCCAAACCAATTTGTTGTAGTTCTGGCTGTATGTTTAGGGTCACTGTCACTGCCTAGTCTCAAGTCTTTTGCAGCCTTTAACATGTTTTCATCCAGTATTTAACTCCATTCATATTTCAATAGACTCTGAGCAGCTTCCTCTCCCTGCGGAAGAGAACGATCTCCACAGTATAATACTGCCACCCCCATGTTTCACTTGTGCTGTTACATGTTAATAAATATATATAAAATCGATCAATGGTTGTTGTTGTAACATGACAAAATGTGGAAAAATGTAACAAGTTTTGAAATCCTGTGTGATGGGGGTTATGTTTAGTCGGAAATTTGCCAGGCTTTTTGTAATATATATTGCAAAGTTTGACGCATTAGTAGTCATTCAACAGAGAGGATGTTCAAAAATGGCATTTATTAAAAATAAAAAAAGGAAAAAAGGAAATCACCATGCTGACCGCTGTTCCTTCAACACAAAAGTTGCAGATAAAAAAAATGGAACCGAGCTTCTTGACTCGACGAAATAAATAAATACAATATCCTCTCATCGTCATGAGTAAAATATTAGAACAGAAAAACACAGAGAAACCCATCCCAGAGCTACACGCCAGCCTCTGTCACATCGAAGGGCTTTAACATGAAACAAAAGACATCTGAGAACATTCAACTTATTGAGCTTAAAACTGAAATGGTACCATACAGATGTTCACACCTCGGGAGGTCACCCGTGCATAAAACCAAAGAGCAAACCATTGTTACACTCACAAGAAAGTCAGTAGCAGCATTTTAGTATTTTATGTTTTTAACAGAAATGATCAAGGTTGTGTCATTGTGAGGCTTTTGATACCATCATAAAAGCAATTGTTTTATTTTGCAGTGCTGAAAAGAGAATCTAGATGTTTTTGTTCTATCATATTTGATTTCGGTTTCTTTTTCTTAGACTTTTCCCTGATTGTAAAAATGTGTCATGTGACACTTAATTGGCAAGTGATCAAAACTGGTTAATTTGTCCTGTGATCACCTGGTCACCAACCCTTGTTCACTGAAGGCATCAGAACTGAAACATCCCACTTTTTGGGGGGTCTGAAAACACATCAATGAACAGCTTGGTTGTTAATGCCTATTAGTAAAAAGTTAAGTAAAAATTACTATGTCTATTGACAAACCCGCAGCACTGTTTTTCTCTCCTGGGGTTGGTGGAGGGTTTTATTTAATTAAAATTTGGCTTCTGGCAGTAAATGCACGATCGGTGCATCTCTAGTAAATAAATAAAAAACAGTTTAAAACAGTTGTTGGTAATGTTTACTTTAACTAAATGATGAAACATTTAGCTTCACACATTCAGACGTTTTTTTAACTGTTTGTGAAGTGAGGAAAAATGTTACCCTGTCTTTTTTTGGAGAAAGCGAGAGAAAAGGAGTGGAAAGATGCAGCTATAGCTATAATGTCTAGTGTGGTACTGGGGAAATTAGCTCTCTTAATTGAGGGTCCAAGAACAAGATTAAAGTCCTGTCGGGCAAATATATTTCATCCTTCTGCAGCATATTCACATATTTTTCAGAAACCATGCATGGAAAATGTTCTACCCAGAATATGCGGAGTTAGAGCAAACTCCTCTGTTATGGAGTATGTATGAGCCTGACGGCAGAAGACTGAATGTGCTGCGAATTTCAGATTATTCTAGATTGACTTTTAGGGGTCATCTTTCTCAAATTTTTATAGCGATGTACCGATCGATCAGAAATCGGACAGTTCTCCCTTGATGGATTTTGGAAATGCATCAAAACTAAGAACTTCCACCAGTTTTAGCCAGTAAACGCATCCATCGCCATTCATGCATTTTTATGCACTTTTTTTAGTAACAAATAATTTTTTTAAATCAGATGAATACGAGGAACATTCGAAGCAAAAATGGGAATGACCTTGCTGTTCCTCCGGTTTCTGTGGGATTCAGAACGACTAACTCTATCAAGCAACCTGCAGCACATCTCCAGTCACTAGAAAACTAAATCTGACTCGACAGATTATTTATTAAACGTAACTAATTAGTTAGTGAATTAGAAAGTTTATTAAAATGTGTCGATTGGCAGATTTTTGAGATGTTGCGAGGAACATGCTTGTTAAAAATTAAAATGAAAAAGGTGATAAAAAGTCTGACTGTGAGGCAATATGCCTGGAAATCTGCCAGTGAGAGGCACTGAACACATGATACATGGAGAAAATGTAAATAAATGATGCCATCTGAAGAAATCAAATCAAATCTAGACCTAAGCCCTCCCCCCTCAGAGTAGAGATGCGTCGAGGCTGAAGCTTAATTCCACGTTTAGATCTTAAAGCAGTTTATCGGCTTCTTCTTCAGGAGCTCCAGGAGCAAACCATCTCCGCTCACACAGACAGCCCACCGGAGCTAAAGCAATGAACACGCTGGAGTTTTTCCTCTGCAAATCTGGAGCAAACGTGCTTGATTAACACCGAGGCATGTCCGGTCATTGGATTCCTTTACGATGAAGGCGTCACACTGCAAAGCTTAAAGGCTGTCAGTAATCAACAGGGCCTGATTGTAAGTGGGCAGGTTTATGTGGTATTCTGGCTCTCTAACAGGGCTGCTGTCCCGAAGCTAATCCTACATTTACGGCTGGCTGCTTTAGGCTTTTCTCGCTTTCTGGACATTACAGTGCAGAACTAGCTCATACATATCGTGCAATCAGAGTAAACAGATGGTGAGTATGATAGTAAGAACCTGCTGTTCCACCTCCTGGAGCCATTTGCTAAACAAAAATATTTATAGAAGACTTATTATGCAAATGTCACTTTTTTTCCATCCTTTTGTGTTGCCATTTGGGTTTCTGCTGCCTCTATAAACACTCTAAACATGAATAAAAACCATCCTTTTCCCTTTTTTTTGTGAAAGTTTCTGCTGTCAGAAATCTTGTGCTTCTACGAGCCGTTTGAATAGTACCCCTCACCTGTCGAACCGCGCCCTCCAATTTCAAGGTCAGGTTTAACCTGCAGCCTAGTGACAAGATGGGTGGGCGTGGTCTGCAACCGCAAATTTGCATAAAAGTAACAGACCCCATTAAACAGCTCATTCTGAAGGGGACTGAAATTGTCAAGACTTGAGCTGCTGAAATCGCTTTATGTGAGAGCAATTTTGTGCAAAGAACTTCACTACCATGTTTTGTACAGACCAAAGACCTAACATAACTTGTTCAAAAAGAGGCAGAATATGTCCCCTTTAAATCTCATACATCGTTATATTTTAGAGTCAGAAAACCTAAAAATCTTGAAACATTAAGTCCCAGTCGACCTTTCCGTCGATTTTAAAAGCAGGTAAATAAATGTAAAATGTAGCTTTCTGACAAAATCAGCCTTTTTGAGTCATGAAACTCTGCATCCACAACAGCATCATCTAAACACTCACTTGCTATGGCTCTAGACAAAACACTATTTTTAACGGGAATATTTAATTGGATGTGTGGATGGTTACTGGAAATAAGAAAGAGGGATGACCTCATCAGCGCAAGAAACACGAGTGTTATTTCCTTTTATTAATAGCTTTTGGTATTTTAGATTCTATTTTTAGCATTCCTATTTTGTATTTTTTAGCACATATCCTGTACTGTATTCTCACTGTACTTTTCCTACTTTTATTCTATATTGGTTATGTGATGTTGTATGTTATTATCCACTTTCTGTACAGCGCTCTGGTCAGCTGTCATGCTTTGTTAAAGCGCTTTATAAATAAACTTGACTTGAGGTGAAGAAGATGGATTTCTCTTCACAAAACGAAAACAAGTCTTCCTGTTTTTGGTTCTGTTCTGTTTGGTTCTGAAGGGTGGGTGTAAACAAGCCAGACCACCATCCCAAGTATGTTTGTGAGCATAAAGTTTATCGGGTATGGAAAAGTTTTGTTTGTTTTTACAGGTTTTTCTACTTTTTATGGATCCTCTGTCATTACTGAATATCTGCTGATGTCTGGGTGTCGCATTAAAACAATCCTCCTGCATGTTTCCCCATGATAATTAGATAAAGGAGTTGTTGTTTTTTCCTTTGGTGTCTGAACCAAATGAAGAAGAGAAGATTAGTTTGCAGAGCTACAAGCCTGAGCCCAACTGAAAAGGAAAAGTCCTAAAAATGATAATTTATACCCTTTAAGCTACATGTAACTGCTTCAAAAGGCGTTTATTATTGGCCAGATTCTTCTCCTAACACGTTTTTAAGCTTAATTCGAGTCAGTTAAGATCTCAAACAACCTGCGCTATTTTAGCAGAGCGTCACCCTTCACTGCCGACGGCTAAGCGCCTTTATTGGTCATGCTGACTGGAGCAGCCGGTTTAATTACAAGTTCGACATGCACACATGGAGAAATCTCACAGAACAAAAGTCAGGGAACAAAACCTAAAAATGAATTTATAAGTCAGCATTTTCCATCTTTCTTGTGTCAGTTCAACATAAAGCAGGCAATACAAAAAAAAAAAAACAACAACAAAGTATTGCACTGGTTTGGTGGAGGTCTATGGATGGGTGGTCATCATATGAATAACAACAACAACCAAACAGTTATACTATAATAATAATAATAATAATAATAATAATAATAATAATAATAATAATAATAATAATAATAATAATAATAATAATAATTGCAATGCTAATAAAAACAGTTCAGACTAAGGTCCCCCAATCCCCCGCCGCTCTCCCTCATTTGGCCGCTTTACCACTGCTGCCAACTGAAGTCGTCGTTGGATCCGAAGACCAGGAAGAAGCCCAGGATGGTCCCGAAGATGACTACATTACCTGTTAACACGAGCGCACACGCCCCCCAGGCGATCTGTAAAAAAAAACCAGTGCATTCATAACTCAGGTGAGCGAGGGCCAAGAACGGCGGAGCTTCATCGGGGACAACGTTTAACTCAAAGAGCATCCATAGAAACATTTAGGGTTTTATCTCTGCGAGGAAAAAAACCCAATATCAAAACCTCTCATCCACACGTCAGTCGGCGTAAATGTTTGGCAACAACCGAGTTGCCACGACTTACCACTTCGGCTCTGGCGAAGACGATGGGCAGGCCAAAGGCGGAGATGACGATTCCCGTCGTGAGGAAGATGGCCAGCTCTTTGCAGGCGTTGCTGGCGGAGTCTGTGTCATCAACCACCCGCCGCGAGATGCAGTAAGGGATGGGCGAGAGGATGTAGAAGAAGAGGAGGAACAAAGGCCAGTATTTGCTGCAGAGAAAACAGACAAACCGGAAGCAGGATAAATGAAGGAGACGTAAATACCAACATGCTGCGGTGATGCAGGATGCACTGAGGTGGACTGAAGGATTAAAGAGCCAACAAACGAAACAGCACTAAGGTCTAGGGGGTGTAACAAAAAAATCACGATTTGGGTACACTTTAATCAAGACAAATTAATACAAATGTGTATATGTGTATTTTTTTATCACTATTAAACTAAGAACCTTTCCTTTCGATTCCTGAAATTAATTAACATTTTATTTTGTTCTATAACTTAAAAAGGTTGAAAGTATCGAAATGACTGGAGATTTGATTAGAATTTTTTTTAAATAAATTAAATAGTACAATCAAACATAGCCAGAGCAGACAACTATATAACCACTTTAAAAAAAGTCAGTGTTAATATTTAGCAATGTTTAAATAATACTTTGCCTATATTTGAGAATAAAACATGCTTAAATCACTTTGGAGTTGTTTTGATATTGATGCGACAGCCTAGTCTTCCAGCTGTACTTAAATGCAGCATGGGCAGCTGTTGGGAAAACCCCTTCTCATCAACGGGGAATCCGCTGACTTGGATTTTATACAAAATAAGGAGTTTGAGCTGATTAGATGCTACTAGTAGCCATGTTGGACATCAGCTGGTTTTTCTCTAGTATCAGTGATGTTTACATTCAGCTTGACATTGTTTCAGGTGAGTCATTCAGTTCAGTGCAGAGCGCGTTATGGACCTTATTGATGTTGAAAGATGTGTTCACTGACAAAGTTCTGGTTCGGTCCATTTTTCTTTTTCTACTGTAGCTGCTTAGGAAACCATTAATGTTCCCAAAGAGCAGAGTTTAGTGATAGCTGGGAGTCCTTTCTGTTTCGGTTTGGTGTTATTTTTTAAAAGTTGCGCTGCAGAACGTTGCACTGCGCTCTGAGTTCTGCACATAAACATTCTGCATGTGTTCAGGTAGAAAACAGCTGGATTCCTTCAAATAGCAAAAAAAACAAATACATGTTCCATTACACCCCTACTAAGGTCAGGGATTGACTTGACTAGTCTATTGCCACTATTAAGACCATTTTTAACTTCTTTAGCTAAACAATGCCGTGTTTTTTAGAAGTCTAACATCGTGTATGATAAGGAGGATGTGACCAAAAAACTTTCTAAAACGATGGAGCTTGCTTCCAATTGGCTGTATAATCCCTGTCTGCATATAAATGTAAAAAAGACTGAGTTTATGTTCTTCACCAAGAAAACAACTGGCTCACTTGATGCGGCTTTATTTATTGCAGGAGAAAAGACAAATGTGGTAACCGAATATAAATATCTCTGAGTCATTTTGGATTCACGTCTCATATTTAAAAAGCATATTTAGAAAGTAAGTCAAATTGCTTAATTAAATCTGGCACATTTCAGGTAGAAATAGCCTAAATACAGAGATGGCTAAGCTACTTTTTCATGCAATGATAATGTCACATCTGTCATACTGCGTTTACCAGCTGGTCTCAGAGTTGTAACATTAGAACGAATCCATTCTGTCTACAACCAGGCTCTGAAAGTACTTTACAGGAAACCCTTTTGCCATCACCACTGTAGTTTATCACATAAATATAAGTTATTGAATTGTGAAAAAATTTGTCAGATTTCATGATGCAAATCTAGTTTTTAAAATGGTATGGTATGGCCCCACCACCCCTGTCGACATTTTTTTAATCAGTCGGCGACTAACTAGATCTGCCAAAACAAAGAACCTTTTAGTCCTCTTAGAAAAAGTTTACTTCAGCCAATCGGCCGTTTCTGTCAGAGCGGTCCAGTTCTGGAATACTATTCCTTCCTCTAAACGTAATGTGGAGACATTTAGATTTTTTAAAACAACATTAAAATCATGGTTACTTGCGAATCAAACATATTTATTGAGGTTTTTCCTTTTATCCGTTTGCTGCTTGGTGCTCTCTGCTTACCGCCGTTATAATCATGGTTGTAGTTAAAGATCATTCTGTGATGCTATGCAATATGCTGGGGTTGTGTGATATTAATGGCTGACTATGAAATGTATTTATTGTTGTTGTTTTATTGTAAACATGGATTAATGATTGTTGCTTTATTTTTATTTTTTTTATGATGCTGGCATGTTATATCCTCCACAGGGACTATGGTTGAAAACTAGCTTTATAGCTAATACTGGCCATTTACAGAAATGTTTATTAATGTGGATTGTCCAGGCTTTAGTGTATTTTATTAGCATTTTATGTGACAGACCAACACAAAGTAGTGCCTTATGCCGCGTTCACACCGCCCAAAACGTCAACGCCTACAACGGCAAGATTACATGTTAAGTCTATGGTGGAGGCGGTCAGAGTCTCTGCGGCGCTTTTTTTGCTTTGGGCGCGGCAACTTTTGAAGCTTTTGCTGCTTTCCAAGCTTCAACGCAGAAGTTCAGCAAGCTGAACTTTCGGCGTCGTCCCCTGAGCGTCAACCAATCAGAGTCTCTCACTGTAGTGACGTCACTACACATTTAAAGTAGCGCTGAAAGCGGAACCTCATCCATACGCAGCTCCTGGAGCAAATGGTTAAACTCTCCAATCTCAGAACGCCTCAAGAATGGGGGTGTGTCCACAAACGGCGCTGATGCGCCCCGATGTTGGCATTGTCTAGCTTTATTTCGCAAATAAAGCCAAGCCACTCTCTCGATATGATCCGCCATTGTTTAAAACATCCGGCAACAGAGGAAGCCCCGCCCACACTCTCTCTTTTTGTTTTGCTCAGCAAGCAGCGGTCTTAAAAATGTATACGCTTCAAACTAGTCGCTTTGTGAGCGTTTTCTGACAGCAACAAAGCGTGCGGTGTGAATGCGGCATTAGTGTGAATGGAGGGGAGGGAAAAAAACATACATGGCTTTAAAAAAATACTTGACAAATAACTTTCTTAACTGTTCATTTCAAGCAACTGGAGAACCAGAATCACCTCCAGCTGTAATTACAGCAGCAAAGCCTTCTGGGGTATACGCCTCCACCAGCTTTAAACGTCTAGAGGCGAACGGTTTTGTTCATTCTTCTATTCTTCTTTGCAACATAGATCAAGCTTAGATTGGACTGAGAGCATCTGTGAACATCATATTCAAAGTCTTGACGCAGATTCTCAGATTTAGGTCTGGACTTTGACTAGGCCATTCACACACATAAGGATTTAGTGTTCAGATGGATCCGCAGTGCTAGTTTTCTTCTTGCTTGGGTCTCTGCTGTTGGCTTGGGTCGATGGCCATGTCTTGGTAGAGTTGCCGTTGTGTACCTTTTTTTATTTTATTTTATAAAGGCGGATTGAACAGTGTGGTGTGAGACCTTTAAAGCACACAATATTGTTGTTTAACCTAACCCCGCTTTAAAGTTTGCCACAACTTTCTCTCTGAGCCGTTGACTGTGTTTCTTGGACTTCATGATGCTGTTGTCCAACAAACCAAAGAAACCTTCATAGAGGAGCTGCATTTATACTGAGATTAGGTCGGACACAGGCAGAAGTAATATTAAAAAAAATAAAAAAAGTTCAAGAGGTTTTTCATGTCTATATTATAAGAACAAGTGGTCCAGATTCTGAAAAAGTAGTCAAATGGCACTTTTGCCTAAGTATATCACAGAACCAGAAGTCAAGCTTAGTTTGTGTTGTGTTAGTAATGCTGATAATGCTTCACGGCAGTAAGATCTTGTTTTCCAGGTTGATGGTGATTAGAAAAGAATTGCTAGTCTGATCTGATGATACAGCTGCTGCAACCTGCTGAGTCCATTCACCTTTTACCTGTAAGAAATTCAAAACCTTTCCAGACTCAACTTTCAAGACTTTTCAGTCCTTTATGTTTACTATAAAATATAACATTCAACAATCAACATTTACCATTAATCTATGGCACATATTTCTACAGCAGGGAGGAAGGAAGGAAGGAAGGAAGGAAGGAAGGAAGGAAGGAAGGAATACAAGCAGGAAGGAATACAAGCAGGAAGGAAGGCAGGAAAGAAGGAAGGAAGACAAGCAGGAAGGAGGGCAGGAAAGAAGAGAAAGGCAAGCAAGGAAGGAAGGGAGAGAAGATGAGCAAGGAAGGAAGAGAAGACAAGGAAGGAAGGAAGGAAGGAAGGAAGGAAGGAAGGAAGGAAGGAAGGAAGGAAGGACAAGCAAACAAGAAAGTAGGAAAGAAAGAAAGAGAAGCAAGGAAGGAAGGGCAGATAAGATAAGCGAAGGAAGGAAGGAAGGAAGGAAGGAAGGAAGGAAGGAAGGAAGGAAGGAAGGAAGGAAGGAAGGAAGGAAGGAAGGAAGGAAGGAAGGAAGGAAGGAAGGAAGGAAGGAAGGAAGGGTCATGTGGGAAGAACGGAGACATAAAAATGAAAATTTAACAAAAAGGACACAAAGAAGAAGTAAAGGGAGGACTCAAGGAAAGAAAGAGGGAAGGATATAATGGAGGGGGGGAATGTATGAAGGAAGGACACAAGGAAGTAAGGAAACCCCAACATTTAGTCTGTAAAATAAAAGCTACTTCTGACGCTCTTTGATCCCCCCCACATATCCAGACCTGACCAAGGTGACTGATTCCTACACGCCCCAGCAGACAGGGCGGCTGTGTGGGGGCTGTACTCACTCATAGACCGGTAGGGCGCATCCAAGCATGAGGAACATGAGGCCGATGGCCCCCCCGAAGGAGAGGCTGATGAGGGCTGCGGGAGAGGCAGAGGAGATCAGAGTTACCGTCACTGTGGGCTTCCACGGAAACAACCCGCAGCGGAGAGGCGGCCGGAGAGGCGGCCGGAGCATCACGCGATGGTTCCGGGCTGATTTCACGTGGAAGAGCCGCTTTATCGCGCTATTACCTAGAAGCTGCCGGCTAACAACCAGCGTTAATCCGAAGCGGCGAAATTAGCACCGAGAGCCGCTCAGGGTTAAAGACGGGCTAACCGGAGCAGTAGTTGGTGCGATGGTAACGCGTTATATGCTGGAACAAGCTGGAAGATAGACGCTTAAAACGCTGCGGGTGATTCAGCGAGATTCAGTAACGGGCTGAAGCTATAATGAATCCCCCCTCCCTCCCCTCCACACACACACATTAGCTGGACGGGTGTTTTAAACGCATCGTTTTGCTGCTGCGCGTTTTTAAACAGGAGTGATTAAAATGTCAAGGAAACATAAAGGAAAGCAGGGGCGTTTGTTTTGTTTTTTGTACCTTTGATCCCGGCCATTTCTCCTGGACAAAAAGCTCGATACACACTGCCCTGACGGATGACAACAGTACCCCCCTCTTCCTCTCCTTCTTCTCCTCCTCCTCCTCTTCCTCCTCTATGGATGGAGAGTTCCGAATGTGCGGCATTCACGTGATGCTGCTACAGTCGGAATTATATGTTTTCGAATAAAAACAAGAGGATCTACCTCTTTATTTAGATAATTTGATTACACTTTGTAGAAATGATCAACCAAATCAAGCTTTATTCTTTCTCAGTTTATATTCAGTTGACTTGTAAATAATACGTTTTACTTTTTTTTTTTCTTTTACCTTTTATTGCACAACTACACAGTAAATATTCACAGTTTTTAAATGATCCTACTCAGTTCTTTGGAGGATCGTCCCTGCCAAAACTGATAGTAAATAAATAAAGGTGGAAATAAACAAATAAATGGGTAAGTACAATTGAAAATGAATAAATGTGGGAATAAATAAAAAAGTATTTATTTGCACATTTATTTATTTTTTCCACAGTTATTTATTTCCACATTTCTTTAAGTATTTATTTCCACATTTATTCTTTCATAGACCACTTGTTTCTACACAAGCTTTGGTTTTCTAATGTGATATTCTATCTGTTGATCTTGTTGCATTTTGAGGTCAAATTAACAGTAAACACCATAAATTGTCATTTTCACTAGAAATACTTTTTACTTTGTTCTAATATATATATATATATATATATATATATATATATATATATATATATATATATATATATATATATATATATATAACTTACTGTAGGCTAAGTATTGATTTTATATTGAAAAAAAATACTTAGAAAAGTGTTTCTTCTGCTCAAATTTTGTAATGATGTTATTTATTTGTATCAAGTTTTTTTTAATTTTTGTCTTTAAAATACCAGAATTTGTCAATAACTTGATATATTTTTATGTCTGACGTCATCATTTTGAAAATAGTAAAACATAATTTACTTAGTACTCAAGTAGCCTTTTTTACCAAATACTTTTTTTTACTCTTACTTGACAAATTTTTTGGATGGCTTCTTTTTACTTTTACTTGAGTGAAAATATTTTTGAAGTAGTACTACTCTTATTTGAGTACAACTTTTGGGTTATCTACCCATCTCTGCATGTAATAACTAATTAGGCATGACCTTAACCTTTGAAACTGGATGCCAGCATATTTGTCTATCTGTCTACAGCTCCGAATATAGACATGAACTTGATTTATTGTGAGTAATGTAACTTAACAAAATTATTTTCGGCTTCAGTAATGTATCACTGAACTTTGTGTTTTGACATGCTTTTATTTATAGGAAACGAAACATGAAAAAACAGATCACACAGTTACTAAACAATTGGCAAAGCGTCAGCTTGCTGGGTATTTTTATGCAATTTCTCATTTTTGATGAGCAGCCGTGAAGCAGTTTCGGCGTGGCACAACGCACAGGAGGATTTGCATTGGTCACAGTAGATGTGTGTTTTTCCTAGGCAGCATGACTTCTTGCATCTGGTGACCTTTACCTGTCTCTGTTCCACCTGTGCAGATCGGAGGCTACCTGGTTGATCCTGCCAGTAGCATAGGCTTGTCTCAAAGATTAAGCAATGCTAATCTAAGTATTCGTGGCTGATACCAACCATGTCATACTGCACTTCAGGTAGAGGCCCAACATCCTGAACATCTACTCTGTACTCAAGCTGTGGCTGAGGAGACATGCTGGTTCTAGCTAGTTTTGCCGCCACTGGTTTGCTGTATTTTTGCACCTCTTGGCACATGGTTTATACTTTACCCAACTGTGGAGCAAAGCCAGGTCAAAAACATGTGTGATTGCTCCCGGGGTCCACTGTTTTGACCGGGTATTGTGTGGTAAAGACTGACAAGTTGATCTAGAAGGACAACACCTCCCGTTGCTTTACTGTACAGCTTGAAAACCTTTAAAAACCGGGCCTGCTTTACTTCTCAATTTACCGTCTATCTAACACCTATTCTCGCATGCCTTTTTTCCTAAATCTAAGCAGCTATGATAAGATATTGCTCCATCTACAAGCCGTTTAAAGAAGTATGAGAGTTTATTCTCTAAAAAATAATTATGAGAAAATTTAATAATATACAATAATTGATCACTGCTAGGAAAGTCTTTTTAAGAACAGAAGAACATAATATGATTAAAGTGTTTCAGGACTGGGCCAAGTGTTTTCTCTTTTTGGAAATAAAAAGAGGGTCACCCTTTACCAAAAGAAAGTAAAAAAAAGGTAAAATGAATAAACAGGTAAAATTGTTGCAAGTGTTTTTGAAAAGAAAAGCACAAATAAATAACAGCTAATGCAAGAAAAAAACAAAAACTATGTCGATTGGGGATTCCTGGTTCCATACTCTTTTTTTATTATTATTATTGATAAATGTAATAGCAATACAACATACAACAATACACTGAATACAACTTGGTCACATAGGACATATGGCTGTTAATGTGTGTAAGTATGATGTTACAGAGAACAAAAAGTGAAAAACATAAACGGCAATAAAAGAGGATAGGGTCTGCTCATGAAATAAACACAATTTTTTAAAGAAGTTTTTTTTTTTATTAAATTAAGATTTTCAATAAAGGGAAATATTTTTTTTAATCAGACTCTATAAAGGTATGAAATGATGGAGATTTTTCACACCATTTAATCTTGAGAATATGATATTTTGCTAAGATATTGATTAGGTTGATTACATATATTTCCTCAAAGAAAAAGCTGAACGGCCAAAGATAAGTAATACTTGAAGTTTTGATCATATCATATTTTAGCTGATTTTTCCTGTAAGTAAACTTTGTAAATCTGACAAAATTTACATTGACAAAAAAAGCATTTGTTCCCAACATTAGGAATAAAACAACAAATATTGTTTTTTTTATTAGGTAGTATCTATGTATAATTTTAAATAAGAGTTCTTTAGTCTTATTGGTAATTATATATTTATAAGATAACAGAAAGATTGCAATCCATTGTTTATTACTCAGAAAATCCCACCTATGTTTACATAAGGGAGTAGATAAGGTATCTAACTGAGCTCTGATAAATTTGTTTGCACATTTTTTGTCCAATACATTAGTTCCTTCTATCGAAATTGGGGTTGTCATGTGGATGGGTTTTTTTATTATTATTTTTTTTTATTAGTAAACAGCTCAACAAATTACAGTCAAGAAAGATCAAAGAAGAAGGACGTGACACAACACAATCTGCATTGACAACAAAGCAATAACATTAAGTTGTATAAGAAAAAACAACAATGAAAATAAAATTAAAAAACAACAAAAGAGAAAAAGGGGGTATTTCTATTTGAAATAAATGCATTTAAATAACTTAGAGTTCTTATGGCTTTCAAATTAGTTAGACCTTTAAAAGTTTCAATATAAATTCTCACCTCAGCCTTAAATTGGGATACATTGGGGTTTCTATTGGACCATTCACACTTAAAAATGTGGAACTTAAAATCAGTAAATTGAAGAAAGAAAAGTCAGATTTAATGAGGTCATTTTTAATGATTTAACTCTAATGATACTCTGAAACAGATGTTTTTTATTTCAAAAGAAAAATAAAGATAAAAAGAAATTTACCAAGTGTACACAGAACAGGAGTAGACAAAAAAAAGGACAAAATATAACAGGGGGCTTATACAAGTACAAACTTAAAAATAACATAAAGGGAGTAGTAGGATCACATATTCAAGTTCAGTTTGTCAAAAACATAGTTAAGTTAAGTCTTAATCACTTATTGATTATCAAGGTCTTTTATTATATGGATGTATTGTTCAAATTCTTTGCTGAAGTGATTTATGTTTGGTTTGGAGTCTGTCCATCTTGTTTTATGAATATGAAACTTTCCCAAGAGAAGAAGAAGCTGGATGAAATAAGTAATGTCCTTGTCCATGTCTTTATCCTCAAAGCAAAGTATCTTATTTCTGTTAGTTGCCTTGCTTGTCCAGACTTCTGTTCAATGAAATGTTGTACATTTGTCAAAAAGGTATTTGAATACGTACATTGATAAAATAGATGACAAATGCTCTCCAAACGCTTTTTTTATGACTGATTATTTTTAAACCTTTACTTATCCTTCAATAGCAACAGTAGAACAATGGAAAAAAAACACAAAGCCACACATATTACAAGACATAACAAAGGCACATAAAAAAAAAAGCCCGTATAAAAACAGCCATTATCAAAACCTAGAAATAAATAGTATATGGTAATAATAATAAACTTTACTACGGATTGAAAGTCCAAATGAAAAGAGAAATAAGAAACAATAAACAAGAAAGTACAAACTTTAAAAAGCTGCCTGTACCAGTACCTCGAAACTGGGGACTGGTATCTAAAAGTGCTGTGTCTGATGCTGGTGAGAGTTAAAATGATCTTATTCTCTGAAGCGTTAAGACGTTGTATGAAACCATAAATGTAATGTATATGATATGAGAAATATGGAGGAATATGGAGATGATAAAATAATTAACTAAATTAAATAGATAAATGGCTCGAAAAGAAATAATAAATAAAATAAAAAGGATTCCTTAAACGCTTTTTCTTTTCTTTTTTTTCTTTTTTTATTCAGAACATAACAAAAAGGTACAAAAACACTACAAGTACAACCCAACATGCATGCTAACATCGAACTCGGACAGTCCAGAGGTTACAAAGTATACAATTAAATTAAAAACTAAAAATGAAAAGGTGTGTATCAGACTAAAACAAAAAACGCAGTTTCTTTAAAATTTTGCAGGTTTTTATAGCTAATGGGAGATTTATATTCTCAATAGTCTTGCAGTATAATTTAATATCCAAAGAAAAAAGATGAAAGCAGGGTTTAGAACCAGACCATTTACATTTATGGATATGAAATTTTCCCAAAAACAGAAAGAGTTGAACAGCAAAAATGAAGTTTTCAGACAGATCGTTTTTTTCATAATACAACATCACATCATATGTGTTGATTTTAATATTAATCTTTAATTTAGCAGTGAGATATTCCTCAAGATCAGGCCAAAACCTTTTTGCATAAAAACAGTGATAAAATAAATGAAAAATTGTTTCTTTACTTGACTGACAAAAAACACAAACCTCGTCTATATTTATTTTAAATCGTTTAAGAGTATCTTTAACAGGATAGATTTGATGCAAAATTTTAAATGACACTTCTTTAATTTTATTATTTACAAAGTATTTGTGAATAGTTGTGTTTGCCTTCTCCCAATTTAAGTCATTAACCGTTGAGCACCAAAATAATTTTGCAGCAGGTAAAACCGAATAGGAGATCTGCTTTCTTATATATTTATTTGTACATCCTTTTTTAGTGATATCTGTTTCACCAATAAAAACCTTAAACGCTTATTCCCATTTTAATCGTTGGCCGTGAATGCGTCATATGACTGCGACGATTTCAAATTAAAGTTGGTTAAAATAATTTTGCAAATTGCTTTGCCTAAATCAAACTTCATCACAGTGTCAATTTTGTGCTGTGTTTTATTTTTTTATTTTTTTTGCTTTAATGTATAAATGGTAATAGATATAAGAATAAAAACAATTATTTTCAAATACTTGATTACTAGCCTGGAAGTAAAACCTTCTACTTCCTCCTACTTTATGGATCTATCCAGCAAAGATGGCGAGCGGAGGGGTGGCCGTGGCTTCGCTGTGGACCGAAGTGAACCGCTGCGGACAGAGCGGGGACTACACCCGGGCTCTCAAGGCGCTCGCTAAGAGTAAGTGTCGAGGCCTGACGAGGCCGCCTTTAAAAGCCGAGCGGCGGCCGGAGTTGGCGACATACTCCACTCGGAGATCGTTGCTAGTTGTTAGCATGTGGCTACGCTGAAATTGTCAACTCTGTACTTCCTGCCATTTTTACAACCTCGGTGTTTTTAAATGAATAAAAATAGACGAGTAAGGCGTGTCGTGATTAATTTTAGGTCACTACTGAGTTAGGTTGTGTCCACCCAAACTGCACCGGTGGGTTCGGATCTCTGACGTGTCCCTTGCCCAGTGTTTCTCAAACTATGGGGCGAGCTCCACTAGTGGGGCGCAGAGGTATTGCAGGTGGGGCGTGACGTCAATGGGATTTAAATAGTTTCTCTCCCCCCCCCTAGATTCTGTCGTTGTGAATGTTTCCCTGCACTGTAAATTAAATCAACCAGCTTCCCCCTCTCACAAAATTAAACACACTCAAATAAATTAGCAATTGTGATCATCACTGTAAACAGAACCGGGACCTGGAACTGGGAGTTTGACGTCGGAATATATCGCAGCAGAACAAAACGAGCTGAAATAGCCGCATTATCAGAGATTCAATCTACAAAATGGACAAATATCTAAAAAGATCAGGGAACGTTTCAGAGTCAGAGAAGTCACACGGTCAACCACGGAGGAAATACAGGGATGAGTATCTTGCTCTTTGTTTTATTATTTTTTATTTTGTACTTTTGAAAGCTTTGTAAATTTGATAAAACTACAACTTTTATTTTCTCCAACTGTTCTACATGTAGCAACTACTGACAGCATATATTTCTGAGCTGGTTTTATACCAGTGCGAAACCCCTTTTTCCAACAAATTTATACCCTTAAAAACTTGTAGACTAACTCGGCTATTTAAATAAATAAAACACTTTAAAAATCAGGCGTGGTCACCATTCTGTTGGGGCGATAAAAGCATGGAGGGCTTGTGGATGCTCCTTTGTCCAAAGTGGGGAATGATAAAAAAAAGTTTGAGAAACACTGGCCTAGCCTGACCGACTGTAGCGCTCAGAAGGGTTGATGGACCACCTTGTCTTCTTCAACTTTCTGAATTTGCTGTTGAACCAAAGTCCGCTCCATGAAACTGAAATAAGGAACACAAACACGCAGACTCAAGATTTTGATGGTGTCTCCATGGATATGTAGCAAAGGAGTTTTTACGGCGTTGCAATCAGAAGTGGGAAGTAACTAATTGCTAGGGATGGCGTATCGGTAAAAATCTCCTCTGTATCGTGATACCATATGTATCACGATGCAGAGGAGCCGATGCGATATATCACGATACTATGAGTAAGACTGTATATTGTGATTTTTAAAACTTAATTTTACTATAGAAAAACTCGCAGCTTTCTAAACACTCCAACCTGTTTCATACTTTAACACATATAGTTTTATTTCTAGATCTAGATGAACCACTAGAACGAATAAGGTTGGGGGAAAAAGCCACAAACTACCAGTCATACTTTTAATTTTACTACAAAAATTACCGTCGTCATTAATGGTTCCATTCAAATCCTTAAAAAAAGGAAAAAAATCGATATTTTGCTTTTGAATATCGATATAATATCAGGAGATAAAATATTGCGATACATCGGTGTATCGATATTTTCTTACATCCCTACTGATTACATTTACTTGAGTATTTTTTTTTTTTTTTTTTGCAATGCATAGCTTTTTGTTTGAGTAGGGATGTGTATTGGCAAAAATCTAGCGATACGATATGTATCACGATACAGGGGAGACGATACGATATGTCGCGATACAATGACTAAGACTATATATTGTGATTTTTTTTTAAAACTGAATTTAACTGTAGGAAAACTGTCAGCATTAATCTAAACACTCCAACCTGTTTCATATTTTAACACATCCAGTTCAAATATTAGATCTAGATGATGCGATGGAACGAAGAACGTGAAAACAGCCAAAAACTTCCAGTCATACTTTTAGTTTTACTACAGAAATTACCCATCATCATTAATGGTTCCATTCAAATCCTTAAAAAAAAAACAACAATATTTTTGTTTTGAATATCGATACAATATCGGGAAATAAAATTTTGCGATATATCGGTGTATCAATATTTTCTTACAACCCTATACTTGAGGGATATTTTTATGATGTATCGCTGCTCTTGAGTCAAACTCTGGATGGACTACCCACTGAATAAATTTACCGAATGTAGAACAAACATACTGTAATCAAATATACAACAGACACACATTTTATTAAAGGAGATCACCTGTTTCTACACAAGGTTTGGTTTTCTAATGTAATCTTCTAAGATATATTTACCGGTATTCATTTCCTACTGTAAGTATTGGTGTTATAATGAAAAAAAACACTTAGAAAAGAGTTTCTTCTGCTTAAAATGTGCTATTTTGTATTTGTTATTTATGTATTTATTTTCATTTTAGTCTTTACTTTCTCTACTGTATAATTTTCTGTCTATCATTTTAAAAATCTTAAATCAGATGTTACTCAGTACTCAAGTAGCCTTTTTACCAAATACTTTTTTACTCTTAGACGTGTACATCTTCTAGATGGCTACTTTTTTCTTTTACGCGAGTAAAAATATGTTGAAGTAGTGCTACTCTTACTTGTGTACAATTCTTGGGTACTCTACCCACCTATGATTGATATTCTTGGACTTGGAACGCATCAATATTTCACACCTCACAATAACCAGATTAAAATCCAATGACAGTATCACATATAACATATGCGCTATAAAAAGAAGTATTTGCACATACAAACAAAAAAATAATTAATTAGGTCAGCAGAATATTAGGAAAATATTTAATTGTGATGTGCTGTTTTAGCCCACCAAGCTTTTTGGCTCTAAAATCTTTATCGGAGCAGGGGAAGTTAACCCAGCTGATCAAATTTAATATTTGCATTGAAAGCATTAATAACAATGAATGAATGTTATTTCACATAATTGAATACCTGCCCAATTATTGCATTAGGGGTCAACAACTCCAGACCGTGCCTTCTGTCCTGCAACTTTTCAATGCATCCCTGCTCTAACAAAACCTTTCTGTCTTACTTTGTGACTTTAGTTCATATGGGAGCAATATTCAGTTTTAACTCTATATCTAAACTGAAACAAAGAAAAATAACAAAATATATATTATTTTACCTTGAATTCAGTCTTTTAAATCAATAAAAATGATGCTGGCAAACAAGGACATTTGAGTTATCAGCTAATCATATGTATCGATTGTTGCCGTTATTAATGAGGATGCACTGATATGAAACTTTTGGCCAATATCGCTGTTATGGTCGATGACTTTTTTATTTTTATATATATATATATATATATATATATATAGTAATATGCATTGGTAAAAATCTGGCGATACGATATGTATCGCAATACAGGGGAGACGATATGATATATTGCGATACTATGAGTAAGACAATATGTTATTTTTGTTTTCAATAAAGTGTAGAAAAACTTCCACAGCATTCTAAACACTCCAACCTGTTTCATAAATAACACATCAAGTTTTATTACTAGATGTAGTTGATCCACTGGAACAAAGAAGGGGAAAACAGCCACAAACTACCAGTCATACTTTTTAATTTTACTACAAAAATTGTCATCAGTGATGCTTCCATTCAAATCCTAAAAAAAGAAATAAAAATGAATTGATATTTTAGAGAAATCAGATTTTTTGCAATATTTAGTATCTTTTTCTTTCTCTGCCTGTTTGCTGTAGTTCTGCATGAGAACAGGGACGATGTGACGGCCCTCCAATGTAAGATCGTCTGCCTCGTCCAGAATGGGAGCTTCAAGGAGGCGTTGAACGTCATGAACACCCACTCCAAAATGCTCGGGAGGTAAACTGTCAAGCTATTAAATGGTTTATGTTGCACCACTGTGATGCTTTAAATAAAATAAAAACTATTCACAAAAACCTTTAAACAATACAAATGCCATCATTGAAGATAGAAGATACCCTTTTGCAGAGAGTGGATATCTAAACGGAGATTTTGAAACTGTTTTTACCTGGTATGGTCAGAATTTTTCAGGACATTAGGTAAAATTTTTCTTTTTGTTTTTAAGTGAGGTTGTATTTGAGAAGGCATACTGCGAGTACCGGCTGAACAGAGTGGAAAGTGCACTGAAGACAATTGAAAGTGCTCCTGACCAGACGGACAAGCTAAAGGAACTTTATGGTCAAGTGGTGAGGCTGTTATATGATTCTAGTTCTGTCTTTACTTCCCTACCATTTGTGTTCATTATAGTCTATTGTTGTCCATTATGCATCATTATAATGCCACATAATTCCACCCAGTAATGTCCTGATTTAGCTTTCTACTAAATCTCAATAACGGCATGGTGGAGACAAAGAAACTTTTAATGTTCAGCGTAATGACTTTTACTGATAAACTGTGGCTTCATTCTTCCTGTTTTCGGTGCTATTAGCATTTCCGAACTGTTTTTCCTTGTAAAGTTGTATAGGATGGAGCGCTACGATGAGTGCAAGACCGTCTACACGGATCTGATCAGGAACTCTCAGGATGAGTACGAGGAGGAGAGGAAGACCAACCTCGCTGCGGTGGTGGCTGCGATGAGTCAGTGGGAGAAGGCGTCGATGGTAACGCTCATTCACACAACTGATCAAATTTCTGTCTCTTAACGTGTTTTTCCGTGTATTTATTTTTCACCACAAGTATAAGTAATTTTATTAACGTATGTTATTACCACGTTAGGTCAGTCTCTGGATCTAGTCAGCTCGCTTCTTCAGTTTTATGTTTTCGGTTATTTACTTTTGAGAAAAGCTGAGCACTAATTAAGCACCCAAAAATACACAAGACACCAAACAGAGGTGCATAGAGTTGAGATCAGAACTTTAAACTAATGCATGAGTGTGATTTTTATTTCATTTTTTCTTAAACTGAAATAGTCATTCTTGTTTTTGTTTTTTCTTTCCAGGAGGATCTGGGTCTTTCCGAGTCGACGTATGAGCTCTGTTACAACACTGCCTGCGCTCTGATTGGTCAAGGACAGCTGACAGAGGCCTTCAATAAACTACGACAAGCAGAAGGTCAGTCTGTTTATAATTACTCACATAGGTAAACTGCTTATTTTCCATTCACGATTAAAGCAACAATGTTTGAGATTAACAGGTTCATACTTTTCTGTTTTTGACAGAGCTTTGCAGAGTCTCATTGGCAGAGGATTCTGTAAGTTCTTTATTTTTATTTTTTACATATAACACAATAAAAAAATATCCCAGATGATGTTAAAGGCCACAAATGGCTGTTATCCTGTACATGTATTTGAAATTGTTAAGAAAACAACTAACAGTGTATTATTATTATACTAAACGTATATGGGTGGGAATATTATGTTAGATGTTTGCAATGTTTGTTGTCTTTGTTTTTGAAGATCTAAACCCTTTTTTCAGATAATTGCACACATCGTAATCTATTGCTAAAATAAAATTGCCAGAATGTATTGCCTTATTGAAGAATTGATCTATGTCAGCACCAGATGTGGCTAAATATTTGCTTTTGATACATGAATTGATCCCCCAAAAATGTAAATGTCAATCACTGCTAAACAATTTTTCCATGTATTAGTCCATCTTCAATGTGGATGCTTTTTAAACCTGTCCTCTGTTTCAAGCAGATTTATTTTATTATTTATTTATTCAGTTTTAATAATCTATCTTTGGGTCAATCTAATTATACATTGAATTTCTCCAAAGACGCTCATTTATTGTGCTTTTATCAATTAATTGTATGCATAATTTCCACATCCAGCATGACAGAAATAAATAAACTACTTTTTTGTTTCAGATATAAAGCCTGAGTACGTAGAAAGTAAAAAATGATGAGATTGAATGGGAAATAAATAAAAATGGGTCTCTGTTTAGTCATTACTGCAACTCCAAAGGAAACGGTCTTTTTTTCCACTACACGCTTCACTTAAAATATGATCATAAAAACTACACTTTTCATGTGACTTAGAAGCTTCTATCTTCTGTTTAATACCTGCACATGTTATTGATGAGTTTGGATATTTGGATATTGTTTTGGATATTTTGGCCAGTTGCACAATAACACATGCAGAAACACAGCACTAATCAGTCGAACTCTGGTCTAAAGGTTTTATTAAACTCTTAATCAGGGGAAATAATGAAAGACAGACATTGTTTCTTACTACTTCGTGCATTTAGTGATGTAGGGCATATTTCAAGGATAGACTGTATTGCCTGTTTTAGGGACAGAAGTCAGGGATATTAGATTACAGAATATAGACGTAAATATATCTTTTATTTGGACTAAAGTGGCGTCTGGTGTCTGTCTGGCCAGCTTAAACCAGTCCGCCAGAGGCAGACAAGGAGGGGGGAGTTTGGGGTCGAGCAGGCCAGCTTTTTAGCACGATTACTTTTGCGTTCCTTGTTAACAAGCAGTAATACATTCTCAAGCAATATACTATAGTTGCTGTTTACAATGAAACTATAGTATCCAGCCCCTGCTTATCATCTCTGAACTTGAAGTACTTCCATACTTTAAACCACTTTGGTCGTTGACAACCTGTCTTATTTGACAGTTATTCAGATGGTCCGTCTCCCCTGGGTTTTTTTGTGTTTTTTGTTTTTTTTACTATCGCCAAAAGCCCATACATTTGGTGCCCGTTTTTTTTGGGGGGGGGGGGGGGTTGTTTTTGTTTTTGAATAGCTACTTGTTGATTTAAAATCCACAATGACTCTTCTAAGGTACCTGGGTGATATGAGTTACGACACTATTTAATTTCCCTTTGGAATAGAAACAAGTATTTTTGAATTGAATCCAAATAAGTCCAAAAATGGCTGCTCAGCTAATCTTGCCCACATCTAAGGCCAGAGAAATGAATAAAGAATGTAAACCCCCCCCCCCCCCCCCCCGATAACTATCATTTGTTTGCATCTTTCAGGACGTGACTGAAGAAGACATCGAGTCGGAGCTGGCGGTCATCCACTCTCAGATGGCGTACATCATGCAGTTACAAGGCAGATCGGACGAGGCTTTGCAGCTCTACAATCAGGTCATCAAGCTCAAGTGAGTCCAAGCAGAGCAAGCTCTGCCTGAGACAAGGTTGTATTTCATTACTTATAGCGTCCGAATACGTTTTCTGATCCGCATTTTGGACAGTTTTAACATTTTAAATGGCTGATCTGTGGTTATCTGATCTAATTTCAGGCCTTCTGATGTTGGTCTTTTGGCTGTGACGGCTAACAACATCATCACAATTAATAAGGTGTTGATAAAGCTGTCCGTCCTAAAGTGAAACCTCTTCAGCCAAAACCACCTGTTAACACCCTTTCTTCTTCTCCTGCTAGGATCAAAACGTGTTCGACTCAAAGAAAAAGGTGAAGCTGACGAATGCAGAAGGTGTCGAATACAAGCTGGCGAAGAAGCAGCTGCAGGCCATCGACTTCAACAAAGCCCTGTTGGCCATGTACACTAACCAGGTAAGGAGAGGCGTACTCTAACTTGATTCAATTCCGCATTTCACAAATCTGTTGTAATGCGGGGTTTCTTTGCCGTCTGGATGCAAACAGGCCGACCAGTGCAGGAAGCTCTCGTCGAGTCTTAAATCTCAGAATCCAGGTCACCCTCGACCGGTCCTGATCCAGGCAGCTCAGCTGTGCAGGGAGAAGCAGCACAGCAAGGCTATAGAGCTCCTGCAGGTAATTTCCCCACTCTCTGCTACTGATTCACATCCCTCACTTCTGTCTGAAGGTCCAAGGACAAAATGTTGCACCGGTAGTTTGGTTTGTTCCAACTCTAATTATATTTCAAGTGTTTATTACTGTTAATCTAAATCAGTATGGCTTGAAACTAGTGAAACCCCCCAAATTCTGTTTGTTAGCAATTTTGAATATTACATAACATTAAGTAACTGACCATTCCACAAGAGCTACATAATGTCATAGCTAAAGAAGCTGGCTGTTCACACAATACTGCATCTAAACATATTAATGTAAAGTTGAGTGGAAGGAAAAACTTTAAAGAGATGGTAAGGATATATGGGAGAGGCCTATGTGAAAGGTTCATTGTGTTTTATCCATAGACTGTATAGATAAGATGGACATGGAGTGATAAAAATATGTGGAAATATTTAGAAAACTGTTACAACTTTTCTCTTGAAAATAATCTGTTGTATGTGACGCTTAATAAAAACCTAAACCTTCTTGGTTGTTTGTTTTTTGCAGCAATTCTCAGAGCAAAACCCAGAGAGCGCATCTGGGATTAAACTTACAATGGCACAACTGTATTTAGTACAAGGTAATGACCCGCTCTCGTACATCCGGACAAACCTTCCTATTTATTTATTTTTTGCTTATCTTTTAAACAAATAACGGTATGATACACCACTCAATAAGTTAGGGATATCGTGAGAGACTCAGTGGATGTCATATATATGGTGTTTGTTTCACTTCAGAGATTTTTGGGATAGGAAGGCAATTGTATTGGGGTGATTGACACACCTCATTTTGTGTTTTCAACGTAATGGTCTCACTGTGTACCAGTGTGCCTTACATATTGGGGCTAAACACCAAAAAATACTAAAGACAGCCCTTTTCAATGTGGCATCAATTTCAACATTCTGTGGGTTTAAAAAGCTGGTATTGCCAGTAAGGCAAGGCCAGGCAATTTTATTTGTATACCAACACTTTCAACAACAAGGTAATTCAAGGGGCTTTACATGATTAAGTGGTAAAATAGAAATAGCAGTAAAACACAGAAAAGGCATATAAAGTAAAAACAGCAATAAAGCAAGAAGAATACACAAAACATGATACAACAAAGCATTACTCAAAGGCAGCTCTAAACAGATATGTTTTTAGTTGTGATTTAAAAGAACTCAGTGTTTCAGCAGCTTTGCAGTTGTCTGGAAGTTTGTTCCAGATTGGAGCATAGTAAGCACAGTAAGTCATTCCATCTTCATCCTTCAAACAGCCATGAACACACGACGTCACTTAACGGACGAGCAGCGCAACCTGGCAATAGCGCACCTTCAGGTCGGTGGCAGGCAGTCAGATGTTGCACATGAACTTGGTGTGTCTCAGAGTGTCATCAGCAGACTTGCATCAAGACACAGAACTACTGGCAGAGTTCGTGACTGACCCAGGAGTGGAGCCCCACGAGTGACAGACCGCAACAATGACCAGTACCTAAGGACCAATGCACTCAGACATCCTCATGCAACTACCACAACTGAGATGTGAGGGGTACTAGGGTTTCCAGACAAACCATTCGAATCCGACTCCACCGCTTTGGCTTGAATGCCAGACGGCCGCAGCAGGTGACTCTACTGACATCAAGACCACCGCTGTGAAGGTTTGCAGTGGGCAATGTGACCTGGACAATGCAGCAGTGGTCTACCGTCCTGTTCACTAACGAGTGTCGAGTCACCTTGCACAGAAATGATGGTCGTCAGCGTTGCTGGAGAAGGCGAGGTGAGCGATACGCCGAGGTCAGGGTTAGATTTGGGGGAGGAGGAGTAACAGTCTGGGCAGGCATCATCAGTCAGCGCAAAACTGATTTGGTTATTGTAGATGGCTCAGTCGTTGCACGTTCTTACCTCAGAGACATCATAGAACCCATCATCATCCCCAAATTCCTCCAGCACATCCCCAACTTTCTGTTCATGGAGGATAACGCTCCACCACATCGTGTCAGAATTGTCACAGCTCGACTTCAGGAAGTCTGAGTGCCTCATATGGTATAGCCAGCAATGTCCCCTGACCTGAACCCCATAGAGCACGTTTGGGACCAGCTGAAGCAGAGACTGGATGCTCGTACCCCCACCCCATGTGACCTGGCAGAACTGCGTGCAGAACTGCGTGTAGCACTTGTGGAAGAGTGGAACGCATTTTCTCAGGACATCATGAGGCTAGTGAGGAGCATGAGATGTCGCTGTCGAGCTGTGGTGGTGGAAACACCCGCTACTGACATTGTCAATTTGTGTTATTTAGGGCTACCCTTGTTATTGTCTACATTTCTGGGGTTATAAATATTACACTAATGAAAATGGTGTTTCTTCCAATTCATTATTAGTAAAATCAAAGGATGCATTTACCTATTTCATTAAAATTCACACCAAATAGGAATAGCACTCATGTAAATAACAATATCCTTAACTTATTGTGAGTAGTGTATTAACTCGGCTTCATAGTGATTGGCTGTATAGTTTAATAAATGTTCGTAGAGACGCAACAAACCCCGAAAACGAAATAAAATTGTGATATTTTCGGCATAACTCCTCAGGTCACGTTACAAAAGCCTGTGATGTCCTCAAATCCATTGAAGAGTTCAAGCACAAAGCAGGAATGGTGAGAATAATAAATATTGACTCGTTTTGGGGATTTTGTGTTAACAGCAAGTGTTACTGCAAAACCGTGTTTTTTGTTTTTTATTTTACTTGAAATGTGTGTTTATTTCTTGTAGGTTTCAGCTCTGGTAACCATGTACTCCCACGAAGAGGATATCGACAGCGCTATCGACGTTTTCAAGCAGGCTATAGAGTATTATCAAGCAGAACAGGTTTGTGTGCATTAGTTTACCTTATGAGATGTATGATAAAACATCGATATGGTCATGGAAACAATATTTACAGGCCCTGCAAATCTATTGGCACCCATGTTAAAGGGATATTCCACCCCTACGTGAAATTTAGTCTGTTGCCATCTTCCCCAGAGTTGGATAGGTGTGAAAAACCATTTTGTAACCAGCCCAGTCATTCACTTAATCTGCCTTTTGCTTACTGATGCCGGGGGGGGGGGGGGGGGTGCTCTCTTCTGTTTTTATTTATGGTGCCAACAAGAGTTGTTTTCTTGGTTTGCAGTTCTTGTGCACGTTTCAGGGTGGTGAAAAAGATAGTAGTTGCATTTCTTCCCTTTCCCGTGAAAGGCTCCACCAGTTTCATCACCACACTGTCTCCCAATCGCTGGCCCGCGTCTCGTCCCTGCCTAGATAAGGCGCACCATTCAGCATATATTTAGTGTTGACATCCGCTGCCGGACACAGTTTGATGCCAAACTTGTCTGGCTTATTTGCAATGTGCTGCAGAAAGCTGCATCTAGCTTTGGTGGGTAGAAGCTGTTCATCTACTGTGATTTCCGCCCCATGGTTTATAGCATGAAACGCTGTTGTTGATTTAAAAAAAACCTCCCCAGACCTCGTTTACTGGTTAATTTTTTTTCCCCGATTTGGACTCTTGCATTTCTTGTCTCCTTTTTTGTCAAAGCGCAAAAAAAAACGCATCATACTTTGGAAACTTTTTCTTGACATGGTTTCCTTGAAAATTGTGAATCCCCAATCTGCAGACCAGAATTTGGGACAGCTCCATATCTCTTCCCTCGTATGCTTCCCCGCACATAAATGAGAGCAATCAAAGCCCTAAGCTCGTCCACGTTCAAGTCCCACGAATCACCCCCCCCCCCCCCCAAAACCCCTAAACCCCTGTGAGCTTCTGCCACGGTATGGTCGCATATGTGCCCTAGCATGCTTTGGTCTACTAAACAGTGAAAGGCGGTGAGGGGATCCTAAATATTGCGCTTGGCATGCGGGGTGGGGTCCACTTGGCCTCGGTCAGTACGTTCTGGCTGGGAGGTGGTCAACGACGACAATAGCAGCAGCAGCACGTGGATAATGAATAGTTCGGGGCAGATAGCGATCACCTTTGTTTGGGCTTTGGTGCTGGTACTGACCCACCAGCAGCACTTGACACTACTGTGCCTCATGGTCTTGATTAATAGAAGGAGAGAAGCTGAGCAAGAAATGGGAAATGTAGCTGGAGCTGTGCCACACATATCCACGCTACCCGTTACCACCAGAGCCTCCCGGACACTTTGGATGAAGGTGCGCAGTCGGAAGTTCTTCCACTCAAAAGACCAAGATTCCTTGCGAATAGAACATGCGCAGAACACAAATCAGTGTTCCTTTTGATGGGGATATGCCGATGCGTGTTTACATGACCAAATGTTCGAAATAGAAAAGGGGTACCCAGGGGTAATATTCGGGTTTTTACTGGGTTATTGTGCTAATATTCCGGTCTTAAACGTGTTATTAGCTGCATGTAAACGCAGCCACTGTTTCAGCAGCTTTGCAGTTTTCTGGAAGTTTGTTCCAGATTAGAGGAGCATAGAAACTGAAAGCTGCTTCTCCTTGTTTGGTTCTGGCTCTATTCCCTAGACTGGAATTAGAGGACCTGAGTGGTCTGGGGTGTTGGTATAGTAACAGCAGATCTTCAACATACTTTGGTGCTAGGGCATTCAATGATTTATAAACTAGTAAAAGTATTTTAAAGTCTATTCTCTGAGCTACAGGGAGCCAGTGTAAGGACTTTAGAACTGGGGTGATGTTCTCTACTTTCCTGGTTCTAGTGAGGACGCGAGCGGCAGCGTTCTGGATCAGCTGCAGCTGTCTAACTTTTTAGACAGACCTGTGAGGACGCCTTAGGGGTGGAATGTCCCTTTAAAGATGTAGATGGTTTTAAAACAATCATTTACAGAAGCAGCAAACTTTCACACTGAAAACAAGAAATCCAGCTCTAAGAAGTTGTTTTTTTAACCAAATCCGTAAACACTCACTTGTTGGCACCTCTAACAAACTTCTTAAAATGAATGTAACTGAACCTTTTTCACTTTTTTTTGTTTTTGTTTTAGCTGAAAAAGGTTTCTTGGAATTTATTTTATTTTTTTCAATAATCCATGTAATCCACGTTCTGTTCATCTCGTACCCACCAGCTTGTCTTGATGAAAGATGTCAACGTGTCATCAAAGTACGACAGACGTGTGTTCATCCTTCCTTTCCTTAGAATCGCGCCGCTCTGTTTTAAATGCACATTATAACAACACGCATCAACACCACACTCGAGCGGGAGGATGGAGGCTAGGGGTCTTTTCCCACCCCTGTTCGCTACGGGCCATCAGGGGTTGGGGTTCCGGAGGGGGACAGGCGGTCTGGTTCGGGTCCTGGGCTGTCGGGCTGCTTTGCCACTGTGGGGCCCTTGGCGGTCTGCTTGTCTCCATCCTAGAAGGTAGGGGGTCCACCTCCCGGGTCCGGGGGCTGGTGGCTCTACTGGGGCGTCAGTACCTGGACCTGGGAGCATAAAGTGTGCATGGGGTGTGTGAGTGAGGGTACAGCGTCATTTTTTTTGGGTGTCTTGGTGAGTCAGTGAGAATGTATGTATTTAAGAGGGAGGGAACGTATGACTGTGTCTGTATGTCTTTGTCTACCTGTCAGGTTGGATCTTGGTCTGCCCCCTCGCCTGGCGCACCTCAGGCCTTACACTTAATGGGGGGCCTATTTCCCCGCCGGTGACGGGGGCCCCTGCCTGCCGGTGGTCAATCCGGTTCGGACCTGGTGCGTGCCTGGCAGGGCCTGGGGGGGCCGGTGTGTCGGTCGACCGATGCGCTGGGCCGATATCTTCCTTTGGTTGGTTGGGGCACCTCTTTTAGAGGTGCCAGGTTTGGGATTGTTGGGTGGTGCCTGCTCGGTGGCTCGGCGGGATGCGGATCCGGCGTCTCTGCTCGTTTGATCACCTGTTCTGTGCGCACCGTGCGTGGCCGGTTCATTGGCGGGTTGGACCGGCCCTGGCCCTCGTTTGATGCCTGGTCTCGGCGCCCGGCGTTGCGCGGGATCAGGACCCGGGAGCTGGCACAACTTGGCGTCCAGATGCTGACTGAGCCCGGCCTGGGGATGCTGTCCGTCCCCTGCGGCTATTGGTGGGGGGGCTGGGATGTTGGCGGTGGGGATTGGCCTAGGGTGGAGGTGTCGCGTGGCGGCCGGCCGCGGCCCCTGCAGTGCCGGGGGCCCCTCGTCGGCTGGTCCCTTGTCGGGTCCCTGCTGGGGGGTGGGGTGCCCCTGGGCCCCGGCTCCCCTGGTCCGTTGACCGGCCCGCCCTGGCGTGGCCGGTTGCCGGCGGAGCCCGTGGGCTCGTCACTGCTGCCCCCCCGGGCCCCTGCATAGTGGCCGCTGGATGTTCCCCTGGGGTTCTCCTTTTCTCCTCTCTTGGGGGATGCGGTCGGCCCCGCCCGGGTCCGCCTGGGGCTCTGGCGGTCCTTTGGACGTCTTTGCTCCCATCTCCTTCATGTCTGCATCGATTCCTGGGAGACGGATTGATGTCTGCTCACACCAACTATCGAGCACTCTTATGGAGAAACCTTATATGCACCAGCATGCTAACACATACACATAGATGTTGGGTCTCTGGTGGTTACAGATATATTCTTGGGCTGAGGTTATCATTACTAGAGCTTGATTAATCGGTACCATGAGTTTTTCTGTGACATTGTTGTTGTATTTTTATATCTATTTTTGTGTGATGTGGTTGTGTAATTCTTAGTTCACAATGTTTGGTTGGTTTTGTCGATGTTCCTTTTTCGTGTTTTGTTTTTCCCCCTCTCTCTGCCGTCCTGTGGGTATGGAGGCAGATTTCAATGTTTTCCTGTGTTTTCTTTGTTCCCCTTCTTCTTTTGTATTTTCAACTCACCCTCTCTCATGACATTTTGTTTCCTACCTCATTTCTTCATCTTCCTTCTTTCTTCTCCCTAATTTTCCGTCTCCGTGTCCATAACATCAGGAAATAAAAACCCCAACAATTCATAATAAAGATTTTTCACACATATATCAAGTGGAGGACTATAGCAAAAGCTGTACTGCTCCGCTTGTGAAAGTAAATCTGTTGGGCTTCTACTTGGTACTCAGACACCAATTCTGAGCTCCACACTGCCAAACAGGACACTTAAAAAAAAAAAAAAAAAAAAAAAAAAAAAAGATTCGCGCCGCTCGTGGTGGCAGCATGTCGGAGCAGCTCTGTTATGTTGGTTCTTTTTGTCGACTTTTGTTTATCATGTTTTGATTGAGGCATTGCATGTTTGGACAATCATTCCTTCTGGTTTTGGATGCCGTGAAGCCAATTTTTTTTTTTTTTTACTTTTCTCTTGCGCTTTCACTTTCAGACAGCTATGTTGCGTATCTATGGCAACAATGGGTTGTATTTACAACCTGGGCCAGCTGATTAGCGTCTCAAGTTGAAAAGAAGGCCTAATGGATGCATAGCGGGACCAAAGGAAGAACAAACCATCTCTTCCATCCATCATAATGGGCAAGGATCATATGCCTGACTTTAACATCTCTCTGTCCAGCTTTCTAACCACACGACCAGACAGAGATTTTTTATTTTTATTTATTTTTTACGTGTCCTGTTTGGCAGTTTGGAGCTCAGAATTGGTGTCTGAGTACCAACAGATTTACTTTCACAAGCGGAGCAGTACAGCTTTTGCTATAGTCCTCCACTTGATATATGTGTGAAAAATCTTTATTATGAATTGTTGGGGTTTTTATTTCCTGATGTTATGGACACGGAGACGGGAAATTAAGGAGAAGAAAGAAGGAAGATGAAGAAGAGAGGTAGGAAACAAAATGTCATGAGTGAGGGTGAGTTGAAAATACGAGAGGAAGGGGAACAAAGAAAACACAGGAAGACATTGAAGTCTGCCTCCATATCCACAGGACGGCAGAGAGAGGGGGAAAAACAAAACACGAAAAAGGAACATCGACAAAACAAAACAAACATTGTGAACTAAGAATTACACAACCACATCACACAAAAATAGATATAAAAATACAACAATGTCACAGAAAAACTCATGATACTGATTAATCAAGCTCTAGTAATGATAACCTCAGCCCAAGAATATATCTGTAACCACCAGAGACCCCACATCTATGTGTGTGTGTTAGCATGCTGGTGCATATAAGGTTTCTCCATAAGAGTGTTCGATAGCTGGTGTGAGCAGGCATCAATCCGTCTCCCAGGAATCGATCCAGACATGAAGGAGATCGGAGCAAAGACGTCCAAAGGACCAGACAGAGATTTAAAGAGGAGCGGCAATAGCAAATGAGGTGGATTAGCTGTGCTTGCCAACAACTGATTTCGTCATCCAGGACATGTTTCTTTAGAGTATCGTCTCTGCTGTCCGGAATTTGAGCTGTTGGCACGTCATCACAGTCATCCAAGTAACAGTCTTCAGTCAGAGGCCTCTTCAGATTTGTTGCAAGACTGACTGCTACTGGAGATCCTTCCTGCCAACAGCATCCTCATCCACGACAACTCTTCGAAGATACTTGGATGATATGAGTTACGACAATATTTAATTTCCCTTTGGAATAAAAACATGTATTTTTGAATTTAATTGAATCCTAATAAGTCCAAAAATGGCTTCTCAGCTATACTTGCCCATATGTAAGCTCAGAGAAATTAGTAAAAAATGAAAACCATTTGGAACTGTGACAAACAAGGCTGGATTATAATCCACATTTATCTTGTGACCTCAAACAGGGGGTAGGAGAGTAAAGGAGAAAAAAGAAAATCTACAATCTGACACATGACAAGTGGTTGTGTTGGAAGCATGCTGGGAGAAAACCTTTTCTTTCCTACCATCACAAACATCCAGGTGGAACAAGACGAATGTGGAAATAGTACCTCGCGCTCACTCTTGAGCATGGTGGAGGTTTGATCATCCTGTGGGCCTGTCGCTCTTCCAAAGACCCTGGGTACCTTGTTAGGGAGTGTGTCATCTTTTCTAACGTTTTCTAAAAATCCGATGACCTCTTCCTGAAAACTGAAAGTGGGTCGGTAATGGGTTTCTCAGCAGGATAACGATCAAAAAAATTCCGATTTTTTTTCACACCAAATCCGATTTCCGATTTTAAGCGATTTTTTTTCTTTCTCCCTTTACTTTCTTAAACAGAAATAACAAATGACAGAATCTATTTTTAAACTCTTATTTTAATTTCTCCTTTGGGAGTCTACCTCAATTCAAAGTTGTGTGAAAAATCTCGATTTTCCCAAAAATAAATCTTTTTAAATGGCAAATTCGAATTAACCGATAAAATCGATTTATCGCCCAGCCCTAATACAAAGTATTAACAGTAGAAGTACCAATAATTGTGGCACCAGTGCGTTTTTTTGCACATCTTTACAAGGGAAGCCAATAACTGAAGGGGCTGTAAATATTTGATGCTGGGATCATGTTTGAGTGCGGTGAGTTGGTTTGTGGTAAAGTGGACGGGTTATAAGAAAACCTCAGCAGACTCGAGTTTCTCTTCTTCTTCACAGCCCGGATCTGCTGCACATTTGTCTCTAGTGCGAGAAGCTGCAAACTTCAAACTGAAGCATGGACGGAAAAAAGAAGCCATCAGTGACCTGGAGCAGCTGTGGAAGTAAGTCACAGCCCTGCAGCAACACTTTCACTTATATCTTAGCATGATGATTACTGGTTTTCTCCTGTAAAAAAATAGCTATAATAGTTTTTATGTTATTTTTTAGTTTTCCCCTCCTTTTTGTTTTGTCTTTTGCAGCAAAGATATTTACATTTTGTTCTCTTTAACACAGACAAAACACTAACGACGTTCACACACTGGCACAACTGATCTCCGCTTACTCACTGGTGGACACGGATAAAGCCAAATCGTATCCTTTGAAACTGAAGTTACTTGCCTAATTTTTTACTTAATGTTGCAAACAATAAAAATGAAGCATGCTTTGGTTTTTTTGCTGCTTAATATGATCATTTGTTTCTTTCTTTTTTTTGTGACAGGAATTTAAGTTTTTGAGTTGTAGAGTAATATGATGAAACGAGCTGGATTTTTCACAAATTATTTCCATTTACAACAAAATAGTTAATTAATGTTAATAGTAAGTTAATAGTTAATTAAATCAGTTATGACTAGGGGTGTAACGGTGCACAAAACTCACAGTAATGTATGTTTTCGGGACACTTTAATCAGGGAAAATACTTTTGTGCTTTCCTCCTTTTCAATTCCTGAAATTAATTTGATTTTTATGTTCTATACCTTAAAAAAGTTGAAAGTATAGAACTGACTGCAGATTTGATTTTTATTTTTTTTTACAAATAAAATAGTACAAGCTGACAAAACCCGAGTAAAAATCAATGTAATCACTTGAAACCTGTTATGTACCTTATTACTGAAAGATGCATCCGCTGGCAAAGTTCTAGTTCGGTCCATCTTTCTTTTTCTGCTGTGTCTGCAAGATAAACCATTAATATTCCCAAATAGCAGAGTTTAGTGATAGCTGGGAGTCCTTTCTGCTTTGTTTTGGTGTCATTTTAAAGTTGCGCTGCCGAACGTTGCACTGGGCTCTGAGTTTCTCACATAAACATTCTGCATGTGTTCAGGTAGAAAACAGCTGGATTCGTTCGGTACACGTGCTTACCAAACCGATAGGGCCATACCTAAATATCCAAATAACAATACATGTACCGTTAAACCCCTTGTTATGAAAATTGATCAAATTAAACTGAGTCATCCAGTAACGACGAGTGTTGTGGATTTGGAAAAGAGTGACTGCAGCACGACTCCGTTGAGAGTCCTTATCATTTGTCTCCAGTCTCAGCAAGCACCTGCCGTCTGCAGAGACCATGTCTTTCAATGTAGATGTGGACGAGCTGGAGAACTCTCACGGCGCTACTTACGTCAGGAAAAAAGCTGGTAAAGTGGTCGGAGAAAACCTTCCCAAAGAGCCTGGGTACGTTTTCGCATATTTAATAATAATTTTAATAATAATCAGTAAATACTGATTTAGTTTACCAGAAGGTTTTATTTTATTTTTAGCCAAGGCGAGGTCAAAAAGAAGAAAAAGAAAAAGAAAGGTATGATGATACACTGTTTGTGGCGCACCGTAAACATCCCTACTCTTCTTGAAGACATCGCTAAGAGAGCTCACCCAATTAACATCTTCCTTTTTAGGCAAACTGCCAAAGAACTACGATCCCACAGCAACACCGGACCCGGAGAGGTGGCTTCCAAAGAGGGAGCGCTCCTACTACAGAAACAGGAAGCTGGGAAAGAAGAGGGAGCAAATAGGAAAAGGCACACAGGGAGCGATGGCAGGAGCTTCAGCTGAGCTGTGAGTGAACAAACGTCGGTGGTCTCATCACAACACAAGTAGAAATGCTGGAGAATGCTGCATGTTGTTTAGACATCTTTCCTCTATCATTTAAACCTGGTCTGAATCTTCTCACACTAAACAGGAGATTTTAATAGGCAAATATTTTGTATTCGTAAAATTTTATATTACCACACCACGCGTCCGCCTGGATAGTTACTTCAGCTGCGCAATGCGCTCGCTTACAGTGACGTTACGCCCGGACGATTATTTCGGTTCCACAACCCAATCGCTTAGCTTATGCTACCAACGTATCTGAAACGTTAAAGGATGTCCAACAGAAATGAACGCGTTTGGGAGCGTACTAGCTAAAGCGTTCCACAACAGCGCGTCCTCATTAGTGATGGGAGTTCCTTTAAGCCGGCTCGGCTCACTAAACAGAACCGGCTCTTTGGGCTCCCAAGTGGCTCCTCACATTTTTTGCTTCTGAAATAATTTATCGCCAAAAAGAATGTAAAATTATGTGTAAAATGAAATCTACAAACATACATCATATCCCGTGATTATTATTTATGCGGTTTATTATATTCACAACGGAACGGAGTGCTACAAAAACAATGTTAAAATACAAAAGCAAACTGCTTAACAGTGAAGTAACATAGAAAAGCTAAGATAATTTTGTATAATTGTAGAGCCTGCTCAGTATATTTTAACTTTCCATACTTTACACTCTGCCTTTGAATTATCAATTTCTTTATTCGATTGCTCAATTAATCGTCAGAATAATCACTAGGGTGCTCGATTAGTAAAGTAATCGATAGCTGCAGTTAAAACATTTCAGCTAAGCTTCCAGACTTTATTCCAAGTTCTAACGCAAATAGGATAAATGTCTGAGTTTGTAAAGAACTTATTCCAGCCGTTGTGCTTTTCTTTATTTTAAAAGATAAAGATGCACACATTTATCACAACCTACAAGACCTTTTTTTATCTTTGTCTATAGAAAAATAGGCACTTTTAACATGAGAAGTGTGTAGATGCCCTATATGTAGCATCAGAATTAATTAGAAATGTTTTTACACAGCACTTTTTTTAAGGTTCAGGTGCGGAACGTTGCACTGCGCTCTGAGTTCAGCACATAAACATTCTGCATGTGTTCAAGTAGAAAACGGCTGGATTGGTTCGGTAGGACGGGGCCGTACTGAAAATCCAGAATACATGTGCCGTTACTCCCCTACATTTCGTCCTTTATGAACAAAAGTTTACCTAAAACTTTGCAGCATAGGTTGCAACAGTTCAAACCGCGATCAGCACCTTAGATTACCGCGTGAAGCCACTAAACCTGTTTTCAGAATGCAACCCCTTCAGTGTCTTTCCTCCACCCATGAACCTTTTGCATGCTTAAAACTTTAAGAATACAACGTAACCAGGCCTGTGAACTCTCTCTAACCACAGTGGGGCGCTTTCCCTTTTTCAGGGATGCCAGTAAAACTGCCAGTAGCCCCCCAACGTCCCCGAGACCAGGGTCTGCGACCGGCACGTCCACAGCCCCGAGCGGCAGCGGCGCGGTCCCTCCACGACAACAGAAGCCTTCATCATCAGGGGCCACACGCAAAAAGGCGCCACAGAAGAAGAAGAAGGGCGGCAAAGGAGGCTGGTAGTGACGTTTGAGAACAACTTCTGAGTGTCTGAGACGTCTGGAGGTTTTCATTTCAAGTTTTTGAAAAAAAATAATGATTTTTTTCTGGTGGTCATTTATCCAGATGTGCAACCAAAATCTGCTCTTTGCTCTCCTGCAGCTGTATCTTATTTTGATCGTACACAATGATATTACAGTGAATAATTAAAGGGCGCTCAGTCTGAAAAATGCTTTTTTTGTGTGTGTTTATGCTTTTGTTCTGCTCAGAACATGAATACTACAAACATAGCTCGACTGTATATTTGCATTGAATGTGCAATGAATTGTGTATTTTTCTAACCCTATATGAGAGTTGCACTGTATTTTACAGCTTCAGAAAAAGTCAAAATGGGCCTTTGATTACATTTAGATTAAATACTTAAAATCATGTTTCCCATTCAGGTAATGTTTTTGTTCCCCTTTATTTTTCTCTTTAAAATTACGGTGACTAAGAGCCATTTTAGGGCCTGCGCTGTCTCGAAGCTCAAAGAAGCAGATTTATTTTCACAAAATAAGCTGTTTTTATTTCGGGGTGTTGTCCGTAAGGATTTCACATCCATACGATCCTTTGTGTTTCTTTATATATCTCCTAATTTCAGTCTGCTGCAGGGAAGCATGTTTTTTAAAACGAGTGTCGCTCTGGATAAGAATTGTCATTTACTAGCATGTTAAAATACGACTATTTTAGCCAAACAGGCGTTCCCTTTTATTAAGTCTTAATAAATCTCTGAACAACAAATCTCCCTTTTTTCCTATGGCTTTCTTTTTTGGGGGGGGGTAGCTTGTTTGCTTTTGCTTGAGTCATGTTTTACTTTAGGTGGAAAACAAGCAACACCACCCAGAAGTAATGATCAGGGTAATTTAGTTTGAACAGACAGGTGATGTGTAGGTCAGTGATTTAATGTTGAATTTGCCACTTCCAGAACAGAAACCAGTAGCAACGATCGAAGACAGTAAAGGATTAGAGAATGCATGGGTGCTTGGCTTTCATTTGGTCCCAACACTAGACGACGGTCACATTTCTGAGCTTAACATGCAGTTACCCCCATCTAGTCCTGGCAATGACTGATTTATCTGAAAGGCATTTGTTGTGTCTGGTGACCTTCACTTACTGACTCTGACTTGCAACAGTTTTACGAACTCAATTAAGCATTTGGGGGGGAAACAGGATAACTTGGAACGCTCCTGAACCAAGGCCAAGATTGATGGAAGCTCACAAGGCAGTATCTGTTGGTTGAACAGGAGACCAACTCTAGATCAACCCACCACCTGCGGGGGAAAATACCAACTGATTTCATAAGTTTTTTTTATATTATACTGTATTGTTTACTGTAAGGAAATGTTTGTCACTCCAGCAAATATTCTGTACCAGCAGGAGCTCACTCAGATAAAACGTGGCTTGATCAGGGGTCATAATTTGTCATATTTCATCAAATCAAACTTTATTTATAAAGCTCTTTTCATACAATTGCAGCACAAAGTGCTTTACAGAATTAAAATGTCCTCACATAATTAAAAGCACGATCACAGTTATGCCCCCCTCCCCCAGACCCAACCTCATGCGCACACACACTTCAGAGCAGCAATAAAAAGAACATTGTACAGATGAGCCAGGAAAGGAGCCATCTGCACCGGCGGCAGCCCATCAACTGCAGCAGCCAAGGCACTGACCCAGGGCGCCCAGAGGAGGCAAGGCTGAGACCCAACAGGCCACCAGGAGGAAGAGGGCTCCCATAGAGGAGACACTGGAACGAAGGACTAAAATATGAAAATGGAACTGGATAAATATAAGAATAAACAGTAAAACAATGATAAAATGCATTAAGTAAAATATGGGGATCAATTAGACTATAATAAATAATCAGTTAAAAGCTAGGGTCATTATACACATGTTTATAGTAGAAATATTAACATATTTATAAATATGATGGCCAACAACTAGTCTTTGGAAAGAAATAATACACTTGGCAGCTAGTGGGCGCTGTTGTCCGATAATTGGTTAAATAAGAAACACCTGTCTACAGATCGTTTTTAACAGCAGGTAAAGGCTCGAGGCTTTTCACGCGGGCTCTCTGCTGACGACATGCCGTACATACCGCCTTTTTACACGGATTTCTTCTACGAACCGCTGACGGATGACGTGGAGGAGCTGTTGTCCCGCTTCCAGCGCACGGACTCCGTCAGGTACGCGACCTTTTCGGCCATCTGGAGGGACATGAGGTTCTCCGACATCTTCCTCGGCAACACCAGCAACACCGAAATGAAGCGGTTCTGCAGGGTGGCCCTGGCCACGGCCGTGAAGTACTTCTTGCCCCCGTACAGCTACCAGATCAGAGTGGGAGGTTTGTACCTGATGTTCGCCTTCTACCACACCCAGCCAGCCTCCACGTCCACGAAGATCAGGCTGGCGCTGAAGGACTTGCATCACGTTGGGGGGTTCCTTACGCAGTCTGAAGAGGCGGAGCACTTCGATGTGGTTTACATCTATCGCCAACTTGTTGCAACCAAGGCTATCCACTACGCGGCCATGCCGCACTTTCTGACCTTCCAGAGGCAGCAGAAAAAACCAAAGCTAGAAGGCCAGTGCGCGGATTTCCTGAGCAGGGCGTGTGCCCTGCAGGAGCTCCAGTCTGCAGACCTTCTGGAAGAAATGGCCAGCATCCAAAGCCACTACGAGAATCTGAAGGAGGCCAGCCTCAAGGTCAACATGACTCATCCAGACTTCACCTCCCGCATCAACAAATGCATGTCGGAGTTCTTCACGTGGCAGCAGAGTGCTGTAGCCAAAGAGAAAAGCGCCGAGGGGGAGGTTGATGAAGCTCCTGAAGACGATTGCTGCAGCAGCAGAGCCAGGCTCCTCTCCTCCATCAAGCAGAAGAGCTACAGCAATGTCCACAAGGTGTCCAGGAGACACAGAGAGGCAGAGAAGGTGGACTGCACCAGCTCGGGTGGAGAGCAGTTCCCAAAGTCTTCAGGGAAGAAGGCGCAAGTCTCTCTGCGGGCCCGGACCTGGAAGAACCTGGGGAGGAAGACTGAGAAAAGAAATGGCAAGACCTGGCTCCTGACCGCCCCTGAGCAGCTGGATGTAGTTCCTCTGAGGAAGATGAGCCAGACTGCACAATACAAAGAATACAAAGTGATGAAGAAGGCTGGGTAACCCCCCTTCTGGGTTGGCTTATAAAGATGGCTGTTTTCAGAGAAATAGTTAAGTAAGTTCATAGTACTTTGTCATTTTTGGACAATTATTTTAAGAATTGTTGAATAAATAATTTGCACAATTAAAAATCAGTCATCCCAGTTGTTTTCACTCTTCACTGGGGGGAATATTTTAAAGTCAACTACCACTGGGCTGGGGGCTCAGGAATTAGAAGTTCGTCCTGTAACCTGAGGGCTGCCGGTTTGAACCCCAGCTCTGTCCTCGATCGTTGTCCTTGGGCAGAAGACCATACCCTACTAGTGGTGGTCGGCGGCTCGCTTTTCGTCAGTGTGCCCCTGGGCAGCTGTGGCTACAAAGTTGGTTACAATCCCCAGTTTATGAATGACTGAATGTAGTGTAAAGCGCTTAGGCCATTTAACATTTTAAGAACTTGCTAATTTAAGAAATTTAACATTTTAAAGCGCTACGCTATTATAATTTATGTGTTCAGGTTTTTCCTGTTTTGGGTAAATTGCTTTAACTTTCAGATTCCTAATACTTATAGTATTTTGCTTAATCTGTTGTCTAAAGTCCGAGTCCATCCAACCACCAATGTGTTCATCATTCACCCTTTTGTCATCTATCCATTGCCCTGTCAATTTGTTTGCCCACAATCCCATCTGTTGGTCCATCCATCCTCTTTTCTGTGGTTTGTCCAGGTTCCATAGTGAAAGCCTGTACACCGGTAGAAATCTATCCCATATTTTCATTAACTCTTGTATCAGCCAAGAAGGACTGAATAGTGGGAAAAAAAGTTGTTTTTTTTAGATTGGATTCTGTATGAACTCTATAAACAAAGCCATCAACCTATTAAGTTGGCAGTATCTTTACGGCTAAAAGTATTTTGCTAATTTGGATACTTTAAAATGGCTATTGATCACATCTTGATGCGTTTTGTTTCTTACTTTCGTCATGTTGTTGCCAGACTTGGTAGGAAGTGAAGATTAAAACTGTGTGAATGTCAATATTTCCAGTGTTGACCCTCTAACTTCTCACAGTCACCTGCTGCCAAAATGGAGCCAGTTCTGCCCTACAGGTTTTTGTTGACCCATGAGAAGTGCTCTTTCAGCTCAATATATAGCCCTATTTTCAGTTTCACAAAACGATAGCTGCACGAATTTCTTTCGAGGTAACCATTGCTTTGTATGAAAACCATGACTTCATCTGGGCTCTTTAGAAATGTATAAAGTGTCATGTTGGAGTAAACTTGCCATGCTCAAATGTTCTGAGTTGCAGTAGTATGCAGCTTGTGCAATAATTTCAGAACATAATGCGAATTATTGGATATATAGTACATAACATTGAATTTATTCCGCTTATTGATACTTATTTGCTTGTTTTAATTAGCGCCAGAAGAGGTGTAATAATCGGATTTTGATAAAGCTCAAGCACCGCTTCAACGTGTTGAGTTGCATCTTAAATCGGGAACAATAGCGACCTCTGCTGGTCAACCTGTGCCTTGTCTTTAATCTGTACAACCACTTGCGCCACCTGGCGGTCACTTCTTGAAACTACATCAACACAAGCAGGCTTCATCCGGATATATGGCATGGAGAAGTTCACCCAGAGCTTCCTGTGACTTAACCAACTTGTTGAGGAGAAGAGTGCATATGCGCGCTCCATTGTTTATTTATTTTAGTTTTGTTATAACTCGGATGTAAGAGTCACACGGTAACCGGTGTACACGCAGCAGCTAAAGCCCACAGTTGAGCACCATGCTCGGTCTGAGGGAAGCCGGAGTCCTCGGCGCCTCCGCGGTTCTTGCAGGCGGGGTCGCTTATTTTATCTGGAACTACGCTTCATCCCCCAGGCAGAAGAAGCTCGATACACGGCCGGGAGAGGATGGTAGAAACGGCAGGGAGGGGAAGAGGGAGAAGAAGGCTCCGGCTGAAGAGACCGTGGTTCCCGCTGAGGCGCCGACAACAGCTGCGGTAAAAGTGACTTTTGCTAACTGTGGACGGGTGGAAGAGTTCGAGCCATTCACTTTAGATAACTTTGGGTATATTTTACTTGTTTAAGCATCTTCCAAAGCGATAATTATTTTTTTATTTAATGCTAGTAGTAACCCTCCATTAAAAAATTAACACGTTTGGGCACGATGGCAGCTACCTTGCGTTGCATTCTGGGAAATGTAGGTCATTATTCATGTTGACTAACTGTAGTTACTAACCTACCTATCTATCTATAGATATAGAGATATAAAGTGATGGGGGACACTTGGATATAATTAGTGAGTAAATACTCTTGCAATATGGCCCATCTTTTTTTACCATGAAAAGCAAAACAAAAAAAAGATTACACTTTTTTGGGGGTGTTAACCACATGACTTCAACCAAAGACAAAAAAATAAGAATCGAAAAGATTATTCTGCTTGCTAAATCTGCAAAAACCTAATTAAAATACACATAAGTACACTGAATAGGCTCTATAGACATATGTTTTACATTTTTCTGTAAATAAGCCACAGAACCTCCATCTTTTAGCTCATTTTTCTGCTTCTTTCTCTCCCCACTTCTGCAGATTTTATTTTATTGCAGAGAAATGTTTACTCGGACTTGTCTCTTACATTCTTCCAAGTATTGCTACAGCTTTGTTGTGCGTTCCAGTCTCGTCCTGTGGCGTCGGAGGGAACCCAGGTTCTGGTTCTGGGTCTGGATGGAGCTGGGAAAACGAGCCTGCTGCACTGTTTTTCCAGCGGCGCTCTGGAGCAGGACGTGGAGCCGACGCAGGGCTTTAACGCCGTCTCCATCAGCAGAGAGGACATGCACATCGAGTTTCTAGAAAGTGAGTCTGAACTTGTTCGACCCAGAGATTTAAAACAGCCCCAAGACGTTCTCACAGATTCATTTTCCTGCTTTTGCTCCCTTAGAGAGTTTTTACAACTGAAGTTATTAGTTTATATTGCGGCTGTCAAACGATTAAAAATTTTAATCTAATCACAGGGTAGCTGTGAATTAATTACTATTAATCACGATTAATCAACATTCCTAAGTATGACTGAGAAAGTCAAATTTTCGGTGTAAATAAAGAACAAAACAGGAAGCATTGCTCTTCTTTTTTTAAGGAAATACAGGAAAGATCCACAGAACTTTTGTTTTGAACTCTACCACCACAATTACACGTAGCCCAGGCAGTTGCTAATACAAACTAACTGTTTAACATTTTCTGAATGCAGAGGTGACTGTTTCTTCTGAACAATAGAGGGATTATTTGTTTATCAACACCTATACGTTGCCCCGGTTCCCATTGTTACTATTTCCGGTTATCTAGCATTTGCTGTGTTTGTTCGCTACGTTAGCTCGTTTGTTCGCCAAGGAGGCTTACCTGATATGAAGTGATCGCTGCAGATTGTTGCATTTTTATTCATCTGCTCGTTCCAATCGCTTCTTCTGATCGCTTGCAACCAAAGACGTCTTTGGTTTGTCTTCAAAGGGTTGTCAGTCGATGGAATTCTATGAAACTTGCACGTTTTGTTTTTATCTAAGCGATTTGCGCAACCAACAGCACTTGAACATTTCAGAAAAAGAACAACATAACACCAGTCATAGATGGTGGTGGTAGTGAGATGGTCTAGGGTTCTCTAGCAGAACATCCTAAACAGGCCTGTCACAATAACACATTTTTCTGCACGATAGATTCTCCCTGAAATTATTGCGATGAACGATGATATTGTTATTTTAAGACGACTTTTAACTAATGTAATAATGAATGCATGTACACCCTCTGAACAATCAATAAGTTTTAATTTCTAAAGAACATTTATCGCTGGAACTGAAAGACTTTGCAAACAAAATCGCCTTTCAAAAAAACATTAATCGCTTGGCTCAGACAAGAGGAACTGGAAGAACTGCCAGTGAGGAGCTTTATGAATTAAAAGTGCAAAAACCAACAACAAAACACTCGCTTTGAATAAAATAACATATTTTACTCTGCCACTTCGGATAGTTGGACAATATATACCTTCTCTTTGGCGGAAAGCGGGAGACAAATTATTGTGGCTGGAAAAATGATTGAGCTCGTTTAAATTTACCATGCGATTAATTGATTTATTGTTTACTGTGACAGGCCTAATCCTAAAGCACACTTTGGAGCAGGACAATGATCCAAAGCACGCCACCAAGCCGATGGCTCAACGGCTGAAAATAAAATAAACAAATGTGGGGGGAAAAGGTGGTTTTGGAGTGGTCTAGTCAAAGTCCAGATTTAAATCCGATTCTGTGATGTGATCTTAACCAGTTCGTTCATGCTGGAAATCTCTCCAGTGCGGCTGAATTGAAAGTATACTGCAAAGATTAGGATAAAAGTCCTCCGTAGCGATGTCAAAGACTCATTTAGTACACACAGCCACTTTGGATCTTTAGAGGGGAATTCATTTTTAACAAATTGGTTGGTCTGGATTTATATTTTTAACCTTAATAATTAAATCATCATTTTGTAATTATTCTGGTAATCTTTTTTTGACATTTCTATGATCTGAAAGATTCAAGCGTAACATAAATGCAAAAGAAGAAATCTGTAAGGGGGTAAATACTTTTTCACAGCGCTGTATACTTTATATCAATGAAAACACAGTAAACCGAAGCTCATGAGCCAAACAAATGTTTGTCGAACCGTCTAGGTTTGTTTTAAAGGTGAATTTGTCTTATATTCAAAGCTGCCTAGCCCAAATGGAATAATAAGAGAATAAAGAAACTGTATTAACTCCATCTTACTCCATTATTGTTTTAATTTGTGGCCTCATAATTGCATTAAATCATGTATTTTGCCTTCTGTGCCCAGTAGGTGGCGGTGTACTTTACTTAGTACAAAGTAAAATCTAAATGATGTAGGGGTGAATTAAGGACGCCGATGCTGCTATCGGGTCTCTAACTAGAACAAACACGATGTGTGCCTGTTTCAGTCGGAGGTAAGGAGAATCTGCGGCGGTACTGGCAGAGGTACGTGTCCAAAGCTCTGCTCCTGGTGTTCGTGGTCGACTCCTCTGACCCGGAGCTGTTTCCGCTCGCAAAGAAACATTTACACGAGCTGCTGGCCCTTCACCCCTACCTGCCTTTAATGGTACTGGCCAACAAACAGGTGAGAGAGAAGCAAAAATGTTAAATACTATTAAGTTGCTGTTCAGGGCTTCTTATATGACTAAAGTTGCTTCATTCATTTTTTGAGCCTGGTGTTTTTATCTTCTGATTCCAGGACCTTCCGGGTTCCTGCACCATCACTGACCTCCATGACGCCCTGTCGCTGTCTGAAGCCGGAGACCGCCGGCTGTTCCTCATCGGCACCCATGTGAGGAAGAGCGACTCGGAGCTCGGCTCAGGGGTACAGGATGCTCGGGACCTGATCTTCCAGATGGTTTCCTGCGGCAGATGAATCACGGAGGCTTTGAAACGATCCAGTGTTTCTGGTCGAACGTAATAAATCTTCTTGCACTTTTTACTGAGCTGATGTTGGCTAAAACTGCTCCATTTATCAGTATTTTATTTTTATTTAAAGAAATGGGAGGACATAAAAAGTTTTCTTTTCACTCATGGCAACTTTGTTTTAGTGAAAAGCTTTGACAATGTTTCCTATTCCCTAAGAAACGTACTTTAAGTTTAGAAGAAATAACAGAAAAACATACCCATTAAAGTATCTTGGGGTGACACAATAAATCTACTAATTTAAGCTTTGTTTTATTGAGGTGAGCAACAAAATAACCCTATTTCTATGGCTGATGTTCAAGCTTAAAACAGTTGCATTTTTCAGCCACTTGGAGCCGCTAAAGAGCCAACTCTTATTTCACCTTTAATGTGCTGTTAATTTCAAAACAAAAAACTGTAGCAGGAACACTACACACCACTGTTAGTTTTATTTTACCGTGGGAATTCAGTGTAAAAAAAAACTGTTTTCTGTTTAAATGGTTATTTTGACCATGAGTTGATGGGAGCTTGCTTTTTTTTTTAAAAGCTTTTTAAACCGGTGGAGTTTTGGATTTTACCCATTTAATTTGCTGTTTCTTGCCAACATGCTCCTCTTTTTTTTTATCTGTGGAAATCTGTTTGGTTCATTCGGTGTGTAAATGTTTCATAAGGCTGAGTTACACTAAAAGTTCAATTTAAAGAAAAAAAAGGAGAAATATTGTTCGAAACACATCTTTTTCACTCTAAATAAAACATTTCTACAAACCTTTCTGGTTGATTTTGGACTTTATTCCTCTAGCCTAGATGACATCATGGATATAGAAATTTCCCACATTTCTAAATGACACTAAGCGGAATAATTTCTGTCTTTTTCCACCTTCAATGTGACCTATAACCTCTACAACTCCATTAAGGAAGGAGCTTAGGGTGGATCAGTGGTTGAGCAGGTGCACCATTTGCTGAGGTTACAGTCCTCAATGCATCTTTCCTGTGTTCGATTCCCAACTTTGGGACATTTTCTACATGCCAACTACTGATAAATATTCAGAATCACATTTATTGATCAAGATTGTGTGCACAAACAAAGAATTTGACTTCGGTTTTATCCTCTGGCAGGGTACAGAAGTAAAGTGTGTGTGTATATATATATATATATATATATATACAACAGGTGTGTAAAGTGTTCTTGTGTCTCGAAAGGCACTTTTAAATAATAAAAAATTGTCCCTCAGTCTTTCCAGAGCTTTCAGATTTTGAGGTCATCTATTGACCCCTCTACAAATTCTCGTTCAGGTCCGGGCTCCAGGTGAGCGGTTCTGAAAGTTTGGCTTCTCCACAAGATTATTGTTGGTTGGATTTGGGAGCTCATCTTCATTTTCAGCGTTCTAAGAGAAGCATTAAGGTTTTGTGCCAACATGGATTGGTGTCTGAGAGGAAAAAAAAAGAATGAAATGAAGTAAATGAAACTTAAACCAGGGTCTACGAGAGGTTCTCGGTTTCCTTAAGAGAGAGACGGAGACGTTTTTAGAAGTATAATCTGCACGGAACTGGAAAGAAAGTCTGGTATCCAAAATTGTACCCAAATATTTAAACTCAGCAACCTGCTCTGATCTTTTCTCAATGTTGCACTCAATGCTGGCCCAGACCATAACAGGGTTGATGTTCCTTTTCTGAAACGCTGTTAGTTTTACATCAGATGTAACAAAACGCACACCTTCCAGAAAGTTTTCCCAAAAAGTCTTTTGGATCAGGCTGTAAGTTGAATAGAAATTCAGACAACACAGGCCTCGATACTCTCCCATGGATGCATTTTCTGTCCCGTCTCTTTCTTATTTAATTTTTTGCTTTTGCTTTGCAAGCCATTCCAGACTGAACTTTATTTCTCAACTGTTCTTGAATTCGTTCGGATCAGAGCTCGGCGGGTTGGTTTTTGAGATATTTAGCCTATTTCATGTCCTGTAGGTTCTGTTTCAACGGGATTTCTTGATTCTGTCGCTCTCGCAGAAACAGATCTTGGTGTGACAAGTGAAATCAAATTAAGGTCTTCTTTCCATAATTAAAATCAACGTTTAAAACTGCATTTTGTATTTACTCTAAATCAGAAAAGGTGCTGAAATAATTTTTCTTTCTTATTTTTTTCTTTCTTTTTTTATTAGCATTTCAGCAGAGGTTTGCAGACTTTAGGTCCAGATATTCAGTCCTGTTGAACTAAATCTTGAATCAGACCTTCTAAAAGTAACAGAAGATCAACCTTCCTTGCCAGCTGACCCATTTGTATCACTTTCAACATCCTTGAGGCGGCGAGGTGGTTTGCTTTAACCAAGCAGACTCCAGTTTCAAGGACTCATCAGCTGGTTGCTAGGGACTCATATGAGTCCCTAGCAACCAGCTGATGAGTCCATAGGCATATGCCTCCATAGCAGCAGCAGCAGATTATTGTGACACCTTCAACGTGGATCAGGCTGCCCCATCCAGCCGAGACGATTGAAGATGGTGTCTGGAGAACAAGGTCAATTTATGGATTCCTCGTTGCATCTTCACATGTTTGCGGTTTGATCATTCTGATTCATTTGATCCTGCAGGTGTCCGGCCGAGATTTGGTCCCTCGAAGAGGTGCCGTTATTTCATTGTTCATGCATCTAAGGGTTTGTTATGAATGATAGCAGTTGGCTGTAGCAATGCTGGCGATTGCATGTCCCAGAGTCCCTTAAATACCCTCATATTTAATGTGGATTCATGTCTTGTGGATTTTGTGTGATCTGGCAGAATCTTGGAGCTGGCACGGCACAAAACCTCAAAAACAATCTGGGCGACGACTCCTTGGTGAGCAGCTCGAGCTTTTTTTTCTTTCTGAAACCACAGAAAGCCCCACAGTGACCTGCAGATCTGGTTAGGAGCTTAAAAATGTTCAGCTTTGAGACATTTGGTCACTGATCCAACGTGAAACTGCATCCAAGAAAAAGCTAAAGTCAGTTGATACAAACTGTTTAACCTTGTTTTGTTTTTATTTAAAATGCCCCTTTCCCTCTGTTGTGTGTGTATTTATTTATTTGTTTTATCCATAGTTGTGTCTGAAACATTTTATCTGTTTTTATTGATCAGTGAGAAGCTGAGCTGGGGCAACCAGGAGCCGATATGGCCCACCTCCACCTCCGCGCTCAGCGCTACTCCCAGTTCAAGAATCCAATACCTGGCACGACACAAAGGAGACTTCTCAGCAAGGGAGGACCCCCGGAGGCAAGGGCAGCACCTGCGGCATTATTGATGACCTGTCTGAAAAGAGGCTTGAAAGGAGGGACTGCTTGTGTTTTGCTCTGATGCTTTCAATGTCACGATGAATCAACATATTTTCACAAAGTGGGTGTTGAGAGGCTGCAAAGTGAGGTTCAGGACTGATGCCAGATCCGAGGTGAGCTGTCAGGCCCAATTCAGATGGTGATAAGAGAGCATTGAAGGTTGAGCTTGTTGTTTCCCTGCCTCAGCAACATCCAGTGTGATTTAATCAGAGGCCCACCCAGGAAGAACCCCTGATAATGATAATTATACTGTAACAGAAGATAATAGGAGCCACCAACTGGTTTGGCTTCAAGCTTGGAGATTTACTCTGAAGGACATTCAGAGTTAGTTTTTTTTTTTCCTGCTCTGTTTATATGTTCAGAATCCTTACCTCCGCCAAAAAGGTTATGTTTTCGCCAGGATTTGTTTGTGAGTTAGTAACAAAAAGTTGTAGTTGGATTTCGATGAAATCTTGAGGAAATGTCTGCAATGGGACCAGGAACAAGTGATTAGAATTTGGGGGTGATCCGAAAACTGCCATTACCAAAAGTGTGATTTGCGTGAATAATATCGGTGTTTTCATGGTCAAGCAATCTAAAAAAGTTAGAATTAGATCACAACATTGGGGGTGGGGGCTGAGCTGCATTTTTTTTTTCTAGTTTCCAAACTTCTGTTTGCCAGTCTGATTTCATAGATTATGTCCTATCTGCAGTTCCAGTTATAGGTTTACATCCACGGTTGTAGATTCTACGAATTTATTCAAATATGCACTCCCACCAAAGGTTGCAACAATTTTTAGTTGTGGGTCGTTTTGACTGACGTCTCATAATCAAATTTTTATATGATAATAATGACGTTCGGTTGTATTTGATTTTCATTCATTTTAGTTAATATTCAGTCAGAACAGAGTGCCATATCACATTGAGCAGATTAATAGGCTACATGTATTAATGATGAACATTTCACTGCTGTGGCCTGAACGCTCCGCATGGAGCTGAACTTTAGCCCCTGCTTGTGCGTAACTCTCCGTCAGACGCGCTCCACCCAGATGCATTGGGTACAGTGTCCAGGTCTGAGATGCTCTCTTGGGATTTTTATTTATTCATTTTTTTTTTTTGATTGATTGATTCACGTATCTCTACGTGTAAAGTTGAAAATTTCCATGCGTCTGCACCAAGTGGTTAAGGGTGTGTTTTGCAATCTGTCAAAATGACCGATGGCCAACAGATTTTTGCAACATTTAAAAAAAAACGGACTAATACAGGAGATATTAAGTTAACCCGACCACTGTGTCCCACTTATATTTATTTAAATGCTCCTTACCGAATTGCATTTTGACGAGGACACTTTTCGTAGCCCTAAACAGATCCGACCATAATCCCGGCTGGATGTTTGATCACTCTACTTATCAGAATTGGTAGAGTTCATTTAAAGTGGTTGACTTCTTAGCACAGAATGCAGAATCATTGTTTCAAATAATAAACTAATTTACAATCTGGTTGATGTCAGTGACATTCCAGAAACCTAATTTTATCCTGCTTTAACATTTCTAAAACCTGTCTTGATGTTTGGTTTCCTGTTGGAACAACCAGAAATTTTTCCTATTTTCTGCTGTCTATCAATTGTTTTAAGTTGGAGAACTTTCTCCTTCATGGCTACATCTGGCTTGTGTCTTGCACTAGTACCACTGCGAGCAAAACAACTCCTGATGCTAGCATCCCCTAGACCAGGGGTCAGCAACCTTTTTAATTCAAACAGCCACTTTTGTAGCCTAGAAATCTAGACAAACCGCAGTAGCAAACAATTTTGCTCTGCAGGTCGGTCTACCCATGCTCCATTGTAGCCTCAGTAGGTCTACCATTGGCTCGACTAAGTGTAAGCCGGGCTTTATGTTTTTTAGAGAGACGTTGGGCGGACTTAGCACCATTACGGCAGAGCTTATTTTTTTTATTTTTTTGCAATGACGGTAAGGCTGCGATTGAGCAAAAGAACAAACATGGCGGCGGCTCAGGACCGGCGCTCGTTTGAAACAGCTTTGGCATCAACTTTGGACGATTTAGACTTGGGATTTTCTTTGAGAGATGAGCAGATAGAGGCACTTAAGTCCTTCGTTTCGACTGCCCCACTGACTAATTTCTGTCGTTATGAATAATACGTTATGTTGTTCATTCCTCTGATTGCCGTCCAGTTGCCTGCAGAGACAGTTTGAAAGACAACCTTAGATTCCACCCCTAGGACTGAGCCAGGCTACCACTTTTGCCCCCAGTGCTACAAAACTAAAATTTATTCAGAGATGCAAAATAAAAACTTACTGAATGACATTATGAAATTAAACAAAAATGTATTTCAGTTTTCATATTTTAGAACAAATCTTCATCTAACTTTTATCGTGGGAAAAAAAGTATTTATTTAGCAAAATGAGGCCAGCTGAGTGAGTTTTTTCTATAAAAATGAAAAAGCCCACTTAAAAATATAAAGCACGTAGTGTAAAGCTAAAGTACATTAAATTACTTTTTAATGCCTTGTACCATTGGTCCCCTTTTGTTTTGTAGATATTCTACCCAGATATTTCATAGAAAATACAGAATACCTGCTTAAGCAACCATTTCTTATTGACTTATTATTGAAAACTGTTCTTTTTGGTTTAATGAGAGCCATAGTTTAACGAGTCACACATGCTCTGGAGCTGCAGGTTGCAGATCCTTGCCCTAGACATAGCAAGATCAAAATATTTCTCATACTTTGGAGATCCAAGACAGCCGCTTGCAGGACTAAACGTTGTTTTGACAAAACCTGTGGTTCTGTGAGGACATTTTAAACGGACCTGGAGAAAAGCAGTTAAAGTTGGTGAAGTTTAAACCTGAGGTGTGTGGGCTCTAATTATAGCTTTACATTTAGTCTGGCAAGAACATAGATAAGTAAGTAGCGAGTGGAAAGGTGATATTAAAGTTGACATTTTTGTATCATGTGTCATAATATAATCCTCACTGTTTAACAAAATGGAAATATTTTCGTGGGTTCAGATGGTTTTACAATCATACCTCCCACATTAAACGAGGATCTATTGTTCTGTCTGCCTCCACCTTCTTCTTCCTTCTGGCTCCTTTGTCTGAGACATTCGACATATAATAGCTTCCATTTTCCTGCAGGAAACAGGAGAAGGATGAGGAGGAGGCGAGCGTCTTCAGGAAGACCAGGCATCCTTCCTCAGAGACGTGTCAGTACAAAAACACTCTGCGATTGTCAGCGCCCAAAACGAGGAGCCGTGGTCCTCGGGAACCGGGGTAAAGACGTCAAACTCAAAAACATCAGTCAGAGGAATGTTTTTACAATTTAAGGTTATGTGAATGTCACTGATCTAGTTAACGTGTTGTGAGTCAAGGAGCTTTATACAGTTATGAATAGAGAAACTGAAACATTTTTATTATTATCTTGGAACAAGATATAATAAAATATAGCACATAGACTTTAAAAACCTTCAAACTGTTGTAGGATGTGAGATTTTTTGGCACAAATTAATAACGTATTAGATAATTACCAAGTATTAGAGACACCAAGTAAGTAAATAAGGAAGCATGGACCAATTATTATGGTTTTATGGTGTGTGTGGTGTTCAAATATATAGTACAGTGAGTAAATATTTACCCCTTACATATTCAATCATATATATAGCTATAGTTAGTCACATACTTCAGATCATCAAACTTACTGATGATCTGAAGTATTTAATTGTAACACAAAAGCAAAAAACAGAAGAAATTTCTATACTGCTTATTATTTACACCGTAGAAAACGGTGGAATCAAACATTTGATAAAGTATTAATCAAACTGAGATCTATTTATTAATAGTTGGTATTAGGGTTGTAAGAACACATCGATACACCGATATATCGCGATATCTTTTGTCACGGTATTGTATCAATATTCAAAAGCGATGTATCAATTTTAATTTTATTTTATTTTAATGGATATATAGTAGTAGTAATTAAAGTAAGAGTAATTTTTGTAGTAAAATTAAAAGTATGACTGGTAGTTTGTGGCTGTTTTCACCTTCTTCCTTCCAGTGGATCAACTAGATCTAGTAATAAAACTGGACGCGTTAAAGTATGAAACAGGTTGGAGTGTTTAGAATGATGGGACAGTTTTTCTGCAGTTAAATTCAGTTTTAAAAATCACAATGTATAGTCTTACTCATAGTATCGTAATATATCGCAATATATCGTATCGTCCCCCCTGTATTGTGATACATATCGTATTGCCAGATTCTTCCCAATACACATCCCTACTTAGTACGCCTAACAATGGGATTTTACAAACAAATTTTGCTTATACCTTCACTTTAATCTGATTCTGCGTTGCGAAAACAGATTTCTGCCTCAATCGCGTGTCAAATTCGTGCATTTGAAGCGTTAGACGTGCGTCAGAAAATACGCGCGTCATTTTGTGTAGTGCATTTTGTGCATTCGCGCTGGACGCTCGTTTTTGCGTCTACCGTTGATGTTGAAAGATCGGAACTTTGCGTCAATTCGCGCCACGTCAACCAATCATAAGCTTGGTGACGTGTTTTTATGTGATGCTGGGACCCAGTTCACGGGGTCAGGTCTGGCAAACTTTTTCATTCAACATGGAGGAAATACTGATAACGGCCGTCGCTAATCACCCCGAGCTATACGACACCAGCTGCTTTCTCTTCAGAGGCAGGAATAAAAAGGAGCTGCTTGGAGGAATATAAGTGAGGAGATACGGCAACCTGGTAAGTTTATTTCACTTTCCATAGTAAATAGAGAATGGAGACTCTCTCTTCCAACGCTAGATTGACAGTTGCCATCTTGCAAAAAAACACCGTCTGGCACTAGCTCCTCCCACAAGTTGTGCATTTCTGGCTTGATGCACGTCCAATTTGCTTTGGATGCACGTCGAGGTGCGAATGTTCAAGCGAATGCACCAACTTTGGCGTGCGGCGCGATTTTTTTAACGCTTTGGTGTGAACTCACCGTCAGGAGCCTGCACCTGTAGAACAGTAGCCATCCGGAGGGCCTGATCAGCCAATCAGAGCTGGAGTTGGGAAATCATTCCACTGAATCTTTCTATAAAATAAAAACGCATGTTCACCTTCAAGGTTGGATAGTCAACACTTAGAGTTGCAGCTATGGATTATTTCAAAGCTTTTTGAATTTCTAAATTGAACAGAAAAAGATGTTTCGGACTCTGTGACATGCTTTGGCAGGGTTTTAGGTAAGACCCTATAACAACTGATTAGGTCACATACTCCTCATATTTCAATTCCCATTCAAAATAGGAGGCTACAGTGTTATCTGGCCTATCGCTAACTCACTGATTACTAAGGAGCTGTGCAGCAGAAGGACATATTTTTTGATGTTATCTGTTTTAGAGATTATCTTTACATCATGTTCCCAACAGAGCTCATGTGTCCAACTCCTGAGCCGTCATACAGCCTACAATGACCACAATCCAAACCAAAGTCTTGATTTTAATCGCAGTCGAATGAAGCATATTATATTGTTTAAACATGAAAAGACCAAGAAAAGGCTCAGGTCCAACAGCAACGTTTGGACATCTGTTATTTCAGTGTCAGACTGCGGGAGAGGAGACAATGGAGCTTATTGTACACAGTTCAGGACCCCCGGGATGTTCAAGGAACAACCACGGAAGTATTTTTATAAATCTTGAACTCGGGAGCTGAGCGTGTTGTTGGATAGGGAGGTGGAGGAGTCAGAGAAGACTGCATTCATATTTTAGGTTGCTAAAACAGGAGGGGCTGAACTTTAAAGGCTCTTTGCTGGAAACGAACACTCCTAGTTAAAATGAAGTCTGCTCCAACTGAGAGAAAAATAAACCAGAACAGAAATATATAGAAATTTGCTTGGGGGGACAAAGTATCTCAAGCTTAAATGAGAATAAATAAACTAGATATTATAAACTGCAAGCGGCAACGCCATTGGAGATGGATGGATGGATGGATGGATGGATGGATGGATGGATGGATGGATGGACGGACGGACGGACGGACGGACGGACGGACGGACGGACGGACGGACGGACGGACGGACGGACTTTTGTTGACCCCCAGAGTTTTCCTTCTTATTTTAGAGTTTTCACTGAGACAACTAGATAGAAAGTAGCTGTCCAACAAATGACTCGAGTAAGAGTGAAAAAGTATTTGGTAAAAAGGCTACTTGAGTACTGAGTAACATCTGATTTAACATTTTTTAAATTATGTAATCAGACAAAAAAAAAAGTTATGGGAAAATTCTGGTATTTTAAAGATTAAAACGGAAAAAAAAAACATACACCCATTTTAAGGAGAAGAAAGACTTTTCTAAGTAACTTTTTTTCAATATAATACCACAGACGACAGAAGATCACATTAGAAAACCAAAGCTTGTGTAGAAACAGGAGGTCTCCTTTATTAAACTGTAGGTGTGGGTCTGGTGTATTTTCGGATAAAATATGTTTGTTCTTCATTCAGTGAAGTTACTCACAGTGGGTAGAGCATCCAGAAATTATAGTCACGTAAGAGTAGCGATACTTCATAAAAATATTACTCAAGTAAAAGTAAAAAGTATGGCATAGCAAAACTACTCATAAAAGTAATTTTTTTCCCAAAAGGTTACTCACAGTAAATGTAACTGAATAAATGTAACTAGTTACTACCCACCTCTGCTTATAGGTACCCCACATGGTTTCTATAGCATTTAGGTCTGGGGACTGAGATGGCCATGGAAGAAGGTTGAGTTTATGTCTGGCGAATCATTTCTGCGTGTATTTGAACACATGTTTTGGATCACTCTCCATCTGAAAGACCAAATCGCGACCCAGTTTCAGGTTCCTGGCTGAGCCCACCAGTTTTGTATTAATATTCCATAATAAGTCCAAGGTGCAATCCGGTCTATAAAGGTCCCATAAGCTTTGAAAGAGAAATACACCCTCAGCATCACACGTCCTCCACCGTACTTGACTGTGAGTGTGAGTTGTTTCTCTGCATGTTCATGTTTTGCTTCCAGCCAGACCCACCGTGGATATTTGTTGCCTAAATTCTGAATTTTAATCTCGTATGAATAAAATATGTGGTACCAATAAAAGGTCCGGTAGAGCTTAGCAAATGCTCCTTTTTACTAGCATACAGTATCTCCCAAACAATGTATATAGTGTCTAATGGTTGCAATGGAGACTTGGTGACCCCAAGATGCCACTCTTTGAGCTTTGGAGATTTAAAAAAAAAAGTAACATTTAAAATGTAAAAAAAACAACAACACATAAAAACAGCTTCAGTCAGAGTTTTCTGTGTTTACTTGTATGAACTTGTATTTAAATGAGGGTATTCTGAAATTTTCCTAAATTGGAGTTGTTCATGTTACTCATTTGTTAGAGTGGAAGATTACAAACGCTTAGAAGAAGATTATTCTAGGTTTATTTCTAGCTAAATGTTTAAAGTGTTACCCGTTGTCCCACAGGCCTCTTCACACACCTCAGTGTGAGAATAACTGTCCCATTTGGCACGTTGATCCCAGAGTGAGAAATGTCATCATCTCCGCACGATTGCTGCAGCTCTCACGACCCAAACGGATCCATCCTGACTACCGCAGCAATAGGGAGGTAAGATATTTCAGCTTCACTGTCAGAGATTGTTGTTTGGCACTACACATCAGATCAGTCATATAAGAAACCTGCAAGGTGGAGGTCTTTTCTGAAAGCCGCCCCGGGTGGATTCTTTTCATTAAGAACATATCGTATTGTTATCGTATTGTTCTGCTCTGGGGACGACTGTGGAACCACCGGAGATGACTATGCAAAGGACTCTTCAAAAGAAATTTTATGGACAACCTTGAACATCCTCTTCATGAGACCACTATAGAAAATCCTTCCTGCCCACAGCCATCAGGATCTACAACAACTCCTTGAAGAATTGAATAGTATGAGCTACAACAACACTTAATTTCCCTCTGGGATCAATGAAGCATTTTTTGAATTTGAATTTTTTTACCTCTGCTACCTGTGAGATGCGCACCGCTTATTCTTCCCCCTCCATAGATTACGGTTCTGTTCAGGGTCAGGTACATTAGGTGGGAAATTACAGATGATATCGTATTCTATCACTTTCCACGTTTAATATTTTCTATACTTTCTTGTCCGCACAACAAAAGAGTGCTAGATAGACCAGACAACCTGTTTATATGGGGTGTATATATATATATATATATACTATAAATTATTTAAGTTCTTTTTGGGCTTGCAATGGCCGGATGGATGGATTACCACAGCTAATAATACTCAACTATATGATGAGTCTCACTGTTTGAGTTTGATAATATCGAAACCTAAGTGAAAACATTAATGTTTGATCACATCTTCGTCACCTGCCTCTTTAACGCTTCAAACATAAAGAGAAACAGAACTTTCTCCATTTTTTCTCACAGAGCGCTGCTTCCATCGTCTCCTTTGCATCCAGAACGGCTCGGACATCTCAGAGAGTCGTCCAGTTGTCGCTGCCCAAACTGAAGCAGAGCAGCATCTGCTGCCAGCTGGGGCGCCTCGAGGAACCAGTCTGGACTGTAAGAGCTACCACCTGCTACTACAATAATCATCCTGTCACTTCATTCAGTTTATAAAATATTCTATGTAAAGCGCCCTTGGTGTAAACAAATTCAAAACTTTACACTAACTACAACCAAAGTTAGATCTCAACTTAATCAGCTTTCTAAGTGTCCTTCTGTGTCTTGAAAGGCGCTTAAATATAATGTATTAAAATTATTATTCTTAACTTTTTGTATGATTAATCCTCAGCTTGAGTATGTTTTTATAAAGTCTTTGTTTTGTGTCATGTTTAATTTCAATCAGGTCTCTAGAGCAGCGAAAATGGCCTCAAGTGTTCGTGTTGAGAAGCTGGCAGCACCAAAGCAGCTTCACAAAGACTATATTCCTCCACAAGAGCCAGTTTGGAGCTGGAAAAATGCAAAGGCGAACTGAGCATCTGTGGAAGTAATAAGAAAACTCTTAATTTTTCAAATAAGTTCCCTGAGTTTCACACCAGGCCACACTGAATTTCAACCTTGCAAACAATTCACGTGTTCAGCTTTTTCCCTTTTTTTCTTCAGAAATAGATATAAAAGTGTTTAATTCCTGACAGATTCTTTCTGTTTTTGCTTTTTTGTCGCACTTAAATGTTTCATTTAATCAAACAAATTTAGATATTGGACAAAGATAACCTGAGTACATACAAACATGTAAAAAAGTAATTGCCCCCCTACCCCCCACCCTTTTTGAATCATGAATAAACTATGATTAAACTACTTTTCTTTAGGTTGAGCCATATATCACAGTTTCAGACATAGAAATGTAACCATGCAGCACTTCTCTTGCATCTGTTTCTGGGGTTAAATTGTTGTAATTTCATAACTGAAGAACATTGCTGCTCTATATTTCTGAGCTTCTTGCAGAGAAAGTAAAGCCCTCGGAAATAAAACATGTCTCTGTCTGCAAGCTGGAATCAGCGATCCGCGTGGTTTTCCCTCCGCTGCTGAGGTTGATTCTGAATTTTTATTGCAACCATGTGTTTCAGAGTTTGCACAACGCCACTGTGGTTCTCTCTTAAGTATGTGCATTAGTCTAGATCTTCAAGAAAAAAAAAAAGAAAATCTCAAGCAACAGTTTGTGTTGTGTCACTTCGGGATGATGTTCTTCGTTTCAGTTACTTTTGCAAATCAGCACTTTTAGTTGAAAAGTGCTGATTTGCAAGCTGAGTTAATTTATGTTGCCTAAATGTAAGTAAGTCAAATGATGGACGGATGGATTCTGGTGGCTCGGTTCTTTAGTCATTGCAGTTTTTTTGTCCGCCTGATTTAAAGGAGATCTGACCTCCATCCAGCTGGGGGGTAAATCTAGGATAACACCCTAACAGACGGAAACCGAAAGTATTCCCGCAACACAAAAAACACCAATTAATTTATTTTACTTTCACAAATAACTGAAATTAGCAGCCATTTTTATACCACGGCTTGTTTTGGCTTGTTTCTTGAGAGGATCTGGACTCAACCTAACCTCCTGAGTTATTCTGATTTTTCTTTCCTTAAAACTGAGCTAAAACAACTTACAATGTGAAAGGGGGATATGGACAGAAAACAGATTAAATTTGATTATATCTGGCCTTTTTTATGTCTGTTTTGTTGACTGTTTCTTCACCGCAGCTTCACACAGGATACCCTGTGATCAGTTCACATATTCAGATAAAGCAACACTTTCTCAGCCTGTTATTTATTTATTGTCATCCTCTGTGTTAGATGGTATATGGATTTATATTTAATCATTTCAGTTACTTTACACTTGAGTAAAAAGTTGTATTTAGTATAAAATTGCATAAATGCTGACTAGAAAGCAAAGCTTTTGAGATAAATAACTCTCTACATGCATTTTTGTTCTGAAGGCATAACTCTGCGAACAGCCCTGTCAGGGTGGAGAAACAGGAACTTTCTCCAAACAAAAGGCCTTCAGTAAATTTTCCCAGAGCACTGAGAAACTGGCAGCAGCAGCTCCACATGATGCTCCGTGGGTTTGGACTAATAAATCTGCTGGACTTCACTTTCTAAACTCAGTGGTGTTTTTCAATCAGCCACTGTTTGTGTTGTAAAAGTAGGAAGGGTAATCGGAGCATCTGTGAGGTTTTACTCTGGCTCGTTTGTTCAGAGGAAGAGAAGAAACATTAGAGAGAACAGGTTTTATGGATGGATGCATGCTACAGGGAAATTTCTTAACAATGTAGGTGGGGAAGGTTTGCTGCAGCCAAGATAAAGTACTGTGCCGACAGAGTGTGCCTTGCTATAAAGAGCTTATCCATCTAAGTTTGGCTAAGTCATGCCGTTTAAAATTATAGTTGTCTAAAACTGAACTTTCAGAACAGGGTTCTAGCAGACACTAACTCGTCCTATTATTGTCTTAAAACTACATCAGAGATTAAAGTCTGGCTTTGAGGAGTTGCTGCCTATTTTATCACAATCAAACAGTGTTAAGCTAAAAACAGAAGGTCCAGAAGAGGGTGGGTTTGTTCAGAGCTGAAAGCCAATCAGCTGCAGGAGATGACTCAATGAGAAAATCAGGAAATTAACAGATTAAATTTAGCCCGTGTGGGTAAGGCGGTCACATCAGTGAAGTCAGGCGGAAAGAAAGGGTGATGCAGACTGAATTAGGTGGATTCCTCGTTGCTCTGCAGAGATCTCTTAGCAGCACACAAAAAACAATCTCTATTCCCTTTCTGTTCACACGCTCATCTCCTCAGATCTTGATCACGCTCAAGTTACATGGATATTTTCACAGATCTGACTATCGCAGCTTTATGGCCTCTGATATTTTTTAATTTAAAACGGGCCATGAGTTTTCACAAAATGATTACCAATTCATAATCCAATTTTAAGTGTGACTCTGCTTTTAGGAAAATCTTTAAGTGATTCGCCAGATCCAACTCTTTCTTTTGGCTTATTTCCCATGAATGTTGTAGTTGTGTAGTCTCCGTCACGACACAAAGGAGCTAATATCAGGACAAGTCAAAAAAATGGAAAAATTAGTTCCATGTTGTACCCTGTTTGCTAACTGCATTATTATATTCATATAGGGGGATTTGCCAGATAAATGAATCATCCATTTAGAGCCACTTTTCAAAATTATTTATACCCCTTAAACATTTCGTGTTTGTCGCATTACAACCACAAATCTCTTTGTATTTTATTGCAATTTAAATAGCTGAAGCTCAGCCAGATTAGACAAGGAGCATCTATGAGCATACAGTTGTGCCACAGATTAATTAGACTTAGGTCTGGATGTTAATTGGCTCTTTTTAAACATAGACTGTATGTATAAGATGGACGGAGCCTCCGTGATGTCAGCCGTAGGTTTCTGAAGAGCTCGAACTGAAGCCAACTGGGCAGTTTCCACCACCACCATCTTGGCTGCATCACGCATCTCGTCACGCCTGGAAAAAAGAAAGAATAGGCAAGAGGTGGAGCTGAGAGTGGGGGCCGTGAGGGTGGCGGCGAATGATTGACACCCACCAAACTCTGAGCCGATGTGGCTACGAGGTAACTAAGCTAACGGAGGTTAGCGGTCACTTTAAGCCAGAAAACCGCGGTTGAGCGACTCTGCTACCTGCCCCTCTTGGCGGATTCAATACGTTTTTCAAATAAAATCATGAACCCTTGTTGGTCCATAACTTTCACTAAAACTATGTGGATTTTGACTAAAACAAGTTTTAATAATCAATATGTTAAGAAGTGATGTGATCATTTTAACCCATTTTTGACCAAGCAGCGTTATCTAAAGTGCACCGGAGAAATATAATTTTACCCACCGAAAATAAATGGAGCGGAGACTTCTTGGATGGTCTGTTAGTGCAATCAATAGCACAACAAGCCATCCTTGTCCAACAAGTGCACGATCAACATCCAAACACGAATAAACATTGTGGACGCAACTGATCTGGTCTAGTTCAGAGAAATGGAAAGCCCTAGAAATGAACTTGGTCCTTTCTGCAGCTATCCCCTAGTGGACAAGGGAGGAACTGCAGTTTTTGTCACTTCCACGTTGGTTTCACATTTGGCCGCCGGAGTTTGTTTCTAACACATGAATACACTTCATTGTACGTTTAAAGTTCAGTCTCAAGTCTGTTGTTGCCTCTATCAGGTTTTCATTTTTTTGTTTGTTTGTAAAGTGGCTTGGGATAAATACTTGTGAACTGATGCTATATAAGCACATTGGATTGAACTGAATTATCTAGCATCGCCACAACATAATGCTGCCATCACCAACTGAACTTCCTATGGCTCTCTTTCAACAGAAGGCTTTCTTTTAGCCATTCTTCCATCAAGGCCATATTTGCCATATCTGAGCTGTGCATCTCAGCAGCTCCTCCAGAGTAACCATGGGCCTCCTGGCTTTTCTCTCTTTAATGCTCTCTTTGGGCAGCCTGTCAGTGTAGGTGTCTTGATAAGTGCACCGTGCCACACTCTTTCAATTTTCTGACGATGAATTGAACAGAGCTCAGAATATTGTTTCATAACCTAAACCTGCTTCCTCACAGCTGTCCCCCTGACCTGTCTGCTGGGTCGCTTGGTCTTCATAATGCTGTTTGTTCACCGATGTTCTCTGACAAACCTCTGAGGCCTTCACAGAACAGCTGAATTTATACTGAGATCAAATTATTATTATGTAAATAAAGCAATGTATCCTTTTGCTTCCAAATCATAGTTGTGCACTACTTTGTACTGATCACTACAGTAATACTGCGAGGTATTGAAGATTGAGCACTTTAAGAAAACTGGTCAACGTTCAAAAGCAGTGGAGCAAGAGGGGTGAAGATGAGAGGGAAGACTGGGTGGAGGGGATGAGACAAGTTACGGAGGTTATCAGAAGAATAGATGCAGGAGTAAAAAGGGAAAGTTTAGAAGCTAGTAGTAAAGACACCTGCGATGACGAATGGTATGGAAACAGTGGCACTACTGCAAACACCAGCGGGGAAAACCTAGTGCTGAATGATTTAGATGAAAATGTGTCGAAAAGGAGAATATGGAGAAGGTTGGTGTGAGAAAGGAGAATATTATAAGACGAGGGTGAGACTAATGCATTCAATTCTGCAACAGAGCGAGCAAAATACATCACAGAGCAGCATAATTGGTTCAGAGCGAGAAATGCAGCTGCAGTCTTTTATCTGCAGGGGTTCTGCAGAGTATTATGTTTGTTCACTGGTTTCATTCCATGCAATACATCGATCCTGCAGAATGCTCCTGTTGTACTGTATTCAACTTTTACTAAATCTAGGTTTATGTGGTTCACAGCCCCCCTGGAAAATGTCTCCAATCTATAACTCATGAGTATCGGACTGAACGTCTCCATTTGAAATGAGGTAGTTGAGCAACAGCTTATAAATGCAAAGCAGCGAGTGTGAAACGCACAGTTTCAGAACGCACCAGTAAATGAAGTAAATCCATTTTACCCTGAAAACATTTACTGATGTTAAGCAATCCAGACTGTGAGATTAAATCTTTGATTTATGAGTCAGCGGAGGAGGGTCCGAGATAGAATGTGTGTTTTCAGCAGGGAATATAAAAATGTGCTTGTTTATTTTTAGTGGGTGTGACATTTTTTTTTTTTTACAGTCGGTCGAACAGAGGGAAAAAAATCCCCCAGGCTCACAAAGCAAACCCCAATGTGTGGGTTCCCCACGAGCAGTGAGGGGTTAAAAGCACGGATAATATGAGCGAGGATGGGTGCTAATAAGCTCATAACACCTTTTTAAAAAAGCAGCCATGTGAACAGCTCTATTACCTGTTTGTTTTATTCAAGCTCAGCAGTTTCTCATGATCAGTGTGTGTGTGTGTGTTTCTGTTTTACTCCAGGCTTGTTGGCTGGAAACATCATCCTCTCCTCTCTCTTTCATCACCTCTAGACTCTTTAGAGGACAGTCAGGACTTTTAAAGTGGATCGTCTGTGTTTTAAACCTTTAACTTTTTACAGTGTTCGATCTACAGGGAATAAAGGGAACAAATTACATCACCTGCTTTGGTTTAGCCCACTTCCCTCATCGCTTCAATGGAAACATTCCAGATTCAACCACATGCATTTTTTTAGATAGCAGCTGCATCTATTGTAAGACAGACCTAGAAAACAAAAGCTGCTGCATCCTGTATGTGGATTTGTACCACAAATGTACATGCAAATTCCTGCCACTTACAATAACATGTTTTATTTACGTAAAGCACACAAACAACTTCATATTCTGCAAGACAAAAGAGCTTCATTGATACAAAAGGGAGGGATGGACATATGGCGAGGCGAAGGAGAAAAAAAAAAAGGTAGGTCAGTCCATTGAGGAGGAACAAGGTCAGCGAAGAGCTTTGTGCATCAGAAGGAGGTCAGAAAATCTCAGTCCAACACTGATCCCAGTTCTGCTGGTAGACCCTCCGCCTGCCTCCACTTTGCGTTGCGCTGCTTGAACCATTTCTGTGGGACAGAAGCAGAATGAGAGAGCCTTTAAAGCAGGTTGCAGGTTTTTTTCCACAGGGCGTTAAGGCTGCAGAGGCTGAAACACCAGAACAATGACATAACTCCCTTATGTCACAGAAATATACAGCGATGACATGAATATTCCTGAGAAGTTACACAGGTGGACTTGATGTACTGCCAAGAAATTAATTTAGGCTATTCTAAACTGATATTTATCCGGAGGCCTCACGCTAGTTAATCGAAAGCAAGATGACTGTGATTCTCAAACTGGAAACCAAATCAGTTTGTTTTTACTTCAGGCGTTCAAGAACCATGTAAACACCATGCAGGAAACGTAAAGCTGCAAACTTTGTTTAATTGAACCGATGGAACCGCTGGATGTGCGTTAACATGCATACAATCTAGGTTTACAAAGAGCTGAGTATGTGAGCATGGTGAAAAAGAGCCTATCAACATTGCATTTTACACTTAAGTAAAAAATAGAGTATGTTATAAATTGCCCTTAGGCTAATGCTAAATATAGCACATACATTTTAGCTCACTAATATTTGTATAAAAGCATTTATTTGATCACTAGCGGTTAGATTTTAGGATGCTAATCTTAGCATATTGACATTGACTTTATGACAAGTTGATAGTTATCATTCATATTTTAACATCCTTATGTTGTGTTAACATTAGCACCATAATACATTTGCTATAGACAGTGGACATTTACCATGTACATGTTAGCATGCAAATGTTAGCATAGTAACATTCATGTTATGGAAAGGTTTTTAATTGTTTACATTTTAGCATGCTAGCAATGTAGAAATATTAATTTTTTTGGGAAGCAAGTTCAGCCTGTACATAGCATGATAATATTTGTGTTGTGGAAAGGTGACATTTAGCAGTCATATTTTAGCATGCTAACTTTAGCATTGTAATATTGTGGTAATTTATGTTAAGTAAAGATGATATTTAACATAAACAAATTAGCATAACTAGCATCAGCAATTATAACACCTAAGTAATTATATCTTTTGCATTTGTTTTTTCCGTACGCGTTTTTTGATAGTAAATTCTGTTGACATTTATTAGCTTGTTAAACTTTACCTGACAATCTGCAACATTTACAGTAATCCTACATGTATGTTTTATTAGTGAATATCTGACAGGGCTGCATGGTGGAGAAGTAGGTTGTAGTGTTGCCTTGCAGCGAAAAAGGTCCCGGGTTCAATGCCCGGTTGTTTGGTTGTTCTCCCTGTGCATGCATGGGTTCTCTAAGGGTACGTTTAATACCTTTAACAGGTTTTCACACCCTAACTAGTCACCTAACATCTCAAATTTAACCTTTATGCTTATTCATAATTAGGGCATTAATGCTTACAAATAAACATTTTAAGTCAAAATATAACATGTTTAATATTCACTTGCTGTCCACTTGCATTGATCTCAGGAAACTGTGGTTCCATGTGTCAAGTTTAAGATGTATTGTAAAAGTTTTAGTACATTGTGAATTTTAGTCCAACAGTTAAATGTTGCACTCTGACCATTCAGCCAGTAAGTACCCCACTAAACTCTGACCAGAAGAACGACTGTGCAGAGTTTCAAACATACACCCTTGACCTGCTGCATTGCTGTTCTGCAGTTCACGTCGTCAAGGGATTCACAACACCACTGACGTAATCTTGATAACGCCAAGGGGAAAGGGAGGGATACGGCACTCTGACAGAAGACTGGTTGTTTGAGCTGTGTCTCACAGGCGGGACATTTTTCACGTTTTGTACAGAAAACACATGAGGTCCTCTTCTGAAAGTCAGTTGGGAACACACCCCGAAGCCATTCAAGAATAGTCTCCCAATTGTTCGTGATGCAATCTTATTCTTTGAAGTGCACATTTTTACACACTTTTTATTATTTTTGACAACATTTAAAATCCTGCTAATGCCTTACAACAGTGCTTTTGTAATTTTCTTTACTAGATGGTTTGCACTAAATTACATACGTTGGACTTTCAAACTTGACTCTGATGCTGCAGCACTGAAAAACAAAACGATCTGTGCCAGAGTTTGCACCACAGAAGCTAGTACACATAAATGTAATTAATGAGAAAAGGGAGTGGTGGTTTGGTTGGGTGCCTGTAGCTAAACCTTCCCCAAATGCATGCTTTGTTAACAAACACAAAAACCCTCTACAGGAGGGGTGACATGAGGAAAAGAGGAGTTAAGTCAGGCCTTTTGATGAGGGGCCAGACCTTTACCTCATCCTGCTTGGACTGGGCTTCCCCGTCAGCTCAGCCTCCCACCTTTGTGTACAGTGAATGGAAACACGGAAAGGGTTGGATTACAAGCCTCTCTGGTCACATTAAATGTTTCTGATGTAATAGGCTAAAGATTAGGCCTGGTATTAGTGGTTTTTAGCTTTTAGTGTTTTTTCTTTTAATTTTCTAATCTTTCTTTTCCTACATTTTTCTTATTTTTATATTTTGACCATTTTCATTTAGTTATGCTTAAACCTCTAATGGAAATGCAAAACTAATATTGCAGCAACACTTGGTCTAATAGACTAAACACAAAACACTTGTATTTGCATGGGTTTTTCGCTGTATTGCAATTAGACTGAACCTCATCTGCTGGCCTTTACGTATAGTGGATAATGGACATATCCTTCTCTGCCTAAATTCAGTGATGCATTAGAGAAAAGAGAAAACTGCAACTCAACAAGCTTTAGTAAAGGGGGATGAGACACTTTTTTCCTTTTTTTTAAATGTGCATGTTTGTGCCAAGCCTGGAAGTGCTTTCTCATTAGGGTTTCCCCTTATGGCTCAAAAATAAAACTTCATGTTTCACGATGTATTTGCAGAGCTATGTTGTTGTTTTTTAACTACAAACTCATTTTTACGTCTTTCAAATAAGACTTTTCTTTTTTTAAACACATTATAGGGCATGCTGGTGTAAAAAGGAAGTCTTTACTTGAGCCATAGGATGGGAATCAGTCTGTAATGTTTACTTGGTTGCATTTGAAGCGATATGATGTTACAACAGTGATAATTTCAGCTCGTTTTTATTTTCTTTCTTTTTTTTCCCCACATCTCTTTTCTGGCAGTGTGGCACTCAGAATGTATGTCTGAGTACCAAGTTGTTGTACTTTTTTTTCAGATAGTGTGGACACGGAGATGAAAAATAAAGGGAAAAAGGAAATAGGATAAAAAGAGGTAGGACAAAAAGTTAAGAGGGAAAGGGTGAATTGAAGATAGAGAGGAATGGGAATAAAGAAAATACAAGAAAACATCCTAGTTTGCTTCTATACAAGACGGCAGAGAGAGAGGGGTATGCCAGTCCATATAATCAATGCCATCCTCTTGCAGGAACTGCTGACACACTCCAGCCACATGAGGTCTAGCATTGTCTTGCATTATGAGGAACCCAGGGCCAACCGCACCAGCATATGGTCTCACAAGGGGTCTGAGGATCTCATCTCGGTACCTAATGGCAGCCAGGCTACCTCTGGTGAACACATGGAGGGCTGTGTGCCCCCCCCAGAGACATGCCACCCCACACCATTACTGACCCACTGCCAAACCGGTCATGCTGGAGGATGTTGCAGGCAGCAGAACGTTCTCCACGCCATCTCCAGACTGTCACATGTCCTAAGTGTGAATTCGCTTTTATCTGAAGAGCACAGGGCGCCAGTGGCGAATTTGCCAATCTTTGTGTTCTCTGGCATATGCCAGACGTCCTGCACGATGTTGGGCTGTAAGCAGAACCCCCACCTGTGGAAATCGGGCCCTCATACCACCCTCATAGTTTCTGACCATTTGAGCAGACATGCACATTTGTGGCCTGCAGGAGGTCATTTTGCAGGGCTCTGGCTGTGCTCCTCCTGTTCCTCCTTGCACAAAGGCGGAGGCAGTGGTCCTGCTACTGGGTTGTTGTCCTCCTACGGCCTCCTCCACGTCTCCTAATGTACTGGCCTGTCTCCTGGTAGCGCCTCCATGCTCTGGAAACTACGCTGACAGACACAGCAAACCTTCTTGCCACAGCTCGCACTGATGTGCCATCCTGGATGAGCTGCACTACCTGAGCCACTTGTGTGGGTTGTAGACTCCGTCTGATGCTACCACTAGAGTGAAAGAACCGCCAGCATTCAGAACTGACCAAAACATCTGCCAGAAAGCATAGGAACTGAGAAGTGGTCAAACAAACCTTCCAACACTGTGTTGGATTCTTCATGACATAGATTTAACAAGGTGCCAGAAACACTCTTCAGAGATTTTTGGTCCATGTTGAGATCATAGCATCACAGAATTGCAGCAAATTTGTCAGCTGGACATTTATTAAATATATCGGCAATTTCACCACAGCCCAAAGGTTCTTCATTGGACTCAGATCTGGTGATCGTGGAAGCCTCTGGACTCATGTTCCAGAATGCAGTTTAAGATTATTTGGGCTTTGCAACATTTTACATTATCTGATTAACGTACTGTAGCCATAATGGGATGGAAATGGTTAGCAACAATACTCAGGTAGGACGTTTTATATGATGTGGAGTTGGTACTAATGGGGTGGGATTCTGCAAAGAAAACACTCTCCCAGTCCAGCTGCCTGAACCATCAACACAAAGCAGGATGGGTCTATACTTTCATGTTGTTTACGGCAAATTATTACCTTAGCATCTGAACATTGCAGCTGGAATTGAGACCTCTCGAAGCAGACGACATTCTTTTTATTTTCCTATTATGCTTAGTCATTAACAGGTCATCTTTATCATTTCCAGATGCCTAAATTAATCAACTTGCTGCCATGTAATTCACTAAGTCACTATTTGTGTTAGCAAATATAACAGGGAAACCTGTTCACAGGAAAAAGAAAAGAAGAAAGCGAACTTCTAGAATGAAGACTGTATGCAATGTAGATAGTAAAAATGCTTTAACTACCACAAATGACACATTTTACACAGCTTATCTTTAACATTAAACACAATGAGTTTAATCACTACTTGAACAGGAAACCTCTGTGGTTTAACTTCCTTCAACTGCACCAGAGTGTACAAGAGTATTTTAATGACTTCACCGATAACGCCTGCATATGATCAACGTCTCATTCAAAATGTGATGACTAAGATGTGCCTGACTACCAAAGACTTGAGACACACATGGCGAAGACCCAACTGATTCCATTCAGAAGCCTTAAGCTGTTGGCTGAACTTTGATCTGTGGGGTAGTCAACATGGCCGTCAAACCAAATCTAGACCAAGTCAGATATGGGTAGCTGTAGTTGCTCCTTAGTAAAGTCTTTCTATATCTTTACATAAAACAGAAGAAACGACATGCTGAAATATGTCTGTTTGTCTCTCTGCTTATGAAACCACACCTTGGGGAAATCTGGTGTAACTCGTTGGTTGGGTTGAAGGACAGGAACAGCATGCCTGACGTATCTTGAGGGATTGTTTGGTTGCCATGTTAGGGTTTTATCCGTTCAACAATCATGTGCCGTCTGCCCACCTCGCCAACACAACCTCACGCAGAAATTTGCATAAAACACACCTGATCCTGGGTGGGGTCAAACAGACGGATTCCCACGTGAAGATTCACCAGCGGCAGCAGCAGCTTTTATCTTGAAAGTCATTCTAAGTGACAGCGCGATTCACAACGACTTATCCATCACAGCAAACCTATATCTGAGGTTCCTGCCTATCTTCACTTTGCGCTCTAACTGGGGCTCTGACACGTAACATCTGGCAGCTGATAAGACAGATGCAAAGACTTTACAGAGAGCTGAAGGAATTTCTCAGATAGACGGGTGGTGGGAGGGTTCGCTTGTTGGAGAAGGAGGTGATAGGGACCAAATACGGCTGCAATGAAGTCACATTTTCGGTAAATAAAATGATTATTTCTGGTATTCATTCAGTTTCTTCTGTAGATAGTTCTGTAGATTGATTGTTTTGTCTTTAATTATTATTACCGTTATTATAAAGGTACTTTGAGTCCATTACCACCATCTCGAGCCGCACTGATCTACAAATAAAGTGATACTTTATGTTGATTTTTTTCTATGCCCCTGTGTTGAACACACAAAAAAGGCATGGGGAAGTATTCTGTATCGAGGTATACCAGGGTTTAAACTGTTCAAATGACAATATTCTGTCATACTAATCCTATCATTTAAAATCCCTTTAATGCGGTGCCAGAGTGAATGAACTTTCCTCTGGCTGTAGAGAACATTAAGTAATACAGCGCATTTACCTTATTGTTTGTGTGCTTAATGTACGTTAGCACACCGGAGGCCTACGACTGAAAGTCATAACAGAGTCATCCAAAACATGCAACGCAGTCACACCCTCACTGACAGCTCTTTCTTTTTCTTTTTTTTACAAAGTCCCTGAAACACGTGTCCGCCCTGCAAATGAATATGCTGTAACAGGAAATTCAACTCTGCTGTGACCTAATGATAAAAAAATCAACTTGACAATCCTCAGTTTCAGTTATTTGGATGGGTTAACCTACACTGTACATTTGTAGTCTCACTTTGTACAAGAAAAAACCACAGTGATCAAACCTGCTCATACGAAGCCTTTATATCATGTTTACATCATTCTCAGATTGCTCAGAGATGATATATTTACTTCAGTATTAAAAATAAACCTTTAAATGTTCCACAACAGGTCATAGTCACAGTACTTTTTATTTAAGGAGCATTCTACTGCTAGAAATGTAAGTTAATGTTCACTTTGAAGTTCAATCCCCATGAAAACTGACATGTTAAGACTTGATTTAAACAAAATGTACATTCATTGATCTTATTTTTCCCTTTTAATGACTGTCAGTGGCTTTACCGCCCGAGGAATCATTCCATCAGAGGGCGACAAAAGCATAAAAATAAAAAAACAAGAGTTGCAAACATTTAAACTAAAGTTTTCTATTGGTTATTGACATGCAGTCAGCATAGGGTCTGAGCCCATCCCTCTGTGTTGTGGACAGTCTTACTGTAGCCCTGGAGGAAACTATCAGTAAACACCACAGCTGGCTAATGGCTCTGCAGTTGTCTTTCATTCGTAGATATCTTATTAGGACTAGATTAAATTGCAATTACATTATTTTAGGAATCTTGAATGCATTTGATCATTTTTGTTCAAATTCTAAATGAAATCTTTATTCCATTACCCAAAACCGCCTAAATAGTGAGGCTTGGCTACGTCTATATGTTCATAAATATATTGATTATAAACCATTAGAGAATCCATTACTGCCATAATTTCTCTACTGCTCCAGATAAAATCAATCAGGCAGCTGCACCTCATCCAAGATAGTCCAGGAAAAAGGACCCCATCTCACCAGTTCTTAAATCACTGCTATTAGAAAAAGGTGAACCATGTAGACCCCAAGGGTCATCAGAGACCTGCTTACTCTCTGTTATCAGAACCAAAAAAAGGAGAGACAGTATTTTTGTTTCTCTGCTCCTCAGGTCTGCAACAAACTCCCTGAAGAACAGAGATGTGCAGAAACTTTTGGAGCAGCCCTAAATCAGCAATACAATCATTATTGTTTACTGCAGCTTTCGTTCTCCTGATAAAAAGTTACATTTGCATTTTAACATGTGTTTTATTTGTCTATCTATCTATCTATCTATCTATCTATCTATCTATCTATCTATCTATCTATCTATCTATCTATCTGTCTGTCTGTCTGTCTATCTATCTATCTATCTATCTATCTATCTATCTATCTATCTATTGTCTCAGTGAAAACTGTAAAATAAGAAGGGAAACTCTTGGGGTCCACAAAAAACATATTTAAAAGGTACCCTACGAATCAAATGCGGTTTTCTATTCGGTTTTATTTTTGTGCTGTTATAAATTAGATATATTCACGGTTTAAATACATTATATATATATATATATCTATATATATATATATATATCTATATATATATATATATATATATCTATATATATATATATATATCTATATATATATATATATATATATATATATATATATATATATATAGATATATATATATATATATATATATATATATATATATATATATATATATATATATGATATATAGACTGAAACATGAGGTTAACTCTCACCACTGTGTCCTCCTCTGTAAGTCCGCACTCCGCAGCGATCAGCATGAGGGTCGTCCCGTCTGGATGCTTGGTGACTTTGTTGAAATTTTCCTCCAGCACTTTGATTTGATCCTCGGACAGTTTCAGGCACTCCGTAGCTTTAGATGCCATGTTTCTCTCTTATATCCCCCCCCCTCCTCTCTCCTCTGTTCTCCGGTCAGTCTCACCAGCTTCAAAACTGCTCCGTGTCCCGGATCAGATGTGCACGCAGCCGGACGCGCAAAGATGGAAGCAGCGTGGAGCGGTGTTTTCAGTGACAGCTCAGCGGGTGTAAGCAGCATGTGTTTATGAGCGTGTGGATGATGTGTGGAGACTTTTTTTTTTATTTACACAGAGGCGAGTCTTAAAGCCAGTCCCACCAACCAACCCGCCCACAGAGGAGGAGGTACACAACATTGGAGTGCCAGAAGGACCACAACTTAATACATAAATAAGTTGTTAAATAAATATTTTTATATAATAAGTTAACAGGGGACATTGATTAAATTCACATTCAAAACATTCATGAAAAAAATAATTCATCATTTAATACATGGTTATAAATAAACAATTTAAATATTATTGCACTTTATTTATTATTTCATGTAGACCTGTGTAGGATGTTTGTTTGTCCATCAAATTCAGTAGCGCTAACACATTCTCTGCTTTATTTTAAAAACAAGAAAATGTGTCACCTCTTCCTCCTAACAAGCAGGGTTGACCAGTTGTTAGTTATTTATATAACAGCGACAATATTAATAATAATTAAAATATCCAAAAAGGGGCTTCAGTGGTACAGTTGGTAGCACTGCTGCCTAGCAGCATAAAGGTCCTGGGTTTGAATCCCAACCTGGGGTCATTCTGCATGGAGTTTGCATGTTCTCCCTGTGCATGTCTGAGTCTTCTCTGGGTACTCCAGAGTCCAAAAACATGACTGTTAGGTTAATTGGTCTCTCTAAATTTTCCTTAGGTGTGTTGTCTTGTGATGGAGTGGTGACCTGTTCAAGGTGCACCCTGCCCTTCCTTACCAGTGTTTGCTGAAACCTGCCCAAGCATGACTACGAAAACAGGATCCTTCCTTCCTTCCTACATCCAGATCCCAAATAATAATAAAAACTTATCTTGTGTTATATTGCAGTTCACTTGCTGTATTCCAGTAACGCAGCACTTACATCGTTGGATCATAAAGATGCAGACCGATGTTGCATCTCTGCAGCAACAAAAAACATGCTCAGTGAGATTTCTGGTTTTCACAAGATAGACTCTGTAAATACAGCCATGAACACACATGCGATGCTATCTTTGGATTTTGATTAGACCTGTAATTATGGGTACTCTCACTGGAAGGCTTGACTTTATGCAACTGCAAATCCATGTTGTCTGATTTTACTCCTTACACCACTAATTCATGTCACTCTCTTGATTCTGATTCGAACTGCAAACCAAGACATGTCTGAACAAATTCAGCTGTAAGACTTTAATAATTATTTCATTACCAACATAATGTAGCATTAAGGGTAGAAGGTACACCTAGACTTTAACTTTATTAAGTACTTTGAAGAAAGGGATTTGACTAAAATGACACAAGAGTGAACGCAACAATCTTTCTTTATCTGCAGGATTTTGCTAATATTTGTTTATTTTGAAGTGGTTTCCAACCGATCCAAAAGAGCAAAGCACATGGAGACCTTGAAATCAATCATATGTAATGTCATGTTCATAATGAGGCTTGAAAAGATGAGGAAGAAAGTCAGGAAACAGTAAAATGTTAGGAATAAATTCCACAAACAAAATCCTAAAACACTGGATTAGAAACTAAATGTGTTTTCGGTCTCTCACATGGGGTAGCACATGGTAAATGTGTGACTTTATAAATAATAAAAAAAACACTGTGAAAGATATAATCCTGCTGCAGCATCTGGTGGGAGAGCAGATAACAAGCTGCTGGTTTATGGTCTGTAAATAGAGTATAGAGTTCTCTGGAAACACTGGCTTACATGATTCTTTTACACCTGATTGGCCGCTACTGAGCATTCAGACCTGTTGAGAGATAAGGGAGCAAAATGAAGTCTAAATGATCCAAAGTTCGCTCTGGGTGCCTACAAACGGGGATATATACTGTTTGTTTCTGTTAGTAGCACAAAGCGAGATCTATTTATTGCTCACTGTGTGCGCTGCATAAAAAAAAAAGACTAAAAACAACAAAAAAGACTCATGTATATAGTCTTGTTATTTATATTTATTTATTTTTTATTATAAAGGCTTCTTTAGATGATAGTGTCTTTAGAGCTGCATTAACTAATGAATTTCCATGACGTGGGCATCAGTAAAGCTTATTTTATCTCATTTTGTATATCTACAGTCACAGTAAAAATTGAAACATTTCTCTTGCCACCATACACAACAAACAAGATGCTGAGGGAGAAAAAAGAATCGGGCAAATGTTCCACAGTCTCCGGTTTGAGATGCATGCCAGGAAAAAGACTTTCCTGTCTCACCATCACAATAATAAACACGTTAACCCTACTGGGACTTTAACTGGGGACTTTGTGCCTCTGTCAAGCGCGACTAACATTGAGCTTTGCAGCAAACGAAGGAGGGATATGTGGAAAAGTACCTCACGTCTGCTGCTATGTAAGGTAGGATATCTGTGATCCTGTGGGCCGGATCCTATTCAGACACCCTGGAAAACTTGTTAGAGTCATCAAAGGAATAAATCCTATAGATACCTGTGAGGTTTATCTTCACTTCCTGAGCTGTTACTGACTTAAAAGGAAGCAATCTTACTCATCTAAAATTAAGTAAAAATCATTTTACATTCTGATCTTCACGAAGATGTGCATGCTTCTTTAATAGGTCTAAATTTTAAAACGTTTGAATTACTTTTATCTTCAATTTGCTTCAAAAAAGTTATGAGCTAATTTTACTTCTGACACTGTCTGAATCATGATGATCCAATGCAACATTCCCGCAGCTCCAGTATACAAGCGAGACAGATAATTTTAACACAGCGGCTCGTAAAACAGTTGTTTTTGCACTTAATGACACATAGAAGTGGCAAAGTCTCGACATGATCGCACATCAGTGGAGCTCCAGTTGTTTCTCACCATCAGGATGACTTCTGTACAGGATCGCAGTCAGATACACAGCTGTTTACTGCTGAGTCATGATAAAACATAGCTGATTAAATCACAATTACAGCATGAAGATGATGATGACACAGTGGAAACGTGTCCATAAGAGCAGGAAACACTTTGCAAAGATGTGTAAAGCGTAATAAAAAAAAAGCATTTAATATAAATTCTTTGGTTTCATATTTGTTGAACGGATAGTTTAAATTTCAGTGTAAAAATCCAATCAACAAACTTCTTTTTCAGAAACATAATCAAATTTATCAAATGTATTTAATCAAGTTGAGTCATCTCCATTATGTATTTGCTAAAATTGCTTGTTGTTGTTTATTTTTGATTGGTTGACTGTGATATTATCTGCTACCTGCAGATAGAACTGACTTTAAATACAAAACATGAATTACTTTTTAAATACGGTGGTGACCAAAAACTGTTCTGCTAACTATTTCCAGGAAGTCATAATTAATACAATCTTTTAAGGTGTTTTGATTAGTAGTGCTGCTGCTAAACCTAAAACTTAAACTTGAATTCTTATATGTATTGAGTGGATTAAATCATACTTTGTAAATTATGAGCAATGCTTATACAGTCATTTAATAAATTAGAATATCTGTTCTAATGAGGCTCGTTTGTCAGATTAAAAGTCCCTTTTCAAAATAACCTTTAAGAATGTTTTTCAGTTAAGCCCATTTATGTATTAAATTTTTTCCCCTAATAGTCTGATATTATATTCTAATCCTAAGTGTCGTGTTTTCATTAGAAAATTATAATAATTAACAGAAAAAAAGGCTTGAAACTATCAGTCTGTGTAATTAATCTATATAATGTGTTTCACGTAGTGAATTGAGTCTCTGGAACAAATGAACCTGAACTGAGGTCAGAAATTATAGTTTTGAAACATTAATAAAGGTGTACTCCAAGGCTCGGTTCTTGGCCCACTTCTTTTTAGTTTACACGCTGTATAAACGATTTGCTACATTTATGTGCTAATGCCGGTTTTCAGATGTATACTGATGACACTGTTTTATACTTAGCTGGTAAGGACATTGCATTTTATTCAACACATCTGTCTCAGTATTTGGAGCCTGAAATCATGGTTTGAAAATTCATGTCTCATGTTAAATGAAAACAACAACAAAACCCCAACAAAAACAGGTCAATTTTGTTTCCCTTTAACATCTCATCTTTGATTGATGATAATGATTTAAATATAAATATTTAAAAGGCATCTTATTAAAAATGTATTCATACCTCACACTTCTGTACAAATAAACTCAAATTTCTGAAGGTCTTCAGATGTTTATCAGTGGCCTTTTTAGGATGCTTTTTCAATAATTTTCTGTCCAGCACTTCCCGCTTACCAGGATATTGTATAGAGTGTGAGTAAAAAAAAAAGGAAAGTAGAGGACAAAAGAAGAAGCATCAGGCCTTAAAAAGCCTTCTCCAGAAGATGAACAGTAGCAGCAAGTCATGTCTTTAAGAGACAAGAAGTCCAGTAAAGACCTGAAATTTAGTAGAACCTGAGAGATGCATAATCCCTTTATTGATTTTCTGAATGAGAAAACACTCAAGGAAAACTTGGAAAGCCCATCGGAAAGCATTAAAAAGAAAGTTTAATCAGGACCAGTTAAAAGACTACAGGAAAGTTTGGCTGCGACAAAAGAAAATATAAAGAAATAAGGAGGGTGACTTAAGACTTTTGCACAGTGGTGATTCATGGAAAAATAAAATCAGGGTATAGAGTATAGGACTATTTACAGTCTTCCTGTCAAGAGCTATTCAAAAGGAGGATGTTTAGGCAACAACCCAACTACTGAAAAGGAAGGAGAAAAACTGGAATAGTGCCAACACAATCACTGAGTTCAATGTTCAGAAAGGAGCCGGATCTGCCTCTTGAGACAAGGAATCGGAGAAGAATCAGATCCGTATAGCAGCTCTCTATTAAAAACTCTCTGCTGGAAGAGCAAATCTGTGGTCTCCTCCGTCTGCTCCCTTTAAATCACAGAGCGTTGTTTTTATCACGGACGGGCTGCAGGTCGTTACCGACACCTGGAGGAGACGCTTCCTGAGGTTCACTCTCAGCACGTGGGCCTTACATAAGTGAGCTCCCACCCATTCAACCACTCCTTCATCAAACAAAAACATCTGGGGATGATGAGTCTAATTCATAGTGATCCGGGAGAGGCAGAAACGTGACTGCTGACTCCCTGGGCGCTTATGGCGAGACATTAGAAAGATACGAGGCTTTCGTTCCTGTAAAGTGAATGTTTTTATCGAGAATCAAAACAAACCTGCTTCAATTACTGTACACACATTAGACCAATTCAACCAGTGGATCAGCGAAACATTTGAGCCATACAGCTGTAGCATCCAGTCTGAAGCAGTGAGGATTCATTTGGATTGGATTCAGTTCTCTCGTTGTCCATCTGAAGACTGCATGGAGAATTTTAGATTCAGACTTAAAAGACTGAATTCAACTTAAAACAGACAAAAGGGAAACTAAAAACAGAAAAAATCTGAAACACATGGACAGTAGATCAGCAGCTAGTCAGAGCAGGACATGCTACCAAGAGGTTTGACAAGGTTCTGACTCATTTTTCAAACTCAGGTCATGGCACAACTTTGCAATTTAGAGGCATTTCTACAGGTCAGGATTTAAATCCTTGTAGCTTGGAAAAAGGCTGGAAGGAAGGAATAAAAGATGGATGGATAAAGGGCAAGACAGATAGATGGATGTCTCTGCATTTTGTTTACACGTCCAGCAGAGCAGGTTACCTTAGCACAGTTATTGGGTCAGAAACAGTAATATGTCAACTAATCCATAAAATCAAAGTTTGAATAATAAAAACACATACAGACCTGATAAAAGACAGTTACTACACTTGCTGCAAACACTAAGGTGACTGTCTGCTGTGTTCCCACATAACGCTAAGAGTTTTTGTAATTATTTGTAAAAGTTGGTTCAGCAATTTCCCCAGAATGTCTGTGGGAAAATGTTGCAGTCTGCCTTCCCTTGAACTGGGATCACACTGTGCGTTTTTCGGCCGTCTCAAAGGATCGCTTCGTGCCACACTGTGCGAGCTTCACCGAGCTCTACAGGCGTGTCACCCTGAACGGGGTCAAACCTCACGACGTCTCGCTCTCACTCCCAGGGTGCATTTTCATTGCACAATGGGAAACCGAGGTCGTAGAATATCTGACACTGCCTGAAGACTGCTGAGGCCTGGTTTTGCCGCAATGCACGGCCACAGAGCTGCGAATCACACGCACGCACACCGTTTTACATCACGATTCTTTTCACGACGAAAGAAAAGGTCTAGGGCGGCCGAAATCGCACAGTATGATCCCAGCTTTACGCACAAAGTTGTGTCATTTAAGAGACCCCATCTTATAGGCTGTGTCAGAGACCCATCATTAGATATTATTTTCCATTATATGGTGATGAGGAACAGCTTTGGTTTATAATGTTGTATGTAAATTAGTCTCATTATAAAAACGTGCCACCTGTGCTGTATTTTAGCAGGCAGGCTTTCTTTTTTTTTTGAACAAATCCAGAATATTTTTACATCCCTGCTCCTTCCTGATGCTGAACCATGCTGGTTTAAGCTTCATCTGAGATTCAAACAGGACAAACAAGGAAACTATTGCCTCAATATTGATCATGCAAGCCCCCGTTGATGAGGTTTCTTAAGACGGTTAGAAAGAGGAAACCACAGCTTGCTTGACAACAGGAAACAGCTTTCTGACTCAGTCTAGAGATCGAACCGACCAAGAGGCAGCAGAAAGCTTTGAGGAGCTGTAAGCCAGGTTCTCTTATGTAATGCTGTGGTTCTGTGTGTTTGACATCAAACACCGGGGCCCCTCACAAGGTAACTACTGCTGGGAAGCAGTAAAACACCACTAATGCCGCTGGCCAAGCACAACAGACCCAAACAAACCTACCTAGTTTTTTTTTGTGTTTTCTTTACAAAATGACTTATATGAAGTCTGAGAGATGAAAGGACTAAAATCTGGACAATATTGGACATTTCTGAGCTCTAAACTGAAAAAGTAGCATAAAAACAAAATCCTCACTACCAGAAATCTTTCACAGATCACAAGTGAACATGAAGAGTCCTGCTGATATTACACCTTTAAGACAGCTCAAGAAGGGGCAGATGTGGTTGAAATCACTCCATTCTTGTGTTAGCAGTGGTTACCTGCAAAGAAAAGCATGCAGCCATCATTGCTTTGCATCCAAATAGTTAGAAATGCAGGGAAGTGATGCTGAGAACCGTCAACGACATCAAGAACTTCAAGTTAAGAGTTCCAGTTCCAGTGACGAAGGCTTCAGGATGTCCGAGACACGAACTCCCCGAGTGATGCTGAAAGTGAAGTAATCTGGTGCAATCAATGTGTGGGGATGGTTCTCCACCAATGCAGGATGATTTACACAAACGGTTAATAAAGTTGGGTTCAGGATCCAATTAATGGCAGCAAAACAACCAGGGAGGTGTCTTGAGATCCTCTTCACAAATCAAAGTAAAAAAAAATGCTAATAATGAAAGCATAAACCTAATAATCATTAAAGCACGGTACCTCTCGGGATACCTCTCGCCATCCTTATATGCATTGTGTAAGATAACTAATAGTGGGCAGCTTGTAGTTTCAAAACTACGCAATTCATAGTTACATACAATTTTAGACTGTATGATGTGCGCCAAAGCATTGCATTGCCAGTAACGTTATTATGACGGACAAATTTCATTAGCGAACTTGACTTTAAGGGTTTGTTTTTCTTTTCTTGAGGAGATCAAATTATTGGTGGGGACATGTCCCTTCCTTCCATGCTAATTCTACGCCCTTGGGGTAGTTGAATGCTATTGGTTCGTTTGAGTTCAGGACTTTGTGACAAGTCAGTTGTTGTGGCAATTCGGTCACATCAATGATCTTACGGTCTGCCACTGTCACGTGTTGATGGCGTGTTGCGAAACAATTCAGTTAGGATCTGACAATGGCGTCGCCTGCAAGAGGCGTGCTTCCGGCTGCGTACTTTCTAACGGCGTTTTTTTCTGAGACCTTTTAGTCTGATACCCTTCAGTCAGAGGCATGATTTTATATATATATGTGTATTTATACACATATATATACATATTTATACACATATATTTTTTTATAAAAAGCTATGCTTTTTTCTATGGTCTGATATCTGAGGATGTCCCAAAATGTACACTGTACTTGTGGTCAGTCTCAAAATGCAGAAGAATAAAGAGGAGTCAACAAATGAAGTGAATAAGAGCTTTAAATATATCTGTAACCAATTAATTTTTTTAACAACAAAAAAAATTGATGGTACCTGTTTTGCAGAGCTCCATGAAATAATTAAAACTCTCATTGTGATTTGTCAAATAGACATTTTACTGGTCAATCTGCGCAGTAGGTAAACTCGAGACCTGTTATCTGGACTTTAGTAGAGTTAGCCCCGCCCACTGACTTTAATGGTTGACAGATGTATTATAAATACCAGGAAGGACACCGTTAAATGATGAATTTGTTTCTTCTTTGCCAGATAACTGAAGGCAACAGTTATGTAGCTTCTGTATTCACATTGACTTGTAGCTGTGGGAGGATAAGGGGAACACCTCGTCTGCATAAAATCCTTCCCGCTGCAGCGTGAGCTTATCTCCATGGAATAAACTGGTCTGCAGACTCTGGGACCATGTTTGGGAGCGTAATCTTGGCTCGACTAAAAAGCAACTTCTATGTTCGTCCAGTAAGCAAACAATGGGTTATTGTTGTGCCGGATATACCTCAGATACTTGAGGCCAGAAGTCAAAATAGGGAGAAAGGTTCTTTTTGTAGTTGGTGAGGGAAAATATTTGAGTCTGTGGATAGATAAGAACCTCATGTGTCTTGTTTTCAACCCTGTCCTCCTCCTACTGAGCCCTAAGAGCCAGATTTACTGTAAGAGGGTCTGTGTTTTGTCTTCGTTCTGAAGATTCAATTAGCAGAGCTCATTATTTGCGGCTGAAGCACAAAGTTTGACATGGTGACTGTTGCAAACAAAAGCCCGACTTCCTCACACCTGTCTGCGAGAGCATAATAAATGTTCTCGGCTGTCAACGTTTCTCTTTGTGACCAACAAACAGTCTCGTTTGTTCAGCTTGTCACGGAAAGAGGGCGGCCTCCAACCGTCGAGCTTTTCAAAAAAGGGAGTCCAGCTGAGTTTATTTTTGAGCAGGATTCCTCAGCAGGAGGGTCTTCAACTTGAACCGTGTGGAAAAACTTCAGAGAGACTGAATTTAGTGTCTGTCAGCTGGTTTGATTTCCTGTTTAGCTGCTAGCTCTTGTACTGTGAGATTAAATGAAAATCTTAACTTTAAAACCCCTAATCTTGACTTTCAAATTGACTCTCGCCAATTCAGAACCTCAGTACGAACTGATCTGATCATCTCAAGCCAATATGTAATAAATCCAGGCATATAAGATTTAATATTAACTACATACACTTTAAAGCTGCATTATGTAATATAGTTCTTAAAATAAAGGCGTTTTTGTAATCTATAGTCAATGTTTTTCTTGTCCTGACTAGTACCTTTTGCCGCCGTGGCATGTAGGGGTTGCAATTCCATTTGTTTTGAAGTGATACGGGTCCGAACAGAACAGCCAGGGGGCGCTTGTGAGAGAGCGGGTGCCGTGGCGTAATGACGCACGTACGTACCCACGTTTGCGGTTTCACGAGGAGGCAGTGTTCTCCGTCAGTTAGTCGCTAGATTAGCTAGACTAGCGGCTGGAAACATACATTTGTAACCTCGTCTGTTGTCCATAACATTAGAAGAGAAGCGTTTCGCTGCTGCCGCTGGCTCACGCAGAAATGAGCATGCGCTTGGACTGCAGTTCCTCTAACGCCCACATGGTGGCAGCACTCTCAGCGAACTCTGCAGAGCAGCTAGGCATGATACAATGCTGTCACTTTTCGGTTATAATACCAATTATTAAAAAGTCACCAAAGAGTTAAGCTCAAAATTATTCCTAACCCTTTAGGTTAAATTTCTTTTTTTTTCATTTTACCAGCATGCTTCTTCTGACTTTAGGGAGCTAAAGATTAGGGTGATGGAAAAGAGACCTTAGGACCTCAAAAACTTGGAGCTTTTCATCAAAGATAAATTGTCAACATCCAGTAAAAAGTTTTTTTTTTTTACTTTGGTTGCCTTTTTTACTCCTTTTTCTGTCCTGTTCGTGTACTTTACAGAGCGTCAGAATTGTTCTGTGTGCGCATAACGAATGAGGAAGGGGGAGTCCAAAAGAAGAAGCATCGGGGCTAAAAAACTATCTGCAGCGGATTATTAGTACATGTGAGTCAACTTTTTAAGACACAAGGGAGTGTTTAGTGAAGACATGTTGAAATATGAATAATATCTCAGTAAAGGTTATGCACGATACATGTGTCGCATCAGTATGTATTCAAAATCATATCCATCTCAAAAAATAAAATATGCAATTTGTCTTAAATCTTTCAAATTTATCTTCCTGAAAAATATCTTTGCCAGTGAACTACAGACCTCGGAAGGGAATAGATTCATTCTCAAAACGACAATATTAACACTACAACTAACATTAATTGAACCTTATTGTATCTAATCTCTAAAATAATAGTGAAGCTATTGTGGAAAAACAAAAAATAAACTCCTAGTCTCCTGATTCTACCTATTCACTTTCATATAATCAACCAATTAATCTTTTGAATTAGCTCACATATGTTTGAAAGTTCATGCCCTGTTTAAGACCTAATAATTCAGCTGGTATGCGTCGCATCAGGAGGCTCTCGGAGCTGAGGGTCTTCTAAAGGGGACCTATCAGTGGGAGGCTGAGAAGAACCAGAGGCCTTGATCTTGAGGGTTCACGACGTGGAGCAGCAACCGAAGGGAAAATTACACTTTTCAACACCGAGTCAGGATGCAAGATCCCTCTGAGGTGTACTTGAAGATGCAACATAATCTCTCTCTCTCTCTGATGTGTTTTCCTAGAGTCCTGACAGATGATGAGACCTCTGAAGGCTGCACTGACGGGCCGTCAGAATCCTTTCACACCTAAATGAGTAAATCAGCAAACAAAAGAAACACCACTAAAGACATAAAAAAAAAGATCCCCGGTGGGGTTTCCGATTCTGACAAAAGTGAAGTCTCAACAAGGTCATCTGGAAGGACGATCTCTTGTTATTTTGAGCTAATTCCATTGTGAACATCATTCATGTCTGATTATGAAATTATTGTTGGAACATTTTTTTTTCCTTCCTCCCCTGAATTGTGATAGAATCATAAAGTATTCCATCTATGTTTATGTTATTACTGTAGATAATTAATAAGCAGCTAATGTTGAGGAAATACTTCTATTTAATTAGTATTTCAATAGAAACATTTCCTTAACAAGCTATTAATAATCACATTAATATGATGATTGATAAATTGGCATGAATGCTAATAATAAGGGTTTAAAGTCATTCACTGAGAAACAGTGTAGTACATGTTTTTTTTTTTTTTGCGAAATACGATCACATGAAAGTTTTCTCCAACCCCCATTGCCTGCTTTAGCCACAGAAAGAAAACAGACAGCAAAACGAGTGAGTCAGAAAAAGCCAGTCCCTTCTACGTCACAGGGAAAATTAGTATTCATGGTCTTGCCTGCATTGGCTTGCAAGTAGAAGCTAGAAGCCAAAGCTAACTGTTAGCAAGCATGGCAGAACAGGGTCGGGCTTGGTTTATTTGTGGACATAATACATCAGCGTTGCATTTCTTTACCCAACAAAGGGGAGCGGAGGAAGAAACTATCGGAATTTGTCTTGGAACACCGCCAGCGAAGTAATTTAAGTTATACATTTGTTTGAAGGCAGCATAAGAGTCGCACTGCTGTTAGCCAATCAGAGGCGAGACATTCGCGTATCGGGAATAATAATGAGTTAGACTCGTGATCCATACGTTTTCCCACACCCGCTCCTCCGACACGCCTCCAGAAACAGGCACTAGAGAGCATTTTTTCCAGGTAAAAAGGCTCACAAAGCATTCATTCACACTGGAGACCACAGCAAATTTTTGGAAAAAAAAAAAGAATGAATGAGACCTTTAACCTTATCGGATCGTCTCCACCTCTCTCCCTGAAAGGTAATCTAAACATAATTTGGATGTTTTTGGAAATGCTAAACAGGGCTCTAAGATAAAGTTTCCAAGAATTCAGGATTCAACAGAGGAAGGCCTTCACAGTCTGCCAGGTTCTGTAGCCAGAAAACATCATATGACAGAAAAGAGCACCTCCAGTTGGGTTGGACGCCGTTCACTTTCTCGGAACCAGCATGAACTTCTTCACCGGGTTCCGGCAGCTCTTTATCGACCCCGTTTCTTTCGGGAGAAAAAGGATCGTCAGCTTTTCGGTCAGCCCAGGGAGGTTACTGTGAGGGTGGAAGGCTGTTGGATCAGTGTTTTTTTCAAAATCAGAGCAGCACTGTAAGCAATTTGAAAAATTGCTTAGTTAGTCCAACCGGGCAGGACGTCTTGGTTCTGTGTCGTCTGGCTCCATCCATTATCTCATTTTCCCATTGACTCACTTTTCAGAAATCAGGGGGGTTTATTAGGTATTAGTTTATGTCACCTGAAGACATTTTCGTCGTTTTTCTTTTCCAGAATAGTGAAGTGTTTGATCATTAAGCATGCTCAAAGTCAGCTTTTGTCCGTTTCTTTTGTCCAAACCCCACACAAACAAAATGGATTATTATTACATAAACATAATCTCAAATATCAGGGTCACATCTCTGTATAGTCATCTAAGATCAAGAATCACCTGCACCAAAAAGTGCTGAAAAGCTTTGATAATATAAAGGTGTTTTGATGCCATAATTCTGTTGTATTTTAAACAGTGCATTTCATGGCTAGAGCTCAGGAAAATGAGCTGAATTATAAAAAAAATAAGTCTATGTCCCAACGGTAAATTGAAAATAAATTAAACCGAATCAAATGCAGCTCATTTATGTTAGTTTCTGTGAAGGTACAGCTGGGACTTGACGGCCCTGACCAGATCAGAGGGGGGAAGATTTGGAGCGGAGGGCGTGTGCAGGCCTGCACCAGTAAAGGCTAGAGTTTAAATTTAGCTGGAAGAACAGTTCTCCTTTATTTGCTGTTCAAAATTAGACTCGGACTAGTTGTTTGTGCATTTGAACCCTCTGAGCAACTCAATCCAACTGGATCTGACCTGATTTTTTTCCCCCATCCAATATGTTTACCGATACGTTTATCTGAACTTTGTTTTCTAAAACATGGACGAAAAAAAAAAAAAAAAAAGTTTTACTTCTCCACTTCTGCAAGGATTGGCACTGAAAGCGTGACCGGAGGAAATATTTGAGATTCCCAGGCAAGCAGTTTTCCATGCGAACAGCGGCAGTCGGACCATATGGGAGCCAGATCTGTTCATGTGTTTCCTGCAGACATTTATCTTTAGCAGCTCCTTCTGAATCAAATCACCTTAGTTAAAGAGAATCGAGTCGATTCTCACATACTAGTTCAGCTGAAACAGTCCAACAGCAACAGAAATGTATCCTTCCCTGCTGTTTTGACAGGATTTCTGGATTTTATTCAGATAAAAAGAAATTCATCAAGATTAATTCCAGCAGTTTTAAAGATTTTGAACTTTTGTTAAATGTTAGTTTGCTTGGTTGAAAGTGTTTCAACCTTTAACTTATTTCTCTTTCTAATTTGTTGTTTCTATTGTTCTAACATTTGCATTTTGATCAATAATCACCTATAATTATCTATCTATATATTTATACATTTTTTTATTTTTTATTTTATATGCTCCACTTATAAAGTTACTTTTTTCCCAAAGGGGAAGGATGCTGTCAATATTTAAGTGCAACATTTTAGGCATGCTGTGGTGCATAACTGTCCTCGTGGCCTGAAGCAAACATGATTTTTGGGGGAATTCATTTAAAAACAAAGTCCTAACAAACTTTAATGGTTTCCAACTGTTTCATATTAAACCACAAGATGGAAAATTTGTCATCCTGGTGGAAATGAGGAAAACGGAAGCAGAAGAACGGAAGCCGCTCCACAGTTAAGTGCTCAAACCTTCTACTGCTGGATCGTAAAATTACTTTATTGCTGCCTGGAAGCAAATGGTCTGCACCTCGCTGGAGTTAGTTAAACACTTATCCGACAGCTGAGTTAGTTAGTTGGGGCGTTACCATGGTCTCTCAGTCTGGTTCAGTAGGAATCACAATCATGGGGAAGAGTGCTGACCTGACAGTTGTGCAGAAAACCACCCTCTATAAGGGGGGAAAGCCTCAAAAGCTATTTGCAAAGAAGTTGGATGTTCCCAAAGTGCTGTATAAAAGCACATCAATAGAATGTTGTGTGGAAGGAAAAAGTGTGGAAGAAAAAGGTGCACAGGCAGCAGGGATGACCGCAGCATGTAGAGGATTGTCAGGAAAAGGCAGTTGAAAAGTGTTGGGGTCCTTCACAAGGTGTGGACTGAGGCTGGAGTTACTGCATCAAGAGCCACCACACACAGACAGATCCTGGACATGGCTTCACATGTCGTATTCCTCTCGTCAAACCGCTCCTGAACAACAAACGTCAGAAAAAAGAAAAACAGAACTGCAAATTTTGCCTCTTATTTGGAAACCAAAGTCCCAGAGTCTGGAGGAAGAATGGAGAGGCAGACAATCCAAGATGGTGGAAGTCCAGTGTGAAGTTTCCACAGTCTGTGTTGATTTGGGGAGCCATGTCATCTGCTGGTGTTGGTCCACTGAGCTTTATTAAGTCCAGAGTCAACGCAGCATCTACCAGGACATTTTGGAGAACTTCATGCTTCCTTCTGCAGACAAACTTTATGGAGATGCTGACTTCATTTTCAAGCAGGACTTAACTACCCACGCTGCCAAAAGTACCAAAACCTGGTTCAATGACCGTGGGATTACTGTGCTTGATTGGCCAGCAAACTAGCCTGACCTGAACCACATAGAGAATCTATGGAGCATTGCCAAGAGAAAGATGAGAGACATGAGACGGAACAATGCAGAAGAGCTGAAGGCCACTATTGAAGCATCCTGGTCTTCCATAACACCTCAGAGCCACAGGCTGATAGCATCCATGCCACGCCGCATTGAGGCAGTAATTGATGCAAGAGGGGCCCAGATCAAGTACTGAGTACATATGCATGATTACCGGTACTTTTCAGAGGTCCCACATTTCTCTATTTAAAATCTGTGTTTTATTGATTTCATGTAATACAGTATTCTAATTTTCTGAGATTTTGAATTTGGGGTTTTCATACGCTGTAAGCTATAATCATCAATATTATAACATATAAAGACTTGAAATATCTCACTTTGCATGTAATGAGTCTATATCATATATTTGTTTCACCTTTTTAGTTGAATTACTGAATTAAATGAACTTGTGCACAATATACAAATTTTTCGAGATTCAACTGTACTTTCTGAAGCAAGTGAGAAAAAAAAATAAGTCAATTAAAAAACCCACAATCCGACATATTAAAGAGCATTATGCAGGTTAAAAATCTTCTAAAATGCATTTAAAATGTCCAAAAATGACTGAAAAACCTTCATAATCTTCACGTGTGATGTAATGAGAGGGAGTTGTACGCCATGCGTTGCCTCAGCTCAGCGTGGCGAGTAGGTAGCTATCGGGCCGAGCTGTCGTGTTATCGAGAGTCGGTGTGTTCACGTTTTGAACTGCGTTCATTTTTTTTATTTATTGTAAATTATTGTGTTGGTGAAGGCTGTAAAAACACTAGCCTGTCAGGACACAGTCCAAAGGTTTCCAAATTGAAAAAAAGAAAGAAACCTGCCACCATCTTCCGTGCCTTAGGGCGGTTTGTGCAGCTGAAAAGACGGGACTTCACTTCTGCTTCGGCTACGAAAACGTTTGTGGCGCTCACTTCATACTGGAGGATTTCAATCCCAGGAATGTGATGTGATGAATGTGACAAACCGTTTTGATGCCTTTCAGTCTGGTTTCCGCGCTCACCACAGCAAAGAGACTGCCCTCGTCAAAGTATTTAATGACATCAGCATAAATACAGACTGTGGAAGAACCACAGTGCTGGTTCTGTTGGACCTCAGTGCAGCATTTGACACTGTTGATCATGATATTTTATTGGAACGACTAGAGAGCTGGGTCGGACTCTCTGGTACAGTACTTGGCTGGTTCGAGTCTTACCTAAAGAACAGGGACTTCTATGTTCAATAGGAAACTTTTCATCAGAACAAACAGAAATCACATGTGGGGTGCCCCAGGGCTCCATCCTGGGGCCCCTCTTATTTAATATCTACATGCTCCCACTAGGCAAGATTATAGCAACCAATAACATTAGCTACCATAACTACGCAGATGACACTCAGCTCTACATTACAATGTCACCAGGTGACTCTGAACCCATTCAAACCCTAAATCAATGCATTGACCAAATAAATGGATGGATGTGCCATAACTTTCTCCACCTGAATAGAAACAAAACTGAAGTGATTATTTTTGGACCCAAGGAGGAACGATCAAGAGTCAGCACACAGCTTCAATTAATACAGCTAGAAACTACTGATCAGGTTGGTAACCTAGGTGTAGTAATGGACTCAGACCTGAACCTCCAGGGTCACATAAAGGCAATAACAAGGTCAGCGTTCTATCACCTGAAGAACATCTCTAGGATTAAAGGACTGATTTTGCAACACAACCTAGAAAAACTCATCCATGCGTTTATCTTTAGTCGGATTGATTACTGCAACAGCATCTTCACAGGTCTGCCTAAAAAGTCAATAAGACAGCTGCAGCTGATCCAGAACGCTGCCGCTCGCGTCCTCACTAGAACCAGGAAAGTAGAGCACATCACCCCAGTTCTAAAGTCCTTACACTGGCTCCCTGTAGCTCAGAGAATAGACTTTAAAATACTTTTACTAGTTTATAAATCATTACATGGCTTAGCACCAAAGTATGTTGAAGACCTGTTGTCACGATACCAACCACCAAGACCACTCAGGTCCTCCAACTCTAGCCTACTAAACATCCCTAGACTCAGAACTTAACATGGAGAAGCAGCTTTCAGTTTCTATGCTCCCCTTGCAACACCCAGGCTAATAACGCAATGATGTTAGCTAAAGTTAGCTTCGCTTAGCAACGTTTTGGCCATTAATTCTCCCGCTGGTCTCTCTCTGGGGTCCATAATAGGTGTGGCTGTAAACATTTAAAGTGTCTTCTGTGTCAGAGCTGGCATTAAAATCCATAGTTTTCTGTTGATCGAGCCGACAGGACTCCCTCTGCCTACGTTCATTCTGCTCTGGTTAAATCTTCTCACAAAAACGACTCCAAAAGCCAAAATAATTTATGTGTAAACTTTTATTTAGAAACACCTCCTAATATATTTCTCTAAACATTGTTTGTTTTGTTTTTTTGGAGGGGGGGGGTCTCTAACCGTCAACCTGCTCTTTAAATCACTTGTACGTAGAAGAGGTCAAGGTTTTTCTTTTAAAATGTTTTTATTTAATAAGCTGGTTCATAAATTATCGCACATAAAAGATTCTTTTCAGTAGTTACAAAGTGGATATCGATATTAGCGCCTGAAAAAATGTAATCAATCAGGAGGAAATCACAGACTGGTCGAAGTTCGTGATGTTGGATGGATCTAATGTCCAGTCAGCGGAAGCACAGAAAACTACAAATAAAAACTAAAACCCATCTAACTCGATCCTGTTTTCAGACGGCCGTCATCTAGCAGCAGACAGAACCGAGACATGCCGTTAGCATTTCTAAGCACATGCCGAATTCTTGTTCTATGTTCTCCAGTGTGTTCAAAAGAGGGGAAAGGTACAACGGAGTGGCTGGCGGGGGTAACATCTCAACCAGAGAAAAAACACAAAAAACTAAAATATAGCATGGGCTACATATGTGAGTCTCACGGAAAAAAATAAAAAGAACTGAACTAAGGAAGTGGCATCTTCATGGCTCGACTTTTGATTCCTCTCGTCTCGTGATCGGTGGATCCGGTTGCTCGTTCAGTTCCTTATAACCTCCTAAAACTTCTTTGTCCTCTCTTTCTGACAGTTAAAACAACTTGATAAACTTCCGAGATGGATTTTTATTTACGGAGTCTGTCTGAAGGATGGAGAGGAAAACTCGCCTCGCTAAAACTGGCCTAGCACTAGTTTATCCCCCCCCAATGAGGCCGAAGTCTCTTCTCCCATCAGGTTTGAGGAATGTGATGTCAGGACGCCTTCTCAGCGCGATGGGAGCCTACTTGGACATTTGCTGCTGAATGTGCTGCAGGAACTCGTGGTAGGATGAAGCCGACTCAGACCGGTCCTCCACCAGGTTCTGGAACAAGGTGGCCTTGGCCGAGGCGTCGTCTCTGCAAGAAAAAAAAAACAAAAAAAAAAAACACAAAAAAGTTCAAGACCGGTTTGTACACATACACCACCCTGCTCCACCCTGACCTAAAACAGGTTAATATTCTACTCAACCCTCTCACAGAAAATCCACGTTTTTATTTGAGAACATTTATCACAGTTGAGAAAAAAAATTCAACATATTTAAAGTCGCTAATACCAGAATTAATGCCATGTACACAGCTAATGAAATAAGATGATCTCCTTTTTTAAATCTGGTAAAATTGATTGGCTGTTCTGCAGCCCTCATACACATGCGTACAGAGAGACAATCTCCGTTTAAGACGGGATGAGTAAAATGATGTAAAAGTGCAAAATTTTGAAAACTTTAGATATTGGGTAACATATCAAGTCTTTTCAAGTAAACAGGTTCAAGCCTAAGTCAAGTCCCAAGTCATTGGTGTCAAAGTCCAAGTTAAGTCTATGGTCTTTGAAATATTTTTTTCAAGTCTCAAGTCATAAAATTAATGACTAGAGTACACATCCCTGCAGGGAAGTACGGTGGACAATCTGTGCTGATGTGGGCAAGTTTTTCCTTCAATGGCCCTAGGAACTTCCTAAAAGAGCATGGCATCTTAAACTCGATTTTAAGTAATTAAAAAAAAACTGACAAGGAGTTGTCATTGGGTCTTTCAGCAAATAAATGATATGAAACATATAATCAAATCCATAGAGAAATGATTCCCAAGACAGAGAATCAACATTCATCCACGGCCATTTGAGTCCTCAAAGCTGAATCCTGCAGAACGCCTGTGGGTTGAGCTGAAAAGATGAAAGAGTTATGGGTGACAGAAATCACTCTCATTGTACGCTCCAACCTTTTCAAGTGTGTTTGTGAGCATTACTAAATTCATAGCGTGAGATCATGGTGCAGCAATTAAAATTAACTCATTAAAGTTTTTTTTCCCACATCTTTACCAGGGAAATCAGTAATTGTTAAGGGTGGAGGAGATTCACCAGAAAGGCAAGTTGATATTATTCCAGTTTGGGAGCATTCTATAATACAAAACGGCCCCATGGAAATAAAAAGGAAAGAACGACCAACAGAGCAAGAGCAGCACGACTTCTGAAGGTGAGCTTAAAAAAAAATTATGGGAATTTACATCAACTCACCAGAATCATTCTAGTGAGAAAGAAACAGGTTTTTCCAGCGATTAAAAAATTCCTTCCTGATGTGATCGACATTCTTTTATACTTAAATTTTTTACAAAGTTATCTGAAGTAAAAAAAAAAAGCCTTAACGGACGCTGTCGAGCTGCTGAAGTGAAGGTTTGAGATGAGCTTTATTGACGCTTCATCTGTTCTTTTTCATTAATTTTAGAGAAACCCATTTCAGCTTCACTGTCACTTCACATCGCCACACACTGAACACCCACTGAAATGCCACTCAGCCCGTCTGTCCTGACATCGGTGGCGTAAACATGAGGTTGAGCAACAATGCCGCGCCGCAAGCAGCTTAGGAAATTCAAACAATGTATTCCCAGTAGATGTCGTTACCACCAGTGACCTCACTATGTTTTTACTCTGGAAATAGACTTCGGTCGACCTCAGACTCATCTCTTCTACAAGAAACTCTCCACGCCCAGTTTCTGTTCGTCTTTCTGTCGTTTCATTATGACAAAAAAACACAAACAAATATGGCCGAACCCTTCTGACTGAATCCACAAAAAAAAAAAAAAAAAAAAACCTTAACCAGAAATATCAATTGGTGACATTTGGCTCAGACACAAAATTCGATCTTGTCTAAAGCGTCACCATCTACTCTAAATTTTACTTTAGTTTTGTGCCACAAAACTTGCAAAACTAGTTTCTAATAAGTTCTCTGCTTTTCACTTTGCTCTTCACAACAACAGTCGTGTGTGACTAGTACAGTTAGTATGCGTGTTAATGAAGCAATCTCGCTGTGGGCAAACAAACACAGATGAACAGTGTTGTGAAAGTTCACGTTTCACAAGAACTGGTTCTAAAGTCAGTTCCCAAAGGCTAGCACTTAGAAATTCAGAGCCAGATTCACACAGCCTTCTGTTCGATTACATAAAGTCTCCTAAAATACTTGATAAAAAAAATTTAGTAACATGATCCTGTAATATTTGCACTGTTTCTGGGATGTTTTCTTTATTTCAGTTGAATTCTGTTATATAATTCAAATATAGTGCAAATGTATTCAAACCAATTTACATTTTCTGCGTTTTTCCATTTTCAAACCCCAAAATTCATTGTTTTATTGCCTGTAAACAAGGTAGCAACATAACAGAAGTGGTTTTAATCATCTTTTTACAAATAAGAACCTGAAAAGTGCAACATCCAAATGCTACGAGTGGAGGAGAAATTATACTCTGGTCTTTTTGCTTATTTGTTGTTTATAAAAACAACAGCAAAAAAAGCATAATGGTGGCAACATCATAATGTGGGAAAAAAAAGGTGCTCTGAGTTTAAGTAAACATTTGTCCTTTTTCCATTAGTTCCTAATCAGCGGGCAGTAGTGGGCAATATAAACGAAATAAGGTCGAAATGATATAAAATTAGCCAACGGTAGAGATTATGACTATACTGGCCTACCGAGATTGTGCATTTCGATGATGTCATCAAGCTGTGCCTACGTACTTTAAACCAGGTACGAAAAAAGGATAAATAATGATGTTCAGTGTTCGTCTTTACACTAGATATCTCAAGTTTACAATTTGTGGTTTTCTATTTAACGGAAAAGAAACCTGTTGAACTTGAAGCATATTTAATTGTGCAGCTTTATTTTTGTGCGACATTAAATTCATAAATAATCATTAAAGCAGAAAGAAATGTTTCTCTTTTTACATCTTGCACTTCAGCTTAAACAATTTTGAACTTTGTGTTTTCTTAACATGTAGCTTTTATTTAATTTATAAGATCTTTATTTATATTGTCAGAATTTTTGTGTTGCATTTTTTTTAGAAAAATACTAGAATTTTTTTATGCATTTTGTCCAATGAATGTACTTTAAATGGCATTGTATTCTTTTTTAAAAGTTGTTCTGCTGCAATGTATCTTGTATTAGATTTTGACATATATAAACAGAAGAAAATGATATATCGCCATAAATATTTACCGCACATACTTTAGATTATATCACAATATAGATTTGAGGCCACATCGCCCAGCCCCATCAGCGGGTACTACTTCGTTGGGGTCTCAAGCGTGCAGACATGAAAAACGACGTCAAAACAGTGCGGGTCATTGATTGGCAAGGGGGTGGAGTCACCGGTTGTATCACAAGGATCAGATCCTCCATTTGTAAAAACTGACAACGACGACTGAGCGTAAGGAGAAAGGCAAACGACGAGGGGCAGACGTTTTTTGTGCTTGTTGTGTTTGTGATGCTTTTTTACCTCTGGGGGCGCCCTCTTAGGACGATCGCACCCACACAGAGCTGGTTGTCAACTCTGATGGAAAACAACACGAACCGTGTCGAGTCGAGCTAAGCAGGTACTAGTGGAAAAAGGCTAATAGATGGAGCTAAATGTAGGGCCAGGTCTGGTCCTCGGGAGCTTCCATCCTGCAACTTTTAATTTTTATAAACCTCTGTTTTATGGCTGTTGGCAAGCAACATTTGGTGGATACTAAATATGCCCTAAACAAACAAAAACTATATTCTTTCTATTAATTTTGTCTTCTTAACATATCTCAGGAAATTTTATTTTTTCTAGAAGTAGAAATTTTGTTTAAAAAGGTCTTGGATGTCCAGTTGCAATTTGATATGTTGTAAATTTTGTTGTAAACTTCTCTCAACGGTTTACATCAGGCAAAAATAATATAACATGTTCTACATTTCTTCTTTAAGACAAGAAGACAAGGTTTTTAGAGACTGTAAAAAACATTTTGTGTTGATGCTACAACTTAAAACCAGCAAGTGTGTTGGAACAGGGCTGTATCTAGAAGGTTCAGGATAGCATCTCTCGAGGACCGGACATGACCGCCTCGCATGCAGGACAACCCCAATGAATGTTCTCCTTCCAGCAGGACACCAACCTTAAAATCACAGCCAGAGGATCAAGCATTTTCATGTGCTAGAGTGGTCTAGTCAAAGTCCAGACCTAAATACAATTTAGAATCTGTAATAAGACTTGAAAGCCAATATTCAGAGATGCTATCGATCCAAACAACACAGTGTTGGGTTTTGGTGGTGGTGGCATGTCACACTTTTTAGATTTTTGGACGCAACATATTGTTTTCCTTCCACTTTACAAAATATCCACTAATTTGTGTTGGTCTGGCAAATAAATCCCAATCAGATGCATTGAAGCTCGTGATTGTAACGTGACAAAACTTTAAGACTATCAACGGGTATGAATTACTTTTGCACTTCGTTCAAGGGGGGTGATTTTTAAATGTGGTGCAAAAACATTTCACCAATAAAAACAAATTTTATGGGAACAATTTTAAATAAAACACCCTGATTTACGGGGGCCAGAAAGTAGCAACAGGCGAGAGACGTGAGATGCGAGTCCGGTTCTGCTTACTTGATGACGTGGATCGGAGAGCTGAACGCTCTGTTGTCCTGCAGCCAGTCGAGAAACGCTCGGACTCTCTCCGACAGAGGATTCTGCAGCTCAGGAATGTGACTCTGACGGGGGGAGAAAAGGGAAGACAACCAAAACGTCAGCCAACACTGTTCTTACTATGTTTCAGACAATGTGGATTCCCTCTGTCATCCAGGATACACAGTGCAGTAAACAGAAGCATTCCTGTGGCTGGAAGTGCGGTCTTGTTGGTAGCTCTGGGAGTAATTGTCCCATTGTTACAGAAATAAAACACGCAGCATAAACAACAGGCTAGACATTTGCTGTTTGTTCGGGGTGTTGCCATCATGCCCACAGTGCGGTGATGACTGAACTTTCTAGGTAGCTGCTGTTAGTAAAAAAAAAAAAGTTAGAAAAGCTTCACCAGCAAATCTGTTTTGCCATACAAGTTGTTTTATTTTACAAGGCAGACAGAAAAAAAAAAGCAAATCAGTCATTTTACAGAAATGATGAATTGCAGCATTCATCAGCAAAGAGTTCATGAGAGTTTTTCTGTGTGTTTTGCGGTTGTGCTGTATGCACTGACCATTCTGGGGGGTATTGAAGCGTAGCTGGGGCAGCCCAAAACATCTCGGATAAATGTTTCGTTGCAGGATTTGCTGATCCACAAATAAAACACCTGTAGAGACAGAGGAACATCGACAAAAATCAGAACTAATGGTTCCTACATATTTCTCATTTCAAATTCCAGACCACATCATAATGTCTAGATGCCAAATATGTTTGTTTTGGAGCCAGTAACCCTAGGAATCTTGAAAATGCAAAAAACAAACAAACAAAAAACCCAGATTTATTTCCAAAGCAGATAAGTAATTTTAAAACACACTTTTGGAAAATCAAAACCTTTAGGTCACTCCCACTAAAACCGAAAGGCCCTTCTGTAAATGGAAAAGGATCATGGAACAAATCGAGTCCTTGACTAAAAAGAAGGCATTTCCAACCCCTGCTTTCCACCGGACGCGTAAGCGGCGCCTAAAGTAATAGAGCGTTTTACTCGACAATTCAGCGCGTCCTTTCCCACCGGGTGCGTTTTAGACGCCTATGACCCAGCTGGTCTCGGGAGATCACGAAATCAGAGGAGATTTGCAATTGCATTACTTAAAGGGTAGTATGCAGGGGGAAAAAAAACCCACCACCCACTACTCAAACTGCAGATATTTCTATCCATGCCTTCTCCTTTTTCATGTTGTTCTTGTAAAAATGATCACTGGTATCATATAAACTGGGTCATTCTCCACTTCAAGGATTAAATTCTAGTTGTTCATGATAAAAAACAACAAATTATTCCCACAGACCGACTAACTTCAACCCTGGTGTCACAGGTGATTATGTTTTGTTTCGTTTTTCATAGTTAAGCAAACGGAAATCTGCCTTTTATTTTGAAATTTCTGACTATTTTACTATTTCTTTTGCTCCCGTGTCGGACTTCCTGCAGATCTAAACTGCTGAGAAGTTTTACAAGCGTAGAGAGTAAAAAAAAATAGACCGCGTAAATTTAGGAGGGGGCTTCTGAGACGTGTCCGATTCACGCTGCTTTGTGCCCGGTGGAAACGGTCCCATGGACTATAATGGCGGCAATCAGCTGCGTATTACGCTTCACAGACGTTACAAAGGTAGGGGTGACTCATATCGCTTGGATACATTGAGCAGATTCAACGCACTATAATTATTTAAGTTACAACATTTTTTTGATGTTGCAGTTTCCTAAAAAAATATTTAAACTGATATATGTTATTGATTTATATTTATTTTATTGTATAAATGTTTATGTTATCTGAGAACATCATGTTGGAAAATTTACTGCAAATACAGTTTGATTATTAAATGCCATTAAACAAAAGAATGCCATTAAGACTACAGCAATGCACTGATAAAATATTAAATGATTAATCTAAGACTATTTAGTTAATAAATTATTTTGCAGTGGCCAAATCAGGAAACATAGCCTGGAAAGTTCCATTTATTTAGTTTTGTGGCTTGCTCCATTCAAGTTGATGTCGATTGAGGCAAAAAAAAGCCTCTTTGCTGTTTAAAATCCTCAACTCCTAGCAAAGAATCAGCTAATTTACACAATTTTCAGTAGTACCGCGTCGCTTCGCTGCATTTCATCAATTTGCGGGATGCGTTACATCGGCATGTCTGTAGCGATACTACGTAAAGTCACGTGGTACGGAAACCCGAGCAAACAGCCGCCATAAAAGGACAAAAAAAATCAGCTTCCTTTGTTCGTTCGAGTGCAACAATTTTTGATAGACAAACATATTTTTAAAACATGTCAATACTAACCAAGTATATAACTTTACAAATGGATTTAAGACCTTTTTTAAGGGTCTAAATCTTTCTTAAATCAATTTATCAACTTTAAGTACTTTTCAAGACCCCGCGGATACCCTGATGAAGTATGTATTAATGTGAAAGTGTCAGCTAAACTAATTACAGAGAAGATGGTCTGTATTGAAACGAGATGTTCTGAAGCAGTCCTGCAGAAATCTGACGCAGAATACGAGAGATTCAACCAAAAGGTTTATATAATACAGAAACAGAATGATAAAAACTTGTTTTTCTGAGCAAAGTTAAAATGGCTTCCCAAAACAGCCAGGTGCAAGCTAGGAATAGAGAATAATGGAAAACTAGGAAAATAGTTCAAATTAAAGAAGCTCTGGCAACTTCAGAGGACAATCGAAAATAAATGTGTGTCGGTTCAAGATAAAACTCTGGTGGAAAAACATTCAAGATGACGGAGTCACATTTGTTCTACAGAGAAATGATTACTTACATTGCCACAGTCCATGAGGAAGGCTCCATCTCTGCTCAGCCTCTCAGCAGAAAGATGCAGCAGGTGAGGCTGAGGAACTACAGTATCATTCAGATGGAGCGCCCCCTGCAGGTCACAGACAAAGGCACTAGATTTCACTTTGTGTACCAGAGGCACAGAGACCCCAACTCAACAGTCACAATGACATATGTGGGATTGCAACGGTAATACAGAGACTGTCTCCTCCGGGTGAAAACAGTGTCCCCTGACGCATGGAGTATACAGGAATAAGTAAAGATTATTGTTAAAGCGCATTTCACAGACACAAAGTCACAATAAAATTATACACAAATGTATATGCAAAAACTAAAAAAAAAACAGAAAAAAAAATCACGACATAAAAGCCTGGGTAAATAAAATGGTTTTCAGCTGTTTTTTAAAAACCTTCACAGAGTCAGCAAAACGAAGCTGCGAGGAGGGGAGTAAGCTGATCCACAGACTGGGAGCCCCTTAGATTTTAGACCAGCTCGAGAAACAACCCGAAGGTTCTGAGGTTGGAACCAACGTGCACGAGCAGGACGGTGTTTTGTCAAAAGCTGACACAAGTATTCAGGAGCATGGTCATTCAGAACCCTGTATGTGAGAACTGATACTGTAAAACGAATTGTAAAGTCCACAGGGAACCAGTGAAGGGAAAACAAAACCGGTGTAATGTGAGCGTGTTTGGGAGTATCGGTGAGAAGTCTGGCTGCTGAGGATTTGTCCAGGATTTGTTACCTCTGGTAACTACATCATGACACACTTTAGTTACTCAGTTAAAAATTTATTAGATACTTGTTATATTGATGTAAGGTCTAATGCAAGATATATTCTCATCTACACCAAGTCCAAAGTTCATAGAATTTTTTTTTAAGATGTAGCAGTGAAGCAGTTTAATTTATTATGAATAAATGGGGGTGGGATTAAATAGGTTTTCTTTTTCCTACTCCCTTTCAGCCATACTGGATTTATTATGATTATTCTCATGTTTTTCTGCATGTTAAATTGTAATTTTTGTTGAAAAGCATGATAGACTGGAGGTGGCTTGTCATCTGTGTGGTTATTGCGGAAACTGAATAAATCAACAAACAAAACCTTGTGTAGAGTCGAATGTAGTAACTCGTCCATTTTTCACTTTGGGTTTGATTACTGGGAAAAAGGAGGTAGCTGCTTGATGGATGTTTGGATGCAGATGACATGGAGCGATTATCAAAGCCTCTTGTATTTAAAACCAAGAAAACCGCTGTGGAGCCGGTCACCGATTTGAGACGGATCCAACGTAATATGGTGTTTTTGAAGGCATGTGTGCATCCCACCTGGTCAGACATGCTGTCCAGCCTGTAGAGGTCCGGATGGAGCATCCGCATCAGCTGCGGCAGCGGCTGCGTCTTAAACTCACACATGGCAAAGATGCGCTCGTCCAGCCGGGTGCTGGTACCTGTCCGCAGTGCTTTCTGGAAACAACCGGGAATATTTTCAGAAGTTACTTTTTAAAAATGTCAAGTTACATCACAGTTCAGAAATCTGTTCATTTCCTTTACACTTTGGGATCGATGAATGAATGAACGCATGATGGGAGGGAGGGCTGGAAGGTGACAGATGGATCTTTGGGTTTGATTGATGGATCCATGGATTAGACATCTGTCAGGATAGATAAATAGATGGATCGATGGAGTAACGCTAAATTGGGTGGTCAAATTGGAGCAACTTGTTTAACATTTTTAGATATTTAGAAACACATCGTGTCATCCGTACGAAAGGGAGCAGGGTTTTGGATCTTGTTAATATTTAATCCGAATATGACAATGCCATATGTTTCCAGGCTTTCCAAGAATGTGTGGGAATGATGCGCTCAGTACCTGTATTGGAGACAATATTTAGGGGGGGTGGGGGGGATTCATGAGGGTCCCGTGAGACCTGCGGGATTCTCATCAGAGGGGAGTTATTTATAATCACATTACTGGGATAAAACAGGAATAATAATCGACAGGAGTGGGCGAGAGTGGGAATAAGATGCAAAGCTCAGCCGCCACTTATTTGACAGAACATGGACGGATTGAAAGATGAGTTGGAGCGCCGAATTACATAAATAAAGATTTTTACACAATTTTCTGAGAGTCGTCAGTGGCCGAGTTCAAACACCGTACGCTGTTTGTCCTGGCCTGTAAAAAGATATTCAGTTTACTCCTACCTCAAGGTAATGACAATGTTATTCTGCAGTGTTTCTGCACATAAAAGTAATTTTTAAAAATCTTTTTGTGGTTTTGTTTAGGATCGCAGCACCCAAGTGGGGTGGGAATAATTTTATCGGGATTGGGACAGGACGGAATGTTATTTTTCCACGCTTTCTGGGATTGGGAAAAGGCATTTTTTGTTGTTTTTCTTTTTTCAACGGGAGTGGTATGGGAAGGCAAAGAAACTCCATTCCTGGGTCATCCCCTAATTCCCACCTGTTTGAGGAGAGCCAGGATGTAGAGGGGGAAAAGTCGCATGGCTGCAGGGACGACGACTCCGGACTGCTGCAGGTTAGACACGCTGCTTTTGTAGGCGCTCACAAAGTCCACGACAGCGTTCACCAGAGCATCACGAGCATCTGACAGGCTGGAGGATATCGATCGGTCGATTGCTGCAATACAGAGGGCAGGTCATTAAAAAGACCATTTAACAATGACCGTTTATTAAACCTTCTCGTTAGAAACTAGAGATGTCGCGTCATGGCTCACACATGACAACATAATGACATGGATGGAGTAATTTGTATTATTCTAACAGTTAAAATCTGTTCAGATTAATTTCAGTAAAACAATCGATGTTAAAGTGTTGAAGGTTTAGACTTTATGGTGGGAACTCACCCATGTTGGCCAGCAGACATGTGATAGCTTGAATGTCAGCTCCGGCGTAAACATCGCTCAGCTGACTGACCACCGGCAGACACAGAGTGTGGACTCTGATACGCCTTTTTCCTACATTCACAAACAAAATATAAAAAACTCAACAGTTGTGATTGAAAGATTTTAGTTTTATTTGTTATTTTAGAAGAATAGAATCTGTTTTCTTTTTTAAGGCGTTGTTTTTGGGTTTAACCTTTACTGGACGTGTAGAGCAGGGCAGCCTGGAAACAGGCCAGAGACGAGTCCGCAAGAGAGTCTTCAATCGACATCTGCACTGCGAAGGCAGAGTCTGGGTTCACATTAGCCAGGGACAGCAGGTCGGTGGAGCGCACAAAGAAGTTACCATGGAACGTGTGGATGGATAAACCTGAAAGCACGTTATTTGGGTTTTTAAAGATTATCGCAAATTTCTGAAGAAAAAACCCCCAAACATTTAAAAGGACAAAATGATAACAGCCTGTTTGTGACACCTTTAGTGCATCGTATTCTCATGACCGCCTCGAAGCCGATCTTCCTGGTGAGGTAACGATCGAGGTCCCTCTGAAACTTCTCCAGCTGGGCCGGGTTGTGGATGTAATGAAAGGAGGGGTAGTAAAAGACGCTGCCTGCTGAATACTTGGAGATACACGCTGAAAAAAAGGGAACGAAAAATAAGCAGTTATGTTACAGAAGAACTGGAATCCGCTCATTGTTGCAAAATACAGTAGTAAAACCACCACGATCTGAAGTTGTAAAATGGCAGGAGTTGGAAGGACTCCCTTCTTACCCAGCGATGCAAGGTCAGCGTACTGGGAGCTGAGCAGGAACAGATCCACTCCAATCTGCTGACCAGAGCAGTCCAGTGCAAGTTTCTTATAGAAATCTGTGGCAGGACCCAGGTGCTGGGCTCCCTGAAGAGTCATCGGTCACAAAGCGGGAGGTCATGTGGATCCATATGTAAAACAAAGTAGAGAAAATTTAGCACAGAGAATAAAGAAAAATGTCACTTGTTTTTATCAATACATTTGCTGTGGTCGCCGGTATCAATGAATGCCTTGTGAACCGTTTTATGTGGAATAAATGGTCTAGAGTTCCTGTTTCAGGAGGTTGCAGTTTGTCGGAGTGGGAGGGACACGTCGGGATCACGAGTCGAACTCATTATTTTTAACTTCCCGGCTCTGGCAGCAATGAGACGGTTATGCTGCCTTCAAACAAATAATTAACTTGTTCGCTGGTGTTGTTCCACGACAAATTCCAACAGTTTCTTCCTCAGCTCCCATTTTTTGGGTAATTTTTATTTTTATGCATCGATGATGTGCTATGTCCACAAATAAAATAAACCAAGCCTTACCCTGTTCCGCCATGCTGTGGAGTTGCTAACAGTTAGCTTGGGCTTCTAGCTTCTGCTAGACGCGTGGGCGGTCGCAAGCTACGGTAGGAGAGACCATGAATACTAATCTTCCTTGTGACGTAGAAGGGAGTGCCTGTTTCTGACTCGCTTTTTTTGCCGTCTGTTTTCTTATTGTGGCTAATGCAGGCGATGTTCACGTGCAGCATGCATATGCAACTCACAGTGACCGATCGTATTTCACGAAGAAAACGGCTTCTCAGGGAACGAGACCTTTAACAAAGATTATGTTTTTCCAGTTGAGATTTTTGTAAGCGCAAATCCAGAACCCGAGATAGCAATGTGATGTCAAACGTAATCGAGGATATAAATATAACGCATGCTGGTAATAATCTGCTCTGTAATTGGGACTACGCTTAATTAATCCCAATAAGAGATCCAACATCTGATAAGGTGAAGACTCCAGCAACACTTTAAAGTAGACCAACACGTTTCAGCTTGTGGCCTTCACCTGGGTCATTAAGTTACTTTTTTAAGATCCAAACTCTACCATAAATAAAATCTATGAACCTTGGTGCTGGAACGCTGATTAGGTTCCTCTCTCGACTGCAACTTCCCCGCTCCCAGAGTCGGAAGCTGAGTCTGAAAGACCGTAATGCGGCCCCCGCTGGGGGACATGAGCTTGAAGGCTGCTTGTAAGGCAGGACCAAGAGCGCTGTGGGTCTCTCTGCTCTGGCTGAACATGGCCGGCAGCGACGTCAACAGCTCTTTCACAAGCTGAGGAAAGAGAAACAAAATTTAAGATTACACATGGCGCGAACATTAGCTGCTTCCAGTGTTTTTATTTTTGATTTTGACATTTGCTATATTTTACACACGGAAAGACTGAAGATGGGAACTGTTAAATGTTATAGAATGAAACAGGAAGAGAAGTACCTCTCTGCTCTCCTTTAGGTTCACCATCAGACTGTCATGTGATGGTATAAAAACATCTGCAAAAACAGTTAGTGACTTTAAAGCAAAGAGCTTCATTATTATTCCTCACAAAGCACCATCTGGAAATGTTATACACCCCCCCATGTTAAACTGAATCTTGGATCTCACATTTTTCCTTCCAGAAGAATTTAACTGAAAGTAATTTAATTTTTAACTCAAACATCGTGATACAATTTAAATTCCAGAAAAGGAGTCATTTATCTTTCTGTTCATTTAAAAAAAGCATCCAGATGTCTACAATAACCTTAAATATATTAGACAGATGGAATTACAGCAACACAATAGCTATTTAAATAATAATAAAAAATAATAATAATAATTTATAAATATCAAAAATAAAATTTGATGCATCAGGGGCCAAAAGTGCTCCAATCTAATAAATACATGAGCCAAATATTTATATATTTGATCATTTAAATAAAACTGCAAAATATATTAAACTAAAAACTATTATTATATGATGTATCAACAATTATTATATGATGCATCAACAATCTATTAAGTAATTCATTAAAGTACTTAAATTCACTGTGTGAAAATCCTAATTGGTATTAATTTTTTTTTTCTTTTTCTGTGCTATAAACCGATGATATAAGTTAAACTGTCACTATAGATAATAAAATAAATGCAAACATTTAATTAGATTTCTTGTACAGCAACTCAAGTGCAGACCAATCCTCTGGCTATAGCAGTGTTAGCCCCGCCCACTTATTTTTATGAGTTACAGCCAATAAACTAAGGCCCTGGGTGTTTCTCAATGTCAAGGCGCCTCGGTAGGCGAGGCGCCTTGCTTACGAGGACACTGTCCTTCCTTGGTCAAAGAAAACTGTGAAATGGAACAGACTTGCATCACGTGACCGCGGCTGCCCACGGCCCGCCTTTTGGTTACGCGCTCATTTTACGTCCTTCCCATCGTTATATTTTATACGTATACGTTTCAATATAGATGTATAACGAGAGTTTTACTTTTTTAATTGTGTATATATTGGTTAAATCAAATGTGAAAGCGAGTTAGTACCTGCTAGCAACCGAAGCTGCAACTTCGAAAATACCGCGATGTATTCTGGGAAATTTTTGACCGAGGGAAGGCATCAAGGAACCTCCCATGTATCCTCGGTCAGTTAGCCATACGGCAGACAAATGGAGGACAGACGCCTCGGTAGCACATGAACATTGGAACACGCCTTGGCGGTCCCTGATGACGTGTCTCCTAGGCAACCGGGGCGGGACCAAGGTATCAAGGCGAGGTTCCTTGGCATTGAGAAACACCCCCTGTCTACACGGAGATTAAACCAGGTGTAGCAGCAAAGATATATCATCGAATAGGTGTCTCATCAACGAGGAGGCGATGTTTCAGGACACCTTTTATAATTTCTGTCAGTTCACGGGCAGCAAGGTCTGCAGCAACATGAGAGCTAAACACAAAAACACTAACATGTCATGTATTTCAGTAGAGTCTGGGACAGAGTTAGGAAATAAAAATTAACAAATGTCTTGTATTTTTAAAAGGGATATTTTCTATTTTTAAATGTGAAACAGATTAGATTCTTTGTTTTGCATATAATGTTTTGTTTCCTTAAAAATGACAGGGAAATGCTTGAACCCCAGCACAGTTATATTTGTGAATAACAGTTCATGTGGGTCTCTTTGGCTATTGATTTCTTAAATTATTTTAATTCACCACATAATTATACCTATTTTGGTTAATAAAAGGAAAAAGTGGAATTCAGAAAAATAAAAATTGAAAAAGTGGAGTAAAAAAAAAAAAGATTTAGGGAAATAATAAAAGGAATTGAATAATAATGATTTTATATATATATATATATATATATATATATATATATATATATATATATATATATATATATATATATATATATATATATATATATATATATATATATCCCAGTGAGTCATTTATGCCATTTTCTCTTCTGATAAACACAGACTGAGCAGTCTGGATTAACTGTTACCACTTGAGTTAATAAACTGAACTTGGAAATAGTGTTAAGGCTTAAAACAAAAAAATAATAATCTGCTTTGATAATCAGGAGATTGTATGCAGAATGCTGGTGGCAGTGGTTTGTGCAGATACTTAAATAAATATCGGGGAGGGAGGAGAGATTTATGTTCCCTAGGGGGGGGGCATGACAGAAAATAATTGAGAACCACTGCCATAAACGATCATGTTTGCAAACAGGTTCCAGATTGGAGAAATCTCACAACGGCGGCTCAGAGTGGATGACACAGCCTCATTCCTATATTTGAGGCACTTGTGCAACTTTGTGATAAACTAAACAAACATGGCACCGTACGGTGATGCAATCCTAATAAAGCAAATACTGACCTTATTATGGATCCTAGAATACGATTTACTGTCCCTCCTCTATCATCAGCAGGAAAAAATGGATCTGGAGAACCACAGACACCATATGCTCTTGAATAAAGCTTTCATTTGAAGCTAGGTTTGTCGTGTTTGCCCCCGGGTTGACTGCACAGTGTCACAGCGCCACCAGTGGGCCCGGCATATGTACTGCAGCATTTTTAGCCAGTTTGTGTGAATTTACATGGACAGAAATTTTGATTAATGTGGCAACGTTTTTACAGACTGTGTTTTTGAAACTACACCAATTTTGTCTCCGTGTAGAGCAGAGCTAAATTCCTGATGTGTTGGAACAAAAGGCCTGGAAATCAGTTTTCACAATTCTAAATTTCAAAAAGTATTGAAACAATAAAAATATTTATACATTTATAAGTAATAAAACAATATATAATTAGAATAATTTATTTAATATATTAAATTACAATTTACATTAAATGTTTGATACACAAATAATACTTTAATAAGTTATTTAAATATTAAATTGTGAAACTTTTGGTTCTTAATAATTATGGGCCTTATGGTTACAACTAACTTAAAGTTAAATTAAGTTGCTCCAAGTTGCTCATATATACATACATTATTAAATGCCAAAACAGCAATATAAATTATACAATAACCAGAAACTTTTCCCCATCTAAATCAAATCATTACCCTGCTTTTAGAAATAAATACAAGTGCTTGCAGCGCAGTAATAACACGAAACCGACCAGTTACTAAAATAGAGTCTCTTCCCATCGTCTTTCCTAATGTGAGCGAAGAGACGTACCATCAATGTCAGACACCACCAGCATCTGTGGCTGGGACAATCCCTCCTGAAGGTTGTAAAAGTGGACGGTGTTATCAAAGGTGAGGAAACCCACCCGGGTACGTGCGTCTCCGGGCAACCTGAAACACGAAACAGCATTCATCAGTAATAGTTTAGGTGGGAAACAAAAAGCTTCAAGTTCCCAACCCACACATGAAGCTGTGGAGTAACAGCAGAGCTCCTTCAGTCACAGACTGCTGCATCCTCTAATTAATTAAGGTCATTGGTTTTTTACAGTTTCAGATTTTTCTTCCAACTTCAGATCCTTTTTCTACACTTTCAGATTCCTGTTTTTCAGTTTCCAACTTTTGGCCCTAATGTGGCGTGGTGGGCGGGGCTACACAGAGAGGGGAGTAGAATCATGAGTGGCAGCAGAAGCAGGAGGCCCAAAGTAGCGTGGGCGGGTTGTACCTCACTGAAAGATGGCGTGCAATGGTGTCTGGTGCGAAAATCTGTACTGCTGAAATATTCTGTTCCCCGTGTGTTGGGACCCCCCCCCCCACCCCCACAAAACGGCCTCACATAGAACGGCATCATACAGAACGGTCGAGTCTGAGTCCGCTCTGTATGATGCCGTTCTATGTGAGGCCGTTTTGTTTGAAGACTGACAAATGTTTTCCTGAGACCTTATGCCTTTTTATCTAAGGTCTGATGTCTGAGGCTGTTTTCTCTGAGGTCTGACAGATGTGTTCTTGAGACCTGAGGATGTCCTAAAATGTACACCGTACAGATGTGTTTTAGATGTTCCTGGTTTTACTGTGACCTCCTGGGTGAGTCCCTGATGAACTCTCGGAGTAATTTTAGTAAGCCAGCCTCTTCTGGGAGGGTTGTTCAATGTTCTCTCCTTTGGTGGAGCAAGGCTTTCACTGTGTTTTGCTGGAGTCCCCAAGTCTTAAAAAGAGGTTTTGTAGCCCTTTTCAGAGTGACAAATGTAATTGGGTTTGATGTCTGTTCTCAAGTTTATTTAGGTCAGAGCATAATGTGTTGCTTTTTCAGATTTTTTAGCCTACTTCATGTTGTCAGACAGGTTCTTTTTATGATAAAGCTTGATTCTATGGGTCAGGCAGTAAGCCAACCTAAGTGTGGTTGGTGAAATTAAGTGACTGATCACAGTTAATAGATGACTTAAGAAGGAGAACAAATATATTTTCACTTAGAGGCTGGTTGGACTGGACAGCTTACTATACCCTATTAGGTAAACTCTAATTTTAAATTAGCATTTTGTATTTATTCAGCACCTTTTTCGGATATAAAGATTATTCTCAAAGCACAAGTTGAAGAAACCTGAAGGTGGCAACTGGAACTCACTTATCCAGGTTCTCCAGAAGTGATTCACAGAAGTACTTCAGGTATCCTGCTTCCACGGCGTTGTGACACACATCGAGCACAAACAGATAGACCGCCGGCTGTGGAGGTCGCAGCTGACACACCAGGGACAAAGAGGGTAAAGTAAAGTGTCGCCTCAAATGTTTGGATCCTTCTGTGTTTTGAAAGTTATTTGAAGAAAAACGCAACATCTCCCTCTAGTGGACAAACAATTACATTGCAACAAGAGGGAGGTGTGGACGATTTTACCATATAGTCTGAGGAAGCGATGAACTCCACGGTGGAGTTTTGGACCTCCGGCCTCTTGTGCGGTTCTCCGTATGACCTTGTTACTGGGTTGTACATGAACTCATCAGGTACTGAAGAAAACATTAAAAAAAGAAAAGTCTGAAATATACAAAACACATCTAATTAAAGGATTAAGAAATTAGTTCTCAACAGTTTCCTACCATCGTTGACTCGATAACAGAGGTTACACTTCCACCTCCGCTGGTCCAGGAAAGTGACGAACGGGTTGATGTAAGTCCGACAGGAACGACACCGCACTATCGTGTTGGATGTGATCACTGGTAATTGCTGCAGAGAGGGAATGGGAAAGGGTTAATCTCACCCTTCTACTGAAGTTTTGGCCCCCCACCTTGTTCTCTCCACTCTGTGTCCTTTAGGCAAACATTCCTTTGTTTCTGCATCAAGAGACAACCAAAAACAGGCTTTTATTTCCCAGTCCAAGGGAATGTGGATGAATGCATACTTCAGTGGTGCTTTGACCCATTTATTTGCTTTTCCTTTTTAAAGGACTTTGTTTTACATGAGTCAAACTGGGTCAACAGGACCAACCACTGAACCATTACCAAACCATGTTTTTGTATGTCAGCAATTTTCTATGGCCGTAAAAAGCGGTGTAAGACTTTCTAGTTTACACTGGTAGAGAGTAAGAGTGGAGAACAAATACAAAAACACAAATGAAATGCGAAGGAAACACAAAAGAAGCCCAACATTTATGACAGTTCACGACATAACTAGGATACAAATATAGGCTACTACAGCTTCTATTTGGGCCTGTCAAGTTACTAAGGAGAAAGTAACAGAAATAAATTGACATTGGAGCTTTTTGTATTGTACCTTTTTAACACGTATGTTAGAGGAGATGGCAGCAGATTGTAAAAGAGAAAAAACAGAGGGTTTGGGTCAGCAAGGATGGTGACCTGGATGTCTAGTGGCTACAATATTGTTCTTGCCCATTTTATTACAAAAACATAGTTTCCCAGACTTCTGATTTACAAGAACTCTTTTTTTAACTCCTTTATAGGATTTTAAATTAAAAATATAAAAATTCACTCTGAATTTACAGCAGATATTACTACAGAGATTACTACAGATTATAAAATATTAGTCCTGCAAAAAACCACAGAGAGATAGATTGCAGACTGGATTGATGGACAAATGGTTGGACAGACAGAGAAAGGAACAGGAATAAAGTCAGAAAATGCAAACATCTTTCCACTCTTTTTAGATAATTTCTCTTTTCTCCAAATCTGCAGAATAATTCTGTACTTTTCCAAACTGTTCATTCAGCAACAGCAAGCCCCGTGTAGCTTGCAGTAAATTCCCACTTTGCCTTCCTGGTCTCAGTCAACTCACACTTTGTGCCGCCACCTCACCCAAGGCCTCTAAAAGTATGCGCATCTATCTTTTCAGCACCTTACTATCATCATTCTTCCACTTCAATATGCAATGTGCAATATTTTGTGCACACATTTTAATTTAAATTACAAACAATCTCTCTGCTTAGAAGAAACTAACTGTTATTTAGAATCAGATTTTCTATAAAGGGTTATAAGAACAGCTACATCTCAATGAAAATCATCGTTTGTTTCATGATCATACCTGCAGATCTCTGAAGGGGTGAAGGAGGAGGCCCAGTGGGAGTCGGGCCTTGTTGAGTAACGCCTGGGTTTGAGGAATGCTCGTCAGGGTGCATCTGAACGTCCTGGTGAGCAGAGTAAGATCAGCAAAGCGGCATATTCAGAAAAACAATCAGCAAATAACGTGTTAAATCAGTGGTTCTCAATTATTTTCTGTCATGCCCCCCCAGGGAACATACATCTCGTCATGCCCCCCTGAATTTAAATACTATTCAGAACCTGAACTTTAATTATTAATCTGTACAAACCACTGGTACATACAATCTCCTGATTATCGAAACAGAATAATAAAATGAGCTGCAACAACTTAAATTTTAAGTGGTTCCAGCTCATTTTGTTGTTTTAAGTCTTAACACTATTTCCAAGTTCAGTTTATTAACACAAATGGTAATTAATCAAGACTGCTCAGTCTGTGATTATCGGATGAGAAAAGGTAAAAATGATTCACTGGGATGTGCCTTTTTAAACATTGGTTACTTGTCAGCTTATTCCTTGACCATATATATATATATATATATATATATATATATATATATATATATATATATATATATATATATATATATATATATATAATTATTTATATACATATATATATATAATTATTTATATATATATATAATTATTTATATATATATATATATATATATATATATATATATATATATATATATATATATATATAATTATTTATATATATATTATTTACTATAAAATCCCTTTCATTTTCCCAATTATTATTTTTATATTTTCCAAAATTCCATGTTTTCAGTTTTTATTTTTCAAATTTTTTATAAACGTGTTAAAGTGTATTATTATGTACATAGTTGTTACATAGCTCAGTCTTGACACGTCATCCCACAAGGTAGCAAGATGGATAGAAAACAAACGTTTCTTTGGAAAGGGGAAAAGGCCCAAGGCTCTCACTGATTCAGCGTTGTGGCGAGTTAGATTTTTCATGCACTTTGTATTTGTTTTTGTGTTAAATCTTGAATTATTAAAGGTATGTTTACATGTTACCATGGCGACCAGAGATCGTTAGGGGGCTGAGTGTTACTCGTGTTATGTTGTCTGCTCGATGTTAGGAGGACACTGTTAATAAAGCTGCGAATACACATTGGATTTAAGTCTATTGTTATAATTTAAAAAAATAACCCGTTTTTATACCGTCCGTTATCATTTATCCGCCACACCCTAAAGGCCGGTCCGTTTTAATATTGTCTGATATTAAACCGGTCCGTGGCGAAAAAAAGGTTGGGGACCACTGATGTAGACTACTTCTGCTGGGTGGAGCAGGGAGCCTGTTGATTAGTTAGAGCACTGCTGCCACCTAGTGACTGGAGGCTTGTTTATCGTTGAACCATTAACAAAGACAAAAGTCCTGCTGCCTCTCCCCCTCGGCCACCTCTCCTCACCATTTGAGAAGCCCTGTATTAAACGATGAAAGTGGGTGACCAACTTACTGCGGACTGCAGTTGACCTTCTTCAGATCGGGGCTGAGGTTGGGTTCAGGGGCCTCCAAGGGCCTCGAAGGTAGCAGGTTCCTCTCCTGGAGCAGATTGACCGGCCTCAAGGCCTCCAACTCCAGCTCTGGGACCCCGCTCAACCCGCCCAGAGCTGCCGAGAGCTGAGAGAGGTTGGGGAAAGGCTGCAGAAGAAGAAATGTCGTTTGGAAAAAAGAGTTTCTCTCTTCATAGAGTGGTTTGCTAAACACCGAATCCGTCCGAGCCTTTGTCTTACCTGGGAGTACTGCTGGTAACCTGACTGACCGTACACACTGTGGGAGGGGGAGGCATCAGGGTGGGGGGCCGGTCCGTGCTGATAGGCTGGCTGCATGCTATGGTAACCATAGCTACCAAAGGGAGGAGCCTGGTTGGTCATGTTGTTGGAAGGTGGCATGGAATCTGTGCAAAAGACAAGTCAGCCTTGATGTAACTTTATCGTCATAAAAGCTGAAATGATTCAATGTTTTCACATGATGCTTTAACTATGGCGTTCACTTCAGAAGGGTGGGGCATTTAATTTCATTTAAGAAGTGTATTTCGCAACTCATTCGACCTCCTCCTTTACGATCACCTAACATTTTCAAAAATAAGACGGTGGGCTCAGATGAGGTCCCTTCTTGCTGTTTTGGAAGCTTTAATAAAAGGTCACATCACTGTGATTCCCACTTTTGTCCAATCATCCCTTATTTTTGCTAATAGTTTAGGGCCAAAAGCAGGTAAACACAGAGCAGAGACAACCAAACCTTCTCCAAGCACCCATAACATCATATTCATACAGTAATTAATAACTACAGCACTAATTAAGAAGTTGAGAAAAAATTTATGTCACTGCATTCTTAGAAGCAGAGACTAAAAACAAAGGCACAATAACCAGATCATGTCCCTCCAGAAACATTTACCTGAATGAATGAAGCACGTGTTGGGCAGGTGTGTGTTTAGCCCACCTCTATTATGACAGTGGAAATTGTGTATTTAAAGGATCATTGTTCTGATACTTAAAATGTAAAGACTCGTGGTATTTACCCAAAGTTTGAAGGGATCTATTACTAATAAAAGATATCTGTGTTAGTGTGAAAACTATTGTTTTACCAGAAGAAGCTCTTTGTTTGGGACCAGACATTTAAAAGTTGAAGGAACAAACCTCCTAATCGCTTCACCCTCTTTTTTTCCTGTTATCTGTTTTGAACTGAGTATATTTGAGATATAGTCAAGTGAAAGAACAACTGTTCTCACGATGGCAGGAAGGTTGAACAACTTAAATCCCTCACACGGGAATATCGAGGCATTCCCAACACAGAAAAGAGATGGAATCCTTCCAGCATGTCCTGCTAATCTTCTTTTGTTGAAACAACCTTGAAAACATCTCCAGCGGCCACCCTGACCAGATTCATTTCCCACAAGACAAGTTTTTCCCAACTGAGGATCGCAACCTCAGACACTGAGGTGATATCTCTAACCAGGACTGCTTTACAGCTGGAAGTCAAAAGTCCAGCACATGTTGGAAGGTAATTAGGATCACAACCTGTATATAAACATTCATTCTGTAATAGACATTCAACCGAGCTCAAGTTCATGGGACTATCAGAGGGATTTGTTTGAGATTCAAATGGTATAACCACGGACATCAAATTTTTTTTAAATTGCGGGGAACAATACCCATAAACTTGGGTGTGGATTTAAGATTGCTGGGGACAATAAATATTTATTATTCATATGTAAGTATTCATCTGTTTGACATTTCATTACAATATGCACTGCGGTGTATTAACAGGTGTTGAAAATGATATTTTTATTCAATCAATTAAAGTTGAAAAGCCAGACGCACTTTATCTTGTTTTTCAAATGGCTCTGAAAATCATCATTAGGCTGTTGGCTGGGAAGCATCATTATAATCCACATCGTAGTTGGCAACATTAATAATGAACTAGTCCAAGAAGAAGAATGCGCAACAAAAACATACGCGTTTCCTTTGCACCCCTTGCTGTTCTGTGAAGAAACTTCAACTTTAACGTGGTAAATCACCAGCGGGTGACCCGCATAAAAATTGTTTCACAAGTTGAGAAATGCATACAAAAAATTTCAGCGTGGAAAGTTTCTTTTATGTGGGCGGATCATAAAAAATAAAATTATATATATAAAATTATATAATATAATATATATATATATATATATATATATATATATATATATATATATATATATATATATATATATATATATATATATATATATACACAGTTCAAGTTACCATACCATACACAGTTCAAGTAACTGAATCAAAGAAAGAAAGATTTGATTAAAGCATTGAGCATCACCTCTGGGCACTGCACCCAATGCATCTCACTATCTGAGCTCAGCTGACAGCACCATGGAGAGTTATGGAGGCTTTGGAGTACGTAGCTGCAGACACAGACCGATCGCGGGTTTTAAATCAACGGGCCAGGTCGGGTTTTGATCTGGAGACAACTGCAGGTACAGGCCGGGTGGGGCTCAGAAATCCTCTTAACGGTGCGGGTTGGTAAAACTGTACTCTGCTACAGTTAACCATATACTTTTACTGCAATTGATTTTTATTTAAAATTAATTGAGACAAATGAGCCTTAGATTAAATATGGAAGGAGAAATTCTTGAGGAAACAATGTGTATTTTCATGCAGCTTTGAAGGCAAAAAGATCACAAAAACTGTCGCATGACTGGAAAATGGCCTAAAAATGGGTCAAAGATGCCCACCTTGCCCCCTGGGGGGATGCGCCCACAGACGTGCACGATGTGTGCATACATGTATGTAGAAAGTAACCCTGCATTATTAGAAAACCTGGCATTAAAGAGACTTGAGTTAATCAGTTACCTGTTGATAATCGGGGCTGCTGTAGTGGTAGAGTTGTCTGCCTGCGACCCAGAAATCGTGGATTTGATTCCAGCTTCCTCCTGCTACATGTCGATGTGAACTTGGGCAAGACACTTCACCTACACGCCTACTGCTGTTGGCCAGAGGGGCCGATGGCGCAGCCTCGCTTCTGTCAGTCTGCCCCAGGTCAGGTGTGGCTACAATCATAGCTTGCTTCCCCGAGTGTGTGAATGTGAGAGTGAATGAATAATGGGGTTGTAAAGCGCTTTGAGGGTCTCGAAAAGCGCCGGTTATCGGTTTCAAGGTATATAAAAAAGTCAAGGTTTCAAAACCACAAAAAATTTCCGTCATACCATCCCTGAGTTATAAGTGTTTTAAAAAAAATGTTTTATGTGATGTCTTGTCAGGGAGAGACGATGAGAGATGGATCTCTCGTGAAGCTGCAGCGTAAAGCGCGCCCCGCACACCTGTGTTTGTTGTGAAGCGCTGCAGGCTGTGTGATGACTGAACTTTTTCCACCGTCTCTAAGCGGCTGTTTGGGAATACTTCAGCTGCCGTAAAAAGCCAGACGTTCACGGCTTGGAAGAAGAAGGTCGCCCGACGTGCAAAACGTGCTTGAGAACAGTGGCAGCCCGAGGAGACAATACATCGAATATGATAGCACATGTTTGGGAGCAGCACTCATCGTTGTATGCTAAATTCAAGGTAAAGTTAATGCTTTCTTGAAATGAACGAGCGTATTAGCGACTGACATTAGTGAAAAGAACTTGTTACCTTGGCAGGTATGGTAACTACCTTTTCTTCATCTCTATCCGTAGTAACTTTTTTTTAAACTGAGGCAGATAATGGTAACTAGCATGCTAATGATGATTTATCTTAGCATGCTAGTTAGTTACCATATCTGCCTCACAAAAAAGTGTTTTTTCCTTAAAAAAAAAATACAGACATTCAAAATACACATTTTAGGGCTGTAATCATAATACCGTGAAACCGTGATTGTATAAATTAGACTTGTTGTAGACTAACTTTTTATGGAAGTACATTAATTCGACCCTTGTGGATGGGAAAAAAAGAAAGTCAGTTTTTGTTCGAGATGGCTCTGTTCTGTTAATGATATGAGGCTTCGAGCAGTGAGTTGGGCATTACTTTGCCTTTCCGAATGTTTCGACAAAAGCAGTTACTGTGTCTGCAGTGATGGTTGTATCCTTGGTTGGCATACATCATTGGAATCTCAAGAATCTTAGTTTAAAAATTATGTATTATACGTATAGAGCCATAGAAAGGGTGTTGCAAAATAAACAGCGTTAAATCCCTCCCTGTTGGACATAAGAACACTAATAGGTTAAGAAGGACTTTAAATCATAGGAAAAGTGTGAATATTTTTGCGATTTTTAAACTGTAACTGTTGGTAAACCTTTACGACGCAAACAAGCTCAGGAAAGAATCCGCTGTTTTGCAAAACGTTAACAATGATCCTCCCAGGTAGTAGTGGGCGACGGTATAAGGTAGAAATTATATAAATTTAGCCAACGGTAGAGATTTTGACTATACCCACCGCAATTGCACATTTTAATGATGTCATCAAGCTGTACCTATATACTTTGTACCAGGTATGAAAGGAGGATAAATACTGATGTTCAGTGTTCGTATTTACACTAGATGTTGCAAGTTCAAAAATTTTTTTTTTCTATTTAATGAAAAAGAAACCTGTTGAACTTGAAGCATTTTAATTCAATTATGTGCAGCTTTATTTTTGTGGGATATTAAATTTATAAATGAGTAAGCTGGAAAGCAGAAAGAAATGTCATTTCCCTTTTTTACATTTTGCACTTCAGTTTAAACAGTTGTTGACTTTCTGTTTTCGTTACATTTCACTTTTATTTTATTTAAAATATCTTCATCTTTATTTATATTGTAAGACTTTTTCTGTTGTATTTTTTGGAGAAAAGATTTGAAGATTCTTTAAATGCATTTTGCACAATAAAGGTTCTTAAAATGGCAGAGTTGATGTTTTGCTGCAGTATCTGGAATGTGAGAATGTTCAAAAACAGTAATTTTGACATATAAAAACTGAAGAAAAGAATATATTGCATGAAATATAGCTGCCGGGCATGCTTCAGATTATATCGCAATACAGATTTGAGGCCATCCCTACTCCCAGGCCTACATTAGTGAGTGACAACAGATGTAAAACATCCATTAGATCATATAACAATATCTGACAGGCAAGTTAGGATCTGGTTACAGAATTGAATAAGAAGAGCGTTTAAGATCTTCATTTTTAGCTAAAGAAAACATTGTTTAAATCTTTAAATTTTTAATGCACAGGTGCCTTACTGGGATATACTTTCACTGATAGCAGTAGTGTTGTGTTTGTGGTGACGATGATGATGATATACCTGGATAGCTGCCGCCTTCGAGGGAATCATAGTTGTTGGGAACTGGAGACGCGCTGCCGGTACTGGAGGAGGAAGTGTCACCGCCTGAAGAGACGCAGAGAAGCAGGAAGGATTTAAACATCTCAATAAATACCTCTAAGAACAGCCCTCAGGAACCAGATGAAAAACTGAAAGAGTGAAATGAAAACAAGCAAGGAAAAAACATGATGGATAAATCTGGAAGGAACATTACAGAAGAGCTGTAAGTGAGAGAAGCAGGTAACGATAAAAGAAAATTAACAAGTGGATGGGAAACAAAATTAGACAAACAGATCAAACTGTGGATTTTTGTTTGCCGAATGCATACTTCAACTCCCTGAGGCCTCTGAGAAACAGAGTGAGAAGAAGCCTGAGAAGCTGTTTCAAGCAAAACTTGAGAGGCTGCTCCTAAATCCTGAAGGAGTAGTTGTGCCCTTGTTGTTTTGTGGGAAGCAGAGGTTTCAGAGGACTGGAAAAATGTAAAGTGCAGAGGTAGATATGTGCTTTAAGATGTGCTTTGTTTGCTTCTCTAATGAAACATGCAAGTGGAGTAATTATTTAGAGCTTCTTATGCAGTTTGTGGAGATGATGAGGTCATTTTTCTAGATCAATCAGGGACATGGTCGGAAAAAGGTGTTATTCCAACTTATGATCCTAACTTAAACTCTTGATCTGCTCTCTGGTATCAGACATTTTATATTTATCAACCCCAACAAAACCCAAATCTAAAACGACTTCTGTTGGATTTCTGCCTGCAAACATGCAAGTTTCACCTCAAACCAGATGTGCAACCCTGTTTCTTTAAATCATGGCCTATTTTTGCTTAAGACAACAGCAGCAAAGAAAAACAGTATGACAGACTCTGCACATTATTTCATTAAACTAACAAATCTTGGTTTTCAGCTCCTGGTCAGTCTGCCTCATGTGACCTGCTCTGTAAACAGTGCTGGGGATATAAAGCTGAGCACAAAATCTCTTGATGGTATTTCTGAAACAATTACTATGGTAAAAAGTTCACGAGTTAAAGAATTAAAGAATTAAAATCTATCGAGAAAGTAAAAAAAAAAAATCAGGAGTTTAAATGTTATTAAATAGTTGAAAAATAGTTTGAACAGATTGAAGGTCATCTAAGAGCTGTGGTTGTTGTTTTCCAGGGTCTACAACTGCATATTCCTCTTTCTTTTTGTTATGTAGTCTCTTTTATTTAGGACAAAATACTCAAATGTAATTTTATTGCGTGCAAAAAGAACACAGTCCACATTTTCCCCCAGAGCATGTCAAACTCTGGGCAGGATTTCCATAAGGATTAGGTGGACAGAATATTTGAATGAAGCCATTAATCCATGTGGGTCAAAAGGAGAGAACGACAGCAAACCAAAACACGGCAGAACTCAGGCTGGCAGCTCATTGGACAGAACACGATCCAATTATCTACTTGTGAATCTGAGCCGCAGACGCCTGGATTAAGAGCTCTGAGAGAGGCGGACAGCTGAGGGTTCTTCGTCTTGTTCTCCAAGACCCACGTTAGATGTCTTCTTCCTCGCCTAAACAGTTCAGCTCGATGGCAGATCTCTTCATATCTGGGAACGCTTTCCCCTCAATCTGGTTCCATCCCAGATCACTTATAATAAAGACTCTATTCACACACAGGGCCTGATGCTTCACACAGTCACACTAATCTTATTATCTTCAGCGAAGACAAGAAGAGGGAGATCTGTAGAATCTGAGATGGATGAAGCAACATGTGTAATCAATAGACTAATAAAAGGAAAAATAACCATATTTTTTTAAGTGTACGGATTTGGAAGAATTATTCTGCATGTTGGGGTTTGGTTTTTTAACAAGCAAGCAAGGGAAAAACTCTGAAATGAAATACAAAAAAAATTTGGTTAACTGTAGATAAATGTGGGTTAGTTCGTGTGTTAGACTAAGCACTGCTTTACTTAAATACAGAAAGTACAGATCATCCCTTTCTATCCAACCTTCAGCTATGAATATTTCATAGCTGTTTGTTATTTTGTTTCACTTTCAACTTTTTCAAAGATTATGTTCCAAACACAATCTTCAATGTATTTTGTTATTGTGAAGTGGAAGTGAATTGATACTGGGTTTATCTGAAAGGTGCAGTATGCATTTGTTTTCAGTCCCCTGACCGAATACTTAAAGAGAACCACCTTTCGCTCTGATTATAGGTTCAAGTTCTTTGCGATAACTTTCCACCTGTTTTACCCATTCTTTACAAAAGTTCAGTCAGATTAAATGAAGGGCAGATGAAAAACAATTTTCAAGTCTTGCCACAGGTTCTCCAATGGATTAAGCTCTGTACTTTGACTGGGCCATTCTAACAGATGAATATGCTTTGATCTAAACCTTTCTATTGTAGTTCTGGCTGAGCAGCTAGAGTCATACAGCTAAAAGGTGAATCTCCAAACCATTGTGTGATCAGGGTGATGTCCAATGTTAGTTTTCTGCCAAATAGCATTTTGGTCTTTCATGGTACTTCCTAAGGATGTCTTTTCACCTTTTCATCTTCCTGTCCCTCTCCCATAAACCCCAGAGTTGTGGCGTGCGCAACTAAGGCCATGTCCACACGTAGTACACACGTAGTATTACACAAAGTAATTGTACAGAGTGTTTATTAATGTGCATTGTCCTCTTCAAATAAACTTAACTAGGCAGGTTTTTTTTAAAACAAATATTCTCACCACCTCTTAAAAAAAAAAAAAAACTGCCCACACCTAAGTGCGTTGGTTGTTAAACACATTCATAGACGTGCCAAACCTGTAGGCAAGGCAAGGCAATTTTATTTGTATAGCAGACTTTCAACAGCAGGATAATTCAAGGTGCTTTAAATGATTTGGTGATTTAAAAAACACATGGAATATAACATTGGAAATTAAAAGTAAAAGAAACACACATTACACATGATACACAATAAAGCAAGAGAGCATGAACACATTTCATACATATGACATCAAGCATTTACTCGAAGGCAATTCTAAACAGATGGTTTTTAGTCTCGATTTAAAGCAGTTCAGAGTTTCAGCAGCTCTACACTCGTCAGGAAGTCTGTTCCAGATAAGGGGAGCATAGAAACTGAAAGCTGCTTCTCCATGTTTAGTTCTGAGTCTAGGGATGTTTAGTAGGCTAGAGTTGGAGGACCTGAGTGGTCTTGGTGGTTGGTACCATGACAACAGGTCTTCAACATATTTTGGTGCGAAGCCATGTAATGATTTATAAACTAGTAAGAGTATTTATAAGTCTATTCTCTGAGCTACAGGGAGCCAGTGTAAGTTACTGCGGTGATGTGCTTTAGTTTTCTGGTTCTAGTGAGGACGCGAGCAGCAGCGTTCTGGATCAGCTGCAGCTGTCTGATTGACTTTTTGTAGGGGGGGTCTGTAGGGGGCAGTAGTTCCCCCAAATCCTATCCACTCAGAGGAACTTTCTATGTTCTAACTTCTACATA